>CM031957.1:3047822-3767533 GCA_018749465.1 Paracanthobrama guichenoti
TTTACAGTAAATTGAAAAACACTATAAACTACACATATACAGTGTGTGCTGTACGTTACAGACTACACACGCATGTCTCTGAAGATTGTCTTTCTCTGCTCAGGGAGCTCGTGGAGAAGCTTCATCAGCGTAACGTGAAGGTCTTCCTCATCTCCGGCGGTTTCCGCTGCATCGTCGAACATGTGGCGTCGCAGCTTCACATTCCTCTGCACCATGTCTACGCAAACCGCTTGAAGTTTTACTTCAATGGTAAATTCTATTACCCGTCCCGCTGGGTCATGGGGCCGCTGATGTTAAGACAGTGACTGATGAGGCGCTGTGCGTTTTGTTCTGTCAGGCGAGTACGCGGGTTTCGACGAGTCTCAGCCCACGGCGCAGTCCGGAGGGAAGGGCACAGTGATCCGCATGCTAAAGGAGCAGTACGGCTTTGAAAACGTGGTGATGATCGGAGACGGAGCCACTGATCTGGAGGCCTGTCCTCCTGCGGTGAGTACTTCATCATATAGACCAGTTATGCTGCATCGGCGAACACGTGGCATCTTTTTTTTTTTTCAGAAAAATTGTCTATGTTTTTTATTAAATTGTATTTCTCTTTTAGTTTGGGTCAGATTTCTCATCAGGTTAATGAATCTAAATGAAAATAAGAATAGTTTAAGATTATTACTATATATAAGTCAAGTATTTATTTTTTATTTTTTTGTGGTTGTAGTTTTTAACTATAATAACGCTGATACTAGTAAAATCTATATATTTAATAACATGCGTCAAAATGTCTTAGTCTTCCTGTGACGGGGCGTCCCAGACAGACGCTAGAATAGTTTACTGTAAATTAAATTACATACAGTTTGTGTAACCAAATAATAACCCGGGGTGGAAATTGGACGCACTGCATGACTTTAATAAACGAGCCTAATAAAGTTTGATCGGTTGCACGAGTTGGTGGGCAGGGCTACAGAATCAGGCGTTGTTCATCTTATGTTGAGGCGGTGTTTCACCACACGCTGATGTCAAGGTGTGGCATATTCTGAGATCGATTGTTTGCTGGGCCTGGTATCAATAAAAGCTTTTCTTTGACCAACAAGGATGTTTTCAGCTCTGAAACTTACAGGATATTCTTTATATTACCATGACCTTTTATATATCAAAAGCTCAAGGGAAAGTTGATTTCTCAATTCATGACCCCTTTAAGATGTCTTTTGAGTCCTGGGTTTAGTTGAACTGCTGTTACATCCTTTTCAGAGCGCTTTCATTGGATTCGGCGGGAACGTTGTGCGGCAGCAGGTGAAGGAGAAGGCCTCGTGGTACGTCACGAGTTTCGGGGAGCTGCTGAAAGAGCTGGAGAAGATCTAGTCTTTATGGTCCTGCACCATCTTTGTGCCTTGCCTAGTTTTTACCTGATGCAGTTTTTAATGTCGATATGGTTTAGAGTTTATTACTGAAATTGTGTTTTATATAGAGAGCGCAGTACATCTGTTTTCTGTGATGTACTCTACGGCTAGCTGTGATGAAACTTGACTGATTATTTTAACACTAACAACTATCTACGTCTGTATACACAACACTTATAATAATGATGACAATGGTCAACAGATAATAAAACACAAGTAACAGCTGTTGGGCGTCTTTCATCCGTGTGGACATGACACGACGTGGAGTAGAATGATTGTTTTATTGAATACAGTTTTTAATTGATTCGAAACATCTTGTGCTGTTAAATCTCAGAGGAATCAGCGTACAGTAGATTGCGCATGCCGCGGTCGCACAGAAAACAAAATCAGGCCGTCAGTGAGCTGCTGATCAGAGCAGAACTGGAGACGTTTCACAAAAAAGGCATGTAAAAAGCATGTCTATGTAGAAACAACACAAAAATACAGCAACTAAAAATTATTTCTAAAAAAAAAAAGTAGCTTTTGCTCACAACCTGTCCCCAGTGAGGCTGTTCCAGTCCCAGTTCAATCGATTTTTGGACTTTCAACAATCATACGGAGCATTTATATATGTTGATTCTTCTCAATGAGCAGGGGGTTTTATCTGAATACACAGGATAGATTCTGCTCTCCGTGTGGGGGTTTATATTTACAGCAGATAAATATGCAATAAATACATGAATAGATTGCAGCACTCGAGTGAGTTTAAAGTGTTTTCTCAGCAATATTCAAGTCTGTAAAGCATTCATACATGCTGTTTGTTTTAAAATATTGTGAATCAAAGATTTATTAACCACCACACTGGAAAGGGTTAACGCTCACCAATGTTTATGGTGATTCAATGCACTTTACAGCCACCCTTTCACATCCTTTAAATATAGAAACAAACTTTATTTAACAGATCTATGTGGCAATGTAACAGTTTTTAGAAATGCCTAATGCAAGACATCACATGAAGTAAAGTGACAGCCTTCATTCCTGCAAATTCATTTTGGTTTGCTGGTGCAACTTTTGGACAGTTTTTCGGATCAGAACGAATGCGTTGTGTGTGAGGTTGGTTGGCATCATGACGACAGAGAATGTATCCGATGTCTTGGTCTGGCCTTCAGCTCATGGGGACGTAACGGTGAGGATCTGCCGGACTCGTCACTGCAGCGGAGACGCTTTCAGTGGGATCATTATCCTGGACTCCATGTGCTGAATGAGGGGCACTGAAAACAGAATCAGAGGCGGCTTTTACCAAATAACACAAGATGTGACTGGTGATGTGTTGCACAGTAATTTTGTCACATTACAACGGACCAGTCGGTAGTAAGCAACAACGAAATGAAAACAGTTGAATGATACTAAATTTGACTTTCATGGTGTTTTAGAACAGAAAAAAAAATAAATAAATTTAAAAAAAAAATCACCTCCAGAACACAAAAGTAGATACCAAAATGTAAAAGCTGCTGTTTTCTAAATGCCAAGTCAAAGAGAATTCAAATTTCCTTGAATGTAGAGTATTATAGCGGTTTGTGAATGTAACGTTTCACACATCAAAGTGCAGACAAAAAGTCTCATTGGGTCTCATTCACTAATAATTGTGTGGATTACTTCGTATTTGTACGCAAAAATCTCCACCTGATTCTCAAAACTTTCGTACGCACATGAATTTGTTAACCTCATACTGATGTTAGTGAATGTGGAGTATTCTAAATGAGCAGCCGCGTGCACAAGGGTAGTCATTTGCATAGAACACACCCACACCATCTCTATATAAGGGCTTTCCACACAAGCTTTCCTTGCAGCCTTTTGTCACTCGTCAAACTTGTCGCTGTTTGCAGACACGCTCTCACCCGGATCCTTGAGCAATGCCAAGTGTGCCATTCTCACCAGTTCTCACAATAAACAGCTTTTATAAAGACCCAGATTACAGAGTCTCATTAGCCAGCGGTACATACACGTATATGCGTCATTCAGAGAAACCTTGCAGCTGAAGCTATAAATGCAGTCTTTCTTACAATTTAATTTCGTCTTAAATACATTCGATCACATACAGTTAAAGAGTATTATTTAATGATATTTTTATATATGGATTACATAATACAATTAATACAATATACTTCAATGTAATTATAGTCATGTTATGTTAGGATGAAATATAACTTCGATTATAAAGCCATACAGAGTAAGTTTTTGTGTACATGTGGTTTCAGTTGTTCCTATATTTTTTCATAAATCAAAAAACAAACAAACAACAAAATCATTGGTGAATTGTGATTTGCTCTTAAAATAATTTGTGCATACACATACTTAGTGAATGAGACCCAATATCTCCTAAAAAGAAAGAATCAATTATGAACTGCCAAAAGAAGTCGTTAGTAATTCCAGTCTCACTTCTAACTACAAACCTGTGTTATTCATTTGCATAATGCCAGCCTATAGTCTTCATTGGCTGCCCGCGAACGATGTCTGCTTTGCCCCACTCTCAAACACTAGTTTTAGCTGAGCCTGGAAGCATTTAGTTTGTGTCATTCATGTCGAGAAGACGCTGTGTATCAACAGCTGAGGAAGAGCTGAAATTCAGATATGATAATGGCCATTACATTTCAGACATAAGCTGTAAGTGGTCAACCAGATCGGGCCAATCAGAGCAGAGTAGACCAAATTCCAACAGACTGGGCCATCTGACCAATCACAGCAGACTGAGCGTCTGACCAATCAGAGCAGAGTAGGCTCACGGAAAGAGGAGGTGGCAAGTTTCACTTTTTGAATGGAATTAGTGAAATAAATCAACTTTTTGATGATATTCTAATTATATGACCAGCACCTGTATATTATGAGAAAATTAAAGTGTTTTTGACCTTTGATGTATGTAAACCTGTTGTAGGAGACTCCTTAACAAAATCAGGAACCTTTAAAATAGCTTAACGGGCACTTTAAATGACTAGTCTACTATACAGTAGACCAGAGAAAAAAAATGTAAATGTCTCAAATAAAATGCATGGCAAAAAAATTAATGCAGTGCAACCAAAACAGAAACCGTGCACCCATCAAATGAGATCGCAGTAGTGTGTGAGGACGGTGTTTACCGGTGTAATAGACGACTTCATCCCAGCCCTCGTGCTGCCAGGCGGCGTTCCTCGTGTCCTCTCTGGACTGTAGGTCCTTGTACGCTGGAACAAACACCAAAGAAATGATCGTTAAAAATGTCGTTTTCCCCAACACTGACACTGGAATCAAGATCACACTGAGTGCTTCTGGGAATCTGTGAACATTCATACCCCAGAGATGATGGACCATGTAGAGGTTTCCTATCTGAGAGAAGAAGCCGCAGACGGCCTCGCGGTTGTGCTGCCGGTAGCCGATAGCTCGTGCCCTGAGGAACAGGGTCAATCATCAGAATTATCTCTTCATAAAGGCCTGTTCACACCAAGAGTGAAGCGAACCACTGACCAGAGGTCTATTTAAACCAAGAATGAAATGACCAAAAATGTGCACTTCCATCTAAAGTGACTTGCATTGCAGTCAAGCTTCACCTTTATTTCATGTGAATGCATTGACTGGGAATCGAACACAAGTCCTTGGGCATTGCTGATGCCACACTAATACGCTTTGAGCTGACAGAAGATTGAACTTAATTGTTCACAAAAGCACCAAAAAAATGTGATGAGAAAACAGTCCGGTCAGCTGCTTGGCGGCTGGAATATTGATTGCATATGATGATTTTCTTTTCTTGATGTGAATAGGTCTTGGGAATCACAGAAACGCAGTGTCAATCAAGACGCTCATTGGCTCTTGATATAAATAGTCCTCTTGTGGACAGACTATTCCTTGATTGTTAGTATTGATCATCAGGGCTTGACAATTTTTTTGCTCATCATCCACTGTGGCTAGTGGTTTTCCAAAGTTACTAGCCACAATTTTGACATTGATACCATGGGGAAAAACTGCCATATAGACATTTTTAATATTATCTCATAATTTGTCAGCAGATTTATTAGGCGTCTGTCACTTTAAGACCTGACGGATCCGTTATAGTTACACTTGCGTTGTCTTTCTCAACGGTTTACAGATGAGAAAGTTTAGGTGAATACTCACACGGTGTTTAGGTGAATACTCGCTAAGGCTGGCATTTGATATTATTTTGTATTTTTGACTGTTTAAGCGCAATAAGCAGTGAAAAAGAGCTCAATTTAGTGCTGAAAGGTGGCTTTATGTGCATGTGAGCATAAAATCTGCGGGAATGAGTAAAATTATGTCCCCACTCTGAAATTCAAGCCCTGTAACAGCGACAATATTCATCCGGAGCGAATGAAGCGAGTGAGTGGAGGAGGGTTTGTGTGTCAGAGAGAGAGAAAGAGCCAGCGTTGGTATTGTGTGTCCATTCTGAGGACGATGAGCATTGGAAGTTTCAGATATTGCTGTATCGATATGTAGCGAAAAATCTATATTTTTGACAACACTACATTGCACTTAGTTTATTATTTCAGATGCCTTTTTAAAAGACTACAATTGAAAAATTTATATTATATAAAATATAAAAAGTGGATAGTAGGAGTGACTGTCAAAATAAATTAAAAGAAACCTAGCATTGAGGATTTGTTGCTTTTTCCAGTAACACTTTAGTTTAAGGTCCAACTCTCACTATTAACTAGTTGCTTATTACAGAGTTTCTGCAGGTTTAATTAAGGTACATTTAAAACCTTTTAAGACCAATTAAAGAAAATGCAAAGAATAAAGTGAAGGGAACATAACACGTCAATATGTTCTCTAAATGTAAATGTTTAAGCACACAGCAAGTTGTATTAGTGACACTTCAAAAGTTTGAAAATACAATCTCAATAACTTTAATAATTTTTTTATTTTATTACTTGTGAAATCATGTGATTTTATGATCAAAACCAGAACAAATATCTGTCAATGGGTTCATAAAAATCTACTTTCATACCCACTGACAGATACTTGAATTGTGTTCAATTTCTCAGAAAACAAGACTTAATTTCTTCATTTTGCATCTCAAGTAAATGTATCTTGATTTAAGGATGTTTAGATATTTGCACTGGAAAACAAAACTCCAGTGATTTTATGATCAAAAATGTTAAGATTCAAATGATTAATGACGATTACTAAAATATGTGAGAGGGAAAAAGCCAATAAATCAAAGCATGAACAGGCTATACAGGTCTGTTATGTTAGAGGAAACTTGTATTCTTACCAATAGTTGCCCCACTCAATCATGGTCCCGGGCTGCAAGGGAACAAACAAAAAGAGACACTGTAAATCTGAGCGCAATGACTTTATTCCAGTCTCATTCCACCCCTGCGATCACACAGACGGACTAGGAAACGCTAGGACACCCACAGTCTACTCACAATATAAAATTAGATGAGTGAAGTTTGTAAACACTTTGAAGTTGGCTTGAAAAAGCCTTGTCTGAAAGTTTAAAATTTTAATTGAATTGTTGAATTTGAGGTTTGGGACAGCAAGGGAACACACATTTCTAAGATAACTTAACATTAATTAGCATGTTGCTAGCATGAATTAACAAAATGCTAAAATGAACTGCATCTGAAATCGAATACTTCTCTACTATATAGCATGCGAAAAACAATACGCCAACAGAGTAGTATGTCCGAATTCATAATATTTGAAAAACAGTAGGCTAAAAGCACCCGGATGACCTACTACTTCTGGTGAGATTCTGAAGTGTGCATACGATGGACACTTTACTATCCCATGAGGCCACAGGAGATGATTTATGAATGGAGGTGAAGGGACGCAACTGACGCTGGTACGTCACATGATAACGCCAACATGGCGGATTTAGTATGTCCGGATTACATTCATTCTACACACATTCATACTATATAGAATGTATTTTTTAACGGTTGCGAAGTTCATTCAAATTCAAATGTAGTACCTACTCACATAGTACATGATTTCGGACGCAGCCATGTTGTTAACATGAATTTGCATGTCGCTTGCTAGCATAGATTACTATGTTGCTAGCATTAAGTATGTTTTGCTATTATGTACATTGGAGGCATGAATAAGCATGTTTGTTAACACGATTTACCATGTTGCTAACATGTTTTAACATGTTGTTATTATGAATTAACATGTTTCTACCATGATTTAATAGCTTGCTAGAATTTTGATAACATGATTTAACATTTTGTTAGCATGTTTGAACATGAATTAACATGTTGTTAACATGTTTTAGCATTTTGCTAGCATGAGTTAACATTTGTGGCTAACATGTTTGAACATCTTGTAAGCATGTATTAGCATGTTTAACATGATTTAAAATGTTGCTAGCATATTGTTAAACAGCATATTGTTTAACCATGAATTTCCATGTTGGTAACATGTTTTAACATTAACTTGTTACTAGCATGATTTGGCATTCTTCTAACATGTTTTAACACTCTGCTAACATGAATTAATATTCTGCTAGCATGACCAAACATGTTATTAGCATGATTTAACATTCTGCTAGCATGTTGTTAACATGAATTAACATGTTTTAGCAGAATTTAACATGTTAACATGTTTTAACACATTGCTAGCATGCCTTAAGATAGTAGCTAGGAACTGCTAGTGTTAGACACATAGTGGATGAAATACTCTGTTAGAGTATTAAATAGAGCTTAAATACTCTATTAGAGTTAGTGTGTTAATGTTTTGACCCCGTCAATCAAAGTGTATGGGACATTTATGGTTTTTAATCTTCATTTTTAGGAAAACCTTAAGTCGGATCAGTTATAGATATAAGATACAGCAACCTGAGTCAGAACAGTCTAAAGGTCTAAGCCGAGTTTGGTGGTTGTAGCCTTTTCAAGCCAACTTAATGAAGCAACATTACAAACCCGACAAGCTGAAGAGCGCATCTTAAGACAGATGGGCAAGTTCGGTTCCAAAAGTGTCTGTTTCAATGAATCAATACCAAACTGATTCAACAAAACACCTTCTATTGCTGTTTACAGAGATATTTCGTTTTTTAGCTATATTGCTCAATGGTAACCCAGACAATAACTACCACACGTCATTGAGAGACTAGCACAAACGGCAGCTTGAAAGACGTGTCACACACTCAAAGACATCACAACGGTTTGGTTAGACTCACTCTCAGCTGGTAGGAGCGCAGCTCGTATATGTTGGGTCCATCTCTGGGCACCGGCTCATTCCAGAAGCTGAACTCCAGCAGCAGCTGATTCCTACGGGACAGAAGCATCTTGCCCCTCTCATTCCTGTACTCCAGGAACTCCTGTGGTCAACATATGACATACAGCAGCTAAATTACATGGATCTGCTCTCTGATACTGCTCTGGCATCCATAAACATGATATCATAGCATGATAGTGGCCACAGAACATAAGGAAGTCCCATGTGCAGACATGAGCTGAAACTTCTGCGTCACAATCTATTATGTAACCGATTGACTGTAGGTTAATGCAGTGTAACAGGAATTTCTCCAATTTCTCCATTGAGGAACTGACTTATAAAAATAACTTATAAACCTTCAAAGACAGACCTACTGTGAGTGATGAGGTTGTTAATCAATAGTATTTTGATTAAAACCGTCAGGCCGCATCATTTCACATTGTTTAACAGCAGAATTTGTGGTGAAAAACTACATTATCCATGATGCTGTACAGAAAATTCCACCAATCAGAGTCAAAACAAGCTAAATGTGTCAAAAGATCTTGTTAGCTCCACCCACTCAAATGAGCATAACACTTCTGGCATTGAGGCCCAGGTGTAGTAAATGATACAAACACTGGATTACCTTGTTATTCTTCAGTTTATTCATGACTTCAGTAAGCGCTGGATATCCTCCTCTGTACCGCCACAAGTGCACTACATAGGGAACCAGATGCAAATGTTACAATGCGTCAGCGCTCACATAAACACACTTCTGGCGATGAGCAAACACATTTCACATACAAGTAACCCTTTCGTGACCTTCTGACCCCAACCCCTGAAATCTGTTTTATTTTTTCCCAAATTCTATTTTTTCCTCTTTTTTATTTTATTTTAATTTTGTCTGACGCCATTTTAATGGTTAAATTAAATTGTATTAATAAAAAAGCATGTCTAATTAATTGAATAAAAAGAAATACTTCAGTGTGTGTGTTAAATGAATGATGCGCATCAGCACCATTCATTCACACAGAGACACGCAGAACATGCAGGATTCATATTTAAATAGTCTTTTTGCGGTTTGTATTCAGAGACACTAGTCTATATCGTGATTTGACTTAAGTGTACTGACCTGCTTTTTATTTATTCATCAAAAATGTTAAAAATGTTGCATTATACAGTAAATTCAGACTGGATTCCGCGATTCCGTCCATGTTTTCCGCATCATGGAAATCATAGGGCCCTTTATATATTGCAGAAACACAGCAAACAGACTCCATTGACTGTGCGTGTTGAAGTACTCCTGATGTCCTACCGGCTTGGTCTTGCTCCCCGTACCAGGTGTTCCACGTGCCCACCAGCTCACACGGGTAATGCTTGTCATTATGGATGGACGGCAGCACCTCATCACTGTGGAAACAAGTCACATTTAACATTAATTAATTAATTAACATGAATTTAACATTAATTAATTCACGCAAACATTACCTGTTATGTCTTAAATGAACGTTTGGTTAACTGTTGTGGAAAAGCATCTGATGTGTAACATTACATTAGATCCGTCCAGTACAGTAGGTCTTAATATATAGACTGTCTGTTTCGTTAATGTTAATCAAACAATTGTATTGAATTGAAGATAACTACAACTCGTTTTTGGAAATTTGCTCATTACGACTCATTTTGCCAGCACGGCAAATGTGACACATGATGGTATTTTGATCAGCTGATCTTGTGAAGAGCTTATAAAGTGTGTAAAGGAGTCAAAACAGCGTCAGGAATCCCTCCGTCACACACGAAGATCTGCTGCGAGGAGACGCGGTTCTGACGCCTGTCCCGAACTGTGACGGGCAACATCGTGGCTATGAGAAAAAAACAGACATGCTTGAGCATTCGGTCCTTTTTAGAGTCACATCTCGTGACATCATGTCCTGTTTTTGGTTTGTTTGCATGTCTTTGGTCCGTGTTGTTCATATTTCAGTCGAACTGCACCGGAGTTTGTTTGGAAGCGGAGTTTGGTGCACACCAGGGTTCAGATGGCACACTTATTTGCATTCACACTTATTCAAATGAACCGCACTAACAGAGCCGTCGCACCAGGGTTCACTTTAATCCAACCAAACATGCCAAGACACCCCAAGTTTTAAAACTGAATTCATGACCCGCATAGACCCTGGTAAAGGAGAGAAGAACCGACTTAAAATCACCAAAACACTGGCTGATTCAAACACACTGATATGACATTCAGACACGTTTGGGTTTGACTTCAGCGTGTGATTGATCAGTTCATCTCAAGCCGTGAGACGCGAGTCTTATCGAGGTCTCGCATTGCACCGACTCCGTAGAGCAGCAAACACTCGAGGAATGGGCTTTAGCGGATTCCTGCCAGTGCCGCTGCCAATCACTGACAGGAATAGAAAGCAGGACATTTGCTCTGAACTTCAGTAGTCAAACCACTTCAGTCTCAAGGGACTCTGAAGAAGTTAAAAACAGCTTGATTTATGTAATTAACACCAAACAGCCTCATTTGACCTGGTTCATTCATGTGAGGAAGCCTGACTTACCAGAGTTTGTTGTACGCCTCGAGACACTCAGGCTTCACGTTGTGAACTACAACACAACGATACACATGCGAGTCAATAAACACAATGAGATGTTGTACAGCGGAGGGCAAACTAACAGCACAACTTACACTGTATTTTGTATAAGTTGTTGTCCTCTTTCTTGGCTAACAGATGGGAGTGAGCGTCTTTCCTCGGATCCACCTTCCGCACAAACAGTGATTTGAACCAGCTGTCCTCTCGATGCCGGTTAGTAGATGCTGACAGACCCCTGAAACAGGACAATATTTGTGCATTTGTTACACTGATACAATATGCATATACAGACTTGGATGCTGCATTGTATTATGAGACTACATAATACTATTACATGTCTTATACAACAGTATACAGACACTGCAACACAGTGTACAGTCAGTAATTGTGGTTGCCAGTTTCTAATAAAGCACGTTAAACAATTACCACCTTTCATTAACCAGTGGCATGAAAAAAGAAACGCCACCAAATCTACATACTGTTTACCATAAAAACACACGTGATGGGCAGCTGAATTATCATGACCTTGAGCAGCAGATCCAGCGCACGTTCAGACGCCTCCGTGATTAATGCAGCAACCCATAACAGTTGAGCTGATACTTTAAAATCAAGCTATTCGTCAAGTTTTAGATCTTTGAAAGCCTTCTAGAGTAATCACGCCTTTACTAAAGCGCAGCTGCGTTTCTAAACTCGCGTGCAGACGCGGCGAGAGCGCACTAAAGCTCTAATCACGTAGATGTATAACGTGTAATTCAGATAAACCGGCTGACCTGATAACAGCAGTAACGTGTCCTTTCGCCCGGCCCGTGTTTCTAGCCTGATACAGGCCTGAGCAGGAGGTCTGAAGGACTCTGGTCGCCATCTTCCACTGATAGGACACAAACAGCAGGAGAGGAAAGAGTTAAACCGCTGCAGTGCAACAGCACCGCCGCGAGAAGGCGCGCGAGACGCTCGCGAGTCAGGAGCAGCAGGGAGGGGACGCCATTGAGCCGTTTGTTTTTTAATTTTTTTATTTTCTATCCTTCCTTCCTTTAGCAGAAAGGTCCCATTGAGATGAAATCTCTTCTTCCAGTGAGGTCTTGTCAAGATGGCTCAATAAATGTTCTGTTTATTTTGATAAATACAAGAATTTAATTTTGTTTAATAAATATGATGTCATTAAAATATGTTAATATAGAAATATATTTTAAAAATAAAATAAAATAATTTTAAAAAGTAAAGATTCTGAAAGCACTGAAGGAGATCCATAATAATTTAATATAGACTTACAGTAGTAGCCTAACTATAAATGATAATTTATTATATGATATTTATATTGTTTAAATATGATGGCTTCATTATAAATGTGGTGATTATCTCTGAGGTGACAGTACACCCAACTTAATATATTATATTTCCCATCTGAATCTAACCATGTCAAAGTCAACCGCTGTTTATTATCATGTTACTTTTTGTGACTTTCACCCCAAATACCATACTTTTATATATTCTTCCATTATTGAAAAACTGTTGCTTTAATTACCTTGAACAAAACTGAAGAAAAAAACAAAAAAAACCATTAAGAACTTTCTCAAAATATAGTCAATAATTTTTATCAATCAATTTTCTACTTAAATCTACAACATTTAAAAAATAAAAATTCTGTGCGATCGTGTCAAGGATCAGACGCGTTTCCATCTTGAAAAGTGGATGTTTTGGAAAGTTTTTGTGCCATCTAGTGTTTTAGAGGAAAATCAAATCAAAGGAGCCTACCCCATGAAGCCTTTAGCCCCTTTGTACCCTATTTGTCATTATTTCATAATGTTTGCACTTGACCTTGTCAACCAGTTTAAAGTGTAAAACATTGACCAGGGCCCAGTTGTTCAAAAGTAATCTGATCAGATTTCGGCTGTCGAATGTGGATTAAATCTTGAAAATGGGTTGCTCAAAAAAAAAAAAAAAATCCAATCTCGGTTTCAATCAAATTATCAGTTTGTGTTGTTAACAACGTTTTAGTAAGATTGGGATAACTTTGACCCAAAAAAATCTGGATTATCCTGATCCCAGCAGAAGGGTGGATTTCAGGACCAAAAAAAAAAAAGTAATAAAACTTTAAATCTGGTTGAAAATTTGTATCATGCAACTCACTCATGCATAGCAACTCACTCTCTGAACATAAACATAAACATGTTCCAGGGTTAGTTTGCTTAAGAGCTATTCAGATGTGTTTTATAGAATTAATAGAGTTATTAATATAACCAAATTTGTTTCAGTTATATAATATACAGTATTGTATATTAATTCTAAGGAATTTGAATAAAAAAATTATTAGAAAAAGTTTCAATGTTAATGCAATTCAAATATATTTATTATTTATTTTATTGTCATCTCCCACGTGGATCTGCATTCAGTTAATTAGCATCAAACAAACATTATAATCCTTATTCTCAGTGAATAAAGATTACTTATAAAACGAAGACTGAAAAAATGATTGCATAACCACAAATAGGTGGCGATGTGCACTAAGTAGGTTATTTAACTCGCCATTAAACAAAAGAAAAAGAGGAATTAGAACGGAGACAGAGCATTTAGGCCACGCCCACACGGAGGGACACACGCACACACACACACACACACACACACACACACACACAATCCAACGCTCTCCATTGACTTTGTATTGCGTGAAGCGGTCGCCTTGTCATTTTTGACTTGTAACAAAAAACAGAACAATGTCTAAAAGCTGATATGTGACAGGGTGTAGAGCAAACAAGCTAAAAAACACAGAACTAAGGTTTTATAAACTGTCGACCCAAAAAAAAATGAGCGTTTAAGAAGACAAAAGTGGATACAGACAATAAGACGTGAAGGAAGAATGGGTAAATTTTGGGATCCTGACACTCAGTATGCCTATGTGTGCAGTAAACATTTTGTCACTGTTAAGTTAAATATTCAAATGTCAGTTTTATATATTATATTTCCTGTCACTGATTACATTACCCTCCAGTGGGCGTAGTTCTCAGTGTAATATAACATGTCACGCTCTGTCTCAATTGCCTGTATGCACTTTTGTGTCCTTAAACGTTCGTTTTTTGGGTCAACAGCTCATAAAAACTTCTGGGTTTTTGGCTCTTGGTTTTTTAGCTTGTTTGCTGTACACCTTGTCACATATCAGCTTTTAGACATTGTTCTGTTTTTTGTTATAAGTCAGAAAAGACAAGGAGGTTGCTTCCCACAGTCAATGGAGACAGTTGGTATGGAGACGCCCCGGTGGTCTTCAGATTATGACACGTGTCGCTCTGTCTCTATGGCACGCTTCTTAGCGTTTTTGGAACCAGCATACCTCGAGTAAGCAAGGTTTGAGTTAATCAACCGAGAGTTCAAGGTATATGTGACTGTAAGTTAACCTTGCTTTCTGGAATACCCCCCTTATTGCATCCCTTATTGGATGTATATCTGTTTGTTTTTGTTGTGGGCCACGTGTGGGGCTACGGAAACCCAAAAGGGACATGAAATGGGAGGACAAATTAATTGTAATGCTTTTAGGTTCTCTCATAAAACTTGAAATGACATTTCTTATTATAATTATTAACATATGTGACCCTGGACCACAAAACCAGTCATAAGGGTCAAGTTTTATATTTAATAAATAAATACGCTTTCTATTGATGCATGGTTTGTTAGGATAGGACAATATTTGGCTGAGATACGACTGGAATATTGAAAAAAATCTCCTTTAAAGTTGTCCAAATGAAGTCCTCAGCAATGCATATTACTACTAATAATACATTTTTATATATATTTACGGTAGGAAATTTACAAAATATCTTCATGGAACATGATCTTTACTTAATATCCTAATGATTTTTGAAGGATAAGAAAAACTGATAATTTTGACCCATACAATGTATTGTTGGCTATTACCACAAATATACCCGTGCGACTTATGACTGCTTTTGTGCTCCAGGGTCACATTTACGAGACACACTGTAACAGTTCAATGGTATAAGTTGCTTCAGGGTTAATTTTAGGGTTAGTAGTAATTAATAGCAATTATAACAATTTTAAATAATCTTAAAGCTGCGCTCGTCTTTTCTCTCCTATTGTGCCCTGAGTGAAACGGAACAAGATCAAATGTGGGGCGGGGCTTGATTTTGTCCATTGGGAATTGATTGGATGGTTGTGGTTTGCTATTGGCTGATCTCATGTGAGTGACAGGTTGCCCCGCCCACGTCGTCAGAGAAGAGAAGGCAAGAGGGAGGGGAAGTTATTCTGATTCAAAATAACGAGACACATGAATTTAACAATCATTTATAATAAACACTGCAATAAAAAAAAAAACACAAACAAGAATTGTCCACTTTGATTTCATGATTTTAGGATAATACAGCCGAATCATTCTGCAGGTCTCCTGATGTCATATGGGTGTCATGTAAAAGCCACAGTTGTCAGCCGAATGGGATTTTACGAGATGTTGAATTACGCTTCAAAATATTGGAAAAACAGGGCTAATCCTGCTCTCTGTGGTCTATTTTGAGACTCAGCTGCCTTAGTACTTGAATAAATGTGAATTTTTGCTTCATACCCAGCTGTTGTATTGCGGTTTAACAAGCTTTGCCAGCTAAATGTGTCCCTTGATCACCATCAGTCTGTTTAAGATATTTCAGACTTCCTGCACCAGTGTTTCAGCAACCTTTTCAGCCATAGCAGTCATTCATGGCTATACCCAGCGGGAAAACAAATCTACCGTCACAAGAACACAATGATAACCACGACTAATAGGCCTACGATTAAGAGCGCTGGAAATCAGTCATGCTGAATATGTTTCCAGATGTCCCACAGGCCTGTCTGCATGTCCTAAAGGGATCTAGGTTTCACAGATCTGGGATTTATCTTCAGGCCGGGGAGGCACCTAACTACTCTCTTTAACGCCGTCAGGTTAAGTTCAGCAGATACGCAGCTTTACCAGCGACTGTACCATGACTTTTTCTTCTGTTACCACAGATTAATGTGAAGACTTCTAAAAGAGAAACAACATTAAAGGATTAGTTCACTTTAAAAGGAAAATGTCCTGATATTTTACTCACCCTCATCTCATCCAAGATGTGCGTGTCTTTCTTTCTTCAGTCGAAAACAAATTACGTTTTTGAGGAAAACATTCCAGGATTTCTCTCCGCATAATGGACTTCAATGGCAACCAGAATGTTGAAGGTCCAAATCAATGCAGTTTCAAAGGAAGGGCTTCAGAGGCTCTGCACAATCTAGCCAAACCATCTGTCATTTTCCATAAATAAGCTAATGAAGTTTGTTTGCATGATCCTGAAACTCTCCCTGGCATGGGTTTGGTCAAGGATTCAGCATGAACCCTAATGTTGTCTTGCACTCATGCTTTGTGAAACCGCAGAGTGTCATCTAGCTTTGGATACAGTTCATCCATTCTCCTGACTGTCTGTGCGTTTCTGTGAGGAAAGGCAATTAGACAAGCAGTCTGTGTCGGGTGGTAGTAGTGGCTGGGAACCAGAAGGATTCATCCAAGAACTGTAGTGGAGTATGTTTATGCGATTGTGCATTGCAACTTTAGATACGCTGCCGGGCTGTTTGGATTTAAATAGGACAATGCTAAGAGTCTATAGATGGATCATTATTGCTGTGATATGTTTATGTAAGCAATAAGGTATGAGAGGCTGTTCTGTATCGTGACTGAAGGGCGAAGTGGAGTCAGCTGTAACTTATTCACGATACAGCACTAGCCTCGAGTACCTTATTGCTTTTATAAAATTATTACCACACAATACAAATATTAAAGCCAAAATATATGTATCAATGCAACTTTCATGAAGTAAAATCACTAAAAGCCTTCTGTCCACTGGAAAAAAAGTCTCTGCCCCTGAACAACCCTATATCTATATAAATGTTCTCTATATAGATCAGTGACAGCAAATGCCATTAGATGGCGACAGAGACTGTCTTTATGAGGGAGTCAGTCAGTAGCAAAGACTTTTATATTGAAAGGACTGAAACTTGCTGTGAACACGGACACAACTGATTTTGACTAGCATCAGTGTCAGGATATTGGAAAATCCCTTACTGTTAAAAGGACAAGTCACTGCAGCGGACATTCAAACTGATTTTTTATTATGAACATAGGACTGACCTGAAGGAGTATGCTAAATCTGAATGCAGGTAATGCACTTAGTCACGCTTCAATGAACATTATGTGTTGTGCAGTGATACACAGAACCATTGGGTGAAACACCCTGTGAATAAAACACAGCTATTGATCAGAATCAAGGACTGGAACTAACCATTTTTATAAAGCATGTTATATGTTTGGCAACAATTCTTCTAACCCTAATTGATGGAGTGTTTAGCCTTTTGTTTGTTAACTTTTTCCCCACCCATTTAAAAAAAAAAAGTTGCCAGCCACCACCAGCATTTTTGACAATTTTCACAAAAATTTGATGGCTCCCAGAATATTTTGTTGTATGAATATCTGAACATGAAATATATCAAAGGAAAGAGCAGAGCATCTGCTTTTAAACTCTTTTATTCTAGCGTCATGCATTCTTGAACCCACACTTGAATGTGGGTAAGTTTAATAGTTTTTACATTTTGAGCAAAAAGCTGAGAAAATCATGTTTTTGTCAAAGACTATATCCAGATGAGATTCAGAATGATAATCAAAACACAGATGGAGTAGATGGAGTCCATCAACACCACCAAAGCTTCACAGTCCTATAGCTCGTCAACATTTCATTCAGTAACATTAGGCAGTTTTGATGCTGTTTAATGTTGATGATTGTGTTATTTTTCATATGCATGATTACATATGATATCGCTTGTTTCTGCTTCTTCATCTGTGTTTTGATCAGGAGATTCAGTACTTTTTCAGAAGATCATAACGCCCCCTAGCGTATAACAGTGAAAACACGGAAAGCCGGAAAATTCTGTCATTGGCGGAGAAAGAGTTAAACAACCATGCAGGAAGACACATCATGGCCATATTCCAGGATGACAATGTCAAGATTTTTACTGTGCTGGACTCTTGCATTGTCAATACAAGATATTGACCCAAAATTGATGCATCTCTTGATGGAAATAACATCACAACATTTATTTCCATCAAGAGGTGCATCAAGATCTTGTATTGGCAATGCAAGAGTCCAGCTCTCTGTAAAGTCTTCTCCAGTACATTCCAAAGACTTTAAATTAATTGGTGAAAATGATTCTTCATGCTCCCTCACAACCATTCTTTCACAGTCTGAGCCTGATGAATCTTGACATTGACATGATGTATGTCTTCCTACCAGTGGCGAAGCTACTAAGCCTAATTTAGATTTGGATATGTGCTGCTGCAAGAAACCAACCAATGAAACCACGCAATTCCCACAACACACAATAACAGTGACAATTGATTATGAGATCATCCCAGTGTTTAACCAGAAGCCCTGTCTTCTCAGAGTAATATTGTATAAGGATATGCACAGGTAAGCACAGACATTTATAGTGTATAGTTATAGTTAAAAAGATTTTAAACATATCGCTGCCACTGTCTTGCAGAAACCAAATTTCGTCTTTCCCCCCGCCCAATAAATCATTACTGTTGGTCACCCTTTATGTCTGTCTGTGGGTTTTGAAATATTTAACCAATGAAAAGTATTAAAAAGAGCTTGTGACTAAACCTGGTAACTCCATTGGCTCTTCAAACTGTCAGTCAAACCTCATAACTCCGCCCCTCCTCTCTGTCGTGAATGAAGTGCCGCTGCCACACACTGAATTGAGATAGCTGCTTGTTTACAATATCAGGGCAAATAAAGAACTGCTTCTTTGAATAAGTACAGTATTTTCCTTACTCAAGAAACACTATATATACTATATACACTATATAGGCTAATGTTTTATGTTTTTTGAGGAGCAGTGTGTCTTAGTGTAGCATTTGTCATCAAGTCATAGCCAATACTCTCCTAAATAGCCTATGTGTAGCACTTCATCTTTAATAACATGAGCTTTTGGCCAAATAGCTACAGTAAACTATATAACCTGTGATGAAATCGTAATGCACTTACTGCCCTGGATGTGTCTGTTAATGACGGACAAAGCATGCTTCTCTGACATTAATTCTCTGAAATTCGCTGTTCAAAAACCTCTAAACTCCATTTGAGCTTGATTTTGGTAAAATGTTAATAATATGGTGACACATGCAAGTGTCAGACTATATATGCATTCATTTATTCATGTAGGTTATTTCTTATTTGCTCTTTTGTAACTTTAAACTTGAAACTGTGCTGCATTTATTTATAATAATTTTGCACACCGTTTTCATACTCAATACGATTTGCCCACTCTGTTTTATGAAGGCCAACCCGTCTGAACATTTCTGACCTTGCCCCTGCTTCCTACATGGTTGTTTAAGAAGAGAAAAGCTACACACTCCATCAGTTAGGGTTGGAAGAACTGTTGCCAAACATATAACATGCTGGAAACATAATAATCACTGCAATAATGATCCAGTCATAGACTCTTAAGCATTTGCCTATTTAAATACAAACAATAAATTGGCCAGACAGTGTATAAATATAGCTGCAAGCAGCAATTAAGGGGCCATGAGTTATGCAAACATGGCAGGAAGCTTGAGAGCAACTGTAACAATGAGTAATTAAAGACATTTTTATATTATTTTAGTCAAAAAAAATTTGAGCCAAGGAATTTTGTTTCTAGCACTTACGATTCAAAACTTTGGACAGTTGGTGTTGCTAGAGGGACTGAGTTAGAGACTCCAAAATAGCTGTGGTTAATGTTGAGACTGTTCTCTATATGTGTACCAAATTTCAGAATTTTTCCCCGAAGTGGTCCTATGAGCTGCCATAGACTTCAGGAGCAAAAGAAGAAAAACAAGAAATATACCATAGCACTTTCTACCAAATCAAATGGCAAACTAAATCAACGATTGGAACAGTAAGAATAACAACAGTATTTTGTTGTTTGTCTCTCATATTTTGTAGTTCTTCAGGTCAGATTTCAGAAGACGGAGATCTGCACTTTCCATTCACTTTCCAGATCTTTTACTGACACCTAAGACCTGAGAAACAACAAAGTTCACACATTTCAAACGCTTCATGACGTTTCAACAATTTTGATCATGTCTAGATTGTGAGAACATTTCTAATGATCTGCGTTCATGCTGATTTAAGTTGGAATCACATCTATTGGTAGTTTCTTTCAAATTTCAAAACATATGTGATTGTAAGCGGTTTAGTGCCAGAACGGAACATTAAACATTTTGCAACCAATTAATATAACACATTGAATAAATGATTACATTACATTTCATCCATTTCCCAGTTCTGATTCTGTAAACGTGTCCATGTCTATTCAGGATGTTGTTTCTTGACTATCCAACTTCATTGTGTTTCTAGGACATTGTTAGGTGGTCAAACCAAGTCTCCCATACAGAAATGTAATATATGTGCATATATGAAATGTGTGCGATATATGCTCATATAAAGTAAAAACATATATGAAACCTATTAGAAATTGGAACAATTCCATATATTGACATATAAATTTATCCCATATATTATGTTTATGTATGCATAATACATATTTTGATATGTCTCATATATGAAATATCCTAATATGCTCATATAGAGTAAAAACATAAATGCACATATATGCACAGCTATGAAAAGAATCAGAAATTAGAACAATTCCATATATTGACATAGTATAACTCTTTTCCATATATTATATATGCTCAAATCATATGTGACAAATTACTGTCACTGATAAATGTCATAGAGTCTTAGTATAGCTTTTATGTATAAAACATAAAATATTAAAATAAAATATTTTTAATGTTACTTATATGTAAAATACATGTTCATAATGTCTCTCATATTCTTTTGTATTATGTATATGAATTGCATAATTATACAAATATACTTTATTAAACATGGCTTCATATATTTGTTAGCCTACATATATTTTATTACAAGTTATGAATATCTTTCTGATACCAATTTACCAATTTATGTTACCAATCTTTCATTTGAAAGCCACGTTTCTAGCATCTGTAAAACTGCATTCTTCTATCTTAAAAATATATATATCTAAAGTACGACACATGCTCTCAATGCAAAATTCTGAACAGTTAGTTCATGCGTTCATGACCTCAAGGCTAGATTATTGTAACGCTCTACTGTGTGGTTGCCCTGCTCGGTTAATAAATAAACTGCAGCTGGTCCAAAACGCAGCAGCTCGAGCTCTTACTAGAACAAGGAAGTATGACCATATTAGCCCGGTTCTGTCAACACTGCACTGGCTCCCTATTAAACATCATATAAATTTTAAAATCTTGCTTACTACTTCAGACACAGGTGAAAAAAGCCAGGCAAAGACTGTACCACCTGCGCCAGCTGAGGAAATTCAGGGTTTCACCAGCTATCCTGAAAACTTTCTATTTAGGGGCGATAGAAAGTGTTTTAACTCAGTGCATCACAGCGTGGTATGGGAACAGCACCAGTCATGACCGCAAAGCCCTGCAAAGAGTCGTGCGCTTATCCGAGCGTATCTCAGGGTCAGCTCTCCCATCTCTGCAGGACGTCTACACCAAACGCTGCAAAGGTAGAGCTACCAAGATCATCAAGGACTCTAATCACCCTGCAAACCCTCATTTCACGCTGCTGCCATCTGGTAGCGCTTCCGAAGCCTGATGGCCAAAACTGAGAGACTCAGGAGGAGCTTCTTCCCCCAGGCCATCAGACTCCTGAACTCAGTCACTTAACATCACGTGACTTCACGTCAGGATAAACATCGATACACTGACATTGCACTGCACTTTCTGTTCTCGTTGTTACTGTGTAACAACCTGTTATAAACCTGTTTGCACATTATACTCTTTATACATTTGTTAACCACATATTTATAAGTCTACAGTTTACTCATTGCACAGTCTACTTCAATTATTTTATTCCACTTTATCCTTATTTGTTACCTTTTTTTTTCTCTTGACTTGATTATTTATAATTCTACAGATATAGACAACTGCAAAATCAACTGCAGGCGGCATCCTTTTCCTATTTAGCGCCTAAACTCTGGAACAGTCTTCCTAGCTTTGTTCGGGAAGCAGACACACTCTGTCAGTTTAAATCTAGACTAAAAACACTCTTTTTTTAAAAAAAAAAAAGCTTTACTATGACATACACATAGAACATTATCAGTTTATATTATTCAAATCAGTTAAATTAGGGTGACCATATTGACATATTGACCATATTGATTACCGAAAACCAGGACACTCTGCCCAGCAATGAGATACTTGTAGATTGCCCTAGTGCCGGTCAATTTAATGGCCCAATAAAAAATAATGAAAACCAGGACATTTACATCACTATATAAAAAACAGCCAGGACAGAACTTGAAAACAGGACATGTCCTGGGAAAACAGGACGTTTGGTCACCCTAAGTTAAATGATTGTTTTAGGCTGCATTAACTAGGTCAGCCGGAACCGGGAACACTTCCCATAACACCTGATGTACTCGTTACATCATAAGAAGAATGGCATCTACGCTAATGTTAGTCTCTCTGTTTATACCAAGGTTTACTGCAGTCAGCCGGATCCGGGCCGTATCCAGATCAGATGGTGGACCTGCGCTAGACATGACCAACTGAAAACTGAAGAGTCTGCAGATACAGTGTCAACTAAACTCTCCCCTGTGAAGGCCTCATCGCCACGACATCCAGTGGCTCTGATCCTCAACAAACCCGTCTTTGGTGTGATGACTCCAATCTTCAATCAGATGGAACTGGACTAATATTCTGAATGTTCCTATCTAATATGACTTCTGACCTGTAATGTTGCCAGAATCATAATCATACACTGTTTGTTAATTGGCCAGAGGAGAACTGGCACCCCGACTGAGCCTGGTTTCTCCCAAGATTTTTTTTTCTCCATCCTGTCACCTGATGGAGTTTTGGTTCCTTGCCACTGTCGCCTCTGTCAGCTTTGGCTTTTGGCTTGCTTGGTTGACACTAAATATTGAACTATATTACTGATCCACCTGCATTGACACCATTTTATGAGCTGAGCTGGACGATGACATCAGTTTTCTCCAGAGCGGCTGTACAGCTGAATCAAATTCCGTTGCATTCTTTTCCTGTTATCACTGTGAAGATGCTTTGAAACAATCGGCATTGAAAAAAGTGCTATATAAATAAAGATGACTTGGATTAGCATGGGAAAATGTGCGAGTCTAATCATTGATAGCACTCCTCTCCCCATCAGTAAGTAAGGACACCAAGCTCAAGATCAAGTGTGAACCTTGAATTCAGTGTCGGTTGCTTTAGACAAATACCACATGAATAAATAGTCATCAATTGACAGAATCCAACTATCTGGGTTGACTTTGATTGTATTGTATAATGTTGCCCTCCAGATGGCGCCTTTGTCAGTCTCTTCAGAATAAACTGAAGAGAGCCGTTTCGTCACACAGACATCTGCATCACAGCCGCATCATGATCATCATGACCTCATGATGCTTTTTATAAAGCTCTCTTAGTCTTGTGAACCCGCTAAGCCGGGTTAGAGTGATTTGGTAATTCATTGGCCGCATCAATATCAAAAATGTGCAAAGACTGCACAAATGAAATATGAAAAAAGTGTGAAAATTATTATTCACCTATTTAGGCATTTTAGTCACACTCAACAATGCCTGAAATGCATTATTAATAATCATAATAAAAATCAAAGCAAGTGTCTGTATATTCCAAAATTAATATTCTTTTCTTCACTAATGTCACTTTTCTCATCAAATGATTCCCATTCAGTCCTGTTCATTCCCATACATTTCTGTTAATTCAATGTTTCCAGCCTTGAAATTTCCCAGAATTTTACAACCCTAAAAATAAAAGTAGTATCAGTAATTTGGTGGATTTTGTAGGCAGGTTAAGACTGGATTTAGAATTCTTTATATTTAATAAAAATATAATAAGAAGAATTGCATGAATATTAAAAAATATATGTATATTGTATTCTTAGAAAAGTTTAAGAAGTTTATAAAAATGTACTGTGAAGGAATACTAATATTTTTATGTTTTAAAAGCTATTATAATTATGACAATATGGCAATATCTTGGTGAGTTTATAATGTAATACATTTCTCATAATGCATTACATTATAAATGATATTTTATTATATGATATGATTAATATCATTTTTTTTTTTTTTTTTTTTTTAAATATGATGGTTTTATTATAAATATGATAATTATCTCTAAAGTGGACACCCAACTTAATATATAAGTTCCTATATAATATATGATATTGGTTCCCCTCAAGAACCAGAGTGGCCTGGTGCATGAGGATAGTTGAACAAACTATCAGTTTCAGAGCAGGTTTAGAGTTAACAAAACCAAATTAGCAGGTTCACACACCACTTGCTAAACATTCTCTGTCAACTGAGTTTATGATTAAGATAGCACTTTATTTCACAGTCCTGTTTCGCATGAACATACTTAACCCATGTAGTTACCTTTATTCTTGTGTGTCTGTGTGTAAGTACACATTTACATTTAATCATTTAGCAGACGCTTTTATCCAAAGCAACTTGAGGAGAGCAATAGAAGCAATCAGACAAACAAGGGGCAACAGCATGAAGTGCGGTAACCATTCTCAGTTAATCTAGCACAGAACACAGTTTTGTTTTGTTTGTTTGTTTTTTTATAAGAAGAACGAACAGAATAGGTAAGTGCTAGTCTTAATTGGTCAGGTGCTGCTGGAAAAGATTTTTTGAAAATGGCTACAGACTCGGCTGCTTGAATTGAGATTGGCAGGTCGTTCCACCCGGTGTGGACTGATGATAATGTGCTCTGCTCTGTCCAGGCAATGTTCTTCATGACTAAAGTAGCGGCACGTGTCAAAGTAATCAGTGTATTTTGTGGCAATAAAAGAAAATAATCACTACAGGATTGCTCTGGCAACCAGCAGGCTATGTTGGTTGGGCTTTTTGGACATTTCTGGGGATAGCTCCAGTCGGGGACAGGACACTAAAAACCGGGACTGTCCCTGGAAAACGGGGACGTCTCGTACTTTACACAACACAGATTGTTTCAGAGCAGCTTCACAGTAATTAACATGGAACTAATGATCAATGATGCAAAATGAATTGGATATGAGCTAAATTAAAATTCTGCTCAAATGATTTAAAGGGATTTTGAAGGTATCTGCATCATACTTCTCAGCCACCTTTCTCGTGACCATTCCCAAATTTTTTGACCCTTCAGCACAAACCGTGTTAAATCTCTCACATGGCGTGCTCGGAAGTGAGCCTCCGTCAAACCTTTGTTCATGCTACCTTAGATTACAAAAAAACGGCTTTGAACCTTTTCCTCCTGCATGCGCTCAGGTTTCTTTTGAACGATCCTCTCGGCCTTTTATGGTCACTTAGAGAGGAATGGAGTGCAGGCCGTTCCAGCGCAGGCATTCCAGCAGTTGTGATTCTTGGCACACAGAGCCACAGGCTTCAATCAAGAGCCTGGCACGGGACGACTGCAGCACACAGCTGGGCACATGGGTCCACCAAAAGCTTCGAAAGCATGCTGGCATGGGCCTGAGACTGATTTGGTCTGTCCCGAGTGACTCACGAGAACAGCAAGGTTATATTTCCCACTTTTACAGTTTGAGTTGAATAATGTTTCATGTGCAGTGGCTGCAAAGTTCATGCAGTCCATGCAACACTCAGGCCCCAATAATAATTTATACAAGTATGGGAACGCAAACACCTCTAGCTGTACAAGCATATGATTTCACAAGTGATTGCATTCAGAAATGTGTCGACGCAATTCATAACGCAACACAAGAATGTGTTACATTCTTAGCATTACCACAGGGGGCGCTAGTCTTCTATGCTTGGTTTTCACCTTCATGTCAACTCCTGTCATGGAATAACAGAATATCATTACTACCACAGTAAGGCAAGAACATTTCACTGCCATTCTTAAAATCCTCTCCTGCGGCCTCATGGGATAGTAAAGTGTCTGTCGAATGAACACTTCAGAATCTCGATGGAAAAAAAATAAAAAATAAGGCAACTTATCACATTCAACTTTTTAAGTAACTCAACTACTTCACTCCAGTTAAAATCAACTTAAATACTTTTGTTCATCTAATAAGTACCAGGTAATTTTAAAACTTCTTGTCAAGACAACTCAAAAGAACAAGTTGAGCCAACTTGAAAAAATAGGTTGCCTAACAAAAGTTTTTTTTGTTGACTTTACTTGGACTCTCGAGCATTTTTCCAAAACTTGTTCAAATGTTCTCCCAACTTTAAAAATTTGGTTATTTTAACAAAGATTTTTACATTCAACAATGTTCCAGTACCAGTTCAACAATGTACCAGTTCCCAGTATGCATTGCAGCTTGAAAAAATGATGGGGTTATTATTAGTGCTTTGCATTAACGGGCTTGATTTATGCTGCTGTCACTGTTATTTAGCTGTCATATGTTTCAGATTTCATATTTTTACTGAATTACAATTGTTGATGATCACCATGTTTGAGATTTGTGTGCTGAGCTATATGTGCTTCTCATTGCAACTTTTGCAGCTTATTTGCCCTGGTGAAATGGGTAACCTGTGTGCCTCTAGTTTTAAGAGGCAAATGATGGTCATGTCGTGTAGTTAACTTTGAAAATAAAACATGGAGATGAAAAAACAAGGATTGAGCTGCATGCATTGCTAAACATTGGTTAGTTGCCTTGACAAGAAATTCAAAGATTACCTGGTACTGATTAGATGAACAAAAGTTTTTAAGTTGACTTTAACTGGAGTGGATTAGTTGAGTTAACTTGAGTTGAATGTGATAGGTTGCCTTATTTTTGACTGCATGTATGGCGGCAGTGGGTATATGTTGATTGTGCATGTGATTAAACGTCCGGGAAGAGTGAACATGTTGGAGGCATGACTATGCACTAATTTATCACACTATTAAATTAACTAATCTTACTACATTGGCTTACAGGTCATGCCATTCATCACACAATCAGTCAGGAGTCATTTGTTTTCCATATGCTAATCATTTTACTGCTTCTCCAGAGTTCGTGCACCGCAGGGGGATTCTGGAGTTTTGCAAAACAGGAACTGCTGGAATCAACCCATAGCATTTTTGATTAGCATGCAAGTTAATAAGCCAAAAAGCTCATGGCATGAGATGAACTCAGTGAAGATTGCCTCTGTCTGCCACCGTATAGCTAATCTTGAGCACTGCAAAACTGTCAAAAACATGTTATGTGCACAGTTTACCCCTCTCAATAGGTTGGTTTCTATAAGATAACTCTATAATCATACAAAAATGACTGAATATCAGTAGAACAAATACTAAAAGTGCTGTGTTTGTCAGGGTTTGCCTACAATATGGGGAACAGTATTTGTAAACTGGGAACACTGGTTAGGAGAAATGAGGTCATATTTTTAACCCATTCTTTCTCCCTAGGCTTCCAATAAATGCATGTCTAAGACTTTTGCACTAAAAACATATTTTATTGTCTTTAGTGCATTCATTTCAAAGCCTAATGGGGACCAAATGTCCAAAAAAGCTAAAACCACTATTCTTGTGGGAAGTCTCTGCTGAAAAAAAATCCAGCCTAAAGCAACATGAATTCCATGTTGGTCCAGGGTGGTTTATGCTGGTTTATTTTTTTTTTTTTTTTCAGCAGGGGTGGTTCAGTTGCTTTGTTTCTGTGCCCTTTTTCATCATATCATCCGAAAAGTTCTCTACTGAAATATTTTCCCACCTCAGGCATAAATTACTAGGGGCCAGTAGATAAAACCTAGCCTAGTTTATAGTGGTTCTTCAGCACAAAACCAGCCTTAAGGGTGTATGTCTTACACTCTTACACACACACACATTTTATTAAAATAAAACTTCAAATGTATTGCGTTTCTAAATTTTGTCTGAATTTTGTCTCTGGTTTCCTGTGCCATTTTTGTAGTCCCTTTCTACTTTCATTATTAAAAGTTCCCATTTATTGTCTCCCCAGGTGTTCCTTGTAAACTCTTATAAATTTTTTTTTTTACCTATAATTACCTTGTAACTCTGAAGAACTTGATTAGCTTGCTCTGTTGTCTTTGATTAGCAATGGAGCTAAACTCTGCAGAACAGTGGCCCTCAAGTAGCCTTGAAATCTAGACGCACCCTAGCGGCAGCAAATCTAATTTGCCACGAGTGTAGTCTAGCAACTCTCTGTAGACCTGCGAGCTGGAAAAAACAAACTCTGGCCAGGTCAATCACATCGTATATAGAGTCTGTGGGTGGGCTTAACATAATGACGGCAGGTTCCGCATGCTACTTGACAACAAAGAAGCTGGCGAACAGCAGTCTTTCGAATCGGCTTTGGCCGCGACTCTGGGATAATTGTTGTTAAACTTTTCTTTGAGAAAAGAACGGTACTGAAGTCATTCTTAAGAAAGGAAGATGTGTTTGGAGTTTTGCCAACCGGATATGGCAAAAGTTTAATCTATCAACTAACTCGGCTTCACCTTCTTCGTTGCTCTGGTTGGTTGTAGCGCTATCCTATTGCACGCAGAGAGAATCTGAAAGACAACCATTTATCCCGCCTCTCATATTGAGCCCTGCTAATGGTTAGTTCCCAGACCCAGCATCTTGACAAGTGCTGGATTTGAGGAACCCTGTCCTAGGATTTCTTGTGTTCCTTTTTGGGTCTGTTTGCCTCCTGCAAGGGACTAGATATATGGAGGACTACACCAGGCAGTACTGCGAGAAGTAGGGGTGCTGAGGGAGAGTCCATGAGGTAAGTCAACATGAAAGCGTAGTGTTAATGAGACCGGACAGTGACTGTGTGTGTGTGTGCATGGGGCTTAAGTGCAGGCAGTGATGAGATGAAGCTGAGGTGCAGGTGTGCGTGATCAGTACTCTGGAGAAGCTGTGCATGGTGCTTGGGAGTGGGTGGAGCCTGGCGTGCTTGTGACATTAACTAACCCATGAGCGTTCCTCAGGACCGTACCCCTCCCAATCCAACAGGTATTCGAG
Source organism: Paracanthobrama guichenoti (assembly GCA_018749465.1). Classification (NCBI taxonomy): domain Eukaryota; kingdom Metazoa; phylum Chordata; class Actinopteri; order Cypriniformes; family Gobionidae; genus Paracanthobrama; species Paracanthobrama guichenoti. The sequence continues at coordinate 3,076,994 of CM031957.1, forward strand.
AAGGCCACCACATCTGCTGTTGATCTGCTGTATGATGGGAAACGGGCCAATGAACCTGGGACAGCTTCTTGCAGGGTTGACGTGGGCAGATATCCCGAGTGGACAGCCAGACCTTCTGCCCGACCTTAAAGGGTGGCGCTTCTGAACGGTGGAAGTCGACTGTCCTTCTATGCTGGCACAGAGCGCGCTGTAGCTGATGGTGAGCTGAGTCCCAGACCCTCTCACTCTCCCGGAACCAGTAGTCGACCTCCGGGACATCAGATGGTTCTCCAGACCATGGGAACAGTGGAGGTTGGTAGCCGAGTACGCACTGAAATGGAGTGAGACCAGTGGATGGTTAATGCAGGGAGTTCTGTGCGTACTCTGCCCACCCGAGGAACTGGTTCCAGGAGTTCTGGTGGCCGTGACAGAAGGTACAGAGGAAGTGGCCGATCTCCTGCCCATTCGACTGGGGGTGGTATCCCGATGAGAGGCTGATGATCACACCTAGGAGCTGATGAAAAGCTTTCCAGACCCTAGAGTTGAACTGGGGGCCTCGGTCTGAGACGATATCCTCAGGAATACCGAAGTAGCGGAAGACGTGGGTGAACATGAGTTCTGCTGCTTCCATGGCGGTGGGCAACCCTCTCAAGGGAATCAGATGGTAGGATTTTGAGAATCTATCAACCATGACCAGGATGCATGTATGGTTCTCAGAGACGGGGAGATCCAAGATGAAATCCACTCCTAGGTGTGACCAGGGTCAGTTAGGAATGGGCAGAGGATGGAGTTTGCCGGAGGGAAGATGGCGGGGGCTCTTGGATATAGCGCACTCCTTGCATCCCTGCACGTACCTTCTGACGTCAGATGCCATGTGTGGCCACCAGAAGCACTGTTTTAGCAGCGAGAGGGTTTCATTGACCCCAGGGTGGCCAGTGCCCAGAGACGAGTGAGAGGAGTGGATGAGGGGATTGCGGCGCGAGCGGGTGACATACTGCAGGCCCGGAGGGCAGCCCGGCGGGGTGTTGGTGGAGCCATTGGATGAGGGTAGGGTTTCCTCGGACCAGACGATGGGGCTGACACCTTCCTCTCGTCCATCCGGATGCCACTGCGATCGATGATGTATCCCAGAAATTGCACTGAGGGCTGATGGAATGAGCATTTCTCGGGTTTCAGGAAGAGGTGGAAGCTCCTCAGGCGTTGGAGGAACTCCGCAACGTGGCGGCGATGGTCGGCCATGCTCCGGGAGTAAATCAAGATGTCATCAATATAGACTAGGACAAACTTGTGGAGAAACTCCCAGAGAACCTCATGGATGATGTCCTGGAACATGGATGGTTGGCCAATCCGTACGGCATGGCAAGGTACTCATAGTGGCCAGTAGGTGTCATGAAGGCGGTCTTCCATTTGTCCCCCTCCGGATGAGGTTGTACGCGCTGCGGAGGTCCAACTTCGTGAACACAGTGGCACCACAGAGATGTTCCAGCACAGCAGGGACAAGAGGAAGTGGATAGCAGAACTTGACGGTGATATTGTTAAGCGCTCAATAGTCGATACATGGCCGCAAGCCTCTGTCCTTTTTGGCCACGAAGAAGAAGCTGGAAGCAGCAGGGGAAGTAAATGGACGGATGTAACCTTGGTTTAGTGCCTCCTGGATGTATTCCACCATGGTCTTCTCCTCCGGACATGACAGTGGGTAAATTTTCCCACGGGGCACTGGCGCACCTGGCAGCAGATCAATGGCACAGTCCCATGGCCGGTGTGGAGGCAGCTTGGAGGTGTGTGTGGGGCAGAAGACGTCGCTGAAGGGGGCGTAACAGGCTGGGATGTCCACCGAACGGTTCTCTACCGGACTCTCGATCAACGTGGAGCAGATTGACAGGTACGCAGGACGTGTAGAGACTGGGACAGGGAGTGCAGAGAAACAGTCCGGGTAGCAGCCGTCACCCCACTTCAGAATTTCTCCAGTCCTCCAGGAGATGACGGGATTGTGCTGCTCCAACCACGGGTGCCCTAGGATGATGTCAGTGGTGGACTCCTCCAGAACCAGCAGATGTTGTTGTTCTTCATGGAGAAGACCCACTCTGAGCTGTATAGGACCCACGGAGGTGCGCACTTGTCGGCAGCTGAGAGGCTTCCCAGTTATCGAGTGGATCTGGTACACGGACGGGGTGGCTGTTGTCTTGAGCTTGAGCTGACGGCAGAGGGAGCCCGAGATAAAGTTGCCGGCTGACCCAGAGTCAAGGAGAGCAACAACTGTAAGTGACACATCGGCAGCAGTAAGGACTACAGTAGTTGTGAGTGGTTTCATTTTTCTAAGTGATGGTATAATGGCACTCACCACTGGACAAGGCGGGCAGACTGGGCATTCAGTGATGAAATGCCCGGGTGTACCACAGTAGAAGCATAGATTCTGGGTCAGCCGTCTCTGCCGTTCGGCTATTGACAGTCGGGAGTTCTCAAGCTGCATGGGCTCGAGGGCTGGTTCTGGAGTGCTGACATGCTCTGGCTGGTGGAGGGATGGCGTGAGTGGCCCTGGTGTTCTTCCAGACACGACTGCATACGTGTGGCGAATCAAATGGAGAGTTGGATGAAACGTTCAAGCCTGATGGTATCCTCGTATGCAGTGAGATGCAACCGCACCCGAGGATCCAAACCTTGACGGTAGGTGGTCAGTAGAGATCGTTCGTTCCACCCACTAGAAGCAGCCAGGGTGCGAAACTAGAGAGCATACTCATTAACAGACTTTGTACCTTGTTTCAGATTATATAGTTGCTCACCAACTGCTGAATCCCACGAGGGTGTTCCAAAAACCTCCTTAAAGTGGGCGACGAAGCTGGAGAGAGAGTGGGTGAGCGGACTATCCTGAGACCATAATGGTTCTGCCCACCGGAGGGCTTTGTCGGACAGTTGGGAGATGATAAATGCCACTTTGGATCACTCGGTGGGGTACAGGTGCGGTTGCATCTCCAGGACCAGCGAGCATTGGAGAAGAAATCCATTGCAATCCTCCACAGAGCCAGAGAAGGGCGCCGGTTTGGCCATGAGACTGGCGTTTACCGGAGGCGAAGGAGAATCGCGGTTAGTGCAGGAAGTGTTCGCTGGTGATGGTGCGGGAGGAAAGGAGGTGAGGGTTCGACGGAGCGTGTCGACCAACTCCTGGAAGGGATCCGGGGCACTCATGCTGTTTGGTCCGGACTTCTGTTACGTACAGAGGGACACGGAGAACAGGAGATGGTAATGAAGACAGTTTATTGAGTGACCGGGATGTGCAGCAGATAAAGCGAGTAGTCAGATGAATGAATGGCAGGATAGAGAAGGTAACAGGGCACGGATACTCTTTAGTAGGTGAACCAGGAGGACGGAACACAGGAGCCAGGGAGACGATGGAGACAGGAGACAAGGACGAGGAGACACACTGGAGACAGGGAAGCAGGTAAGTAGCATGGGCGAGTCCTTGAGGTAAGTCAACATGAAAGCGTAGTGTTAACGAGACCAGACAGTGACTGTGTGTGTGCGCGCATGTGGGGCTTAAGTGCAGGCAGTGATGAGATGATGATAAGGTGCAGGTGTGCGTGGTCAGTACTCTGGAGAAGCTGTGCATGGCGCTTGGGAGTGGGTGAAGCCTGGTGTACTTGTGACAACTTTTGACTAATGGGTGATGTTGCCTAGAGGTTTTGCTTCAAACTGATGTGAGAATCATTGTGCCTGCTCATTCACATAAAACAATATATTAATTTAAATTTTAAATTTAAACACTTTTTCTTTACAAAGGCCGTATGCGAAGGGGTGTGAATGATCATGAATAATGCTGTGATTCACACCTGAGAGAGCAAAAGACCCGCATAATGACCTGTATAATGAATGAGCCTCAGGTATGTGACTAAGACAGCTAAAGAACAGGACAAAATAAATATATTTTGTTGTAGTTTATTTAGAATATAGTTATCAAAGGCACATTACAAAGGCCTGTTATATTTTAAATTTGCAAAAGATTTGACTACTATTGTGAATGTTTTAGAAAGAAGTTTCATGCTAAAAAAACAGTAATATTGTGACACTGAACACAATTCAGTATTCATTTAAAAGTAAAATATTTGGGATTTAAAACAACATAATGCAATGCAATTATGATTTCAAAGAGTATAGGGTGAATTCAGGTTGGTTGGGACACTTTTCCCCAGTCACTTTAATGGAAAAAAATTCCTAATCATTTGATTTTGTAATCTATCCGGTACACACAATACTCAGATATCATTTCGAGTTTCGGTTCAATTATGAGATGCACTATGCAATTTCATGATTTTAGGCTATCGTCTGCTATATTTGCCTCTTATTTATTAAATCCAGGCAATTGGCTGATGAAACATTGATTCAAATTAAGATACAATTTATACAAAACAAAATTAACTTTAAAGAAAGGCTTTCTACAAAACAAAACTTAATGAAGTGGTCAAAATCATTTCTGACATATTACACATCTTATGATATGTGATTACTCACATTACTGTTTACTTTTCATAGTCAACAGATTAAATTATAAAATAACATTAGGCTATATTATTTAAACATCAATATGAAACTAAATACATTTTAATGGCTACAACAAGTAGCCTATTGAACACAATATGTTTGACTGGTGCTGTATTTATAGCATCTGAGCAGAAATTTGTGAACAAAAGCTTTATTGATGTGACACTAGTCTATTTTACAACAAACACTTGATAATCTGTCCAAAACAGGCCAAAGAAATCTTGTCTAAACAATTTTACGTCTATGACATTTTATGTTGCAGCAGGATTCATATTTAAGCGGCCTTTTGCGGTTTAATATTCACAGACACTAACAGAATAAACTTACTTCACGGCTGAATCCATTGCTCTTAGAAATAAACAGCTTTTCTTCTGAGGTAAATTATTCCAGGATTATTCCTCACCGTGTCTCAAAATGATGTAAAGTACTTGCACAAATCTTGATGTGTTTATTTGAGTTGATGTGGGCGTTAAGGAAAATATCCATATTTAAACTTTATAAAGTAAAGTTCCAGCCGATTGCCTTCCATATTGAATTTTTGGGAAACGTGTTGAAAGTGCCTCTGCAGTTCAAAATGCTTACGCTACCAGTTACACTCGTCAGACGTAGCGTAAGCATTTTGAACTGTGAGAGGCACTTTCCACACCTTTTCCACAGAAAATGATCAGCCAGAACTTTATTTTATAAAGTTTTAAATATGGATAATTTTCTTACACAATCTCATCGATTCGCTTCAGAAGGCCTTTATTAACCCCCCAGAGCCACATGGAGCATGTTATTTGATGGACAGCTGCATTTTTTTATGGACTTCAAAAACAGTTAGCGGAACTACTGCTATTATAAAGCTTGGATTAGCCAGGATTTTTTTAATATAACTCCAATTGTATTTGTCTGAAAGAAGAATGTCATATACACCTTGAATGACTTGAGGGTGAGTAAATCATTGGCTAATTAAATTTTTTTGGGTGAACTATTCCTTTCAGCATTAATTTCAACATATATGCTAAAAACAATCTTTTCAGCAATAGATAAAGGCTTAAAGCAGTTTCTTCATGGGAGCTTTGCGTAAGAGCCAATGAAATATTTAAACTCAAGACAATATCTCGTGTCTAATTTACTTGAGACAAGTAGCCATGTAATAAGTCAGGCAGATGCAAGACCCCTCTTGATCACTCTTTCGGGGTTTATTCTGCGATAACAACCAGCTGGATGTACATTATCCCTTACTAGTTGTCGATTCAGAATCACGGGAGAATCGTGTTCTCTATTTCATCCAAAAAAATTAATTTCCTTTCAAGGGAAATCGTGCTGCATCAAGCACTGCGGGAATGCCTCTGCGTGATTGCGTCATTGCACTTGTGAAATCAGTCCAATGGCGTGATGGGACGTCATAGGCAAGTGACATCATACACATAGAACACCCTAGCAGTGGCATGGCAACACTCTAACAACCAGTAATGGCCAGTAACCACCCAGTAATGGCCTGGCAACCAGCCACAACAAGCTAGCAAACATCTAAACAACCACTCAGAACACTTGCAAAATGCATACCGATGTCCTATTAACCAACCACCACTAACACCCAAGTTAAATCAATGTCCAGTAATTTAATTTCTATAAAGATTCATGCTTTGAAGTGCATCGAGAAGATCATGTTTCTAGAGACAGTCTTTATTGTTCTAACAGAAGAATCATTTGTTTGTGTTGCAGTGGACTTTGCTGCATGTTCCACAAAAATCAGTTAAAAAAAAACCCTGAAAGTCTGGCATGGCCATAACATGACATTATTCTTCCTGTCCCCTCCATTAACAGATGAGTAATCACAACAATAAGACTTGTGCTAGCCAACCCTCCCATAACATTATTCCAGCCCACATAAACAGGTAACAGGCAGACAGACAGATGCATCATCACAATTACAGATATCATTAAACAGGAAAAAGACAAATCATTTCAGCCTGACGGAATTATTTCCAGGTGGAAGTCAGTGTTGTGTTGCTGGAGAGAAACACTGTATAGGTTTACAAACATTTCTATCATCCTGGTCTGACACAACAAGATGACGATATGTCTGCAAGAGCAACAGAGAGCCCTTACATGGTGTTCAGGCTGTGTGTGTGTGTTAATAGCAAAACAGGCAGCTTTTGCTTTTGCACGAATATCTTGAACTCAGAAACTCTGGTCTGTGGAGATCATGCTGCTGGCATAAGCAAAGTCCAGACATTAGGAATTCCATATTTCACTTTTGAGGAATGGTATCAGATGGGATTAGATTCGGTCCAGCCAACTTTCCCAAGAGAATCTGACCAAGCGAGCTCAACTCAGGCCTGAAGTATCAATGCAATCCAGTATGAGATGCCTCTCCTCTGTTCTCCCCCTGGACTCCAGAGCCAATGACAGATGTAATGCAAAGAGAAGCCAATACTCGGAGGAAAAACGTTAGTGTTAAAAAACAAATGGTTGAAACAGTTTTGTGCTGCTCTTTCCCTCATGATTTAGTAAACCTGTTGAGATGCCCATCTAAATTTAAACAGATTTAATCAATCAATATAATATTCACACCTTAGCATATGTAATTGTCCAGTGCTTTCCCTCATATAGGCCAAAGTTTCAGGGTGAAATTCCTTTTCTCTCAATAACTTTTGCATACCACTGAAGCTCACGGAACCTGCTACAATTGCAAACCGTATTTTGGTTATTATGATTTACAACTGTTAGATGTGGGCAGTGAAATGTAGGCATTTATTGCTCTGTTAGAACACACAGTGCACACAAAATTGTAATGATTCACATACTGTTTGATAGTTCACCCAAAACTGAATATTCATCATCTACTCACTTTCATGTCTTTCCAATCCATGTGATGTTCTTTTTGAACACAAAAGAAGCAGAATGTCCATGCTACTCTTCTTTATTCATTAAAAATTTTATGAAAAATGACAGTCCAAAAGCGGTCCAAACAACTTAAGTGATACATTACAAGTATTATGATGCCAAACAATATAGAGAGAGTGGTGTAAAAGCAAATGAGCAAATGTAATTAGTTACTGCCCTTAAGTATCTTTTTGGCTACTCTGTTGTTACTTGACTACAATTTTGAATAAGTATGTACTCTTTCCTCCAATACATTTCAGAGTAATTGCATGGCACCTCACATTTTCTGCAGGAGTTTATTTCTGCTACAAAAGAAGAAGATATTGCCATCTACAGGGCATTGACTTTACTATATCTTGTGCGTTATGCCCTTACTGACACAAACTTGTCAACAAGGCTACTTTACCTGGATGCGAGTGCATTAGCAGGTAGTTACTGAATCACAGGTGTTTCATATATGAGATGAGGATATGACTGCAGCCGAAACCAGCACATACAGGCTTTGACTTTTTAATTTTACTTACCAGTATTTTATTTATCTGTCATATTGAAGAGATCTTAGGAGGTGACCTTTACATTTACTAAGGCCTTTTATAAGCACTTGAGCTTGAGTGTTTGTAGATGTTTAAGAGTCTGTTGTGTCAACCTTGATTTATTGCAATATTGAGGCATATATAAATATAAATAAATAAATATAAATAAACATTTGATTGCTCTCCTCACAAATCAACTGTTTCTTTTTTTTTTACTGGCATGTCTCTTAGGTGTTGAGGACTAGTGCATCTTCAGCATGAGTAAAATACTTAAGTACTGTTAAACTCATACTCATAAATCATATCATTATTTTTCTCAAGTCGTATTGGAATTGATGACTTGTAATGGAGTCATTTTCACTTTATGGTATCTGTACTTTTACTCAAGTACGGTTCAGGTAATCTTTACACCTCTGAGAACAGAAGAAAATGTAAGACATTATTCACTAAAACCCCTCACGATTGACCACAATAGTTTCTTTATTGTCATTGTTTTCTAACTTCACTGCCCCAGTCACTTTTGTTTTATGGAAGAACAGTATGAACATTCTGCTAATCTTGAAAATATGAGTTTGGAACAACAGAAGGGTGAGTAAACAATAACAGAATTTTCATTTCTGGACGATGTCTTCCTTCAAGTCAGTTTCTTACGAATGCTAGTAATGTGGCTAAAGCTCTCCTGTTGGTTTTAATATTTCCATATTCTGAAGCATAAAAGAATATTTTGGCTAAGAATCCCTCTTTGATGTGATTTATGTCTCAGGATTAAAGTAAATCCCTCTAAAGGATCCTGCTGAATTCCAGGGGTGGCGAGCATTCTTGTCAAGTCAAAAATACAAGCTCTCCTGCACATGATGAACTCATCTCTAGATCTGGTTCCTGATAGAGACCCAATGTCATGCTTGGCACTCTGGCTTCTTCAAAATTAGGAATACCATCAACATCTTGAATTATCAAAAGGACACTTTTGACAGCACTGGCCAATTTTCTGATCTCAGCTAAGACAGAGCAGTAAAGAATTGAGATGATGTGCATTGGTCATTATGCCATAATGTCAGCTCATCTCTTGCCCAGAATGAAAAAGACACATGACAAATGACTGTGAAGATTCTTTTAAAGTAAAGTTTTAGTTTTATAATGCACATTAAATTTGCCATTCCCCCTTGGGTGGTCTCTCAGTATTTATAGCCCATACTAGCCTCAGACCCTAGGTCTAAAGATACCAAGCAGGTGGCACTTATTGAGATTACAGTAGCGTGCCTGATATGCCTGATAGCCCCTGTTAACTGTCACCCCCCCTTTTGAAAATATACATGAAAACTGACTATCCAAACTTAAATGGTTGCAATTCAAGAATGCTTTGGAATATAGACATAAGTTTGGTCTCATTTTAAAGAAGACAGTCAGCAGATTATTGCTCAAGTGAAGTCCCTTCAAAAAATGAAAGTTATGGAAGTTTAAATGTACTGTAAATCAAATGTATTGTACTAAATAGTTTATATTTTATATAAAATATATGTTACAAAATAATTTGTACTCTAAAATTACTATCAAATCAAAGCCATATGTCTAACCAATTTGTGTTCCGAATTTGAAGTTGATATCACAAAAATTGAAGTTCCCATGAGATTTTGTTTAGGCGCTGTACCACAAATAGCCACCGGGTTTCATTGAAATTCCATAGATTTTTTTTAATGTAATCTCCTGTAACAAATGTATACATTTTTGTCCAAATATCACAAAACAGTTGGCAGATATAGAACTGTGAGACTCAGACCTTTCCGACAATATGTGTTTTGTCAAGATTAGAAAAGGTTTTTATAATAAAGTAGTTAAAATAAATGTTGTAATATGAAATGAAGACGCCCACTAGGGGAGGAGCCCGCCAGAAGAATTTAGAGTACCGTTTCCATGGTAATGGAAGGTCCGATTTCAAAGTGGTTTCACAGGCTGAATCTTGAGTTTGTAAGCTTTCGAATGATATATATATATATATATATATAGTTTGTCAACATTAGATCAGGATAAATATAGGATATAATTGTTTTAAACATGCAGTGGTAAAAGGGCCCACCGGTGGGCCAGTGACAGTTAACAGGTTTAATGACTAGATAAGGGCACACCAGCCCATTGATGGTTCTTCGAGGACCTTTTTGGACTTTGTAAAATGGGTGTTGACCACCTGTGGATCCTTGTGTCCCGAGTCCATTCCAGTGAGTGAAATTCCCAAGTCCGTTCCAGTGAGTGAAATTCCAGTCTATTCCAGTGTGTGAAATTTCTGAATCTGCTCCAGAGAGAAAAATCCCAGAATCCACTGCAGAGAGTGAAATCCCCGAATCCGCTCCAGTGAGAGAATTTCCGAGTCTGTTCCAGTAAAAGAAATTTCCGAGAAATTCTAGAGACTGCTCTTCATGTCTGCCCTGGTGGGATTGTAGAGGGGGTTCTTTCTCTATGCATTGCTGCTGCTATGTGTGTCTGGTCCACACACACATTGGCTCCAGCCCCTGAGCACTGTTCAGTGTCAGCTCCAGCCCTGATTCCACTCCAGAGTCCGCTCCAGGCCATGTGCCCACTCCAGAGTCCAGTCCAGCCCACGAGCCCGCTCAGAGTCTGCTCCAGTTCACAACCCCATAGCTCCTCCCAGGATTTTTTTTTCTAGTTCTGTTCTGTTCTAGTGTTTGCTGTTAGTCTAAGTCTCATTGTTAATCTTCTATTCTGTTAATTAGTTTTGTCATCCTTGTCCTCTGTCTGTTGGTTTTCATGATTAGTGCTATGTGTTATGTGGTTGTACATTCACCAAGGTATTCTCCTGTCATTACAGCCACCTAACCGTGACACATTGTTGTCATTGTGGCTTACTTAATGAAGTCAGGATTGTACTTGTGGCAAAATCTTGACTTTTGGGCCGGTTTGGCATGACTTTGGCCTCCCCTTTTCCGTTTAAAAAATTTCTGCTTATTGGAGCTTGTTAAACAACTAACTAAGGCATTACTGCCACTAGTGGTGGGATGGTGTATTGTAACTAAGTGTCTCATGGATAACAAGTAGTCAGTCTGGTGTCTTCAATTGATAATCTGTCTGGTCCCGTGGCCCTCGCAGCCCACAGGTGAAAAACGAAATGTTTTTTGTGGCCTCCAGGTGGGAGGAGGGCCACTTGGGCTGCGGCCCTATGGTTAAGAATAGGTGACCTAGAACCTCTGCGTCCTGTCTATGGACCAGACATGAAGTTTCCGGAGGTCTAGACACAGGTGCCACAGGGTGCCCAGTCTCTGAGTCACAAGGTCCTTCCTCAGAGGAATCTGCCAGGGATGGGCTGTCGCAAGGAGCATAAACTCTGGGAACCAAGTCCAGTTGGGCCAGTACAGCGCCACCAACAGGACCTGCTCCTCATCCTCACTGACTTTACACAGGGCAACTAGGCTCACTGGGGGAAACACATATTTGCGCAGGCCCCGGGGCCAGCTGTGCTCGAGTGCATCCATGCTGAGTGTCCCTCAGTCAACAAATAAAAGTACCGGCAGTGGGACGTTTCTGGGGAGGCAAACAGGGCAACCTGCGCCTCCCCAAACTGTCTCCAGATCAGCTGGACCACCTGGGGGTGGGAGACGCCATTCTCCTGGGAGCGCAGCTCATAACAGCTCGTTGGCCACACGGGTGAGCACAACGGGGACATGAATGGCCCGAAGCGACCTCAGACACTTCTGACTCCAGAGGAGGAGATGGCAGGCTAGTTGCGACATGCAATGGGAGCACAGACCACCTTTTTGGTTGATGCACGCAACGGTCACAGTGTTGTCCGTGTGTATCAATACATCTTTGCCCCATAACAGCCTTTTGAGTGCAAGATGTACTGCTAGCAATTCAAGGCAGTTGATGTGCCAATTCAGGTGTGGGCCTGTCCAAACCCCTGACAATGCATGCCCATTGTACGTGGTCCCCCAGCCCATGGCAGAGGCATCCGTGAAAACCACAGCATGCCTGGACATCTGTTCCAAGGGCACTCTGGCCTGAAGGAGCAAAGGGTCTGACCACGGGCTGAAGGTTTGGCAACAGGCTGGTGTGATACTCACCTGGTGAGTGCTGTGCTGCCACGTCCATCGTGAAGCCAATGCTGAAGCGGTCTCATGTGAAGCAGACTGACCGGTGTTTTTGCCGCCTCGGCCACCATATTCCCCAGGAGCCTCTGAAATTGTTTTAGTGGGACCACCGTCCTGCCTTGAAACGTGTTCAGACAGTTCAGTATTGACTGGACATGCTCTTCTGTGCGGCATGCCATCTGTTCGACCAAATCCAACTCCATACCGAGAAAAGAATCGAGAAAGAATCGAGACATGAAAGTATGTGTCCTTCAGGTCGATCACTGCAAACAAATCTCGGGGATGGATGCATTTGAAAATGGGTTTTTGCGTGATTATCTTAAACGGTAACTTGTGAAGGGTCTGATTCAGAACTCGCAGGTCCACGATTGGCTGTAACCCACCGGTTTCCTTGGGTACAATGAAGTATGGGCTGTAAAACCTTGTATTCATATCGGCTGGAGGGACCAGCTCTATCGCGTCCTTCACCAGTAGGATCTGCAGCATTCACCGAAGTGAAGCAGATGCCCATGAACCTGGGAGGGTGCTGGGCGAACATGAATCGCCGAGCCTGATGGTCCGAGTGAGCCAGCGAGACGGATTGGGTAGCTCTAGCCAGACTCGCAGAGACCGTACAAGCGGGACCAAAGGGACCACTGGGGTAACCACCGTGGGGCAGCGAGGTGGAATACAGGTACTGGGCTGGGGCAGCTGTCTTGTGAAAGCAGCCCACAGCAGGGTGTGAGTGTGCTGTGCAACAATTAACTGATTCCACGAGTGGGCAGAGTGTATGTGAGAAGGCTTGATTGCGTCCTTGAACCATCTACTGCTGTCCACAGGTGAAGGAGGAGGATGAGTGTGGTCTGGCGTTGGACCGTCCACAGCTCTCCGAACCTCCTTGAGACCCAGAGATAGAGGAACTGTTTTTTTTTTTTTTTTTTTTTTTTTTTTTTTTTTTTTTGAGAATTTGGGTACCACTAGTTGTGACACCAGTGGCAGAAAAGAATCCAATTGTCTTCCAAAATTGTCTTCCTGCGGTGTACACAGTAGAGTAAGCTGTGCCAAAGTGTCTTTTTTTTTTTCGCAGGGGGCAACGCCTTTGGCGACGAGCAGACCATATCTTTGGCACCAAAGTAGGTCCATACTGCCAGGTTTTCCATGCACATCCGGGAAAGATCCCTGGTAAGCATGGCTGTTAAGTCTGAGTCTAATTCAGCTAAACACACACCATTACAGTGGGCTCAGCATCATCCTCATTCCCAGAGCACAACAGCCCTCTCTCCGATGCAGCAATTGACATCTGATCCTCAGCTGGAGCCCCAAATGAAACACTAGGTTCCCCCATAAGAAGGACCAGCAATTTTATCCAGAAGCTGCACAGCTTGCAGTGCACTAGAGGGGGAGGAGAAGCCCTCCGCTCCTCAGCTCACCCAAGCTATTTCACCGAAGTAGACCTCTCCTGTTGGCCACCAGGTAGGGCACTACAACGGGAAATAGGCAAGGGGACAGCGCTCCTAGAGTGACAAGTGAGCACTGGGTTGCCGAGCCCAGCAGCTCGACGGCACACGACACGCAGAGAAGTGAGAGGTCCGTCTGGGTATCTCCGGCGGGCAGCTCTCATTGATATCCGCAGTCTCCAGACCCGCGGCTGTGCTTTTACACATGAGCGGTGGCTGGTCAACAACAAAGGGGACTCAAGCTTCCCGGAGAAAGAAGAGTCACGACCGGTGTGCCGACGGACAAAAACTACCAAACACTGTGTTGTTATGTCTGACCCAGGATCTGGGTTACACAAAAATGATCCAAACACTGAGTTGTTACGTCTGACCCAGGATCTGGGTAACACAAAAATTATTCAAAAACTGAGTTGTTACGTCTGACCCAGGATCTGGGTAACACAAAAACTACCCAAATACTGGGTTGTTGTGTCTGACCCAGGATCTGGGTAACACAAAAACTACCCAAACACTGGGTTGTTATTTCTGACCCAGGATCTGGGTAACACAAAAACTACCAAACACTGGGTTGTTACATCTGACCCAGGATCTGGGTAACACAAACACTACCCAAACACTGGGTTGTTACGTCTGACCCAGGAGCTGGGTAACACAAAAACTACCCAAACACTGGGTTGTTACTTCTGACCCAGGATCTGGGTAACATAAAAATTATCCAAACACTGAGTTGTTACGTCTGACCCAGGATCTGGGTAACACAAAAATTACCCAAAAACTGAGTTGTTACGTCTGACCCAGGATCTGGGTAACACAAAAACTACCCAAACACTGGGTTGTTTTTTTTTTTTTTTTTTTTTTTTTTTGCAAACCATTGGTTTGCATGACATTTCCTTTATTTTTGATCATATTTTACAGTATAGCATATTTTATATAGTTTTTAATACATAATTAATGCATATACATTTAAGCTTTTGACCCAGGTTAAGCTTCTGACCCAGGAGCTGGGTAACACAAAAACTACCCAAACACTGGGTTGTTACTTCTGACCCAGGATCTGGGTAACATAAAAATTATCCAAACACTGAGTTGTTACGTCTGACCCAGGATCTGGGTAACACAAAATTACCCAAAAACTGAGTTGTTACGTCTGACCCAGGATCTGGGTAACACAAAACTACCCAAACACTGGGTTGTTTTTTTTTTTTTTTTTTTTTTTTTTGCAAACCATTGGTTTGCATGACATTTCCTTTATTTTTGATCATATTTTACAGTATAGCATATTTTATATAGTTTTTAATACATAATTAATGCATATACATTTAAGCTTTAACAAATATTAGAAGTAAAAACAAAACATTTAGAAGTAATTCAAGTGTAATTTAATTAAATGATATACAGCACAATAGCAAATTTATAGATAAAATAAAATGTACATAAACCTGGGTAACACAAAAACTACCAAACACTGTGTTGTTATGTCTGACCCAGGATCTGGGTTACACAAAAATGATCCAAACACTGAGTTGTTACGTCTGACCCAGGATCTGGGTAACACAAAAATTATTCAAAAACTGAGTTGTTACGCCTGACCCAGGATCTGGGTAACACAAAACTACCCAAACACTGGGTTGTTATTTCTGACCCAGGATCTGGGTAACACAAAAACTACCAAACACTGGGTTGTTACATCTGACCCAGGATCTGGGTAACACAAACACTACCCAAACACTGGGTTGTTACGTCTGACCCAGGAGCTGGGTAACACAAAAACTACCCAAACACTGGGTTGTTACTTCTGACCCAGGATCTGGGTAACATAAAAATTATCCAAACACTGAGTTGTTACGTCTGACCCAGGATCTGGGTAACACAAAAATTACCCAAAAACTGAGTTGTTCACGTCTGACCCAGGATCTGGGTAACACAAAACTACCCAAACACTGGGTTGTTTTTTTTTTTTTTTTTTTGCAAACCATTGGTTTGCATGACATTTCCTTTATTTTTGATCATATTTTACAGTATAGCATATTTTATATAGTTTTTAATACATAATTAATGCATATACATTTAAGCTTTAACAAATATTAGAAGTAAAACAAAACATTTAGAAGTAATTCAAGTGTAATTTAATTAAATGATATACAGCACAATAGCAAATTTATAGATAAAATAAAATGTACATAAACCTGTACTATACTGAAGACATACACCGATTTGATGGAGCTGTATTGCTCTCTCCTGAAGTAATACCTTAAGCCCTGTGTTGTTACATCTGACCCAGGATCTGGGTAACACAAAAATTATCCAAACACTGAGTTGTTACGTCTGACCCAGGATCTGGGTAACACAAAAATTATCCAAACACTGAGTTGTTACGTCTGACCCAGGATCTGGGTAACACAAAAATTATCCAAAAACTGAGCTGTTACGTCTGACCCAGGATCTGGGTAACACAAAAACTACCCAAACACTGGGTTGTTACGTCTGACCCAGGAGCTGGGTAACACAAAAACTACCAAACACTGTGTTGTTACATCTGACCCAGGATCTGGGTTACACAAAAACTACCAAACACTAGGTTGTTATGTCTGACCCAGGATCTGGGTAACACAAAAATTATCCAAACACTCAGTTCTTACGTCTGACCCAGGATCTGGGTAACACAAAAATTATCCAAAAACTGAGTTGTTACGTTTGACCCAGGATCTGGGTAACACAAAAATTATCCAAAAACTGAGTTGTTACGTTTGACCCAGGATCTGGGTAACACAAAAACTACCCAAACACTGGGTTGTTACAACTGACCCAGGAGCTGGGTAACACAAAAACTACCAAACACTGTGTTGTTATGTCTGACCCAGGATCTGGGTTACACAAAAATGATCCAAACACTGAGTTGTTACGTCTGACCCAGGATCTGGGTAACACAAAAATTATTCAAAAACTGAGTTGTTACGTCTGACCCAGGATCTGGGTAACACAAAAACTACCCAAATACTGGGTTGTTGTGTCTGACCCAGGATCTGGGTAACACAAAAACTACCCAAACACTGGGTTGTTATTTCTGACCCAGGATCTGGGTAACACAAAAACTACCAAACACTGGGTTGTTACATCTGACCCAGGATCTGGGTAACACAAACACTACCCAAACACTGGGTTGTTACGTCTGACCCAGGAGCTGGGTAACACAAAAACTACCCAAACACTGGGTTGTTACTTCTGACCCAGGATCTGGGTAACATAAAAATTATCCAAACACTGAGTTGTTACGTCTGACCCAGGATCTGGGTAACACAAAAATTACCCAAAAACTGAGTTGTTACGTCTGACCCAGGATCTGGGTAACACAAAAACTACCCAAACACTGGGTTGTTACGTCTGACCCAGGAGCTGGGTAACACAAAAACTACCAAACACTGTGTTGTTACGTCTGACCCAGAATCTGGGTTACACAAAAACTACCAAACACTGGGTTGTTACGTCTGACCCAGGATCTGGGTAACACAAAAATTATCCAAACACTGAGTTGTTAAGTCTGACCCAGGATCTGGGTAACACAAAAATTATCCAAAAACTGAGTTGTTACGTTTGACCCAGGATCTGGGTAACACAAAAACTACCCAAACACTGGGTTGTTACAACTGACCCAGGAGCTGGGTAACACAAAAACTACCAAACACTGTGTTGTTACGTCTGACCCAGGATCTGGGTTACACAAAAACTACCAAACACTGGGTTGTTATGTCTGACCCAGGATCTGGGTTACACAAAAACTACCAAACACTGGGTTGTTATGTCTGACCCAGGATCTGGGTAACACAAAAATTATCCAAACACTGAGTTGTTACGTCTGACCCAGGATCTGGGTAACACAAAAATTATCCAAAAACTGAGTTGTTACGTCTGACCCAGGATCTGGGTAACACAAAAACTACCCAAATACTGGGTTGTTACGTCTGACCCAGGAGCTGGGTAACACAAAAACTACCAAACACTGGGTTGTTGTGTCTGACCCAGGATCTGGGTAACACAAAAACTACCCAAACATTGGGTTGTTATTTCTGACCCAGGATCTGGGTAACACAAAAACATCCAAACACTGAGTTGTTAAGTCTGACCCAGGATCTGGGTAACACAAAAATTATCCAAAAACTGAGTTGTTACGTTTGACCCAGGATCTGGGTAACACAAAAACTACCCAAACACTGGGTTGTTACAACTGACCCAGGAGCTGGGTAACACAAAAACTACCAAACACTGGGTTGTTACATCTGACCCAGGATCTGGGTAACACAAACACTACCCAAACACTGGGTTGTTACGTCTGACCCAGGAGCTGGGTAACACAAACACTACCCAAACACTGGGTTGTTACTTCTGACCCAGGATCTGGGTAACATAAAAACTACCAAACACTGGGTTGTTACGTCTGACCCAGAATCTGGGTAACACAAAAACTATCCAAACACTGTGTTGTTACGTCTGACCCAGGATCTGGGTAACACAAAAACTACCAAACACTGGGTTGTTACATCTGACCCAGGATCTGGGTGACACAAACACTACCCAAACACTGGGTTGTTATGTCTGACCCAGGAGCTGGGTAACACAAGAACTACCCAAACACTGGGTTGTTACTTCTGACCCAGGATCTGGGAAACATAAAAACTACCCAAACACTGGGTTGTTACGTCTGACCCAGGATCTGGGTAACACAAAAATTACCCAAACACTGGGTTGTTTTATGTCTGACCCAGGAGCTGGGTGACACAAACACTACCCAAACACTGGGTTGTTACGTCTGACCCAGGAGCTGGATGACACAAACACTGCCCAAACACTGGGTTGTTACGTCTGACCCAGGAGCTGGGTAACACAAAAACTACCCAAACACTGGGTTGTTTTATGTCTGACCCAGGATCTGGGTGACACAAACACTACACAAACACTGGGTTGTTATGTCTGACCCAGAATCTGGGTAACACAAAAAACTATATAAACAATGGGATGTTATGTCTGACCCAGGATCTTTTAGTATATGGTTGATCTACTGTATTGCATAACCTGTAATGAGAATAATAATTAGTTATGATGCTTCTCTCATATACCTTCAAATCTCACTTAGTAAATTAAAGCTTTGTCAAATTTCTTTGACTGGTAAGTTGCAGCACATTTATCATCTTCTGTCGCTTTATAGGAGTCCCAAATTTTGTCAGCAAGATTATTAGCAGAAATTCTGTTATGTTGGCCAACATCAAAAAGAGTCCATGAACCGTTAGAAATGAGGCGTGAGCATTTCACAAGAACCTGAGGGTGATGTGTGAGTCTCATTCCTCATGTGCTGTAGAAGTGAGGCAGTGTTCCAGACCCTACCTCTGACAGCAGCAGCTGTGCAAACATCTGCTCTAATAAGTCTTCTGAAGAGCCCAGGAAAAAGCAGGATGGCCATCCATTAAGGAGCGTGAGCCGAGGGTCATTTTTAAAAAGGCGTCTTTTACCTCCTCAAACATTTTGGGTGGATCTTCGACACATCCTACACCCCTCAAAAGTAATTTGGCTGTCAGTCTGCATATTCTATTTCCCTTCTGCTTTGCTTGGCTAGGACTGGCTAATGCAGACTGTTATCAGCTCTTAAAGCAACAGTGTCAGCGATGTGGGAAAATACTCCAAATTCATGAGCATGGAGAGACCATCGCAGGTCTCATCAGATAGGGACCGCAGCAAGACTGAACGCAGAATGCCTGCAGACATCAGTTTACTGCTCCGTTGACTGAGTATAGGGTGCTTTTTAGCATTTTCCTCCCTCAAGTTTGCTTCGAAACCGATGCCATCAATTTATATGACGGAGAACAAGGTGTGTTAGAAATGCTTTTCCACTCCTTACAACGTCAAGTGCTGGGAAAAATTGGCCTAAGCTTTGGGGGCTTTGTGATTTTATTAAGATTAATTCAAATGTTATAGTCTTTAACATAGCGGTGTGTGAATTATATGTGTGCATTATGCATGACATTTGAGAGAGATCTATGATGTTCATGCTTGCACAATTTCATGCAGAGTTTGTGGAAGCTTTCCGTGGATTTCAGTAACAGCTGATGAGAATAAAAGAAGAAAAGTAAATATATGAATGATATATAAACAACATGTTAGATGTTTACGCACATTAAATCCTGTATTTAACTCTGGGTTGTCGGAAAAGCTAAACATGTGTTTACTTTTGTCTTCAAAACAGACATTACATGCTCGCATTCAATCACAAAGACCAGGAAAGATGTTATGGTGAAACACAATAATTACTCGTAAGTTTTATTTACAAGTCTGGCCATAAGATTGCTTTCATGAAGTTTGGAGTTATGGAAAAATACAGATGAGTGAAAATACAGACTGGAAAAAAGGAGATGTATTTTAAAATATACAAAAATATATAAGCAAATATATATATTGCTAAAATATATTTATAATGTATTTTCAGTATATTTTCATCATTCTGCCTATACACCCGATCAGGCATAACATTATGACCAGTAAAATTAATAACACTGATTACCTGTTAGTGGGTGGGATATATTAGCCAGCAAGTGAACATTTTGTCCTCAAAGTTGATGTGTTAGATAGAAGCAGGCAAGCATAAGGATTTGAGTGAGTTTGACAAGGGCCAGATTGTAATGGCTAGACGACTGGGCCAGAGCATCTCCAAAACTGCAGCTCTTGTGTGGTGTTCCTGGTCTGCAGTGGTCAGTATCTATCAAAAGTGCTTCAAGGAAGGAACAGTGGTGAACCGGCTACAGGGTCAGCGAAGGCTGGCCCGTGTGGTCCAATCAAACAGACGAGCTACTGGAGCTCAAATTGCTCAATTGCTCAGTTAATGCTGGTTCTGATAGAAAGGTGTCAGAATACACAGTCCACTGCAGTTTGTTGCGTATGGGGCTGCATAGCCGCAGACCAGTCAGGGTACCCTTGCTGACCCCTGTTCACTGCCGAAAGTGCCAACAGTGGGCACGCTAGCATCAGAACTGGACCACAGAGCAATGGAAGAAGGTGGCCAATCGAGCATCTGTGGGATGTGCTGAACAAACAAGTTCGATCCATGGAGGCCCCACCTCACAACTTACAGGACTTTAAAGGATCTGCTGCTAACATCTTGGTGCCAGATACCACAGCACACCTTAAGGGGTCTAGTGGAGTCCATGCCTCGATGGGTCAGGGCTGTTTTGGCAGCAAAATGGGGACCAACACAATATTATCATAATGTTATGCCTGATACAAATATCTTGGAAAATATATGTAAATACATTTCAGCAAAGAATAGAAAATAGCTGCCAAATTGATTTTACAACCCCCCAGCTCCACCACATTTTATTTCAAGTATTTTAACAAGCTTCTGTTACATTTCTGTTTTCATATTTCAACCATCCCTGGTCTTCCCTAAAACACTCCACTTTACAATAAGGTCTCAATTGATTAACATTAGTTAATGTACACTCACCTAAAGGATTATTAGGAACACCATACTAATGCTGTGTTTGACCCCCTTTCGCCTTCAGAACTGCCTTAATTCTACATGGCATTGATTCAGCAAGGTGCTGAAAGCATTATTTAGAAATGTTGGCCCATATTGATAGGATAGCATCTTGCAGTTGATGGAGATTTGTGGGATGCACATCCAGGGCACGAAGCTCCCATTCCACCACATCCCAAAGATGCTCTATTGGGTTGAGATCTGGTGACTGTGGGGGCCATTTTAGTACAGTGAACTCATTGCCATGTTCAAGAAACCAATTTGAAATGATTCGAGCTTTGTGACATTGTGCATTATCCTGCTGGAAGTAGCCATCAGAGAATGGGTACATGGTGGTCATAAAGGGATGGACATGGTCAGAAACAATGCTCAGGTAGGCTGTGGCATTTAAACAATGCCCAATTGGCACTAAGGGGCCTAAAGTGTGCCAAGAAAACATCCCCCACACCATTACACCACCACCACCAGCCTGCACAGTGGTAACAAGGCATGATGGATCCATGTTCTCATTCTGTTTACGCCAAATTCTTACTTTTCTATCTGAATGTCTCAACAGAAATCAAGACTCATCAGACCAGGTAACATTTTTCCAGTCTTCAACTGTCCAATTTTGGTGAGCTTGTGCAAATTGTAGCCTCTTTTTCCTATTTGTAGTGGAGATGAGTGGTACCCGGTGGGGTCTTCTGCTGTTGTAGCCCATCCGCCTCAAGGTTGTGCGTGTTGTGGCTTCACAAATGCTTTGCTACATACCTCGGTTGTAACGAGTGGTTATTTCAGTCAAAGTTGCTCTTCTATCAGCTTGAATCAGTCGGCCCATTCTCCTCTGACCTCTAGCATCAACAAGGCATTTTCACCCACAGGACTGCCACATACTGGATGTTTTTCCCTTTTCACACCATCCTTTGTAA
This sequence comes from Paracanthobrama guichenoti, assembly GCA_018749465.1. Taxonomy (NCBI): domain Eukaryota; kingdom Metazoa; phylum Chordata; class Actinopteri; order Cypriniformes; family Gobionidae; genus Paracanthobrama; species Paracanthobrama guichenoti. Next base: position 3,098,873 of record CM031957.1, read on the forward strand.
ACCCTAGAAATGGTTGTGTGTGAAAATCCCAGTAACTGAGCAGATTGTGAAATACTCAGACCAGCCCGTCTGGCACCAACAACCATGCCACGCTCAAAATTGCTTAAATCACCTTTCTTTCCCATTCTGACATTCAGTTTGGAGTTCAGGAGATTGTCTTGACCAGGACCACACCCCTAAATGCATTGAAGCAACTGCCATGTGATTGGTTGATTAGATAATTGCATTAATGAGAAATTGAACAGGTGTTCCTAATAATCCTTTACATTTTAACTAACAACGGGCAAAACATTTGTTACAGTATTTATGAATCTGTGTTAATACTAGTTAATAAAAATACCGATCATCGTTTGTTCATGTTAATTCACAATGCATTAACCAATCAACAAATGAAACCTTTTTGTAAAGTGTTATCAAAAATGTATTTTGATTATGTAAATATATATATTTTTTAAAGTTTTCTTGTTGAAATTTAAACAAAATATGTTTCCAATTTGGATTTTTTTCTGTCAACCATGTTGTTTACAACATATATACAATATGTTTCAAAAAATATTTTTGCTAGAAGGGCCTTGGCATTTGGAAAGCTCTAGCTTCGAATAAACATTCAGGCAAAGCTCCAGTCTCCTATAATAAAGGATCTGAAGTCCATTTTACTTTTATTTTCAATAACAATAGGATGATTGTAATCATAATCACGATGATTATGACTTGCATTAACATGGTTTATAACTGGTGGGAACGGTTCAAAAACATGTGAATGGTCAAGCAATGGATTAAGCCAATTTAGGGAACAACACTTTGAGCTTTTAAATACCGTATATCTGGAAACAATTTGTGGCCACTGACAGCCTGTGGACAGATGGAAAGCAAAAAATGGGAGTGCTGTGATTTCTGAACAAACATACTTGGCCTACTTGCATCTACAGTCTGTGGAAAAGCATTCCTCTGCCAAGTCATGGCAATGTGCTGACACCAATTAAACTCTTACAACATGAAAGAAACAACGTGATAAAAATCATGTCATTAATAAGCTAGTTCATTTTAGTAAAATGTTGACAGCAGAATACAGTGCCGGTCCTAACCCAACCCCGCCAACCAAGAAAAAAAGAGAAAAAAAAAAAAAACAACCGGTGCAGATGCAGCTGCACTTGTTTATTACAAACAAATGAAATCTACATTAACAGAAATGTTGTTAAACTACTCCTCAACTAACTTTCTTCAGAAAACTGTAACCTTTCAGAGGAAGTGAATTAGGTCAGGGCAATCATCCACAACGTCAAATAGAGGATTCAGCTGTTTATAGGATTATAATTCAACCCAGTGGTTGAATATTTCTAAAGCAACTTTTACTATGCACACAAATCTGAGTAAATTATAAAGAATACAAAATGCTTGCCGGTGTTGTGCTGAATTCCATATCATACAAGATTTAAAATATTTAAAAATACATATCAAACAGTAGAAAATGTGTATGAATCAGTATCTTAGATATTACTATTGTCAAGCTCTGAGAGATGAGCAGAGATGGCAACACAGCTATTGATTTGTGATCATCGTGCTCATTTCATTCTCAGAGTTTACACTCAAAGTGCCCTATTGTACACCCAGTGCAATGTGATGCCAGGCCCGACACAAGTGTTTTTTGCTAGTTTCAGCCCAACGCAGTTATCGTTTTCACGTCCAGCTCTTAACTGTCATCTGATTTCTCCAGCGAGGTTAATAAGTAATATGTTTGATATAATCTTTTTTGTTTTATATGATGAATGTCATGATGATGAATGATGAACATTAAACATTAACATGAACTACCAACATCTTGCCCTTTACTGAAAAACACATAATATCACACTTTTTTTTAGCCAGATTTACTAACAAATTGCACCAGTGCAAACCCTCTTTATGCGCTAAAAAACTACTTTCAGGGTTTACTAAAGACACACAGTGATAAATTAGCACTGAGAAGACGTGGGTGCAGTTATTTTTGAGGCAAACTTTATTGCATATGCATTTGAAGGAGTTTCCCTTTCAGACACAGTATTTATGGGAGGAGAGTATTTAAATTAAAATGTGTAAAGTTCAACACAATCTACCAAGAGGAGCGCAAATTAGCGTCTGGTTTAAAACATGCTTTTGGGGCGTTAAATAATGGCACAAACACCAGTAAACTGACGAGTGCAAACCTTAGTAAATCACCTTGAATTATTAAAGTTTTTTTGTGTTTTTTTTTGGAATTGCACTCTCACACTAATTTTACCTTTTTAATAAATCTGGCCCATAATCCCTAAATTTACTCTCCTAATGCAGTCCTGTGCAAAGCATGCTGGGAAGTACAGATCCACTGCCCACGGCTGCATTTCCCAAAAGCATTGTGAGCTATCGTAGAGACCATTGGTGGAAAAGGCTCTACGATCTACTTAGGCTTAAGATGCTTTTGATAATAGCAGCCAAGTTAGTTTTATATCAACTAAAATAATTATTGTAGTATGCACATTAAGTAAAATATATTAGGTGGATTGAGCACAATTAAATTAAGTTGTGACACAAAATTCTAGTGTGACATTAGTACTAAGAGTATTGAAAATGTACACCTTACATGTGAAAATAGTACCAAAGCAAATATATATATATATATATATATATATATATATATATATATATATATATATATATATATATATATATATATATATATATAGTATAATAACTATAGTATCAAATCACAATTTCTCATTGAAGCAAAATTCGCAGATCAGCAAGGAGCAGCCAAACACAAACCTTTTTATCTTGTTTATCCTTCGGAGCAGACGTCCTGTAGCTGACACAAGTCACGACTAAACTGCCCTCTATAGGTCTGGTGCAGTCGGAGTGCGCATGTGTCGAATGTGTCCATCCTGAGCTTTAATGGAAATTGAATGTTGGGTAATGTTGAGTTTTCTAGCATTTCCAGAGTTTGGTGCCATAGCTTTGGATGTTAATATACACTCACAATGTGATGTAATACTAGTGAAAAATCATGATCCTAATCTTTATCTCTATTGGATAGACAGTGATTCATCTTTTACAAATCGTTAAAATATTGGTGTCCAGGACGTCGTGAGCCCAGAGACTGTAGAGTACACTGTGAGTTTATGAAAGCTTAGTGTAGACGCATGCTATAAATAAACATATCTCAACGGCTGTTGAGATAGTATTCTCACTTGAAAGAATATGTAGTTACGCATGGTTTGGGAACAGGGCAAAGCCTATAAGTTGGTCAAATTCAAGTCGACTCTCTGTGCTCAGGAGGTGCTCATAATTCTTCTCACATGTTTAGAGCATCAACACCGACCATACAAGCATCAACAATGGACACGATGCACATGGTGCAGCTGCACTTAGGCCGTGTTCGAATCCACTTTTGCTAGTTTAACGATGGGAAAAATGGTCTGCGTGCCAGGCGCATGGTCCAAAAGTGTGTCCAAAGGTGTGTTTTGGGCGTAATATGCCAATCAGAGATTCATCTCCCATTCCCTTTAAAAGCCAGTTTTACTGTGCTTGCACCATGGCGGATTCACTATTTACATTGTGGATTATAGATATTCTCAACCTGACAAGTCAGTTTAAATACATGTGTGTATTGCCACGATTCGCCAAATAATTAATTTGTCATTAATTAATTCATAGTTTAATTCGTCATTACTGCAAAGAGGTCATTCTGATACATGCAATGACTATCCATTATGACGTGGGCATTTTTATCTTTATAAAGACAATAATAATCTTTTTATTATACATATCTTTTAAATATTTGGCATGTTTGTGTGCTTCTGTGTGTGTAATAATCAGAATGCACACGCATTGTGCCCCCGTCTATATGCGCATATTACTAACACACCCTTTGAATAACACAAAAAATACTGTGCTACTGACTTTAGAGTAGGTTTTTGTTGGTCAATGGTGCAGTAATTTTCATTTCCTTAAAATAGTAATGCGCCAGCAATGCTCCTGAACACACCTGGTTTTCAGACCAGCATGCCCATGGGCGAACAGATGGATGCCAGTGCATTTGATATTTAAACAATGTGGCGCTTGCCATCGCGCTGGGTGTATGATTTCTTCCAACTGGGGAAAAACATGCTTGCAAGCTCCTAGACAGCAAAAGTTGCATTCTGTACACCTATTTCTGCCCTTTAAGTATGCTATTCTGAATTCAACCATACGCTATAGTCCAAGTTTCTGAAGTCATACATGGCCTCAATGAAAATCTGACCAATATCTCATTTGCATTGCCATTAAAAAATATGGCTCCTCAACACAGCGCCACAATGACAAATGCCATTGGTTGTGTCATAAGCAAGCCGGACATGCCAGTTTGAATATGCAAAAGTGCAAATGTGCAGGCATGATGGGATAAAAGCTAAGTCCATCACAGCTGTTTTTCAGCAAAAGAGTAATGATAATAATGATGTCAAATGCGTTTACACATCCAGCCAGAGTGTTTACTTGTCATAAGTACATAATTTGCTGGTTCCTGAGTTGGAACCACTCTACCGGCACTCCTGTGGAGCGTTACGGCTGTCAAACAGAATCTAGTGATCTCAGGGAAGGCTGAGGTCATCCTGTTCAGACCACGGCCTGCCTCGTGCCTTTGTTTATTTGGAAACAAGGATCCATGCGGGAAATGTGTAAATGTGTGGCGTACTATGACAGACAAATTCTTGAGTCATCTGTAGAATATGCCGTGTGTTTGTGCCTGAAGGAGCATGTGATGGTAAGGATGTCATAGCTGTGATCAGTGCGCGTTGATGTGTGAATGCTAATTAGGCAACAGACAGCACTATTGATGACAGATGAGGCATTTGCTTTCTCTTTCTGAAGTGATTCCTTACAGCTGCCGCTATGACATATTGCAGCAAGGTTTTTGATTGATTGTTTAGAAAATACAGCACACTGGAAATTAATCATACAACAAAACAACTAAATTGAGCAGACCTAGATCACACAACACAATAATTGCACTATTTATGCAATAGAATAATTGGCTGGATATGCCGCTAGCACAGGTTGTCTAATCTTACACAAGAATTATACATACTTTTTATTCCCAAAGAGAAGGTGCAAAACAATTTAACATTACAAGTGCACAAAAATGTAATTAAATGACACAATGTAAGTAATGTCAATCTAATTAGTAAAGTGTAGTACTAATGCATCTCCTGACAAATGGACCCATGAATGGTTTGTGAATTTGTTATTTTGGTTACTTCGATCCAATACAGTGTTAGACAGCTTTGTGAGGCACTGTACTAATTATAGTCATAAATATAAGTAGAACTGGCGAGTTTTCATGGTTGCCTTGGTTACTGACCATATGCTCCTCTTATGGACAATGAGACATGGGGGCAGGGTTTTGAGCTAGTAGTCAACCATATACATAGATGCCTCATTAGCAAGACCACTATACGTAAGTCATCTGCCATATTGGAGGGGTCCGTGAACATCTATATATCTCAAGTAATATCTATATGAAATAGACTTCAGCAGATGATTTTGCTAAACTAACACAATACAACAAGACAAAGGTGTCAGTTGAGTTACCGTAGTTAAAATAAAAACATTAAAAATAGCATCGTAAAAACATGTAATATTGAGTTAATACATATAAGGTTGAAGGTTGAAGGCTGAAGTTTATTTGTCATTACACATGTACAAGTACAGTATAACGAAATGAAGTTTGGAGCAAGCCTCCGGGCCGCAGCCGATTATTCAGGCGCCGCCCTACGCTCTCCAGAAATACAAGAATGCAATTTAGCAAGCATTACATAGCAAAACACAACAAAACATAAACATAAACATAAACATGACACAGTACACGTGGTCACGTGGTGGGATTTTTTGTATGGAGTGGGAGAGGAGATAGATAAAGACAGACAGGCAGACGGATGGAGTGGGGATGGGATAGGGTCGGGTATGTATGGTGAAAGCGAGTGAGTCTGAGATTGTGTTGTGTGAGAATGTTAGCCATAACTTCAGATGTTTTCGAGTTCAGTTCTATGGTTTGTCCTTGAAGGGAGATAAGGCAGTGCACAGGGGAAGATAGCAGACCAGCTGTCAGGCTGAAATCCCAACCGAGAGATAGGGCTAGTTGATTAGGTCAGGCAAATACAATTTATTATTTTTTAATCCATTTGATGATCTTCGGTAATTTGTCCGGATCATAATCAATCAATCAGATCTGGTCCTCAGCGTTTCGCGTCCGGTCTGTGCAGTTTCCCTAGACATTACGTCCAGCCTCATGGCCAGACCGGTTACAGTCCGTAAAAGTTCACCGATCTGACCCCCGATGGAGCCCACTCTTCCCTGCGTATCCGCAGTCCGGACTGTGTTGTTACGGTTCAGTTCCTCAATTCCTATCACTCTCTGATCTAATTCCTTCAAACGGTCACACACAACCCCGACGCATTCCTTAATTTCCACAGACAGCGGCTGGGTGAATTTGCTTGCAGCTGTCTTACCAATCTTCCGATAGGTCAGGGCAATCCCAAAGCCAAAGAATAGGAACCCCGCCATCAGTAATCCAATCATGTATAAATCTTCCGCATCCTCCACGGACAGAGCCTCCAGGCACAGGACTTACCAGTTGTTCCATGGGTCCCTCCACGTGCACCCTGCAGCAAAGGTCCCGTCCGGGCAGGTGGGTTCTCCGAGCAGGCACCCTTCCTTTGTGAGAAAATCTTGTCGATCGCGCTGATTGACCAGTTAATCAATTCCATTTCAGTATTTTCAGGAGTCCAGCAAAGCAGCGGGTCAGAGAGAAAGAGAAGAGACGAAACACTAGACAAAACAAAACAGCGCAAGAGCACAGCGGGAGCAGAGTGAAAACACGTCTGCACGGATTGAAGGACAGAATAGACAATCTAAATAAAACCAAAAAATAAAAACACAAACCAACACATTCTCACCTGTAAAAGGTTATCCCCAAGCTGCAACACGGAAGTGACTTAAACTGCAATTCATTGACTAGCTACCAGAGACAGGATCCAAAAGAGAGTCAATCCCATAGACCCTCATGTTAAAATGCCCAACTTTACAGCAGAAAAACATGTTTACAGCCAAAAAGTGGTTTTGGTCTATATAGCTAATTTTGTGAATTGGGAGTGATTTTTTTTATAAGTCATCCGTTTAAATTATATTAAGCCTTGAAGTTCTGCATAATTAAGGGCGTGGCCACTTGAGTGACAGGTGGATTGCCGCTGCTGGTTTCAGCAACCAGCAATTTTTGGTTATCCCGGAGTGACGCGCTGCCAAGATGGCGACGGCCGGCTCCACACATTTTGGGCTTCAAAAATGCTCTTCAGAAACCCACGGGTGATATCACGGACACTACGTCCATTGTTTTATACAGTCTATATTTATCTGGATTTTTCACAGCCAGAAGCTGCACAATGTTGAGGCATCATTGATTCTTACTGTGAGTGACGACACGCTGACCGTTGTAAGATGGCGGGCACGCCTACGTGTCTGGAGCAGTCGAATGAGGCATCTACATATGCATATCAAGTTAGCGGCAGTAGTTGTTATTTTAGAACACCATGGTAACCGCTTAGCAATGCCCTGACAACCACTCATAACACCCTTGCACCATTGTTGAGAGTATGCATCACTCACATATTATTGATAAATCAAAATAAATAGACAAAAAAGTATTCATTTTACACTAAGAATGCTCAAAAGCACTTACAACCAATGTAGTGTTCAGTGGTATTTGACTGTTTTTTTTTTTTTTTTTCAGAATCTCACGGCATGAGTGACACATTTGTAAGACATTGTATCAAATTAAAGACAGTTCAGTTTCAACTTTGCATTTGCATTGTTCTCTGTTTTTGAATGCAAAAACATGTCTTGTGTGAGCGGCTTTGACTTATTTAAGAGTTTGCTGTATCTTGTAGGTTTACAGTCTTCACCAGAAGAATTGACCACTAAATGAACCTCAGCTCTTTCTCTAAGCCTTCATTAGCTCAACAAAGCTCCTATGGAGCACTCATGTGTAAATGTGTGAGCCATTGTTTTTTAGCCCTTTTTTAAACAATGGAACGTGCTTGGAATGAACTGAATTGCAGAGGTTGGAGGTGACAGGAACTTCCAGAATTTCCTGTTTAAAGCTAAATTACCCTTCAGAACAAAGAGCTCAAGACGGATTTGCCATTTGGGCTCATTTGACTTTCATAAAGTGAAAACTGTGGACTTTTACAGTGTCTCAAGTAACCAAGTTTCCAGACAATGTCAGCAGGTTTTGGCCAGAAGAGCTTATCTGCTTTGGCTTACTTTGAATATCCATCAGCGAATCCTGACGCAGAACTGCAGAGCAGAGACTAACATGGCACACAAGTATATGCATCAAAGTCAAGGACATTCATCTTCCTCTTCATCCTACGCCAGTGGTCTAAAAATGAACCAAATCTGTTGTTTGAAAACACTGAAGAACACAAACGGACATCAGTCATTTGGATTCTATGGACACATATGACATTGGCGCCCCAGAAAATCAAGGTGCAGTTTAGTCATACGGCAAGTGTCTAATGGAAAAGTCTAGCGTGCAATAAATCATTAAAGGTTTGCTCATGACACGGTGTGGTTGTACAGCTCATGTTCTGTCATAGTAAACCAAGCCAAACACAATAGTTAGCTTTCAATTGAGGGCACTGTTAGATTTCATTTGTTTGTCCAAGACCTCATGGTAAGGTTAATGGTGACATAAAACCAATGACTTTTAATAGACAGCCCAGAGGACAACGTCTCTGTCAACAAATGTCATGCCAAGGCATATAAATTTTAAATGTAAGGCTAAATTTTAAGATGTACAATCATTTTGTGATAAAATTTCATTGCAGTGGACTTAAACAGGTTTTATACAGCGCTCTGAAGGTGCTTTTTCAAGATATTTAAAGGTATACAACTTGTACACTATATTCAGTCTATCCTTCATACTTTGTATTGAGTTGTTATTTCCTGAAAAACAAAAATGAGCTCAGACCTCAACAGAAAACAGACCCCATTCACGGACGTATAAACATAAATGTGACCCTGGAGCACAAAAGCAGTCATAAGTCGTACGGGTATATTTGTGGCAATAGCCAACAATACATTGTATGGGTCAAAATTATACATTTTTCTTTTATGCCATAAATCATTAGGATATTAAGTAAAGATCATGTTCCATGATTATATTTTGTAAATTTCCTACTGTAAATATATCCAAAATGTATTATTATTAGTAATATGCATTGCTAAGGACTTCATTTTGACAACTTTAAAGGAGATTTTCTCAGTATTTAGATTTTTGCACCCTCAGATTCCAGATTTTGGTTGTATCTAGTCCAAATATTGTCCTATCCTAACAAACCATACATCAATTGAAAGCTTATTTATTCAGCTTATATATATATCTCTTTTGGGTTTGTTTTCAATGTGGAATATCTTTGTAAATATTATGCTCACTGTCAGCAGGAGGCATATTCATATGAAATTCCTTCCATTATTCCTTCCAAACTGTCTCGCTTCTTATACCCATTAAGAGCTTTTCAGGATTAATATACAACACAAAACCGCAAGTGACAGAACAAAACGGTGTAAAAATGAAGCGGGGTCTTCCAGATGTTGCACTGCTTGCCATGTGTAGTACTTGGGCTGTTTGCAGTGATTTCATGAGTAAACCACGTCTCATGGCAGCTAGACAGGCACTCGGAGATTGAGGCGATGCGTTCTCTAGGCCAAACATCACAGACCACACGCTGATGTGTCAGGGTTTGAGATCGGGTTTCCGTACAGAATGGCAGACGCTTTACGTAGCTCAACTGGCTCGCTGAACTCTTTGTGACTGATGCGGGACATGCTTCGCCTATCGATGCCGTTCTCTCCTTTTGATGTCAAAGCAGCCCTTTAACATCTGAATGGTAGATATTGTTTAGCCCTCTCTGAGACGAACGAGCGAATGTGGTGTTGTGATAGATGGTGTCTGATCAAGACTGTATATTTGTAATCCTGATAAATGCAGACAATCATTTTTTTGACATTTGCTGATAAAAAAAAAAGATGAGAAAATGTCACATGCATCTGTGACTGCGTCAAACAACCTGTCAGACGGAAGATTTAAACAAATAGGTGTTTGAAATGCTTACGTCTAAGAGAGATATATTGCTCAGGAAAGCTTGTCAAATTTTCATACACACATTTGTGTGGCTGACACTATCCATATGCTCCAAAAACATGTGCGGTCTGCCGTAAAAACGTCCACGGCCAAGCGGGTAATGACTGAGTGGAATACGATGAGAACACGTGCAATGTCATCCTGGCCTGCGCTCAAAGCCGAAAACAACCCTAATGTCTTGGTAGACAACCAAGTCGTGACTGGACGGACGCTTTATAAGGATCATTTCTCAATGTACTGTGTTGTGGGGCGGATGACTCTGACAGACAGGAGATGACGACACTTGGTAACGTTCTCTATGCTTGACCTCATTTCTCAATGTTTTCGGGTAACTTCACCCCCCTGGTCTCCACTCTGAGCTACATTAATCCACCTTGTATGAAAGAGCTCAGAGTTTTGGAATTGCGAGGAAATGTTTTTCTCATGCTTGGCAGGAGAACAGGACAGTGATGCATGTGAAAACGTTCTTGCCCTCATATCCAGAGACAGGCCATGCGCTGATGGATGCTTGTGTCCTCTCGTCCTTGCTGTTTGTTTGAATTGAGAGGATGGAGAATATGACGTTTGGACCTGAGGCGTTTTAAACGGTGCACAATATTACAGAATATTTGATGAAACAGTGTGTAAAACACCACTAATGTGAATTTGCACAACATTTGTGAACAAGACGAGCAAGCAATATGACATTAGCCAAGTTTCCATCCACTTTTTCCACAAGTGAATATGCTTAAAAAAAAAAAAAAAAAAAAAAAAAGTTTACTGCTTACTATTTTAATGAATAATAGGCTACTACTAAATTGAGAAAATATTAATCAGAAGATCACAGTGAAGTGGGACAGTTTGTCTGACAGGACTGATGAACTGTCTTTATGCTCATTTGTATATGTAAATTTTTAGGATCCAGTATATAAAAATTGGAAATAGAGATTTCAAGGCGCTAGATTTCCCTCATCCATTTTGAAACAAAACTTTATGATATATTTTTTAAATTGTAGACTCTATACTTAAAATATATACACAAAAAATGCCACGAACGCAGACGCTAATGGCTAATTCTGTCATGTGATGCCACATTTATTTGCGTTAAAGCCCTTTTTCTTGAGAAAAAGTGTTTCAAAACTAGTTTTTCCGCAACATTTGAAGTATCAACATACAAACCTGATTCCAAAAAAGTTGGGACACTGTACAAATTGTGAATAAAAAAGGAATGCAATAATTTACAAATCTCATAAACTTATATTTTATTCACAATAGAATATAAATAACATATCAAATGTTGAAAGTGAGACATTTTGAAATGTCATGCCAAATATTGGCTCCTTTTGGATTTCATGAGAGCTACACATTCCAAAAAAGTTGGGACAGGTAGCAATAAGAGGCCGGAAAAGTTAAATGTACATATAAGGAACAGCTGGAGGACCAATTTGCAACTTATTAGGTAAACTGGCAACATGATTGGGTATAAAAAGAGCCTCTCAGAGTGGCAGTGTCTCTCAGAAGTCAAGATGGGCAGAGGATCACCGATTCCCCCAATGCTGCGGACAAAAATAGTGGCGCAATATCAGAAAGGAGTTTCTCAGAGAAAAACTGCAAAGAGTTTGAAGTTATCATCATCTTCAGTGCATAATATCATCCAAAGATTCAGAGAATCTGGAACAATCTCTGTGCGTAAGGGTCAAGGCCGGAAAACCATACTGGATGCCCGTGATCTTCAGGCCCTTAGACGGCACTGCATCACATACAGGAATGCTACAGTAATGGAAATCACATCATGGGCTCAGGAATACTTCCAGAGAACATTGTCGTGAACACAATCCACCGTGCAGCTCTATAGGTCAAAAAAGAAGCCATATCTAAACATGATCCAGAAGTGTGACATTTTCCAACATGACAATGCCAGACCACATACTGCATCAATTACAACATCATGGCTGTGTAGAAGAAGGATCTGGGTACTGAAATGATCTTTCACCCATAGAAAACATTTGGCGCATCATAAAGAGGAAGATGCGACAAAGAAGACCTAAGACAGTTGAGCAATTAGAAGCCTGTATTAGACAAGAATGGGACAACATTCCTATTCCTAAACTTGAGCAACTTGTCTCCTCAGTCCCCAGACGTTTGCAGACTGTTATAAAAAGAAGAGGGGATGCCACACAGTGGGAAACATGGCCTTGTCCCAACTTTTTTGAGATGTGCTGATGCCATGAAATTTAAAATCAACTTATTTTTCCCTTAAAATTATAAATTTTCTCAGTTTAAACATTTGATATATCATCTATGTTGCATTCTGAATAAAATATTGAAATTGGAAACTTACTGCTAAACCTTTCTTTGCAAAAAAATCCTTGGATGGAAACCTGGCTATTGACAGTGTAATCAACTATTCACAGTGACTATTTGTGTATTTTTTAATCAATATAAAAAGTATGTTTAAGAAATAACTTGATGAAACATTGATGTGGCTATCATAAATAGTATGATAATATAATTATTATTGCTAACTTGTTGATGGTGTAATGTAAATGATGTTCCATATGCATTCAATCCGTAAACCATGTAAGCATAAAGCAAAAAATGTAATTTGAACTTACCCAAACACAGAGGGTAATTTTGGAGGGTATATTTTGGTTCTTGGTTTCAAAAGTTGAATGTAATAGAAGTCAACTTCTAACTTGGGTAATAGCTCCATGTAGTACAAATGATGTATGTCCTTGTTGTGTACACCAATGTCCCGCTTCAACTGCTTGTTTCTCAGTTTTTTGTCTTTCATCACCATAGTATTTCAGTCATTTGCTACTGCTGGCCTCTTTCCTACAGCTTGAAGCAAAGCTAACAAACCCATTGAACTGTGTCTTAAGGATTGAATAAATATTGGTCAGGTTTCCAGAATTCTGAAACAAATCTTTATCAAGCCAACATAAAGTTCACAAACTTTCACAGTACTTTTTGTCTTTTCCAAAGGCTGTCAGCTTCAGATATTTCAGAAGAAGGAGGTAAGACAAATTATATGCAAAACTGCTTTATTATTTCCTTTGCCTAATCGCATAACTGCAGATATGCTGAACTGAGAGTCTGTCTATAGATATGAAGGGACAAGAGACTCTAGTTCTTCATTTCCACATACTGTTTTTATTTATGTTTCACAGACGTCACTGGGGGCTCTTAAGAGAGTCGAAGCTAAGACGTGATTACGGTCAGGTATGCTGTGAGGCGGCGAGATGGATGCTGTTTCTGAGTTCAGGAATGTGTCCTTCACATTGTATATTTTTGGTTCGTTCTAGAAGATAAATTATTGGACAGTTGGACATGATGTTTTGACTGACAGGATCACAAGTGGATGACGCTAAGTACAGGTGTAAACAGGGTTTAAAACATTTGAGCTTTTCCACTTTCAGCCACTTCCAGAGGTATTGGAAAACACATCCGATTGCTTTCATAGTGTAAACGCTCATGTGGTCAAATGCACTCGAACAGCCACAAAAGTCCACCTTCTCTCCACCTACTGACCTAATGCATGAACATTATGGGAAGCACGCTAGCCAGACGGGATTTAAACTTTGTCAGCTGGAGACCCAAGTTTGGTTTGAAGATGAAAAACATCCCAAGCACTCTCTCACCATTCCTGATTTCTAACACACACACACACACACAAGACGGCTGGTTTTGCGGCTGTCAGAGCAGAAACTAAAGCTGTGTTTTGTTGTCTCTGTATGCGTTCATATGGAAATTGTGTGAGCTTATTTCATCCATTAGATGGAAAGATCTGAAAAACCCCATACATTTAGTGTGTACTCACACTAGGCGCTCTGAACTGTGCCCGAGCCCGTTTGACCCCCCAAAGCCCGGTTCGTTCGACAAGTGTGAGTGGGGACAATCAAGCTCAGGCACGGTACAAGGCAACCGTACCTAGTGTGAGTACACCCTTACTTGCCCATAGACCCTACCCTCGTAGAAATCATTACAGAAGTGGCTTAAAGAGGACAAAAGGGACTAAAAAGACAGGGACAAAAGACAAAAGAGATTAAAACTCCATATCCCTTGCCCACTTGTGATCCGATCAACCAAAATGTTTTTATTTTTTTATTTTATTTAATACCAGGTCTAAACAAGGCCTAAGATGATTCTTCTTTAGCAGTATTTTACTGTGAAATGACATGACATTTCCCATTAGATCTATTACAGTTTTTCACAATATAGAACATACGATTCACCAAATAACAGTTTTTACCAGAGCATTTTTACCGTTTTACAAGCAAAATTTACAGTGAAATATTCTAGTGCTGGAACACCTGACAGGTTTTGAGCTATTGTATTTCTTTCTTTCTTACTTTTGACAGAAGAATCAAAGAAGCAACAGAGATCCCTGTAGATTTGCCCTTGTACTGTCCCTCTGGCTCATTAATATATGCTTGTATTATTAAGAGCGCAGACACACCCCATTACATATAGTGATGTCAGTGTTCAATCTGAGCATCACACAAGACCAATAAATGTCAAACAATTAACAACAGATAGTGATAAATATATGGCTAATACCTCTGTGGCCTTCCAAAGCAAAGAGCAGTCTAAATTGACTGTGAATAGGGATCTCCCTTAAGATATTGAGGCCATTGACTTTTTTCTCTTTTCTCTTTCAAAGGGAACTTGTGTGCATGTTATATTAGGTTTTTTTAAAAAAGGGAAAATGGAAAACTAAACTAAAATATAAGGAAATGAATGCGTAGGCATGAGGCAAAAACAATCTTTTTAAAAAATTAAAAACTGAATACTTCCACGTGCTCCCGAGAAGCTTTTCAAACTGTATTTTATGTGTTCAAAGAATTTTGATGACGGGGATTAGGTATGAAATATGAAAAGTATTTTGAATGTTAAGATGGTTTTAATTAAATGAAAAAATGCTCTGACGACCTATCAACGACGGATGCTGTACAATATACATGTGTGACGTTATTTTGGGTGTAACTCATTTCAGGTGACTGTTCCAAATGTTTTGGCACATAGGGAATCCCAAATACATTGTCAGCCATTTCAACATCCCAATATATTTTCCTACAATGCCCAACCTTAATGTTTTCCTTTGTCTGACACAATTTGGCAAAAACAGAGCTCATGTGTGAGCAATATCCCAGCTGTGCACCATTTCTGGAATCTACTCTAAATTATGTTCGCAATTTCTTCAAATCTGCTAAAAAGTTTGTACTGGATACTGCCCTAGGCTTTAACAAGTCATAACAGGTTTATTAGAAAATGTGTTTGATGGTGGAGGTACACATTAAGCTGGACATGAATGTAATCATTGCATTGTGTGTTTACGTTTTTCTGACCTGGAACCATGTGTAGCCTACGAGTCAAAGGCCAGTACAGCACCAGCTTTATTATAAAAGCACACACACTACAGGCCAGGCTGTGGCTAAAAATTGATGAATCACACAAATCTATAATCTATATCGTCCTGTGAATGCTGACATAAGCTGACATGCTTCATTTATTCTCCCCAAAGAGCTGTTGCATTAATGCAAGGAGCCCAGGACAGCATTTTTGTGGATGATCCCTGCTCCTCCGGGCCTAATGAGTAGACTATACCGTCTCATCACACAACAAGCTCTCACTGCCAAGGCCTCTGCTACTTTAATCAGCTGTTTCTGGAAAATGTGTTTATTATATACTTATATTTTTGAGCATAAAAAAAGACAAAATTGCACTATAAAATGACTTTCAATGGCTTCTGTTGCATTCAAAGTCTTCTGAAGCCTTTTGTGTGAGTGACAATTCCATGAACAGTCACAAACTTGAACATGAACAGTCACAGACTCCAAACTTAAGCATGTTGCAGTCACAAGATATGCTTAAATGACTTAAATGACGCCACTAGAAGTCACCAATATCAATACCTTTTGAGTAAAAGTCTTAAAGTATCTGGTTTTAACAGTTCTTAAGTATTTTACTCACACTGAATGTAGGCTTAAATATGCACTAGTCCTCAATACCTAAGAGACATGCCAGTGAAAAACAAGAAAGAGTTAATTTGTGTTTGATTTTCTAAAATCCAAATAAATCTGAACAACTCAATATTGTAGACACAACAACCTCTTAAATGTATACAAACACTTAAGTCTCAGTTAAGCTCAAGTGCTCAAAAAGGGCAGAAGTAAACCTATTGTTACATAATCACACTCAAGACAGGTGATTAGTGGAGAAACATATTTTATTACAACAATGAGCAATGGTAAAGGCAGGTAAGCAAATCAGAGTTATTGCAGTATAGTGATGATGAATGATAATTGGAGTTCATTGTCTTTGCAGGTGATGAAGGAGATCGTGGATGTGGAGATTGTGGACCAGGGATGCACACACCTCGTAACGCTGATGGTGAGTAGACAGGTAATCTTCAAACACACAGGTAGACAACACTGGAGACTCACTGGAGTAACGTTGGAGCTTTGGAGCACTGGTAAGTAGTCCTTTTCTCATAAACAGGACCAGACAATGTGTGTGACTGAGTTGTGTGCTTAAATACTGTGCTGATCATCAGGTGCAGATGATGAGCAGGAGGACTGCTGGGAATGCTGACAGAAAGCATCCCCAAAGAAGCGGAGACCAGACGCTCCAAAACACAATAGTACATAGGGGAGTGGAAGGAGGAAGAAGCCAGGGTGGAAACCATAGAAGCAGGAACCATGTAGCAACCATCTACCAGGTACAGGTCCACAACAGAGAAGACGGAGGAAGGAGCCAAGGTGGAGAGGCAGGCAGGAGGAGCCAGGGTGGACATCTAGACGGTCCAAGATGCAGGGCAGAGCTGAAGATTTCCACGGCAGAGCAGAAGACCACCAGTGCAGAGCAGACGATACTGACCCCTGGTTAGCAAGCTGACTGGCAGATAACTGGAGTGTTATCTGACAGGTAGACATCTGAACGTCCAGTTGACAGGTGGACATCTGAAGGTCCGGCTGACTATAAGGAATCTGGAATGCTGGTTGACTTGTTGACCTCTGGCAGGCCGGCAAACTTTCTGGACAGTATTGGCAGACCTGAGACAAACAGACAAAAAACAGAGAGTTCAAAGGCGTTTATTGAGGCCGTGATGAGGGAGCTTTGATTGGCCTCCGTGGCTGTGCATGGACAACCCCCATGCCCCATCCCATCAGGGGATGTAGGAGATTACCCCTTCTTCCTCCTTTGCCTCCTTCTTAATTCTGGAATCAATGTGATGCCTGAACTGAAGGAATTTTGGGTTGAGCTCTGGAGCGGACTCTGGAGCGGGCTCATGGGCTGGAGGGAGAAGAGGTGGTGTTCTGGAAGAGGATCAGCTAAGCAGGAGTGCATAGAGGATATATTGCAGTTGTTAGAATCCCAAGGCATCTGAGAATACAGTGGTTCATCTAAACACCCATGAAATATTATCATCAATGCCACATCATCTAGAAAAACAGTGGAATTTCCCTGCATATCGGGCAGCCATTTTGGGAGAGGGAGTACAACAGGTTGATAAGGCAGAGTACAATGCTCAAATCAGAGTCATTGCAGTATAGTGACGATGAATGGATGATAACTTGAGTTCATTGTCTTTGCAGGTGATGAAGGAGATCGTGGGTGTGGAGACTATGGACTGGGGATACACATCTTATTACACTAATGGTGAGTAGACAGGCAAATAATAAGAAAACAGACATCACATACAGCTACATGCATAACATTTCAATAAGAACATACTAGTTTTATATGATTTGATCTGCTACAACAGCAGTGAAGATGCATGGGCATTCATTTGCGTAATGTTATTTTTAGTTGCTTTTTTTTAACCTAAAACCCCCGTTGAGATGGTGATGTGGACATTCAGCACATTCAATGTCTGCATTCAAGCATTGCAGTGTACACAGACAGCATGGACTACTTGTATTTATACTACTGAAAGTGTATGCTGGGGTCCGCTCGGCGGATGTGTTCCACACAAATGCGCAGTGCATCGGCTTGAACAGTAAACAAAGGCAGAGAGCAAGACAGTGGTGTGTGTGGTCACTGAATGGGAACAGGACCAAAGGGGTCACGCGCTGGAAGTTTTGTCAGTATACCCATCATCATCACACTAAAGACGTGGTCCTCATCCTTCGCATTCTTTTTGCCTTTCTCAGTTTGCTGAAGCCGCTGGAGGATAGCATCTTCAACGGGTATGGTAGGTGTAGGTCTTTTCCTTTTTAGAGATGTAGACAGGAAAAAAAAACTCACTTGCAGATGATGAGGAGTGTGTGGATGATGAATGCACAGCTGCTGCGGGTGGCGGTGATGGAGTCTTTGGTTGCGGTGATGGAGTAAACGTTCTTGGGAAAATGGATGACTCTTGTGCTTCAACAGTGTCGACTGCTTCCAGGTTCAGCATGAATGTGCCGCTGCCTTTTTCTGCCTGCAATACATTAATATCAGTTCCCTTTCGAAAGGGAACTCGCACTGCGTCCAGAACGCATATGGGGAACGTCTCAGTGTAACGGATGTCTGAAGCTACTATCAAATCACATCAATCCTATTGCCCGGCGACAGCCCATGATGTCATCAAAGTGCGACCTGGAAGTATATAAGGGCGCCTCGCAACATGACATTCACCTTTTTTCATCTTCAGGAACTGCTCTGTTTGAAGCGCCATCTTCGTCATTCAAAGGAAGTACTGTTTCTTTCACTTGCATTAAAGATGAAACGCACAGAGAAAGCTAAGTGCTTCCAAAAGTGTGCTGATCCTTGTCCCAGGTATCTGACGCCTGAGGACACACACATGCATTTTCTGCCTCTATACAGGGAATGTAGGCCTACAGAACATACTTCCTGTTCCTCCTCTCATTTTAAAGGAAAGAAAAAGAGACCTACCAGCTCAACCTGCGGTGTGTTAGAGCGACGACTTGAGGTCCTGTCACCCTTGCAGGCCTGAAAGGGGCACTCTCACAAACCAAGCCAAGGTGGGCCATCAGCCTAGTGTCTCCGCTCATCACGGGCCCAGCCCGGCCTGATGTAAAAAGCACCTGGGGAGAGGGATGAAGAAGAAAGACGAGGGTTAGAATCTTATTTACCCTCTGGGAGGGGATCCATTACTGACGCTGCCTGCTAGATCTGCTTATTTCTCGACTCTCTTAGAAGAAAACAAACACAACCCTAGGTATTTATTTGATACAGTGGCTAAGTTAACCAAAAATAAAGCTTCTATTTCTGATGTAAACAGCACAGCAGTAATGACTTTATGAACTTCTTTACGTGTAAGATCGATAATATTAGGAAGAAAATTATAACCATGCAGCCGTCTACTACAGTGTCACATGAGACAGAGCATTGTTGTGTCACTGAGAAAAAATTACATTCATTCACTGCTATAGGAGAGGAAGAATTGGCTAAACTCGGTAAATCATCTAAATCAACAATATGTATGCTCGACCCTATACCGACTAGGCTATTAAAAGAGATGCTACCAGAGGTCATAGATCCTCTTCTTAATATCATTAACTCAGCTTTGTTATTAGGATATGTACCGAAAACTTTTAAGTTGGCTATTATCAAACCACTTATTAAAAAACCTCAACTTGATCCTACAGAATTAGTCAATTATAGGCCGATCTCAAATCTACCCTTCCTGTCAAAAATACTGGAAAAGGCAGTGTCTTCACAATTATGTTCCTTTTTAGAAAGAAATGGTATCTGTGAGGATTTCCAGTCAGGATTTAGACCGTATCATAGTACTGAGACTGCTCTCATCAGATTTACAAATGATTTACTCTTATCATCCGATCGTGGTTGTATCTCTCTATTAGTGTTACTCGATCTTAGCGCTGCATTCGATAATATCGACCACAACATTCTTTTGAATAGACTCGAAAATTATGTTGGCATTAGTGGAACTGCATTGGCATGGCTTAAATCATACTTATCTGACCGTTATCAGTTTGTAGCAGTAAATGAAGAGATGTCATACCGATCACAAGTTCAGTATGGAGTACCGCAGGTCTCAGTGCTAGGACCGTTGCTCTTCACCCTGTACATGCTACCACTGGGAGATATCATTAGGAAGCATGGCATTAGTTTTCACTGTTATGCTGACGATACTCAGCTCTATATTTCTTCACGCCCTCACGAAACTTACCAATTCACAAGATTAACGGAATGCATAGCTGATATAAAACATTGAATGTCTAGTAATTTCCTGCAACTTAATTCAGAAAAAAAATGAATTTTTAATTATTGGACAAAAAAACTCTGCAAGTAGTAACCTAGAATACTGTCTAACACTCGACGGCTGCTCTGTCAAGTCCTCGTCGTCAGTTAGGAACCTGGGTGTGCTCTTTGATACCAATCTTTCATTTGAAAGCCACGTTTCTAACATCTGTAAAACTGCATTCTACCATCTTAAAAATATATCTAAATTACGGCACATTCTTTCGATGCAAAATGCTGAGCAGTTAATTCATGCGTTCATGACCTCAAGGCTAGATTACTGTAATGCTTTACTGGTTGGTTGCCCTGCTCGCTTAATAAACAAACTCCAGCTGGTCCAAAATGCAGCAGTTCGAGCTCTTACTAGAACAAGGAAGTATGACCATATTAGCCCGGTTCTGTCAACACTGCACTGGTTCCCTATTAAACATCGTATACATTTTAAAATCTTGCTTATTACTTACAAAGCACTAAATGGTTTAGCTCCCCAGTACTTGAGCGAACTCTTAACGCATTATACTCCATCACGTCTATTGCGGTCTCAAAACTCTGGCCAGTTGATAATACCTAGAATATCAAAATCAACTGCAGGCGGTCGATCCTTTTCCTATTTAGCGCCTAAACTTTGGAACAGTCTTCCTAGCATTGTTCGGGAAGCAGACACACTCTGTCAGTTTAAATCTAGACTAAAAACGCATCTCTTTACTATGGCTTACACATAAAACATTATCAATTTCTATTTTCAATTTCCATTATTAAATGATTCTTAGGCTGCATTAACTAGGTCAGCCGGAACCGGGAACACTTGCCATAACACCTGATGTACTCGTTACATCATAAGAAGAATGGCATCTACGCTAATGTTAGTCTCTCTGTTTATCCCGAGGTTTACTGCAGTCAGCTGGATCCAGGCCGTATCCAGATCAGATGGTGGACCAGCGCCTGGACATGACCAATGCATCCCTAAAGTGTCTGTAGAGAACATGTCAAATAAACTCCCCCCGTAAATGCTGCATCGACACGACATCCTCATTAAACCCGTCTTCGGTGTGACGACTCCAATCTCTCGAATAATCTAACAAATATCTGTTTGCCTAATATGAATTAAGACCTGCTATGTTGCCAGAATTATAATCATACACTGTTTGTTCGTCGGCCAGAGGAGAACTGGCACCCCGACTGAGCCTGGTTTCTCCCAAGGTTTTTTTCTCCATTCTGACCCTGAAGGAGTTTTGGTTCCTTGCCACCGTTGCCTCTGGCTTTTGGCTTGCTCAGTTGGGGACACCTAAATTTCATCTATATTACCGATCTGCCTGCATTGACGCTATATGATACTTGAAATTAGCTGGATAACATCACCGTTTCACCAGAACGGCTGTACAAATTCTGTTGCATTATTTTCATGTTAACAATGTGAAGCTGCTTTGAAACAATTGGACTTGTTAAAAGCACTATATAAATAAAGGTGATTTGATTTGATTTGAGTTTCCCCTGTCAGGCGGCTAGAACGATATAATGGAAGCACCAGCTATTGGGGCTTCGTTGGTGAGTTGGTTGGCTCTTTAGTGTGAATTCACTGGATGAGCCACTGCTCTGTTTCACTGTGTGTAGGGATCAGGCCGCCTCTCGGCAAGAGAGTGGGTTCAGGCCATCGCTCATTTCTCTCGTATGCAGCTCTAGGCGTCTCCTCTCTATCTTTAAGGGCGGTGTACTCCTGGCTAAAGCAGGTTGACGCCACCACCTTCTGTAGTTTCCTGTGTAGTAGAACAGGTTAAGCCTTTGGGCTGTTAGCTGCCGCAGGGTAGAGTAGTGGTCTCCTCTCTATCTTTAAGGGTCGGGGAGTGTATAATCTAGAGACTAACGCTTGAGCTTCAGTAGAGATCTTATCAGTAGAGATCTCCTGGCCCCCGCGGCCTTGACATTGTCCTGCCTGAGTGCCTCCTCCCATGGGAGAGTTGAGGCTGCTGCTCCTCCGAGCCCAGGTAAAGATCTATGCTTGCAGGTTGGCCCTCACCAGGGCCGCCTCGGTAGCTGGCCTAGGCTATACTAGGGATACTAGAGGCGTTTTGATGAGGCATTGCTGCCTCTGGCCTTTCACTATGTGAAGATAGATGTTTGCGCATCCCTGATGTTGCCTCCTCTCATCGTGAGAGTCGCCCGGCCAAGGCCCGCCCCCTTTCTGCATTCCGGGGTGAGTTAGGAATGCAGGCAGGTGTAGAGGCAGTATTGATAGCGATGTAGCAGTAGTCGTGGGACAGGGTTAGGCTGTCTTTTGCTGTGCAAGATAGCTCTTAGAGCTAGCTTCATGGACACAGGCCGCCAGGTATGTCTGGCAGGCTCTTACCCTGTGTACTTCAGGGTCAGGTGGTTATACTCCCCTGCTATCAGCCAAGTATGTTTGAGTACTCCACTCCCAGCTCTGTAGCATTCTGCCTCCACCTTTATGGCTCCGGTCGAGCGGTATTGTAACCTTATTTCATGTCGGTCTCCAATCACGCGCTCGTGTAGCCAGAGCATTGCCATGTGCTGATGCCCATGTACACCTTTGGCAGGTCACCGAACCGGGGCCTCCATTAGGACATAGTGGCGTAAGTTATACTCCCCTTGCTAGAGAGGGCTAACTGCGGTTCGCTGGGTACACTGCTATTGGCGATGTAGTTAGGTTCCAAGTCTGTAGGCACTGAGTAAATAGTTCTGCCAGTAAGACTGCGCCGTCAGGTAACAGGCCTCAGCAGGCCCCTATGATGGTTGGCCCCAGTATAGAAGCTAGGTTGGCCTCGGCAGTCTGGGCAGCAGACTCTCGGACAGGTGGTAGGAGGAGGAGAGTCCCCAGCATTGTGGGTTTCTAATTTGTCAGCCAGTTGTTACTGTCAGCCAGTTGGCCATCCTGGGACTGGGCGAGTCCCCGGGTTCTCGGTTTCTCTGTTACTTAACACAGCAGGCCTCACCTGGCCTCTCTGAGGTGAGCTCCTAGGCTTCCAAGTCTGGGTGCTCGGACAGCTAGCATGATAGGCTATCTGGTGGTAGGCCTCACGGGGCCTCCCCTGGGGCTTGCTATCAGGTGGCAGGCTTCGCCAGCCCTACCTGAATGTGAGTTCCTGAGCCAGAATGCTTGGGCAGCTAGCTTTCTTGCTAACAGGTGGTAGGCCTCATCCGGTCTCCCTAAAATCTTGCTATCAGGTGATAGGCCTCACCAGGCCTACCTGACGGCGAGTTCCCGAGTCCAGATGCGTGTGCAGCTAGCATGACTTGCGGTCAGGTGGTAGGCCTCTCCAGGCCTCCCTGAGGGCTTACTGTCAGGGAGCAGGCCTCACCAGGCCTCCCTGGAGGCGGGCTTCCGAGTCTGGATGCTCGGGGTAGCTAGCGCGACTTGCAATCAAGTGTTAGGCCTCTCTAGGTCTCCCGGAGGGCTTGCCACTAGGTAAGCAGGCCCCACCAAGCATCCCTAGGGACAAGTGCCCGAGACTGCAACTAGCTTAATGCTGACAGCTAGTGGATGCTTGTTAGCAGGCAGCACCTGAAGGCGAGCCCACTCCCTAGCACGACAGTGGTGTCACTTTCTGCTACTGGTTCCCTACAGAACGGGATCCATTTCGCCTACAGCTTGGTCTCCTACCAGGCAGGCTCGGTGCTCCCTTCATCGACGGTCGCTTGTGAGTACGCAGCTGACTCCCCTCGCTAGCAAGGGTCATAAAGTGCTATGCTGAGGTCTGCTTTCCAGGATATCCCGTCTCTGAGATCCGGTCCGAGTTGGTCACTGCCAGCTTCGCAGTCCCTCTGACTGGATGCCTCACTGAGGCAAGTATCCAGAGGCTCTGTTTTCGAACAGACATGGTTGGCCAAACCGGAGTACCCATTATAGGCGGCACCAGGTCAGGCCTCCCTGGTGGCTTTCGGGGTGAATATGTTCCCCGAGTAGTGACTTGGCTGGGGCTCCCTCGGGATCCCTAGCCACATTCCCTTAAAGGGACCCCTTCTGTTGTAGTAGTTGGTCCCAGGCCTTTGAGCAGCCTGGGTTACGAGACCTCATGTTATACATTAAGGTTCTTTCCCGAGGCAGTTAGCTTGAGCTATGACCATAGGGAATGCTGTCACCGACAGCCCGGTGTGACCAGAGGGAGAGTGGCTCGGGCATTTCAGTCAAACTTGCTCGTTCTGACAGTCGTCACTGCCCTTCAGCATGGCGTAGTGTGTATATTGTTCCCCATATGCGTTCTGGACGCAGTGCGAGTTCCCTTTTGAAAGGGAATGTCTCAGGATACGTATGTAACCTATGTTCCCTGAGTCCCCTTCGAAAGGGAACGAGACACTGCGTTCTGTTGCCATGCCTCGGGGCCTGCCTGCCAGACAGTCCCTTCAGACGAAAAGGTGAATGTCATGTTGCGAGACGCCCTTATATACTTCCGGGTCGCACTTTTATGACATCTTGGGATTGGTGACAAATAGGATTGACGTGATTTGATAGTAGCTTCCGTTCCGACTGAGACATTAGTCAGCTATGTGAAGTACTAACAGATAGTATTACTACTTTTTCAATTACAAACCCGATTCCAAAAAAGTTGGGACACTGAATAAAAACAGAATGCAATGATGTGGAAGTTTCAAATTTCAATATTTTATTCAGAATATAACATAGATGACATATCAAATGTTTAAACTGAGAAAATGTATAATTTTAAGGGAAAAATAAGTTGATTTTAAATTTCATGGCATCAACACATCTCAAAAAAGTTGGGACAAGGCCATGTTTACCACTGTGTAGCATCTGTGTGAAGTTTAGGAATAGGAATGTTGTCCCATTCTTGTCTAATACAGGCTTCTAGTTGCTCAACTGTCTTAGGTTTTCTTTGTCGCATCTTCCTCTTTATGATGCGGTAAATGTTTTCTATTGGGTTTTCTACCATTTCAGTACCCGGATCCTTCTTCTATGCAGCCATGATGTTGTAATTGATGCATGATCAACAAGAAATGGTGTGACCCCAGGAACATCACCATTCTTTCGCGATCCTGCTCGCCTCATCTGGAACATTTAACAATCATTTGCCGCCCATTCGATCTGCCGAGGGAGTTTTCCTCTGTCATCGTCAACGCCGTTTACATTCCACCACAGGCAGACACAGGGCTGGCTTTATCTGGCCTTCATGATGTTACCAGCGGCTTAACAAACACCCCAATGCTGCTTTCATCGTCGCGGGTGATTTTAACAAAGCAAACCTAAAGAAAGTCTTGCCAAACTTTCACCAGCACGTCTCCTGTCCTACACGAGGAGCAAACACACTGGATCATTGCTACTCTCCGTTTAAGAACACCTATAAAGCTTGGTCACTTCTTTCTACGCTCGCTTTGATTGTAATCGCGGCAGCGCGACTCCACCAAGCGACGCGTCAGAGGGAATCACTCAGAGCAGCAACAGCCATGTGATCTCTGTCTCGGAGGATGAAGTTCGGAGGGCACTCAAGCGTGTGGACGTCAGGAAAGCTGCTAGGCTGGATGGTATTTCAGGTCGTGTTCTGCGGTCCTGTGCTGATCAGTCACCGGGGTGTTTACATCTATATTTAATGAGTCCCTCGCTAAATCTGTGGTTCCCACCTCCTTCAAAAAATCCACTATCATCCCTGTCCCTAAGAACAGTAAACCCTCTTGCCTAAATGACTATCGTCCAGTGGCTCTCACGTCTATAGTCATGAAGGTCTTTGAGACTCATTAAAAACACCATTTGCTCCTTCATTCCTGACACTTTGGACCCTCTTAAGTTTGCCTATCGTCCCAATAGATCGGCTGAAGATGCCATCTCTCATGTCCTCCACTCCTCCCTCACTCACATTGACAGCAAAAGTGGGAACTACGTAAGGCTGCTATTTATTGACTATAGCTCAACCTTTAACATCATAGTTCCCATTAAGCTAACCGCCAAACTCCGGAATCTCGGCCTGAATTCTTCTCTCTGTCACTGGATTGAAGACTTCCTCACTGGCAGGCCTCAGGTGGTGAGAGTAGGCCAGTCCACCTCCACCTCCATCACCCTGAGTGTGGGAGCTCCACAGGGCTGTGTCCTGAGTCCCCTGCTCTACTCTCTCTACACGCATGACTGTTTGTCCACACACAGCTCCACCTCTATCATCAAATTTGCTGATGATACTGTTGTCCTGGGCTTCATTTCCAACAACGAGACGGCATACTTGGACGAGGTGGAGCATCTAACATCATGGTTCCAGGACAACTGTCTCTCTCTGAATGTTGGCAAGACCAAAGAACTGATTGTGGACTTCAGGAAAAGACAGCAATGGACATACTCCCCTCTCATGATCAGTGGGTCACCAGTAGAGAGAGTGAGCAGCTTCAAGTACCTGGGTGTAAACATCTCCGAGGACCTGACCTGGACTGCACACATTCAGACACAGGTGAAAAAAGCCAGGCAAAGACTGTACCACCTGCGCCAGCTGAGGAAATTCAGGGTTTCACCAGCTATCCTGAAAACTTTCTATTTAGGGGCTATATAAAGTATATTAAGTGCATCACAGTGTGGTATGGGAACAGCACCAGTCATGACTGCAAAGCCCTGCAAAGAGTCGTGCGCTTATCCGAGCGTATCTCAGGGTCAGCTCTCCCATCCCTGCAGGACGTCTACACCAAACGCTGCAAAGGTAGAGCTACTAAAATCATCAAGGACTCTAATCACCCTGCAAACCCTCATTTCATGCTGCTGCCATCTGGTATGCGCTTCCGAAGCCTGATGGCCAAAACTGAGAGATTCAGGAGGAGCTTCTTCCCCCAGGCCATCAGACTCCTGAACTCAGTCACTTAACATCACGTGACCATCGATATACTGACATTGCACTGCACTTTCTGTTCTCGTTGTTAGTGTGTAATAACCTGTTATAAACAGGTTATAACCTGTTTGCACATTATACTTCTTTGTACATTTCTGTTAACCGCATATTTATAAGTCTTATAGATTTATAAGATTTATAAGTCTTATAGATCTTACAGATTACTCACTGCACAGCTTATTTCACTTATTTTATTCCACTTCTTTATTTATTTTTATTTTTATTTCTACTTGACTTGATTTATTTATAATTCTACAGACACATATAGTACTTTTTTATTCTATTTCTATTATAATTTCCTCGTGTTTTTAACTGTGAATTTGCACTGTCCATGGAGCGGACCTGTTTACATTTCACTGCCGGTTGTATATTCTGTATATAACTGTGTATGTGACAAATAAAACTCTTGAAATCTTGAATCTTGATGCAGTATGTGGTCTGGCATTGTCATGTTGGAAAATGCAAGGTCTTCCCTGAAAGAGATGATGTCTGGATGGGAGCATTTGCTGTTCTAGAACTTGGATATACCTTTTAGCATTGATGGTGCCTTTCCAGATGTGTAAGCTGCCCATGCCACATGCACTCATGCAACCCCATACCATAAGAGATACAGGCTTCTGAACTGAGCACTGATAACAACTTGGGTTGTCCATGTCCTCTTTAGTCCGGATGACATGGCATCCCAGTTTTTAAAAAAAACTTCAAATTTTGATTCGTCTGACCACAGAACAGTTTTCCATGTTTAGATATGGTTTCTTTTTCGACTTATAGAGTTTTAGCCGGCAACGGCGAATGGCACGGTGGATTGTGTTCACTGACACTTTTCTGGAAGTATTCCTGAGCCCATGTTGTGATTTCCATTACAGTAGCATTCCTGTATGTGATGCAGTGCCGTCTAAGGGCCCGAAGATCATGGGCATCCAGTATGGTTTTCCAGCCTTGACCCTTACGCACAGAGATTGTTCCAGATTCTCTGAATCTTTGGATGATATTATGCACTGTAGATGATGATAACTTCAAATTCTTTGCAATTTTTCTCTGAGAAACTCCTTTCTGATATTGCTCCACTATTTTTCGTTGCAGCATTGGGGGAATTGGTGATCCTCTGCCCATCTTGACTTCTGAGAGACACTGCCACTCTGAGAGGCTCTTTTTATACCCTAATAAGTTGACCTAATAAGTTGCAAATTGGTCCTCCAGCTGTTCCTTATATGTACATTTAACTTTTCCGGCCTCTTATTGCTACCTGTCCCAACTTTTTTGGAATGTATAGCCAATCCAAAAATGAGCCAATATTTGGCATGACATTTCAAAATGTCTCACTTTCAACATTTGATATGTTATCTATATTCTATTGTGAATAAAATATAAGTTTATGAGATTTATAAATTATTGCATTCCTTTTTTATTCACAATTTGTACAGTGTCCCAACTTTTTTGGAATCGGGTTTGTATTATTAATGATATATAAACGTATACTATTCTACTGTAACGTTAAATAATGACTTGTAATCATGTAGCCCTTAATATCTTCAACAACTAAATGAAAATGTTGTACAGTCACAGCAGATTGTGAGTTGCTGACTAGAGAACAGTTGCAATCTGCTCAGTCCAATTCGCGAGTGAATCATTTGGTGTGATTTGCGAATCGATTTAACATGCTCATTGAAAGCTCGTTCACAAATCGGAACACCACTGTTGTGTCTTGGAGTACGTGACGATTTCTTCAGTTTAAAATAACAAGGATTTTTGTACGATATTATGCTTTAGAATGTGAAGTAAAAATCTCTTAAAATAAAAATACTCCAGTAAAGTATAGACACATGAAAAATTTACTTAAAAGTTATTATCCACCACTGAATATAACATCTCATAGCATATGGAATAACATATGGAGGGTTGTAACCACCATAGACAATGAAAGGGACAAGTCCTCCCCAAATAATCAGAAATGGCCACCGAATATTTGACATTCTTGATGCTGCACTGCATTACACCAGTATTTTGTGTTAAGATGACAAAAAAGATTAAAAGTTACATTTTAGGTTCAGTGGTCTAACAGCGCTCATCAACATTAAAATAATTGAGATGGCAAATCAAAGAGGGTAGCTGAGTATTAATTCCAGCATGATGCTGTATTAATGGTGAAATAGTGTAAGGTAAGATTTAAGCCAATAAATATACAAGAAAACTGTTTTACTATCTAAATGTTAAATGACGAACAGTAATATCCAGTTCCCTTTCAAGGGAACTCACACTGTATTGATTGACGCTGTGGGAACGCTTTGTGTGATTGTGTCATGAAGCATGTGTGAAATCAGAACAGTGGTGAGACGAGACGTCAGAGGCGGGTGACATCATGAACCAGGAACTATAAAGCACACCCAAACAGTGCAGCTCTAGCTTCTGTGCCTTCAGTATGCGCTCTGTGTGAAACGTCTTTGTCTATTCATTGTTGTCCAGTGTGCCATAAACAAGGACCTTCAAGGAGTACCTACAGCAGCTGCACTTGTACTTCAGAAATAGTGCAAACCTCACTGCTGCCATGACAAGTCATGAAGGGATCACTGACCTGAAAGTCAAGGTGCAAAATATTTAAATAATGCAAACTTTCCCATCTTGTCTCATAGCATACATGTACTTAAATCAGTATCTCAGTGGCAATTTATTTGCTTTCTCTTCTTCATTGTCTTAGAGGTGAAGGATATTAGGTGGCTTTTGCAACACCAAGCCATACTAAATCTGCAGAGAAACATTAACATTAGTGTAAACTACAAGAGGGACTTCTCCACCATAAACAGGGTAAGAATACTTAAAACGTGCATGCATTTACAAAAACATGCTCATTTATGTTTAAATTAATTATGTTATGTGTCTTGTCTTCATCTACTTCTTGCAGGTGAAGACAGACCTTCGCAACAGGCTGCAGGGGGATCATCTTGAAGCCTGCATGAGGGTGTCCATCAGTGGTCCCCCAGTTGGGTACTTCCCATATCAGGAGTTTGACATGTTTGACAAACCCTTGACATGTTTTTCAAAAGTCCTAGGAAACTTAAATGCAAAAACCACAATTGTACATTGTGACAGTGATCACACAGTGAAGTGTGTTGTAAATTTGTGATGTGTGATGTGTAAATAAATGTTTATATTTATTTACCAAATTTATATGCACTCTTTTCAACTCACTCTAGAAATGCAGAAGTGGCTAAACTTGAGTGCCATCAAAGAGAATGTAAAGACCAGCAAGGGCCCTTTCAGTTGCCCCTTCATGCCTGGATTTTACACTCAGTTTGGTAAAGTTGCCCCTTCACCCTAGACCAGGGTACATTCCTAAGGTGGCTAATGTGGCTAGATCTGCTACAGGCCTTCTGTCATCCCCCATTCCAGAATTCGGACCAGGAAAGAAATAATCTGCTTTGTCCAGTTAGGGCATTAGATGCTAATGTCCACAAAGCTGCCCTGTGGCATAAGTCTGAACAACTTTTTGTGTGTTTTGGACCCCCTAACAAAGGGTCCCCAGCATCTAAGCAGAAGATGAGCAAATGGATAGTCGAGGCTATCTCTCTTGCTTATGAGTTGGCCAGATTGCCTACCCCTATGGCAGTCCGGGCCCATTTTACTAGGAATATGGCTGCCTCTAAGGCTCTAGTGTCAGAAGTTTTACTTCAAGATGTTTGTGATGCGGCAGGCTGGTCCTCACCGCATACATTTGTGAAGTTTTGTGACCTGGACTTGGGCTCTACACCGGCGGTGCAGGTGCTCTCGTCTTAAGTGTACGGTTTCACATTAGACAGGCACTGGTCATTATGGTGCCGTGAGTATAGATGTTCCCACAGCATCAATCAACGCAGCATCTCATTCCCTCTTCAGGGAACCATGGTTACAGTCATAACCGAGGTGTTATGCAACTACTTGACTTTTTTCTTAAATTGAACACTATTTTGATGAGACAAGAAACATCAACAGAGCCGATTTTGGCAAAAAATTTGATTACTTTGCAATACATTTTTGTTATTTTTCTGTTCTTCTTTCTTTTTCTTTATATCTTTAAATCCCTTTAAATCCTTTTTTAAAATTCCTTTAAATATAAAGGACCTTTACCACTTTCCAGCCTTGACATAAAGGGTGCTGAATCTATTATAATGAGGAAAAAAACACATACTGTTTCACCTTCAGCATGACCCAAAGGTTTTGCATTATGTCTGAAAATCTAATCAAGGTCAGTTTGGAAGCAGTAGCTGGTGTGGGATTTCCCCTTTATGACAACTCTGGAACTTGGAAGAGCATCATGGAGCGTCATTGCACCAGAGCAGCTTTCAGAAGGATGATGACTGTAACTGTTTTACAGTCCTCCTTTGCACAGGTGTTTCCCTCACTCTCTGAGTTATGAAAAATCCTATGTGAGACATGTTATTACCAACCCCACTCAGTCTGTCTTCATCCTCTGCTAAAGCTGCTAGGAACTTTATGCTATATTCTGGTCCGTATCCTGGGGGAGTGTTATGCTCAAGGGTAAATTGGCAGTTCGTAAATGGCTCTGTCCTTTGAGGGGCCTGAATTTTGCCAGTATAACCATCTGTCAGTGTACCACATTGTCTAGTGGTCATAGTGACTGGTTAGTTACTTAAACATTATGTTTGTGTGATCTTTTTTCAGGTAAAACAAAAAAGGGAGTATGCAGCACATGTAAAACATAGGAGTACAAACTTAATGACAGAAAACAATATCACTTTTTGTTAACACTCTTACCTTTAAAACGGTTTATATGGGTTCTTACTCTCTATGAAGTGGAGGATCATTTAAATGTTAGCGGAAACTGTGCGTTGACTTTGATCAGAGTTTCCATCCATGTAGAGTTAATAAGTGCTGAATATTTGAGAGACATAACTCTTAAAACAAAGTGGAATATACAGTTGTTCAAGGAATTTGTTGGCAAGCTCTAATACACAAGCTATTTACTTTTTTTAAATTTTATTAAAACATGATGCCATGACCCTTTTCCGACTGGCAAATCCAGCTTTTCTCTCTTTCTCTCTCAGACGCACTCATTGTAACAGTCTGTTAACGTCTAAACAACACTAGAAAACGCTTGACCAGTCTATAAATCTGTCATCAGTGTATAGTGCACACTGGACTGTAAAAAATAAATAAAAAATTAATTAATTAAAAATTAAATTTTTTTTTTTGTTGTTGCACATTTTAAACTACATACATTGATCAAAAGGCACTAAAAGTTATTGGGAGTTTTTTTTTTGTTTTTAGCACTATGCAGTTACATAAGATCAAGATGAAATGTAAGTTGGGTTGGTACTGGGTATTGGTATTTTTTTCATGGCTCATCTAAGCAGTGAGTCCTTTTCCTTTAAATGCTTTGCTTATTGCACATCGCCTCACTCCGTATTATAGGAAATATTAATTTAGATTCAAATTTGGGAATTTTATCACTTTTGGTGTCTTGCCGTTTTGACCTCTTATGAGAAGACCAAATGGACATAATAATGGACACAAAAATATTTTTTAACATCCTTTAATTCATCAGAACAGCTGTTGGCCTGTGCAACCTAGGACTTTATTGATTCTGAAGATGATGTGGAAAAGTGGCTCAAGCTAGCACAATTTAACAGGCACATTTCTGCACGTCTGAAAAGCCAAGGGAAATGTCCTTTATATAAAGAAGCAATCACAAAACGTAACTTTTATTGATCAAATCCACTGAGACCTACTGACAAATGATGGAAAAAGTGATTGCATTTAAATCTGCTATTTATTAGTGGAAGGAATTGTGTAGAAGTTCTCAAACTCACTGTATCATTGGTCATTGTATTATTGGCATCTATAGTTCCATGAAGAACCTTTAACATCCATGGAATTGTTTCATTGTACAAAAGGTTCTTTATAGTGGAAAAGGGTTCTTCATATTTTTAAAATGTTCTTCACTCTAAGAATTGATGGTTCTAAATGGCTACATGGCATCACTGTGAAAACACCATTCAGAACCTTTTAAAGAGTGTAAGATGCCCCTCTTAAAAACAATGTGCATTTACTTTTAAATTGTATCATATTTAAACAAAGAACTTTTGCACATGCACAAACTTACAACCTATGCAATGCTACTGAAAACCAAAGTGAAACATTTCAGAGAAAATAATAATAACAAATATGAATATCTAACTTGCATAAGTGTGCACACCCCTGAACTATTACTTAGTTGAAGCACCTTTTAATTTTATTACATAATTTAGTCTGTTTGGATTGGTGTCGAAATCTGGATCTTGATTTCACCAGACTATAACACATATTTTTCACATTTTTGGGAGACTGGAAATATGTTTTTGCAAAGTTTAGCCAGGCTTGGATGTTTTTTTAATCAGAAAAGGCCTGCCACCCTGTCCCATACCCCAGACAGATGGAATACGCAAGATAGTAGTCACATGTGGGAGCAACCAGTACTTGCCAGAAAGAGCTGTAACTCTATTGCTGTCGGCCTCTTGACGGCCTCCCTGACCAATTTTCTCTTTGTCTTCTCTTTCTGATTTTGGAGGGATGCCCTGTTCTTAATAATGTAATTGTTGTGCCATACCTTCTCCACCTGTTGATGACTGTCTTTACTGTGTTCCCTGGAACATCAAATGCCTTGTGAATGTTTTTGTAGCCCTCATCTGAACGATACATTTTAACAATGAGATCCCATTGGTGCTTTGTAAGCTCTTTGTGGCCCATGGCTCTTGTAGTAGCATGTCAGAAAAATCTTACAAGAACAGCTGAGATTTATTTGGAGTTAACCAGAGTCACATCAGGTGAAGACAGCTGTGAACTATATCAAAGGAGCTTGATGAATAGTTAAAGTTGTGGATGAATGATACTACATGAAAGGTACTAAAGAAAGTAAAACCAAAACACTGATCATGAAATATATATCTAAATATATATTAAAAATGAAATGATAAGGAAATAGGGTTAGAGTTAAGCTAAACTGTTATCATACAGTAAGAGAATAGAGCTGTGCATTTTGTCTGCATAGGGCAGTTCTTAGAGGTAGTCTTATTACAGGTTCAGTAAGCCTGGAGCTTTCTTTGCTGAAGGGCTAAGTGATGTTGGCTTGCTTCAATCCTTAAATTTGATTATTATTCAATAGTATATGGTAGTATTAAGAAATTTTGAATGTAATATAGTATTAAGTTCATATTGAGAAATTTGTCTTGGTGCAAATTTTGTAAAGTTGTGATCTCTTCTAAACTTAAAGAAAATTATCCCATAATTTACTGATCCTCAAGCCATCCTAAGTGTATATGACTTTTTCTTTCAGCCAAACACAATCAAAAAATATATATATATATATATATATATATATATATATATATATATATATATATATATATATATATATATATATATATATATATATATATATATATACACTCACTTAAAGGATTATTAGGAACACCATACTAATACTGTGTTTGACCCCTTTCGCCTTCAGAACTGCCTTAATTCTACGTGGCATTGATTCAACAAGGTGCTGAAAGCATTCTTTAGAAATGTTGGCCCATATTGATAGGATAGCATGGATCCATGTTCTCATTCTGTTTACGCCAAATTCTGACTCTACCATCTGAATGTCTCAACAGAAATCGAGACTCATCAGACCAGGCAACATTTTTCCAGTCTTCAACTGTCCAATTTTGGTGAGCTCGTGCAAATTGTAGCCTCTTTTTCCTATTTGTAGTGGAGATGAGTGGTACCTGGTGGGGTCTTCTGCTGTTGTAGCCCATCCGCCTCAAGGTTGTGTGTGTTGTGGCTTCACAAATGCTTTGCTGCATACCTCGGTTGTAACGAGTGGTTATTTCAGTCAAAGTTGCTCTTCTCTCAGCTTGAGTCAGTCTGCCCATTCTCCTCTGACCTCTAGCATCAACAAGGCATTTTCGCCCACAGGACTGCCGCATACTGGATGTTTTTCCCTTTTCACACCATTCTTTGTAAACCCTAGAAATGGTTGTGTGTGAAAATCCCAGTAACTGAGCAGATTGTGAAATACTCAGATCGGCCCGTCTGGCACCAACAACCATGCCACGCTCAAAATTGCTTAAATCACCTTTCTTTCCCATTCTGACATTCAGTTTGGAGTTCAGGAGATTGTCTTGACCAGGACCACACCCCTAAATGCACTGAAGCAACTGCCATGTGATTGGTTGATTAGATAATTGCATTAATGAGAAATTGAACAGGTGTTCCTAATAATCCTTTAGGTGAGTATATATATATATATATATATATATATATATATATATAGTCGAGATCCGGTGGAAGAGTGACCTCTGACCCACCGCATGACGTCGGAGTAGCATAAGCTCAGGTGAGAGTCGACGCCTCTCGCGGTTAAAACAACAAACTCAAGCTCCTCCCACATTTCTCTAAAAAAAAAAAAAAAATCTAATTTTAGACTTCCAGTTCGTGAACGGTGTTTTGTTTTGCTCTATGCTCTGTGCTTCCACGTTCGACAATACGTCATGTGTCGGGTCAGAGTTCACTCTTCTACTGAAACTTGACTCCCGTTACCGGAAGTCAGTGATTATAGTTTATAAAGTTATAAATATGGATATTTTTCTTACAAAAACGCATTGCTTCACTTTTATTAATCCCCTGGAGCCGTATGGATTACTTTTATGATGGATGCACTTGTTTGGGCTTCAAAAATTCAGACTCTATTCACTCCCATTATAAAGCTTGGAAGAACCAAGATATCTTTTAATATAACTCCGATTATGTTCATCAGAAAGAAAAAAGTCATATACACCTAGGATGGCTTGAGGGTAGGGTGGCCATGTGTCCAGATTTTAAGCCCCCTGTCCGCCATCCAGCACAGCCTCAAGCCGGACACTCATTTGTCCTCCTTTTTGGAGTTGCGCTGAATCAGCCTAAAAAAACCTGCTCTAGAATCTTTATTGGGACACAGCAGCATAGCGTCTAAAGCCTTGTTTATACTCGACGCGTCCGTACGAGCGCAAGGTTGCGTGCGACAAAAGTGGCGTCATCACGGAAGGGGCGGTTGTGCGTGTTGAGAGTGCGAGACCCCATTCCGCTTGGTGGTGAGCCAGCAGTCAGCGGAGGCTCGTGCTGCGGAGCCAGACGAAGTATAACACATAGGTCCAAGATATATCATAGATCAAATTGTCTGGCAATGAATAGAGTAGGCTATTTCGGAATCACTGTATCATGATACCATCGATATGATGGACAAAATTGTATTGTAGTTGCGAGTACACCAGTGTCCTATGCAATTATTCTTGCCTCACTAAATACAGCAAAGTGTCCTCCTTTTTGGTGTTATGGAAATGGCCACCCTACTTGAGGGTGAGTAAATCATGGGCTAATTTTCATTTTTGGGTGAACCAACCCTTTAAGAGAAGACAAACGTGAGAGTGTTAAGAGTATTTTTCTCAGGAGAAAAATGTGAGAAACAGGAGACTTAAGCATACATATCCATTTGATGTTCATGTAACCTTATTTCTGTGTAGGAGAAACATTTGAGATGTTAAAGCAATCTCATTTTTTTTCTCTGGGAATGACCTCAACCTCAATCTCTGCCCAGTATGTTTAAGAATTTGCAAGAATGGATGCGTAGCCACTGTAAAAATACCTTTTCTTAATTTCAGTTTATTAAATTAGTTCCTGATTCTTGGACAGACCTTGGTCTAGCTTTAGGGGATCTGTTACTGGTATCGCTCCAGGTCTGGGTCTTGGATAGACAAGTTGAATCCAAGCTGCTAAGAATTTAAGCTTTCCTAGGGACAAAGTTGGTCCTACCCAGTTTTATAAATGTATACTGTACATAATCGATTGAAAGAAAACAAAAATCCCTCTATTTCTGTCAATAGATTAAACATATCCTCATGGAAGCATTTAAGAGTTACAATCACACCAGGAAAGGAATCATGAGAACATATTCACATTTATTCCTCAACACTGTTTTTAGACTGACTATGACTGCATACCTCTCTTTCATCAGAACTTTCATGGAGCAAGGAAGGTAAGACAGATGTCTTCAAAATTAAAATTCAGTGTTCTCAAAACAAAGCTATTAATGGTTGACGTCATCTATCTTGGACAGTACACCAAACGATCTACTAAATAAGAACCTCATTGACTGTAGATCAGCTCTCTAAAGACGTCCCAGCTGCAATATATTTCTATGTGCATTATCAGATTGTCTTATTATCCAGATAAATAAGTGTAGACCCTTATTTATCTGGATGTGTTTGTTCATTTCTTAGACAAACTACAATTTTAATGTAAAATTAATTTTAAAAGTGTCATTAGACACAATCATCATTCTAAGTAGTCCCCCCCACCACCCCACAATTTGTGATAGATTTTAATATACCAGAAATATAATATTGTACAAAGTTGACAGCACATTTCCCGACCCATCATAGAAATTTGCTTTGGCCATGTTTCAGTGCTGAAAAATACACTGGCATTGTGTTTTACATATTTTACAAAGTCCTTTATACCCAGCCCCAAATACTGTCAGATATGTCACACCCTAACCTTGAAACTGTGTGAAGTGGGACTATGTCTTTGTGTGGTTAGTGCAGGATTTGACATGGTGCCTGACATAACATCACCCTGCTCCAACAATCAGACAATAGGCTGGCTAGTCTTTCCACAGCTCTGAGCTTCAGAGAAATGATTAAAAACATAATTCATGTTTTTTTTCTTTCAATAAACTCACTAGTCTGACATGTCAGGGATTTGTCTCTATGCACCACTGTTAGCAAAGAGAAGCTTAGTAGAACTGCTACCCAGAATGCATTTTGAATGACATCACCTTTTGTTGTGTTTATTTGTATCTGTAGCTGTAGTCACCAGCTTGGTCAGAAGACAAGGGAATTCATTGTTTCACTTATTTTGTGGTAGGTTCAGCATGAGGATGAACGATGATGATATCCTATTAAAAGGTTAGTTCATCCTCCTGTCGTTCCAAACCATAAAACTGTTGTTCAACTTTGAAACACAAATGAAGAATCGATCAGTTTAATGAAAGTTAAAGACACGATTGCTTTATACGATGAACAGATAAACTGAGCTTGCCATTTTTGATGTGCCCTATATATGTGCATTGATCAGTGTTTATATGAGAATAAAAGCCTAAATGAAATCTGTTTATCATATGAAGTGATGGTATCTCTTTAGAAGACTTGGATTAAGCTGCTCGACTCAAATAGATTTATATTACAGTCTCTTTATGAATGTTTTGAAACGTCAAAGTTTGGAGGAATGGACTTTCTATTCTCTTAGATTTAATTAAAAATGTCTCCATTTGTGTTTAAAAGTTTGAAATGACTTGGTGAGTACAGGATAACAGGATTTTCATCTTAAAAAAGCATCATTTTTAGACTAAAGGTAATAATAATTAACAAGGTATTTGAAAGGAAGGGGTTCAGCTGGTCAATGTGGCCTGCCCTGGGACACTATCTGCCTTTAAAAAAAAGTATTTCTCCTTTCTCCTTTGACAACAATTCAATCATAGCCTCAAAATATGCAATGATCTGAAAAAACACCAAATCACATCAATATGTTTCGTAACTGTGTTTGCTTACTCAGCCATGTGTACAACAGCAACTGAATCTGGGTAATGTTTGGTATTGCTACTTCTAAATAGAGCTTTGTTGAAAGTGGCTATACTTTCTTGGCACTCTACAGTACACATCTCTCTATAGCTTAAGAGAGAGAGAGAGATCTGACCAAATGTTTGCACATCATTAGGAAAGCAGGAAAAGAGGTTTTTAATTATAGTGATGAAAGTATTGTTTAAAATGAGTGCTCTCATACTTCAGCTGAATATGTTCTCTGAACAAATCGCACACTTTAATCATTGTTTCCACAGCTGAGGGACCCCCCTGCCCAATTTTCTCCTTATATTAATCAGATTAATGAAGTCCCTTCTTAAAGCTGGAAGGGACGGCATTTGCCAGGTGTTCTGTTTCAGTGTCATATCTTGTGAATCTAAAGAAAGAGAGAAGATACATTTTTGTGCATTCTTATGTAAAGTGTAGTTCTACCACACGTACATATATTTATGTTTTCATACAATGAAATGTATAATATTGATGTATTGACAGCACTAAAACAAATTATTTACATATGAACAACTTTACAGACGTACAAATATGTACATATTCCTATTTATGAATATTAAAATCGTGGCAATAATGTTTAAAATCTATTGTATTCAATTATCATATCAATTACATTTTTTCAGTCGCATTTATTAAACAGTTTATTCATCTACTTAAAAAGAAATAATACCATTTTGCTCTGTTCGTTCTTCTGCTGCAAACTCGTTTCGGAGGATTACATAATGTTAAACAAGACTACACTTTAAAACCTTAAAATGAATAACATTTCTTTAATCGTTTAACCATTTTGTAATATTTAGTTTGTTTGCCGTAAGACACAAAAGGTGTTTTCTCCTATAGATGGTTTCATTGGATGCGCGTTGCCACGGTTACGCATCTGGCCCGAAGTTAACTTCCGGTCTGTGTTTATCGGTCTGGCTAGTGGCTAGTATGGCGCACTACTTAGTAGAAACACATTTTTGACGTACTATTCTTGGATATAAATTATATAAATATTAACAATCAAGTAGAGAGCATATGACAACAGCACAAAAACTGTGTATGTGTCACCAAAAAGCCTTGAAAGTGTCAAAAATATCTAGTCTGACTGCATACGAGAGCAGCATCTAATGTAATTTAGACTGTATGTCTAATGTAATTTACTTGTTATTTATTTGCTTGTTATCAGAAATAATCTAGAGGTAACTTATTCTGGCTGCGTTTACACTTGACATTAACATACGATCATGTCAATCAGGACAGCGCATGTACATTTGTTCACATTAAGTGGTCGCCATCTGGATAAATGATCGGATTTGCGTTTATAAATATTAAAATATTTAAATTGAGTATGTAATGGGCCTTTATCACGGAGTGTAAAACAACTTTTGCTTTATCCTCTATTAATGGCAGTGCCCATAGAGCACAGGGTTTTTGTGATGCATTCATATACAATCAATCTCAAATAGGGTACTTAATCTACAAGTTTAAGTTTCCCAACATTATGAAACAAAGAAACATTATTCAGACGCATTGCATGATTGAAAGGTGAGCGCACAAGCATTTATATAGGCTATTGTAAATAGAACGGCATTACATGGTCCTTAAAGGGTTAGTTCACCCAAAAAATTTACATTTTGTAATTTTTACTCACCCTCATGTCGATCAGACAGAAATGGGAGATTATTTGTAATAAACATGCTGCAACAATAAAAACATATAA
This sequence comes from Paracanthobrama guichenoti, assembly GCA_018749465.1. Taxonomy (NCBI): domain Eukaryota; kingdom Metazoa; phylum Chordata; class Actinopteri; order Cypriniformes; family Gobionidae; genus Paracanthobrama; species Paracanthobrama guichenoti. The sequence goes on from CM031957.1 coordinate 3,139,424, forward strand.
ATGAAGTTAATGTTGCACAATTAAAATGAAAAATGATAACGCATAAGAAAGATAACGCAGCCTCTGTTGTTATTGATTCTTTCCGGACGTCTACCGGAAGTTAAGTTTAGGCCACAAATTCGCGCATGAGCAGTAACGTTTGTTTATGTTGTTGTCGTTAAAACCGTCTATACAGCGACAATTGACAACTGAACCATAAAATACACCAAAACACAACACAAATTCACAAAAGACATCAATTTCATTCGCTTGCTGTAATCCAAATCTTTAGAATCCAAACGTTTGCGAGGAACAGATCCAAATCCAGTGGTTTATCCAGCGATCTTAATCTCCATTCTCAGCAGCGACCGTAAACCGTAAATCCTGTGCTCGCTATGATGAATTCAAATAAAAAAAATGTGCCCTAAAGAAGCTTTATGACATGTTTTACGGCAGTGATATCAAACGCTCAAACAATAAACAGTGCTCTTCAGATCTAATATAGTTTTCAGGTACCGAAATTTAAAGGGGTGATGAATTGAGAAATCAACTTTCCCTTGGGCTTTTAATATATAAAAGGTAATATTCAAACCTGATTCCAAAAAAGTTGGGACACTGTACAAATTGTGAATAAAAACAGAATGCAATGATGTGGAAGTTATTCAAGAGATTCAAGATTCAAGAGTTTTATTTGTCACATACACAGTTATATACAGAATATACAACCGGCAGTGAAATGTAAACAGGTCCGCTCCATGGACAGTGCAAATTCACAGTTAAAAACACAAGGAGGAAATTATAATAGAAATAGGATAAAAAAGTACTATCTAATAATTGAAGTAGACTGTGCAGTGAGTAAACTGTAGACTTATAAATATGTGGTTAACAAATGTATAAAGAGTATAATGTGCAAACAGGTTTATAACAGGTTGTTACACAGTAACAACGAGAACAGAAAGTGCAGTGCAATGTCAGTATGTATATCCTGAAGTGAAGTCACGTGGTGTTAAGTGACTGAGTTCAGGAGTCTGATGGCCTGGGGGAAGAAGCTCCTCCTGAGTCTCTCAGTTTTGGCCATCAGGCTTCGGAAGCGCTTACCAGATGGCAGCAGCGTGAAATGAGGGTTTGCAGGGTGATTAGAGTCCTTGATGATCTTAGTAGCTCTACCTTTGCAGCGTTTGGTGCAGATGTTCTGCAGAGACGGGAGAGCTGACCCTGAGATACGCTTGGATAAGCGCACAACTCTTTGCAGGGCTTTGCGGTCATGACTGGTGCTGTTCCCATACCACGCTGTGATGCACTGAGTTAATACACTTTCTATTGCCCCTAAATAGAAAGTTTTCAGGATAGCTGGTGAAACCCTGAATTTCCTCAGCTGGCGCAGGTGGTACAGTCTTTGCCTGGCTTTTTTCACCTGTGTCTGAATGTGAGCAGTCCAGGTCAGGTCCTCGGAGATGTTTACACCCAGGTACTTGAAGCTGCTCACTCTCTCCACTGGTGACCCGCTGATCATGAGGGGGGAGTATGTCCGTTGCTGTCTCTTCCTGAAGTCCACAATCATTTCTTTGGTCTTGCCAACATTCAGAGAGAGACAGTTGTCCTGGCACCATGATGTTAGATGCTCCACCTCGTCCAAGTATGCCGTCTCATTGTTGTTGGAAATGAGGCCCAGGACAACAGTATCATCAGCAAATTTGATGATAGAGGTGGAGCTGTGTGTGGACAAACAGTCATGTGTGTAGAGAGAGTAGAGCAGGGGACTCAGGACACAGCCCTGTGGAGCTCCCACACTCAGGGTGATGGAGGTGGAGGTGAACTGGCCTATTCTCACCACCTGAGGCCTGCCAGTGAGGAAGTCCTCGATCCAGTGGCAGAGAGAAGGATTCAGGCCGAGATCCAGGAGTTTGGAGGTTAGCTTGGTTTGGAACTATGGTGTTAAAGGCTGAGCTATAGTCAATAAATAGCAGCCTTACGTAGTTCTCACTTTTGCTGTCGATGTGAGTGAGGGAGGAGTGGAGGACATGAGAGATGGCATCTTCAGTCGATCGGCAAACTGAAGAGGGTCCAAAGTGTCAGGAATGTAGGCGCAAATGGTGTTTTTAATGAGTTTTTCAAAGACCTTCATGACTATAGACATGAGAGCCACTGGACGATAGTCATTTAGGCAAGAGGGTTTACTGTTCTTAGGGACAGGAATGATGGTGGATTTTTTGAAGGAGGTTGGGACCACAGATGTAGCGAGGGACTCATTAAAGATAGATGTAAACAACCCGGCGAGCTGATCAGCACAGGACCGCAGAACACGACCTGAAATACCATCCGGCCCGGCAGCTTTCCTGACGTCCACACGCTTGAGTGCTCTCCGAACTTCATCCTCCGAGACAGAGATCACGTGATTGTTGCTGCTCTGAGTAATTTCCTCTAACGCGCCACTTGGCGGAGTTGCGTTGCCGCGGTTACAGTCAAAGCGAGCGTAGAAAGAGTTTAACTCGTTCACGAGCAATGGGTCGGCGCTCCCCTCTGCAGAGGATTTAGATCCAAATGAGCAGATGGACCTCAGACCTTGCCACATGCGCCGCAAGTCGTTGAGTTGGAAATGAGACTCCACTCGGTCTTTATACCGGAGCTTTGTGGCTTTAACTGCACGCAGCAGAGCATAACAGGATGATTTGTATTCATTCATATTCCCTGAATGGAGACCGGCGTTGTAAGCAGCAGTGCGTGCGTTCACTGCCGCGCGGATTGAATTGTCCACCCACGGTTTTTGATTTGAGAAGGACGTTATTGTTATTGTTTGCGTGGCTTGCTCTGTAAGCGTGTTGATGAAGCAAAAGCGCCACATCCGTGAACTCGTTTACGCCGGCTGAACTCGCCGGAACATGTCCCAATCCACATCATCCAGAGCTGCCTGAAGCGCGGTCTCTGAGTGGGGTGACCAACGCTTAACTTCCCGCCTCACCGGGGGTTCCTGAACGAGCTTTTGTTTGTATTCGGGAGTGAGGAAAATGGCGGCATGATCCGATTTGCCAAACGCTGGAAGTGACCGCGCTTTATAGGCGTTCTTGAACGGAGAGTAGCAATGATCCAGCGTGTTTGCAGGAGACGTGCTGGTGAAAGTTTGGCAGGACTTTCTTTAGGTTTGCTTTGTTAAAATCGCCCGCGACGCTGAAAGCAGCATCGGGCTGTTTGTTTATGACGCCACTGGCAACATCATGAAGGCCAGATAAAGCCAGCCCTGTGTCTGCCTGCGGTGGAATGTAAACGGCGGTCACGACAACCGCAGTAAACTCCCTCGGCAGATAGAATGGACGGCAAATGATTGTTAAATGTTCCAGATGAGGCGAGCAGGACCGCGAGAGAATGGTGATGTTCCTGGGATCGCACCATTTCTTGTTGATCATGAAGCATACCCACCGCCTTTGGATTTACCGGCCTCGGCTGTTCTGTCCATCCGAAAAACAGAGAAGTTCTCTGACGGCGTCACAGCTGTGTCCGGGACCGTGGGGTGAGCCATGTTTCAGACAAACACAAGATGTTACAGTCTCTCATGTCCCGTTGAAAACTTATCCTGGCTCTAAGATCGTCCATCTTATTATCCAAGGATTGAATATTTGCTAGAAGAATGCTCGGGAGAGGAGGACTGAATGCCCTTTTCCTCAGTCTGTTTCGAATTCCAGCGCGTTTCCCACAGTGTTTCTTGGTTCTACGCCACTGGCTCTGTCCATTGTTCAACTCGGCGTTCCAAAGAATCTCAGATGGCCACAGAGTATCGGCGAAAGTGTCCTGAAACAGTCCTGTGTAGAGGTAACCAATGTCCAAAAGAGTTTTGCTGTCATAGTAGATCAATCTTCAGTCTTCGCGGAGCGACATGAACGGCGACCGAACACGGCGGCGCCATTTTGATGACGGCGCCAGTCATCAGACCGAACACGGCGGCGCCAGTTTCAAATTTCAATATTTTATTCAGAATACAACATAGATGACATATCAAATGTTTAAACTGAGAAAATGTATCATTTTAAGGGAAAAATAAGTTGATTTTAAATTTCATGGCATCAACACATTTTGGGACAAGGCCATGTTTCCCACTGTGTGGCATTCCCTCTTCTTTTGATAACAGTCTGCAAATGTCTGGGGACTGAGGAGACAAGTTGCTCAAGTTTAGGAATAGGAATGTTGTCCCATTCTTGTCTAATACAGGCTTCTAGTTGCTCAGCTGTCTAAGGTCTTCTTTGTCACATCTTCCTCTTTATGATGCGCCAAATGTTTTCTATGGGTGAAAGATCTGGACTGCAGGCTGGCCATTTCAGTACCCGGATCCTTCTTCTACGTAGCCATGATGTTGTAATTGATGCAGTATGTGTTCTGGCATTGTCATGTTGGAAAATGCAAGGTCTTCCCTGAAAGAGACGACGTCTGGATGGGAGCATATGTTGTTCTAGAACTTGGATATACCTTTCAGCATTGATGGTGCCTTTCCAGATGTGTAAGCTGCCCATGCCACACACACTCATGCAATCCCATACCATCAGAGATGCAGGCTTCTGAACTGAGCGCTGATAAGAACTTCGGTTGTCCTTGTCCTCTTTAGTCCGGATGATATGGCATCCCAGTTTTCCAAAAAGAACTTCAAATTTTGATTGGTCTTACCACAGAACAGTTTTCCACTTTGCCACAGTCCATTTTAAATGAGCCTTGGCCCAGAGAAAACGCCTGCGCTTCTGGATCATGTTTAGATATGGCTTCTTTTTTGACCTATAGAGTTTTAGCCGGCAACGGCGAATGGCACGGTGGATTGTGTTCACCGACAATGTTTTCTGGAAGTATTCCTGAGCCCATGTTGTGATTTCCATTACAGTAGCATTCCTGTATGTGATGCAGTGCCATCTAAGGGCCCGAAGATCACGGGCATCCAGTATGGTTTTCCGGCCTTGACCCTTACGCACAGAGATTGTTCCAGATTCTCTGAATCTTTGGATGATATTATGCACTGTAGATGATGATAACTTCAAACTCTTTGCAATTTTTCTCTGAGAAACCTTTCTGATATTGCTCCACTATTTTTGGCCGCAGCATTGGGGGAATTGGTGATCCTCTGCCCATCTTGACTTCTGTGAGACACTGCCACTCTGAGAGGCTCTTTTATACCCAATCATGTTGCCAGTTGACCTAATAAGTTGCAAATTGGTCCTCCAGCTGTTCCTTATATGTACATTTAACTTTTCCAGCCTCTTATTGCTACCTGTCCCAACTTTTTTGGAATGTGTAGCTCTCATGAAATCCAAAATGAGCCAATATTTGGCATGACATTTCAAAATGTCTCACTTTCAACATTTCATATGTTATCTATATTATATTGTGAATAAAATATAAGTTTATGAGATTTGTAAATTATTACATTCCTTTTTTATTCACAGTTTGTCCCAACTTTTTTAGAATCGGATTTGTAAGAATATCAGTTTCAACTGAAAACTTCCTTGTTAGTCAGACAAAAGCTTTTATTGACACCTGGCTCAGCAAACGATTAATCTGCGAATGTTCTTACCTGTGACCGCCTCAATAGAAGAAAAAGAATGCCTGATTCTGTCTCGCGCATGACCTGTTTCTGACTTGCGCATGACATATAACATAAATAACATAGGCCTACATGATGCTAAACCGGATTGGGCTACCAAGCAATAAACATACCATTGAAGATAAAATATTGTGCAGTGCCTGGTTGTGGAAGAACACAGTCGCTGCATAAGCTTCCTTTGGATTCCAATATTAGGAAGGCGGTTGAACTTTATTTTGAATTAAGATCCAGCTCACATGGGTAAGACATTGCACATTTTTCACTTCATTTCACCACAGATTCTTTTGTAAACAAGAGACTGGATTTGCAGACAGAATGAGATTAAAAATCTATGCTGTGCTTTCTATATTGGATCCGACAGGAATGGTGCAACACACTTGTTTTTTGTTTTAAAAAAATCATTTGATGGTCATTTGATATCTACTGATTATGTATACGTGTCTAACTAAACATAATTAACTATAACTAACCACACTGTCACAGGTGGTTGGAGTATCCTTTGTATTTGAGATGGTGTTAGATCATTGTCCTGCGATTCAGGATCAGACTAGAACATGTATAGGCCAGGGCTTGCAAAGCCCGACGTCCCGGGGCTATGTGTTTTCCAGTCGGGCTACCAAAATGTATCACTGGCCTTTTTTGAGTATTAAGGGATTTTTTGGTGAACTTTGGCATTTCCATCACTCATTTCTGTGCATAAAATACAGGGTGATGGAAACATAGCTAATGAGACCAGGCTGTTTTTTCGGTATGAGAATAAGAATTGCTGACACCTTCCAACAAATGTACAAAAGCCTCTAACCTCTCAAAGATATGATGAAAATGTCCAAGAATATAAACAGATGCAGGCTCAAAGGGAGAAACAGAGTTTGTATTGTTATTCTCGAAGAACGAATGGGTTAGATCATTTGAGAATTGGATCACTGACTCATAACTGGCAGCTGAAGCTGCTGTAATGAGAATACAATGAACGTATCTGAAATCTGGTTATTTATTCATATCTTGAATGAATTGTGGCCTCTATGTTTTAGTGTTGTCTGAATTGCCACATGTAAGATAATACATTGGGAATACATTGGAATAAGGAATACATTGTCACTTGTTATGAAGCAGTGCTGTTGATTCCACGTCATCAACATATCCAGACGTGATGTAGTAAATTTAAGCTGCCATTTAGTCTCGCTGAACCAGACTTCCACTTTACAGCTTATTGTGAACAAGAATACTTTAGGAGCTCAAAAAATAATGGCACAGTAGTCTCCTCCCAGAACAGTTGTACAGACAAAAGCCCAGGGTAACACTTACAGGTAGGTTGCCACCTGTGCAATAAGTCCATTCGGGAAATTTCCTCACTACTAAATATTCCACAGTCAACTGTTAATGCTATTATAACAAAGTGGAAGCAATTGGGAACAATAGCAACTCAGCCACTAAGTGGTAGGCCACGTAAAATCACAGAGCAGGATCAGCGCATGCTGAGAAGCAGAAATCGCCAACTTTCTGCAGTCAATAGCTACAGACATCCAAACTTTGTGTGGCCTTCAGATTAGCTCAAGAACAGTGAGCTTCATGGAATGGGTTTCCATGGCCAAGCAGCTGCACCCAAGCCTTACATCACCAAGTACAATGCAAAGCGTTGGATGCAGTGGTGTAAAGCAGAGACTGCTTTAGAGCAGTGGAGACGTGTTCTCTGGAGTGACCAATCACGCTTCTCTGTCTGGCAATCCAATGGATGACTCTGGGTTTGGCAGTTGCCAGGAGAACGGTACTTGCCTGACTGCATTGTGCCAAGTGTAAAGTTTGGTGGAGGGGGGATTATGATGTGGGTTTTTTTTTTCAGGGGTTGGGCTTGGCCCCTTAGTTCCATTGAAAGGAACTCTAAATGCTTCAGCATACCAAGACATTTTGGACAATTTCATGCTCCCAATTTTGTGGGAACAGTTTGGGAATGGCCCCTTCCTTTTCCAACATGACTGCACACCAGTGCACAAAGCAAGGTCCATAAAGACATGGATGAGTGAGTTGGGTATGGAGGAACTTGACTGGCCTGCACAGAGTCCTGACCTTAACCCGATAGAACACCTTTGAGATTAATTGAGACTGCGATCCAGGCCTTCTTGTCCAACATCAGTGCCTGACCTCACAAATGCGATTCTAGAAGAATGGTTAAAACTTCCCATAAACACACTCCTAAACCTTATGGAAAGAAGAGTGGAAGTTGTTGTAGCTGAGTTTAACTGATATCTTGCTCAGTGACACAAGGCTCAAAAGGGCTCAAGCCAGCAATCTTATGGTTATCATCCAAACACCCCAAATTACATTGAACAAATCTGATTTGATTTAGCTGACCATTTCCTGGGCCATCAGGGATTAACAAATCAATATATCATATACTGATGTTTTTGTTAAAGCTGCAGTCCGTAAGTTTTGACTCTGTGTCACCATCTCTGTTTGAAACCTGCAATTGCAGTTATTTGCGGAGTTATCATCTGTATGTGAGTTGTGCGTTGACGCGGCTCCTCAGTGGATGAATCTAATGTTTTGAGGAGTTTGTGTGGCTGTCAGTCACCGCACCAGTGTGGATACTGTACTTCAGAATCACAAATTCTACGTCTTGGAGTATAATCTAAATAAGAATTTTCACCGGAAATATCATCTGAACAAGTAAGTAACAGGTCTGCCACTTTTGGGAACAAAACATTACAATAAAGCTCGCAACCAACGGTGATTAAATCTAACGATCGCTCATATAACATCAAACTGTGCAAATGATTATTATTGTTATACTTTGTTCTCAAATTGTTAATGGTAACAGCATCAGCATTGCGTGACTATGTGTATTTAGTGTTACCGGTAGATTTCAATTTCCGTACAGTCTAATGTTTTGCTTTTGACTACGGGTGAATCTCCAGTTGTCACTGATCGTTGTTGTGTCCTTGCTCAAAAATTTATTTTGGATAATTTTTAACCAAAAAAAAGTTAAAGCTTAAAGCTACAGTCTTTTTGTGCTCTAGCGTTTAATAAACAGAACTGCATGTGTCTTGCGGAAGAACATTGCAGCTGGAGCTACTTCTCTCTGTTTATGTCTATGGCGAGTCACGCAGAGACTGTGCTCCACTGCAGCAGTTCCTGCCAGTCATACCTGAAATAGTCCCAATATAAACACTTATTATAAGTGTATTATTACACTTATATAACTTATTGGTACACTTATACACTTATTATAAGTGCACCATAATGATTCAGGGTAAGACAAAAACACAGTTGGTGTGGATGAAATGGATTCATGTTGTACATTCTCATTATATAATTTTTGTAAATCTTGAACACAAAAAAAGTTATGGACAGCACCTTTAAGTATTCTTATCAGTATATCCCATATAATGTTTACATTGATGATCAACATTTTCTGAGGGTTAAGTACCTCCTTTCATTGACCATTTGGCAGAAGAAAAAGAAAAGTGTTTGTGATCCTGTTTTGTAAAATATACAGCACTTGACAGATGCCATTTATTTTATTTCCCTTTCTTTGTTAATGCTTTTTGTGGCATCATTATTATGAGGGTATTACATTGCAGGACATCTAGCACATGTGTAGATTAAATGTTTTTCACATTACTTTAGGCTTTGACACATGCAATTCCTTCTAAGAAAAATCCAGTCTTGTACTTTTAACCATAAAGGTATTTGAAAAATAGTGAGTGTTGATAGATTTGGGGATACCCAGCATTCTGTGACAATACCACGTTGTCAAGAGTTGTGGTGTCTTTCATTAAAGTATAATTACAGTGTGAGCAACAATATAGCTGACAATTAAAAAAATAAGTAAGTAATTTCAGTTGACTGTCATGTATTGTAAGAAACCACAGGATCAGAAATGTTAATATATTTCATAATTTAGTTGAAACATTTGCTGTCCTTGTTTGAAAGAAATAGTTTATCCAAAAATAAGATTGTCATTATTCAGTCTTATGTCATCTCAAATCAGCATAATTTCTTTCTTTTGTGGAACTCAAAAGGAACAATGTTGAAGAATGCACTATTATTTCTATAATGGCTCTAACTATTCCCAGACAATGATGTCAACAACATGTCAAAATTGTTGTCTGATTAATATTCCTTATTTATCAACTTATGCAGGCCCCATATACTTCATATGGTAGAAATAAAACAAACTGACTTTAACCCTCAACCTAAAATGAGTGTGACATCCTCTTTCTGTTATTGATTGTTATCTTGTCAGTTTGAATACAAGGAGGGATGTACACGGCCCTGGTTTGGAGTGACATGAGGGTGACCAAATGATGACAGTTTTTATTAATTTGGAAGGAGCTATTCAACATCTGCAATGTATCCATATACTGTGTTCAATGAAACAACAAAATAATGATAATCTAAAAAAAAAAAAAAAAAAAAATGTATGAAAAGAGGCTCATATATAGAAGCAGAACAAAGAGCTGTCACACTTGCACTGAATTACAACAATGGATCTAGTAATATAAATGTTAAGGCCTGCAAACACAGTTTCGCCAATGGCACCAAACACCCTCTTTCATTTATTTAGAGAAATACTAACAGTGAGAGTGATGACTGAGAAACAATAAGTGTCAAAGTCCCACTGCTCAATTCAATCTCAACCCAAGCTTGCACAAAAATGTAGTATGCATTTAACGTATGCATTTAAATCTAGCATTTACTTAGATTTAGTATATGAGTAATACATGTTGTATTGAATGCCAGCATTTGGGAGAGGAGGGAGTTTTTTTTTATACTCGGACCTCAGAAAAGTATTTGCTGTAGTGTGGTGGGAATATTGCACAGCAAAAGCACTAAAGTAGCACAGTCCCTAAAGGTGTAAATTCAAAGCTAAAAAAATAGGAAATAGCTTTCTTGGTATAGCCAAATTTGATGATCGTAAACATGATTTTGACATGTTTTAACCAATGGTTAGCTCCAGTTAAGAGAAAAACAATACCTAAAACAATACATAAATCCTCATAAAGTATAATATAAATTAAATAAATATTATAGGCCTATTTTTTGGATAAAGTACCAAATATATTTTCTGTCCTTGTTTACCCAGCAACCATAGATAGTTTGAGGAACACATTGGCCACCTTCCATAAGATATTACGACCTAAGGGAAATGCAAACCCTGGAAAAATAATTGTTGGCATTAAAAAAAGAAAATGGAAGGATTGGATTTGATCTAAGGCAGCCAGAATTCTCCCATGGTAGTCCATAACATTGAGTCTGTTGAGCAAGCTCCTCTTGTTCTAGGCCAAGAAATAGATGTAGTATATGATTGGCTGAAGAGGAGATGAAAGAGACACCATTCCTTTTGCAGAGTTCTCAGGCCCTGATTAAAGAAAAAAAAAAAAAAAAAGGAGCCTGACAGAGTCGAGGGAATGGAGTGACGGGGCGCAGCCGAAGGCCCAGAAGTCTGTGGCATTGGCAGATCAATAACATATCAAGGCGAAGCCAGAGGGACGAGGGAGCCCGGTGGAGCTGTAAGGACGACAATCCCAGGTGGAGTTGAGGGGGCAAGGAGCCAAGAAAGAGCCAAATAGTCGATGGGCCGAGGTGGAGTTATGGGCTTGGCAGCTTGCTAATGCGGATTTGGAGACCGGAGGGGGATCCGAGCAGCAGGGCGTAGCCAACAGAGGTGGGGCTGAGGGACTGAAAGGAGCCAGTCTAGACGAGGCCAAAGAAATGCATATCAGCGACGGAGACTTGGAGCTATGTGGGACCAATGAAGATTGGAGACTTTGGGGAATAACTTCTTCCAATCCCTCAAGCCATTGCATAAGGACCTGCTCATAGCGCACCCTCATTGGCGGTGTGGCTGAGGTCTGGCTGGGCTCTATGAATTTGCAGCTTACTCGCAAACTAATTCCTGTTTGTCAATAAGGTGAGAACCAGACCTATTATAAATCTAAATATACTTGAATTAAGTGTACTAAGTAGTAATAGAAGATGTTTTCTGTCGTAATGATGACAATAGCGCACACAATAGTAGCTGTTCGGAGCTGTGCTCTGGCGCCCGGGCACGGTACGGAGACTTTGGGGGTCAAACGTGCTCGGGCACGATTCAGATCGCCTAGTGTGAGTACACCCTTATCAATGAGTTTTCTCATTACTACTGGCCTGGCAAAACGCATGCAAGGAGTGATCTGAAAGTTCATAAGGCACATCAGATTTAAAAAGTCACTTGTGTGATCCTTGAGAGGTCAATGCTTCTGCTCCAAGTAGAGCAGGCGGACAGCTGGTAAGTCCATTTCTAGCTTTTTGGTTCGGAACACACAGGAGACAACAGGAGTTATAAGAAACAACCACGTAAAACAAATGTATAACACTGAACAAAGAACTGGTATAACTGACGGTTTAAATACACAAGGGAGGCTAATCAACTGGGAACAAAATTAACAACCAAATCACAGGCAGGGAAAACTAAAACACAAATAATCTTAACATACACCTGACACAGTGATCCCATTTATGGGAATTGGATATTTCATTACAGTGGAAACGTATTACATGTCTCCTCACTAGAGAACTTAGTTTGTTCAATGCAGCAAAATTTTAACTATGATTAAATTAACCATATTTATATTTAATCGGGCTGTATTAAAAAAAAAAAAAAAAAAATGTTTTTGCAAATGTGCCAGAATCATGCAGGATTATGTCCCCCTGAAGACTGCAACCTACACTGGGCTCCAAAATAATTTCATTGGTTTAAAGAAATTATGCCTAATCTGTTAGCATTCCTATTAATCTCAATGGCATTTGGTCAGATGGTGCAGGACCCCTGTAAGAAGGCATTTCATGATGTCATCACAGCACTGATGTCACAGGGTGTTTTGGGTTGTGTTTCATGTTCATGTTTTTGAGTTTGTCATGTTCACTGTCATGTTTCTTAGTTTGCTTTGTTCACTGCCATGTTCACTGTCTTGTTTCCTAGTTTGTCATCTGACTTCCATGCCCTCATGTGTTGTGTCATGTCATTGGTTCATTGTCTCATCATTGTTCACAGGTGTCCCTTGTCCAGTCATTAGTCGCAGTGTATTTAAGCTCTCATGTTTGCCATGTGTCATCGTCTTGTATTAACTTTGTAACCTGCTGTGTTGGTGAGTGCCGTGCCATGCCGTGCCATGCCGTGCCATGCCGTGCCATGCCGTGCCATGCCGTGCCATGCCGTGCCATGCCGTGCCATGCCATGCCATGCCATGCCATGCCATGCCATTACAGCTGTGAAGGAAGCAGACAGGGAAAGAAATATAAGTACATTTCAGCTTTTAAATTGACCTTGAGAAATTGTTTTGGTATAGTGTAATATAATTATCTATAATTATATTACAGTATTATAAATAAATTATAAATAAATTATCAACACAACTGTAGAATGTCAGAGAGAAAACTCTGACAAAACAAAAAATAAGAAGCAAATACCATATTAATTATATTAATGAGATATTTTCCAGAATGCCCTTAAAAGCATAAAATAGAGTAATTGTGATAAAGAGACGTGAAGGTGGTTCTTTCTCCACCAAAAAAAAAAAAAAAAAAAAAAAAAAAAAAAAAAAAAAACAGAGTGGCACTCTTGGCGCAAGGTGTATTTATTTTTACAGTGCCCAGTAACAAATCCAATGCAAAAAAACAAAACAAAAAGATTCTTTACAGAAATACAACAAAAGAAAAAAAAAATATGATAAACAAATCTATACAGTATTACACCACTCCAGTTCTACTTCACATGTATTGGACTAACCACACAAAAAGCCCCTTCTAATGGCTTGAGCTCCTTTTATAGCTTAAAGCTCAACCTCTTTTTGGTCTTACCATTTCACAGGTAAACCTCAGCTAAATCTAAATACATCTACGTATATGAAATTTATAACACACTTTCTTCACTTATAAAAATATTCATTCATATAATATAATTAATATATTATACCAGTCAAAATTAATAATAATATATAAAATATATGTGACTTCTGGTTGTACTGCGCTGGCACACACAGAATCTGGCAACATATAGCCAGACTAGCCCACACACTGTTTGGCCGACACAGCCCCTCACACAGGCCTCTGCACAGGCCACCAGCACATAGAAACTTAAAGATCGCTCTGTCACACTAAACAATAAACCTTTCCTTGTCTTCTTTGATGTCACAGTTCAGGATAGTTTATAGAGAATGGTTTTTGGCTGTGCTCATTTCTGTGGTACCATTGGCCAATGTCTGGATGTCATTGTCCTGCAAGCCATCCTGGTGACAAAAAACATCTTATATATCATCTTATATGTCACTGGCCATTATAGTTAATGAATTTCCCTTAGAAGTTGCTGTATAGATTTGAATAGTATTAATTCAATCCAGATATGAAAATGACATGTAACAAACCCTTGAACAAAGATAAATATTGGAATGATTTAATGGCGAGTAGAGTGTTTATATTTCAGTGTTGTAGAGAACAGCAGGATGTCAAAAGTTTCACTTCAATCGGATCAGGTTTCTGTGGACAACATAAACATGCCTTTTGTTTTCAGATAAGACAACACCATGTCTTAGGGAGAACAGGGGAGTTACTATTAACATTCAAGGACCTTCAATCACAGGAACTTCTTTGTTCTCTCTCATTCATACCTAACTGTGAACATTCATAAATTCCTTAGGGGTCCCAGGAAAAACAAGTTCCTAGCTTGGCTGGCCATGTGGCTGACACAGGAGAACAGCCACAAAGAAAGGACAGATGTTTACATGCCAATTTATATTTCATAAAATGAGCACTTCTCCATATTGTAACATGTAAGCAGGGACGAGGTAGAGATTGAGAATCTAAATCCACACAGAGAAGGCAGGAGAGCAACAACATGAGCACAGAGGTTTAAATAGACAGTTTAACAGGGTTGACTAGGGACAGGTGTTGGTGATTTGATGTCATGGAACGAAAGAGGGTAACTATAGTGACAAACAAAGTACAAGGCAAAACATGAACTAAACACAGGAAGTGAACACAGAAACAATGGAAACAAAGAATACACTTCAAAATAAAAGTCCATACAAAACACAAGAAAGCACAGGGATCATTACATAGACCCCACTCAAAGGAGAGACTTCCAGATGCTCCAAAAACAGTCCAGGAGGGAGGTGGAGTGGAGGCAGAATAGGGGGAGGGATGGAGGGCCAGGACCGACTGGAGTCTGAGGTGGATCGAGGACCCAGGGTGGAGCAGGCTGAGCAGGTGGTAGGGTGTCGAAGTTGGAGACCACCATGGCAGAGCAGATGACCACCACAGCAGTGTAGATGGGACTGAAGACCCCCATAGTTGAGCAGAAGACCACCACAGTTGAGCAGACGGGACTGAAGAGCCTCACGGCGAAGTAGATGACCACCACAACAGTGTAGAGGGAGAGTAACTATGACTCTCTTAGTTACATGGCCTGGGCGCCTCCTCGTGGCAACTGCTGGGGAAAGTGGGGCTTTTATGCCCCACCCAAGCTAAGATCCGGGGCACTCCCACATGGGTTAACCTCCTATGTGGGTTTTTAGAACTGGTTACGTCAACAAGGAGAATGAAAAGAAATCCTGGTCCCTCTGAAAACCAGGAAACCAGTGAAGGTGAGGATCCTGGAGGTGCTAGCTCTGCCACTGAATACATCTGTAAATAGTGCATGAGAAGATTTGCATCTCTTAGAAGTCTTGGAATGCACAGATATCATCAACATCCCAACAAAATGAACCAACTCTGTACTGCGGTATTGAATAATACAAGGGAATCTGGACAGAGACAGTGACCAGACAGCAGATCTGGTCAATCTGGCTAATTCTTTGTGGGTAGAGGGCATGATAAATTTTAACATCGATCCACTGAGGCCTTGAAGAAAAGGCTTCAAATTGTGAAGTGGGTACCACAAGAGAAGGGGCAGATGCGACATGGAGTCTGATGGCCTGGGGGAAGAAGCTCCTTCTGAGTCTCTCAGTTTTGGCCATCAGGCTTCGGAAGCGCTTACCAGATGGCAGCAGTGTGAAATGAGGGTTTGCAGGGTGATTAGAGTCCTTGATGATCTTAGTAGCTCTACCTTTGCAGCGTTTGGTGTAGACGTCCTGCAGAGACGGGAGAGCTGACCCTGAGATACGCTCGGATAAGCGCACGACTCTTTGCAGGGCTTTGCAGTCATGACTGGTGCTGTTCCTATACCACGCTGTGATGCACTTTCTTAATACACTTTCTATCGCCCCTAAATAGAAAGTTTTCAGGATAGCTGGTAAAACCCTGAATTTCCTCAGCTGGCGCAGGTGGTACAGTCTTTGCCTGGCTTTTTTCACCTGTGTCTGAATGTGAGCAGTCCAGGTCAGGTCCTCGGAGAGGTTTACACCCAGGTACTTGAAGCTGCTCACTCTCTCCACTGGTGACCCGCTGATCATGAGGGGGGAGTATGTCCGTTGCTGTCTCTTCCTGAAGTCCACAATCATTTCTTTGGTCTTGCCAACATTCAGAGAGAGACAGTTGTCCTGGCACCATGATGTTAGATGCTCCACCTCGTCCAAGTATGCCGTCTCATTATTGTTGGAAATGAGGCCCAGGACAACAGTATCATCAGCAAATTTGATGATAGAGGTGGAGCTGTGTGTGGACAAACAGTCATGCGTGTAGAGAGAGTAGAGCAAGGGACTCAGGACACAGCCCTGTGGAGCTCCCACACTCAGGGTGATGGAGGTGGAGGTGGACTGGCCTACTCTCACCACCTGAGGCCTGCCAGTGAGGAAGTCCTCAATCCAGTGGCAGAGAGAAGGATTCAGGCCGAGATCCAGGAGTTTGGAGGTTAGCTTGATGGGAACTATGGTGTTAAAGGCTGAGCTATAGTCAATAAATAGCAGCCATACGTAGTTCCCACTTTTGCTGTCGATGTGAGTGAGGGAGGAGTGGAGGACATGAGAGATGGCATCTTCAGTCAATCTATTGGGATGATAGGCAAACTGAAGAGGGTCCAAAGTGTCAGGAATGAAGGCGCAAATGGTGTTTTTAATGAGTCTCTCAAAGACCTTCATGACTATAGATGTGAGAGCCACTGGACGATAGTCATTTAGGCAAGAGGGTTTACTGTTCTTAGGGACAGGGATGATGGTGGATTTTTTGAAGGAGGTGGGGACCACAGATGTAGCAAGGGACTCATTGAAGATAGATGTAAACAACCCGGCGAGCTGATCAGCACAGGACCGCAGAACACGGCCTGAAATACCATCTGGCCCAGCAGCTTTCCTGACGTCCACACGCTTGAGTGCCCTCCAAACTTCATCCTCCGAGACAGAGATCACGTGGTTGTTGCTGCTCTGAGTAATTCCCTCTGACGCACCACTTGGTGGAGTCGCGTTGCCGCGGTTACAGTCAAAGCGAGCGTAGAAAGAGTTTAACTCATTCACAAGCGACGGATCAGCGCTCACCTCTGCAGAGGATTTAGATCCAAAAGAGCAGATGGACCTCAGACCTTGCCACATGCACCACGAGTCGTTGAGTTGGAAATGAGACTCCACTCGGTCTTTATAACGGAGTTTTGCGGCTTTAACTGCACGCCGCAGAGCATAGCAGGACGATCTGTATTCAGTCATATTCCCTGTTAGGAGACCGGCGTTGTATGCGGCAGTGCGTGTGTTCACTGCAGTGCGGATTTACTTGTCCACCCACGGTTTCTGATTTGAGAAGGACGTTATTGTTATTGTTTGCGTGGCTTGCTCTGTAAGCGTGTTGATGAAGCAAAGCGCCACATCTGTGAACTCGCTTACGTCAGCTGAACTCGCTCGGAACATGTCCCAATCCACATCATCAAGAGCTGCCTGTAGCGCGGTCTCTGAATGGGGCGACCAGCACTTAACTTCCCGCCTCACTGGGGGTTCCTGAACGAGCCTTTGTTTGTATTCAGGTGTGAGGAAAATGGCGGCATGATCCGATTTGCCAAAAGCTGGAAGTGACCGCGCTTTATAGGCGTTCTTAAACGGAGAGTAGCAATGATCCAGTGTTTTGCTCCTCGTGTAGGACAGGAGACGTGCTGGTGCAAGTTTGGCAAGACTTTCTTTAGGTTTGCTTTGTTGTGTACAATGTACGCCGCGTCGGGGTGTTTGTTTATGACGCCGCTGGCAACATCATGAAGGCCAGATAAAGCCAGCGCTGTGTCTGCCTGTGGTGGAATGTAAACAGTGGTGGCGACGACCGCAGAAAACTCCCTTGGCAGGTAGAATGGGCGGCAGATGATTGTTAAATGTTCCAGATGAGGCGAGCAAGACCGGTGAGAGAATGGTGATGTTCCTGGGGTCGCACCATTTCTTGTTGACCATGAAGCATACTCCACCGCCTTTGGATTTACCGGCCTCGGCTGTTCTGTCCATCCGAAAAACAGAGAAGTTCTCCGACGGCGTCACAGCTGTGTCCGGGACCGCGGGCATGAGCCATGTTTCGGACAAACAAAAGATGTTACAGTCTCTCATGTCCCGTTGAAAACTGATCCTGGCTCTAAGATCATCCATCTTATTCTCCAAGGATTGAACATTTGCTAGAAGAATGCTCGGGAGAGGAGGGCTGAATGCCCTTTTCCTCAGTCTGTTGCGTATCCCAGCGCGTTTCCCACGGTGTTTCTTGATTCTTCGCCGTTGACCCGTCTGTCCATTGTTCAACTCGCCGTTCCGAAGGATCTCACATGGCCACAGAGGATCGACTTTTGGACTTTTAGGACTTTTTTAGGACTTTTAGGACTTTTGTTTAGGCAAGTTATTAAGCCCAATTTTGAGGAAAAAATACTTTTTGTAGAAAAAAAATATCATGCAATTCTGACTTTATAACACAATTGCGAGTTTATATCACAATTATGTAAACTCATAAAAAGTCAGAATAGAGAGATAAAAAGTCGTAATTACCTTTTGGTGGAAACAAGCTTCCATAGTCATAATGTACTATCGCTATTTGCACTTAGTGCAACATGAAACGTTTGATTGTTACCATTGTTAAGATTCATATGCTGATTGTTGATGTCTCTGTGTGTCCAAGTGATGCAGGAGTTCAAAATATAAAAATTTACTGATTACTGAAACATTTTTGGATCTCATGCTGTAGAATCACAGAGATACTATAATCAACAAATTAAAATACCCATAAAAATCAAGAGATTAGAGAAGCAAGCCATGGTGATTATGGCATTATCACAACAGCCAAAAACACCTGATCAGCTTTCTCTTGGCTTTATTTTTTTATTTTTTATTTTTTCTTCGCTATAACAAATGTGCTTTATAAACTCACTGTTACAGCAGCCAGAGGAAAAACTAACGAGTCCCAAAAAACTAAAGAGTCCCAACTAAAGCACATTATTATTTTAATTTAAAACATCAACATTTAAATCTCAGTTAAATCTCAACAAAAACCTTTGCACATGTATGGAAGAAATAATGTTTTCAAACTCAGTGTGGCTGAAGTCAGTTGTAGTTCTTGTGTTTCTGCTTGACTCTTCTCTTTTTTTTCTGTTCTTGTTTCTCTGTCCTTCATTGATTCTGCTTGTCAGGTGTAAATCAGTGTCTAAATTCACTCACTTCTTTTCATTCACTCTCTCAAGTGCTATGTCAAATTAGTGAAATAATGTAGGGAATAGTGAATTCACAGTATATTCCTGTAGGCCAGTGTTTCCCAACCACGATCCTGGAGGCCCACCAACACTGCACATTTTGCATGTCTCCCTAATCAAACACACCTGATTCAAATTATCATCTTATTAGTGGAGACTCCAAGACCTGAAATGGGTGTGTCAGATAAAGGAGACATGCAAAATGTGCGGTGTTGGTGGGCCTCCAGGAGCATGGAGAACACTCAGCACTTAAAGAGTCATGAGCGCACGCAGCTATTGCGTTGAGAGCGTCTGAAAGCTGTGACATCCTAAAAATGTGGTATGTACTGTAACTGTATATATTTGGCTTGTCCTGCGCAAGTTTTACAACATTTGTGTGTGTTTACTCATGGTTTATGAGGATTTGGTTTATGGACTATATGTGACTTAACGTTAGCAGTAGCAAGCGGAACGGTTTTGCACGTCAGACTAGTGCGTTTACATAGAAAGACAATGGAATAGTAGCACATTTGAATGAAGAAGCACGCTTTGTGTGAACGTCCCCTATATGTCTAATATGAAATAATTAATTTAGTTCAACATATTTTCCCACTGTTTATTGCTGTTTGGAGTGGTTTTACAATAAACAAACAGACACCTATAGTGGTCAGCTAAACAAATGTATTTAAACACACACCATACATCGCATGCTCCATTGATACATTTATTATATGTTCATGTTGTTTACTTGCATGCCGATAGCCAACAACACACAGACATTTGAAGCAGTTTTACTGTAGCTCTGGTCACGCGCGCGCCCTTCCAGGAGAATTGCCGTACAAGGACATTCCGCCCTTGTTGACGTCACGCAGACCCATACTCGAAAAAAAATTTTTCCGAAACTTTTGAGAAACTGGAAGGAGTATTTTTGGCACAGAAATACTCCATCAGTATGATGGATGCATGCTTAACTATGCTGTGAAGCAGGGGAGTCTCAAGAGAAGCCAGGTTAATCCGGTATATTTTTCTGTTGATATGAAAAACCAGGTACATTTAGTGAGTGAATTATGTGTATGATGAACTATATGCTATATACTATATGCTTTCTCCACTGACGTTCTAAGATGTACAAAGCATTTCTAAGGATGCTGATTTTTTAAAAGGCAGATTGAGATGGCGAATGGAAACGAATGGTTTGTGTAACATTAGCAACACATTATTAGCTGTTTGATAACCTAGTCAAGCAAAATGATAATCATATTAATTACCATTATGTGTCCTAAGTTGTAGAGAGCAATACATAAAATGCATTACTTTACCATTCTGATACATTGACTTGTAGACGAGCCTGTATAATTCACTCATTTTCAGTTTGCCATTGTACAGCGTTTACTACATGATGTTTTATTTAATAAGGTTCGGGAGGAGCACGTTCAGATAATTGACACAGGTGGAGAGCACTCAGCTAATCAACAATAAGAGGTGTGTATATATATGCAGCAGTCTTACCTCCGTTCGTTAACAGTTTATCAGTTTAACAGTTTTAGTTCTAACCACATTACATACATCCAAATTCTGAGCTCAAAGCCCTCCCCCCGGACGGCCTTAAGTATCCAAAGGCTACTTAAAAAAAGTTCAGGGGCGTGTGCTTGCGATTGATTCTGCGGGAGTGTGGGCAGGACCTTGATACCGTGGCTCCACTTTATGCTCACTACTGTGCAGTCTTGGGCTCCGAACAATGTGATTAGCACAAGAAGTCAGTGCCATCTTAGGGCATTGCCGGCTTTTCTAAAGTGGAAGAGAGTGATGATGCATCGTCCATATTTTTTACTGTTTAATGAAAGTCTAGTATCTAGAAACCAGCATGTTCCAAAACACAGCTACCATCTTAAGATGGATTTGGTAAAACAATTAAATCCCAAATTTTGATGTGATGTTCATTACACCACTTGCAGGTGACAATTCATTCAACTAGAAATACTGAAATTTGATCTAGCAAAAAAGCATTGAATGTACATGCATTTATATTACTGACACACAATGACAGTTTTTTTCATTCACTGTGTCATTGTGTCAGTAATATAAATGCATGCACATTTTGGATACAAGAACCAGTTAACACTCGTTGTCCAGTGAACTGAATCTTTATGCCAAGATTAGATTCCAGTTACAGTCAGCAGTCTTGGCAGAGCTAAAAAGGCATGACACTAAAAAACAAAGTGTAAGCAGCAGCAGTGTCAGTACATGCATGACTCCCCATTGGCATTTGTTTGATTAATTATTTAACCTACAATCTCACTAGGTCCTCAATGCACACTTTATGTGTCATGGGATGACTGAATTTTGTTTGCAGCTATTCTAAAAAACTCTCATTGCACACAAATTCAGCTGTCTCTTGGTCCTGAAACATACTCTATGCATGTATGTGAATGCAGATGCTATTAGCAACTTCCTTAAAATGTGTTGTAAAATGTCTCAGAGGACAAGTTTAAATTAGGGATCACAATTTCTACCAGGCTCTAAGGAGTCTTAGGGTCAAATATAATTTGAAGAGAATTTTGCTCTTACAAACCCTAACACTCAAAATACTTAATTGGTTTGAGTAGGACAAACTTAAATTAAACAAATTAGTTCAGTCAAATTAACTCTTATGAGTATTTAGAACTTTATTTTTCTTTTTAGTTGCTGCTTGGTTTAAGTTACATGTTTAAGAGCATACCCTTTCAATAAGTGCTATACCATGCTATTGTTAACATGTTAAGTTGCCATTTTCTGAATTAGTTTGTTATAGCTAACAAAATATTTATATTGGGAACCTAATTTTAAGTTAAATTTATAAATTGGTGTACTCAAATTTCAAGTTAAGAACAATAAAAATGTACGAGTACAAAATTAAAATCTTACTTAAACTTTGAGTTTCTTAACATAAACAATTTAATTCAACTTTTTGAGTTCTGACAACTAATTAAGGTTTACAGCAAAATAAATAACTAATTTGATTTGCAAGAACTCAAAATAAAAAGTGAATTAACTAAATATTTTATATTAATTGCTATCAAAATGAGTTAGCTAAATCAGTTCTTCAAGTTAGGAGCAATTAACATGCATGAGTACTACAAACTCAAAAACTTGATAGTTCTGCTTACTTTAAATTGGAACATCATAACTGTTTAACTCAAATGTTTTGAGTTAGCCCAACTTATTCGGGTTTACAGTGTTTATAGATTGCAATCTGAAGGATAGCTCTATCGCCCTCCTGAGTACTGAGATTTGTTACCAGCAATAACGCAAGAAACGTACAACAGGACAGCAACATTTTAATGAATATGTTTCTCTTTTGTAAACTGTACATGGACACTCTTTTGTATAGAAGGCCATAGTTAACTCTAGACATTTCTAACTGAGCATGTTGATAAACAGGAGAGGGTTTCACTTGTTTTAACGTTCTCTCTTTGGCCATTTACACCACAAGTAACAGCAGTGAGTTACTCAAGAATGAGTCACAGATTTCATTTGTTGCTGTAAATATGAAGCCTTTTGCTTTGACTCACTTTTATGAGTACCAATTGTACAGACATCTCCTTCACATTTATATTTACATGACTGTTAAGTTGCTGTGGACCTGAAACAGTCACATAGTTGAGGGTAAAATTGCACTATTTTTCAGCTCTAAAAAAATATCAGCAGTCTTGTGTGTTTTATTATTTTTATTTATGACTTATTACACACAATTTGGGAAGCTTGTCCAGAAAATGTGCCTATACAACAAGACACTCATTTATTTCATCCTTACACATTATGAATGCAACAATTCCCAAATATACAGCAATTCCCAAACATGTGATTTATGGTTTCTCATTGGTTCTTTTCAGAACCTTATGGACTGTGAATTCATGATATCATTTGTTTTGCTTTCTTGTTTGCTTTTTGTTTCTCAAACACATAACTCTATGTGGGACAAATTTACATGTCTGAGCATGCAGACACTTATAAATAATCTACATGGACTACATGTTCATATGGTCATTAAAACAACCTTGAGTTCCAGACTAGAAAACATTTCTGTATATTGACTTGGGGCTTACTCACATAAATTATTTCATTACACAATATGGTAGATTAATCTAATACATTTGCTTGACTTTGTCAACATACAATGATAATCACTTTCCTGTTGGTCGTGTTTATGTTTTAATCCAAAGAGGAGTGACAAGTTATTTTGCACACTTGATTTCTATTTCTATGACATTATTGTGGTTATTATTCATTATTTTAGTACATTATACATTCATTATCATTCTATTATTATTTTAGTAATAATTACCTGCATAATCAGAGCATTAGACTCCTAAAGAGACTAGTAATTTAGGCCACTACATGATGATTATTTCATCATCAATAAATAGTCAGCATCACATGATCACATTTTTTTCTTGGCTTTCCTTACAATAACAAATATGTCTTATAAACACACAGTTACAGCAGAAAGAGAAAAACTAATGTTAAAAGTCAAGGGTCAAGAGCGCAACTAAAGCAAACACTGATCACCATAATGGGGACTTCAAGTGAAACTATTATTTTCATTAGAACAGAAACTACAAAAATAAGGTCAATATGGTCAGTAATAAGTGAAGCTGGTAATGCCGTTTGTGGAGTTGTTTAATCCTCATCTGCTGAGATCTTCAGAGATTTAATGTCTTCTTTTATCTTCAGTTGATTTCATCTAAAGCTGTGGCTGAAGTCAGTTGTAATTCTTGTGTTTCTCTTTCCTTCAGTGATTCTGGTGTTCATCATTAATGTTCAATCATCACTTGATTATCTCATTAACTTCAATGGTACTTTAACTCAGTAGTGTGCACACACATGAACACTAGGCAGCGCTAATTTAACACGGGCATTTTGCTGTGTACTATTACATAAATCTTACCTGTTTCATTTACGTATGACTGACAAATATGATCTCATTCAGTTTATTAATACAATTACATAAAACTTACCAGATTAATTTACGTATAACTGAGAAATGTGACCCTGGAGCACAAAAGCAGTCATAAGGTGCACGGTGATATGTGGCAATAGCCAACAATACATTGTATGGGTCAAAATGATCAATTATTCTTTTATGCCAAAAATCATTAGGATATTAAGCAAAGATCATGTTCCATTAAGATATTTAGTAAATTTCTTACTGTAAATATATCAAAAATGTATTATTATTAGTTATATGCATTGCTAAGGACTTCATTTTGACAACTTTAAAGGCGATTTTCTCAATATTTATACTTTTTTGCACCATCAGATTCCCGATTTTCAATCTTGGCCAAATATTGTCCTATCCAAACCATACATCAATGGAAAGCTTATTTGTTCAGCTTTCAGATGAAGTATAAATATCAATTTAAAAAAGAAAATTATACTTATGACTGGTTTTGTGGTCCAGGGTCACAAATATGAATCACATTCAGTTTATTAATTTGTTTATGTTAAAAGTATGTAATCCAAATGGATGGAAATTTTATATGCAATTCAAATACACAAATTTTTTTTTGAGTGTACGAGGACAAAATCTCAGACTTGTCGTATTACAGTAATTCCTACAATGATGCACCATTAACATCAGACAGGTTTGATTATTTTGCTCTGCATTTTTGCTTTCAGTGTTCTAAACGTATTAGAACATTGAACATTTTGCAGCTATCAGAGCAAAAATTGATTTTAGTGCACTTATCGACCATGCTTATGCCACGTAGACTTGCTGTGGTTGGAATGTGGAATCACGGCTTCTTACATCCGTCACGATGTTATGACGCATGTTTGTCTTTGGTGATTCATAAAGAATCTGGGTGAACCCTTTGGCTCATGACAATTTAACAAAGGCTGCCAAGGAGAAATCTCACCAGCCTTGACCGTGGCTTGTGAACAAAGAATCTGATTTTTGTTTTTGTGAAACTTCACGTCATCCTTCCTGTGTGGTGCCTGGATGGGTCTGCAAAAATTTCAGACTGCGTCAAACAAAAATGCTGATATTCAACAAACACATCACTGCTAGCTTACTACAAATTACAGTTTCTTTCATCATCGCTTATTGTTTACCATTTAGACACAATGTGCTCCATTTCATGACTATTATTTAGACCCTCTGCAACAGAATCACCTTGTTGGTACAAATATTAAGCTAAAATCACCACTGGTTGTTTGATTTAAAGTAAATCAGTTTAGTCTGAACATTGATGCCTTTTTCCTGGATCGATCCCAAATGCCCTCTGTTCCCATTATGAACAGTCTCTGTGCCAGCACACACAACATTAACCAGACACACCAGAGCAACACTGACAAATGCCAGTTACCACAAGAACTGTTTTACAACAAGAGCTTTGTATTTGATTGCCAGAGGCAGCCTGTTCAACTCCTGGGATTTTTTATTTTATTTTATTTTTTTAAATGTCTGCTCTTTTACAGCTATTTCCTTTCACTCCAGTGTTTCTAGATCTTGAGGGTCTTTGCTCTGAAATGTTCTGATTCCCTAGAATGAAATTTTTGTACATTATGAGGCACTGTTGAGAAGCACAGTTAATGCTATGTAAGTTATATTTCACTCTTAAGTGTGTGAATGCATGTAACATGCAGTGCACATGCAGTATGTAATATCTGGGTAGAAACATGACCATCTGGATTTCATTTTAATGTGTCCCATTACATCACATTTCAGCTCTAGGTTGGATGAATAAAAAGTTTCCTCTAATAAGAATCACTTGTTTGAGCAAAAAAGTAAAAGTGTAAAAACATAGGAAAGCATTACTTGACACCCACATACCCAAATGCAAGGCAACCAACTGATAGCTGCAAATTTGTCTAATTTAACTTAAGATCAAATAGTTTAACTAAAATCTTATTATAGAATAAGTAAATTCAAGCTTTAAACACTGTGAGGTTTGTAAGTTTATAGTCAATGGACTGCAGGCAACACACCTCTCCAAACTGCACTTACCAGGAGCAGACAGAACAAGAGTACAAACGAGTCAGAACGAGTGAGCAGACGCTCACAGAGCCCCTGCATTCTAATGCCATGTTCACACTCCCCGATTTTGACTCGCCGACAGGTTTTATGAAATAGGTGACACATGCCCAAAATCATAGGCAAATCGCTGCTCGTTCACGCGAGTGACAATCACACAGTGTGAATGATCAAAGACGCGATTTCAGAATTCGCAGACGAGTCGCTAACGCCTGTGAGATATTTGGCATGCTAATATCTGGACCTGTCGGCGATTCAAAATCCTGCTGTGTGAAATGAGTTCTGACTGAAAATGACATCAGCGATGACCTACAGCCAATGAGAGAGCGAGATACAGGGCAGCGGGAGGATCAGGGAGGAGTTCTAGACCAGAATATCAGTATTTTAATAGATATATTTACAATTATATAAAACAGAAACAAAGCACAAACATTTGCTTGTCCAGCTGCAACAGCAGCGCATTTCAAAATGATTTATTTACCGCCAACTCTCGTTGCAGAACACAGTCCCTGATCCCCGCGTCTCCCCAACCATTTCCTCCTCCATAATCTTTTTTTTTTTTTTTTTTTGGATGGTAAGACTGGGAGATGTGTTCCATCAATAACACCCATAATTTTGCTAATGCTGTTCTCCCATGATTGTTGCACAAACTCTCATGTTCGAGTTTCATTTGGTACCTTGATTAGTTGCTTAACTGCAGAACAGAGCATTGATTTGAGAATTAAATAAACAGTGCTTCTATGAATATTAAGCTGGTTTGAAATAACATATTCAGCACTGCAATCTAATTCATATAAAGAAAACACTCTTAATCATTTAACACGTTTGATCATTCATAACACTGCATTACACAAAGCAAACATGTCCCTGCAGGACAACTCTTTTCTTCTTTTTCTTTTTCTTTTTCTTTTTCTTTTTCTTTTTCTTTTTCTTTTTCTTCTTCATTTTTACTGCACATTCATATCTGTAGATATGAACACTGCAGTCTGAATCCAATGTTGTATTTAATTTTTTCGCAGAAAATTGCCATATAATTGCTAGAGTGCCTTATGTGTGAATGCAAACACGCCCCAGGATGGGGACTTGGTAACATTGCTGGGATCAGTCCTGGAACACGCCCTGTGTGAACAAAAGGCTGGATCAGTGCCGTAACTGTCACAGAGTCACAGCCAATGCCCGCCAACGCACATGCATCGTCACCAGATCTCCACGCTACGCTGGCCGCAAAACAAAACAAATCAACAAATTATAAATGAAATGGAAAGTCTAAAAACAAAATAACAAGTCAGAAAGCACAACGACAAGTCGAACAAAACAGAAAAAGTATATGTGGCGAATGGAATACTGACCGCTGATTGGACGAGACATCTGTTAATCAAGACATGCAGAACATGCAGCAGGCTGCAGCAGAAGAAAGTTGATTCGCGTGTGCATGTGTAAATATTAGAGATGTATCATTTACGATAATAATAGTTTTTTTTTTAATGATCTGCAAAGCTGCAAGATAAAATCATTATGTCACTCACTTTGCAAAAAACAAACAAACAAACAAAAAACACTAATAGAAAGCAGTTATTAATGCATTCCAGGGGCCTCATTTTTAAAATGTTGCGTAGAAACTGTCCTACGTTTGATCTAAGATTGTTTCTCAAATGTGTGCATGTGATTCATGAAAAACGAGCATACTCACAAAAAAAAAAAAAAAAAACACAAAAAAAACATGCATAGCCTACAATTTCATTTAAAATAATTTTATATATCAATACAATAAAACAAAACATTACTCTTATAGCATGCAGTGTAAATGCATTGTCTAAATTCCATTTCCTTGCCAATGGAAACTTTTCTTGATTTAAAGTTGGCAGAGGCTATTCTAGATGTGCAAGATGCCATTTAGTGCAAATAGATGATCATATTGTAGGTCTATTAAGTAGGCTACCTGTTAGACACTTTATTTTTACTTTAAATTAAATGCTGATAAGCGATGGGTATAGGGAAAAGGGAGACTCAAACTCAGGTTGCTCGTGCTAAAAGCTAAATCTGTTGTTCTTACTCTACTCGCCACTCTCTCACTTACCAGATCAGGTTTTGTAATGTTTTCAGACAGTGGTAGGCATATTTAATATGAAATGTTTTTCTTTCTCCATAATTAATCGCATTAAAGTAGCCTGTAAAACGACTCTAATATTTACACATGTACACGCGAATCAACTTTTTCCTGCCACAGCCTGCTGTATGTTCTGTATGTCTTGATTGACAGATGTCTCGTCCAATCAGCGGTCAGTATTCCATTCGCCACATATACCTACCTTTTCCATTTTGTCCGACTTGTCGTAGTGCTTTCTGACTTGCTATTCTGTTTTCAGATTTGTCATTGTGTTTTCTGATTTGTTATTTTGTTTCCGGAATTGTTACTGTGTTTCCTAACTTGTTCATTTGTTTTTTGGACTTGCCATTGTGTTTATAATTTGTTATTTTGTTTTCAGAATTGTGATTTGTTTTACACTTCTTGGCCACCGTACCACGCTCCGCCCACTCGTTCACAATCCCTGGAATACTAATCACCTGCACCTCATCATCACGGACACTACAGAGCACTCCCTTCACCACAGTGTCTGGTCTTGTCATACGTACCTGGACTTCTTACCTGTTACCCACCTGAGTATCCAATGTCTGATTCCTAGTCTTCCTCATCCTCAGTTCCTCTTTCCTTGTGTTCCGTTTCCTGCAATCGACAAACTCCATGATCCACAGCTAAGTGACTGTTCTGAAGTTCAACCTGTGTTCGTGTCTCTGTTAAATAAATATCACTTTGAGTTCACCTCATCCTCTGTCTCTGTCCAATACCTGACCGTAACGTATATGTTGTATAGTGATGACGCTGAAACTGAGATCGTTTGCCAGCTTATTGGAACAGTACACAATGTTTATGATCAAAGCAGAAAAATTGCATGAGTGTGGTTTCTTGAGAGAGAAATCGCAGATAATAAGCAAAATGAAGACGTTGCAGAGACATTACGTCACAACCTGATGTCATATGTCTTTAGGGGATCCTTATGGGATGTGTGTGAATGCACATGTGTGTGATTCCAGAAAATCACTGGCAGAATGTACCAAAATCAAACGATCCCGGGACACATTATCAGTAATTTTCTGGAATCTCTGTGTGAAAGGGGATTATGTAAAGCTAATCAAGTTTATATGCACGTTCAGGGCCATTGCTAGCAGGGCAAAAGGTAGTGATGATTCCAGATTTCAACCAAGGTGGCCCACAGGACGGCCCTAAACATGTTATATACATCATAGGACATTATTCAGGTAGCAGTCAGCAGTGATATGTGTAGGTACTATATAATTCGACTTTGCTTGTATTGCTACACTGTAAAATCCAACAGTGATTCTAACTAACAATTTTAGTTAAATTTACTTAATGCAACATAACTTAATTGTAAAAAATATAGTAATCTTTTTTTACTCAAAAAACCCCAAGTTAAAATGAATTGATTGGTTTGAGTGCCATTTTGTCAAGAAAATCTTTTTTTTTTTTATTATTTTTTTAGGCGGGGCAATTCTTAATAGACTTTCGCTAATTTCCTCTACTTCTACAGTTATTTTTCTCTGTTTGCATACACTCATTTCCCAGAGTCATCTTAAAGGATAGTTCACCCAAAAATGAAAATTACCCCATAATTTACTCACAAGATGGTGCTGCCGTGTTCGGTCGCCGTTCAGGTCGCTCCGCGAAGACTGTGCTTTTATTTATTATTTTACTTTCTTTTGCTCTCATTTTTTACAAATTTATCATCTGCATTGATCTGCTATGACAGCAAAACTCTTTTGGACATTGGTTACCTCTACACTGGACTGTTTCAGGACACTTTCACCAATCCTCTGTGGCCATCTGAGATTCTTCGGAACGCCGAGTTGAACAATGGCGTCAATTGAGTCAATGGCGAAGAATCAAGAAACACCTCGGGAAACGTGCTGGGATTCGCAACAGAAGGGCATTCAGCCCACCTCTCCCGAGCATTCTGCTCACAAATGTCCAATCCTTGGAGAATAAGATGGACGATCTTAGAGCCAGGATAAGTTTTCAACGGGACATGAGAGACTGTAACATCTATTGTTTGTCTGAAACATGGCTCACGCCCGCGGTCCCGGACACTTCTCTTTTTCGGATGGACAGAACAGCCGAGGCCGGTAAATCTAAAGGTGGTGGAGTGTGTTTCATGATCAACAAGAAATGGTGCGACCCCAGGAACATCACCATTCTTTTGCAATCCTGCTCGCCTCATCTGGAACATTTAACAATCATTTGCCGCCCATTCTATCTGCCGAGGGAGTTTTCCTTGGTCATCGCCACTGCCGTTTACATCCCACCACAGGCAGACACAGGGCTGGCTTTATCTGGCCTTCATGATGTTACCAGCGGCTTCATAAACAAACACCCCGATGCTGCTTTCATCGTCGTGGGCGATTTTTAACAAAGCAAACCTAAAGAAAGTCTTGCCAAACTTTCACCAGCACGTCTCCTGTCCTACACGAGGAGCAAACACACTGGATCAGAGACGCCTATAAAGCTTGCTCACTTCCAGCTTTTGGCAAATCGGATCATGCCGCCATTTTCCTCACACCTGAATACAGACAAAGGCTCGTTCAGGAAACCCCGGTGAGGCAGGAAGTTAAACGCTGGTCACCCCATTCAGAGACCGCGCTACAGGCAGCTCTTGATTACGTCGACTGGGACATGTTCCGGGCGAGTTCATCTGACGTCAGCGAGTTCACGGATGTGGCGCTTTGCTTCATCAACACGCTTACAGAGCAAGCCACGCAAACAATAACAATAACATCCTTCTCAAATCAGAAACCGTGGGTGGACAATTCAGAAACATCAGAGGGAATCACTCAGAGCAGCAACAACCACTTGATCTCTGTCTCACAGGATGAAGTTCGGAGGGCACTCAAGCGTGTGGACGTCAGGAAAGCTGCCGGGCTGGATGGTATTTCAGGCTGTGTTCTGTGGTCCTGTGCTGATCAGCTCACTGGGTTGTTTACATCCATCTTTAATGAGTCCCTCGCTACATCTGTGGTCCCCACCTCCTTCAAAAAATCCCTGTCCCTATCATCCCTGTCCCTAAGAACAGTAAACCCTCTTGCCTAAATGTGGCTCTCACGTCTATAGTCCTGAAGGTCTTTGAGAGACTCATTAAAAACACCATTTGCTCCTTCATTCCTGACACTTTGGACCCTCTTCAGTTTGCCTATCGTCCCAATAGATCGACTGAAGATGCCATCTCTCATGTCCTCCACTCCTCCCTCACTCACATCGACAGCAAAAGTGGGAACAACATAAAGGCTGCTATTTATTGACTATAGCTCAGCCTTTAATATCATAGTTCCCATTAAGCTAACCGCCAAACTCCTGGATCTCGGCCTGAATTCTTCTCTCTGCCACTGGATTAAAGACTTCCTCACTGGCAGGCCTCAGGTGGTGAGAATAGGCCAGTTCACCTCCACCTCCATCACCCTGAGTGTGGGAGCTCCACAGGGCTGTGTCCTGAGTCCCCTGCTCTACTATCTCTACACGCATGACTGTTTGTCCACACACAGCTCCACCTCTATCATCAAATTTGCTGATGATACTGTTGTCCTGGGCCTAATTTCCAACAACAATGAGACGGCATACTTGGACAAGGTGGAGCAACTAACATCATGGTGCCAGGACAACTGTCTCTCTCTGAATGTTGGCAAGACCAAAGAACTGATTGTGGACTTCAGGAAGAGACAGCAACGGACATACTCCCCTCTCATGATCAGCGGGTCACCAGTAGAGAGAGTGAGCAGCTTCAAGTACCTGGGTGTAAACATCTCCGAGGACCTGACCTGGACTGCACACATTCAGACACAGGTGAAAAAAGCCAGGCAAAGACTGTACCACCGGCGACAGCTGAGGAAATTCAGGGTTTCACCAGCTATCCTGAAAACTTTCTATTTAGGGGCGATAGAAAGTATTAACTCAGTGCATCACAGCGTGGTATGGGAACCGCACCAGTCATGACTGCAAAGCCCTGCAAAGAGTCGTGCGCTTATCCGAGCGTATCTCAGGGTCATCTCTCCCGTCTCTGCAGGACGTCTACACCAAACGCTGCAAAGGTAGAGCTACTAAGATCATCAAGGACTCTAATCACCCTGCAAACCCTC
This sequence comes from Paracanthobrama guichenoti, assembly GCA_018749465.1. NCBI lineage: Eukaryota > Metazoa > Chordata > Actinopteri > Cypriniformes > Gobionidae > Paracanthobrama > Paracanthobrama guichenoti. The sequence goes on from CM031957.1 coordinate 3,171,779, forward strand.
ATTTCACGCTGCTGCCATCTGGTAAGCGCTTCCGAAGCACGATGGCGAAAACTGAGAGACTCAGGAGGAGCTTCTTCCCCCAAGCCATCCGACTCCTGAACTCAGTCACTTAACATCATGTGACTTCACTTCAGGATAAACATCGACATACTGACATTGCACTGCACTTTCTGTTCTCGTTGTTACTGTGTAACAACCTGTTATAAGCCTGTTTGCACATTATACTTTGTACATCTCTGTTAACCACATATTTATAAGTCTACAGTTTACTCACTGCATAGTTTATTTCACTTATTTTATTCCACTTTATTTATTTTTATTAATTTTTTTTTTCCTACTTGATTTATTTATAATTCTTCAATGCATTTAGGGGTGTGGTCCTGGTCAAGACAATCCCCTGAACTCCAAACTGAATGTCAGAATGAGAAAGAAAGGTGATTTAAGCAATTTTGAGCGTGGCATGGTTGTTGGTGCCAGACGGGCCGGTCTGAGTATTTCACAATCTGCTCAGTTACTGGGATTTTCACGCACAACCATTTCTAGGGTTTACAAAGAATGGTGTGAAAAGGGAAAAACATCCAGTATGCGGCAGTCCTGTGGGTGAAAATGCCTTGTTGATGCTAGAGGTCAGAGGAGAATGGGCCGACTGATTCAAGCTGATAGAAGAGCAACTTTGACTGAAATAACCACTCGTTACAACCGAGGTATGCAGCAAAGCATTTGTGAAGCCACAACACGCACAACCTTGAGGCGGATGGGCTACAACAGCAGAAGACCCCACCGGGTACCACTCATCTCCACTACAAATAGGAAAAAGAGGCTACAATTTGCACGAGCTCACCAAAATTGGACAGTTGAAGACTGGAAAAATGTTGCCTGGTCTGAGTCTTGATTTCTGTTGAGACATTCAGATGGTAGAGTCAGAATTTGGTGTAAACAGAATGAGAACATGGATCCATCATGCCTTGTTACCACTGTGCAGGCTGGTGGTGGTGGTGTAATGGTGTGGGGGATGTTTTCTTGGCACACTTTAGGCCCCTTAGTGCCAATTGGGCATTGTTTAAATGCCACGGCCTACCTGAGCATTGTGTCTGACCATGTCCATCCCTTTATGACCACCATGTACCCATTTTCTGATGGCTACTTCCAGCAGGATAATGCACCATGTCACAAAGCTTGAATCATTTCAAATTGGTTTCTTGAACATGACAATGAGTTCACTGTACTAAAATGGCCCCCGCAGTCACCAGATTTCAACCCAATAGGGCATCTTTGGGATGTGGTGGAACGGGAGCTTCGTGCCCTGGATGTGCATCCCACAAATCTCCATCAACTGCAAGATGCTATCCTATCAATATGGGCCAACATTTCCAAAGAATGCTTTCAGCACCTTGTTGAATCAATGCCACGTAGAATTAAGGCAGTTCTGAAGGTGAAAGGGGGTCAAACACAGTATTAGTATGGTGTTCCTAATAATCCTTTAGGGTGTGTGTGTGTATATATATATATATATATATATATATATATATATATATATTATATATATATATATATATTATATATATATATATATATCTATATATATATATTAGCACTATATATATATATATAATATATATATATATATATATATATATATATATGTGTTTTTAACTGTGAATTTGCACTGTCCATGGAGCGGACCTGTTTACATTTCACTGCCGGTTGTATATTCTGTATATAACTGTGTATGTGACAAATAAAACTCTTGAATCTTGAATCTTGAATCTTGACCTTCAAGTCATCCTAGGTGTATATGACATTCTTCTTTCAGACAAATACAATCGGAGTTATATTAAAAATGTCCTGGCTAATCCAAGCTTTATAATGGGAGCCCAAAATTTGAATCCCAAAAAAAGTGTTTCCATCCATTATAAACATACTCCACACAGCTCCTGGGGTTAATAAAGGCCTTCTGAAGCGAATCCACGTGTTTTTTTTTTTTTTTGTTTGTTTTTTTTGAGAAATTCTTATTTAACACATTATAAAATAAAATATCTAGCTTCCGGCAGACCACCTTCCATATTCAGCTTACAAAGAAAGTGTAACTGGCACGGCGATGACGTCGGACGTAGTTTAAGCATTTTGAACTGCAAGAGTCGTTACACTTTCTTTGTAAGTTGAATACGGAAGGCGATCTGACGGAAGTTAGATATTTTACTGTATAACGTGTAAAATATGGATGTGTTTCTTACACAAACGCTTCAGAAGGCCTTTATTAACCCACTGGAGCCGTGTGGAGTACGTTTATGATGGATGGATGCACACAGCCAGTCTTCCAAATAAGGCTGGATTCGCATTCTTTTAAACTCGGTCCTGGAGGGCCACTGTCCTGCAGAGTTGTGCACTGATAGTCAAATTACATTTTAGTCCAACTATATTTCATGTTTTCAAAAGAGAGATCATATATGTCAACAGTAAGCATTTTGGAAAAAGATGGAAACCTGTCTGAAAAATAAATACTCTCACTTTGTCCTAACAGCGATGATTTTTAGGACAAAATCTATGAAGTCACATCACTTCGGTGCTGTGTCACGTCCATAATGTTTTAAAGGTTAAGTTTATATCATACAATAATTATTAATACAATTAACTAGAAACTTTCTGTACAAAGCTAAATAATGAGAGAGAGAGACATTGAATGAATCGTATCCTGATCACTGTAGGGAACTGTAGTGCATACCCCCTGCTTAGGATAGTCAAACCTAGGGATCTGTTGTGCTTCTCCAGTACTGTAGATGTTGTCTTAAAAAGCAATCAACTACCTTGAGGCTGTGGAGTAGGATGCTGGCAGAATCTTTGTTTTAGCATTGGAAAGCCTGAATGGCAGGTACCTCAAAAGCAAGACTGTACTGCTGAGTCAGGGATGATTGGGAGGACTCACAGTGTCTTCTTACAATCCTCAGGCAGTTTTGCCTCAACGAGCCACACCTGGCGGCACAATGTCAAAAATGTGTACATAAGAGTACCAAGTTTATGGGTCACATGACCGATAGTAAAAAAAGCCACTTGGAGAAACATGAAACTGAGGGGTCAACATTTGCTGGTTACAATATACTGGTTGTGGCAAGGATTAAGCGACAGATTGTGTTCTCTGTGTAGGTTATATAAGTAGTAGAACTGTACGCCCTTTTTCAGTAGCGTGACCTTATTTCATATTTAAATAACATTGTATTTGTTATATATATATATATATATATATATATATATATATATATATATAAAATATACAAAATATACAAAACTATATATATATATATATATATGGTTGAAGATTGAGAACATGTTGTATATTCAGATTTGTATATTTTATCTCATATATATATATATATATATTATATATATATATATATATATATATATATATATATATATATATATATATATATATATATATATATATATATATATATATATATATATATAAAATATATAAAATATACAAAATATACAAAATATATATATATATATATTTTTTTTTTTTTTTGTGTGTGAACATATTGTGGTTGATTTAAGTAATAATAATGATAATAATTTGTTACATTGATATAGGTACTCAAAACGTAGTTCCTTTACATAGGAAGGGGGGAATCTCCTCAACCAACACCAATGTGCAGCATCCACCTGGATGATGCAACGGCAGCCATATTGTGCCAGAACGCCCATCACACACCAGCTTATAGTGGAGAGGAGACGGAGTGATGAAGCCAATCAGTGTATGCGGATGATTAGGAGGCCATGATGGACAGAGGCCAATGGGCAAATTTGGCCAGGATGCCAGGGTTACACCCCTATTCTTTATCGAAGGACATCCTGGGATTTTTAATGACTACAGAGAGTCAGGACCTCGGTTTAATGTCTCATCCGAAGGACGGTGTTTGTTACAGTATAATGTCCCCATCATTATACTGGGGTGTAATCACACAGACCACAGGTATATATATTTTTTTTCTTCTGTGTGACCACACTGGACCCTCCGGTAATGCCATCAGGGCTGCTACAAGATGTTCTATTTCTTGAGCACAGCCCACCCCAATGGTATCTGCATCCACCATAGACATTAGTGAGGTGCACTAGTCCCTGTAAGGGTTTTAGAAAACTGTTAAAATCCTGAAAGGGCACCTATTATGCAAAATCCACTTTTACATGATGTTTGGACATAAATGTGTGTTGGCAGTGTGTGAACACAATCACCCTACAATGATAAAAACCCACCCACTCTTTTAAAAAAATCCCCATTAAACCAAAGCATTCTCATTAGACATGCCGTTTTGATTATCTGAGCAGTATGATGTCAGGCCGCTGACTTACAGTGCTGCACTACCATAGTTTCCGTCCTCAGCGAGTTGTACACTATCCACCATTTTCTCCACACTCGAGCAGCTGTAGCGACAACAATGTCTCATACGCAATCCTGGTGTTCTGTTGTTGGATGTAAGAGTGAACTAGCCCAGAAATCTAGATGCACCCTAGCAGCAGCAAATCTAATTTGCAGTCAGGGTAGTCTAGCAACTCTCTTTTGGCTTGCGAGCTGGAAAAACCAAACTCTGGTCAGGCCAATCACATTGTGTATAGAGTCGGTGGGCGGGCTTAACATAATGACGGCAGAGTTGCTGCGGTTCCGCGTGCTGCTTGACAACAAAGAAGCTGGCGAAGCCAGCGGTCTTTCGAATCGGCTTTGGCCGTGACTCTGGGAGACTTTTTTTTTTTGAGAAAAGAACAAAGAACGGTACTGAAGTCATTATTAAGAAAGGAAGATGTGTTCAGAGTTTTGCCGACCGGATATGGCAAAAGTTTAATCTATCAACTAGCTCCGCTTCACCTTCTTCGTTGCTCTGGTTGGTTGTAGCGCTATCCTATTGCTTGCAGAGAGAATTTTGAAAGACAACCGTTTATCCCGCCTCTCGGATTGAGCCCTGCCAATGGGGAGTTCCCAGACCCAGCATCTTGATGTGGGTCTGGCTTGTCAGACTAAGAGTGAACATTAGAGTCTTCATTTTCTCCCAACATCTGAGCCACTGAGGACGCAGTGGATTACTTTTGTTTCTGTAGGTCATGCGCCACAAAATATACTTAAATTTGTTTATGTCTGCGCAAATCACTTCACTCCAGACTGCTTTGTGAATGAGGGGCAGTACAAGGCAGGCTTTGCTAAAAAGTTGTTACTAAATGATCTGTACCAACTGTTCATAATCCAGCTTCTCTCCAGTCTCCATAGCGATACTGATCATGTTTTACTGTTAGTTGTAATGGATGTTTTTGTGTAATTCTCTCTGTATGTTGGTGAAATGCAAGTGAGAGAAAGAGTTTATAAAATATAGTTGCAACAGCAATACCGGGGCCAAGCGCAAATTAATGCGCAAGACATGCCAAAATGGCTGAGAGTGTCAGATCAACTGCAGCAATGAGCAATTAAACACATTTTAAGATGATTTTAGACAAAAAGGCTAAAAAATGCATTGTAGTCTATGGGTATTTCATGTTTTGTTTTATTATAGTGCCACCAAGAGGCACAATCCTACCTTTTTTATGTGTCCTCGGAGTGAGCCCATACATGTGTGTCAATTTTGGTGAAAATATTCACATTTATATGAAAAAATAAAAAAACACGTACAAAATGACTGACACCTGACTTTGATAGGATTTTACTACCCCTTACTAGCAATATTTTGACATTTGGGCATTTTCATTTAATTATCGACCTATGTTTTCGAACTTCTGATACTGGTTTTGTCTCGATCGGACTAGCAGTTTCAAAGATATTGGCTAACGTTTAAGTCTCTCTACACTGAAGATGCCATCTCTCATGTCCTCCACTCCCCCCTCACTCACATCGACAGCAAAAGTGGGAACTACGTAAGGCTGCTATTTATTGACTATAGCTCAGCCTTTAACACCATAGTTCCCATCAAGCTAACCGCCAAACTCCTGGATCTCGGCCTGAATCCTTCTCTCTGCCACTGGACTTCCTCACTGGCAGGCCTCAGGTGGTGAGAATAGGCCAGTCCACCTCCACCTCCATCACCCTGAGTGTGGGAGCTCCACAGGGTGTGTCCTGAGTCCCCTGCTCTACTCTCTCTACACGCATGACTGTTTGTCCACACACAGCTCCACCTCTATCATCAAATTTGCTGATGATACTGTTGTCCTGGGCCTCATTTCCAACAACGAGACGGCATACTTGGACGAGGTGGAGCATCTAACATCATGGTGCCAGGACAGCTGTCTCTCTCTGAATGTTGGCAAGACCAAAGAAATGATTGTGGACTTCAGGAAGAGACAGCAACGGACATACTCCCCCCCTCATGATCAGCGGGTCACCAGTAGAGAGAGTGAGCAGCTTCAAGTACCTGGGTGTAAACATCTCCGAGGACCTGACCTGGACTGCTCACATTCAGACACAGGTGAAAAAAGCCAGGCAAAGACTGTACCACCTGCGCCAGCTGAGGGAATTCAGGGTTTCACCAGCTATCCTGAAAACTTTCTATTTAGGGGCGATAGAAAGTGTATTAACTATACCACAGCGTGGTATGGGAACAGCGCCAGTCATGACTGCAAAGCCCTGCAAAGAGTCGTGCGCTTATCCGAGCATATCTCAGGGTCATCTCTCCCGTCTCTGCAGGACGTCTACACCAAACGCTGCAAAGGTAGAGCTACTAAGATCATCAAGGACTCTAATCACCCTGCAAAGCCTCATTTCACGCTGCTGCCATCTGGTAAGCGCTTCCGAAGCCTGATGGCCAAAACTGAGAGACTCAGGAGGAGCTTCTTCCCCCAGGCCATCAGACTCCTGAACTCAGTCACTCATCACGTGACCATCGATATACTGACATTGCACTGCACTTTCTGTTCTCGTTCTTAGTGTGTAACAACCTGTTATAAACCTGTTTGCACATTATACTCTTTGTACATTTGTTAGCCACATATTTATAAGTCTACAGTTTACTCACTACACAGTTTTTTACTTCACTTATTTTATTCCACTTCTTTATTTTTATTTTTTACTTTTTTTCTACTTGACTTGATTATTTATAATTCTACATATATATAGTACTTTTTTATTCGATTTCTATTATAATTTCCTCCTTGTGTTTTTAACTGTGAATTTGCACTGTCCATGGAGCGGACCTGTTTACATTTCACTGCCGGTTGTATATTCTGTATATAACGGTGTATGTGACAAATAAAACTCTTGAATCTTGAATCTTGAAGTGCTAAATTACCACACTGCACAAACCATACACCGAAACCTGGCAAGTCTGGTATTGTTGGACTCGGCAAGGATTCAGGAGACAAAAAAAGTTACTTCCATGAAAATAAGTCAACCACACCCAAAGTTATAATCATTTGGGAAAAAGAAAATCCACTAGGTGGCACTGTTTCGAAACTTCTCAGGCTCCTAGAGGGCATCATGGTGATGACCCATACCGAGTTTCGTAACAATCCGTTCATGTGTTAATAAAATACACTATTTTAGCACATAATTCAAAATTTGGCTGACAGCCAAAATAGCCGATATGGTAAAATTGGATATCATTTGACTCTGCACGACCTCCCAAATCTAACGAGACCACATTTATGATTTGGACAAACGGTTCAGAAGTTATAAGCAAAAATAGAAATTTTTTGTATCTCCGAACCAGTAGGCGGCGCTGTGCCGAAACGCTGCAGGTCACTTCAAGTCATGCTTGTGATGACGCGTACCAAGTTTGTTCTGAGTACGATAAAGCGTTGTGGAGATACAGCTTTATGTCTGTTTTCGCAAGAGCTACATAAAATTTGTTTGCGCGTGTATAAAAAATTATTTGACGAATCAACTTGAATTTCACATTTTGTCAACATGGTCTGATGATGTCCTGTTGCAGTTTTCATGAAAATCGGAGCAATGGCCTAGGAGGAGCTCGAAAAATTCTAAATGGCGGGAAAATGACGTCATAGGGTGAATCGGCTTGAGCCAAGGAATCGAAGGAAAGAAGAATTTTGTTTCTAGCCATTATGGTTAATATATATGCCATTATATAAGTTATTAGCATAAACATGAGTAAAATTTTGGACAGGTGGTGGCGCTAGAGGGACTGAGTTAGAGACTCCACATTTGCTATGGTGACAGGTCAGACTAACCTCTATCAGTGTGCCAAATTTCATAACTTTCCCGCAAGTGGTTCTATGGGCTGTCATAGACTTCAATGGCGGGATAATAAGAAATCTAACGATTTCAATAGGTGCCTCCGCACCTTTGGTGCTTGGCCCCTAATAAGACTTTAATGTGCACTTCTTATACTGTGTTTTTATTAAGCTTTTATATTGATTTTCATTGATTACATTGACCCTCTTCTTTAAGTTCATTTGCATTTAAAGGGATAAACACAAAAACAGTATGTTTTTGCTCACCCCCCGAAAAGTGGCAATTTTAATATGCTGTGATTTGTGAGGTATTTTGAGCAAAAACCTCACATACACACTCTGGGGAAATCAGAGACTTATTTTACATCTTGTAAAAAGGGGCATAGTATGTGTGCTTTAAATAAAATATATATTTATATTAAAAGACATCAGACTGGGCTGGTTGTGCCAGGTAAGTTGTCCAGCCCTAAGCGAGCCAAAGGCATCTGGAGCACTGCCAAAGTGTCATCCGAGGACAACAGAGTTTGCCTTAATTGAACCGAATCCCTCTGGAACTCCCAGTAATTGAAAGACCAATTTACACCTCCTGGGGGGGAGGTTACACAGCAACATTCAGAGCATCCAAATAATCTTGAAAAAAGAGTCAGAAGTAGGCCTACTTGTAGAGAGCACATCAAATTCAGTGAAGGAAAAGGGAAACTAGAAGGGGTTTCCACAATTCTGTTACAAGAATCCCTTTGCAGTTCTGTTACATCTTCATCCTCCGGTGTTGACATTTCAGAAGAAAGGAAAGCAACTGTCTTAGAAGAAGTAGTCTCCTCCTTATACTTAATCTGTGAAGTTGCATTCTTCTTTGATGGGGCAGTAGTAAGCTGCACTTGACAGTGACAAAATCAATTGAAGAATAACAACCTATCTCTGTCAGGCAAGAAAACCAAAGAGACTGAAGGTGGATACCAAAAGCACCCTTTCACATTGGTTTACTGGCGCTGCTGGTGTGCAGTTTGCTGCCAATGCCATTTAACATTAAAGCTGTAGATGAGTGCAGGATTTGAGTGTCCCATTGCTTGAATGGAAACAATGATCAAATTTGGGTCTGTTCTTCACAACAATCAGTGCAGTATCATATACGCATGCAAAGGTCTAAATGGTAACACCTTATTTTACATTGTTACATATGTTACATGTAGTTACTATAGTAATAACTATAGTATACTATAGTAATAGCTATAAAATATGCATATTTACATGCAACTAACCCAAACCAAATGCTAATTCTATGTTGTTATTTAATATCACTCAGTACTTAAATGTATAATTACAGTGTAACAAAGACACCTTAAAATAAAGTGTAACCAACTAAACTATTGTTGTCATAATGCTCAGAAAGCTTAATTTAAATGTGATCGTTTGTGTACCTTGAAAGATAAAGAAACATAAATACTGTACTAGCCCAGAAGTATGAAAATATATCTTTAAATGCATCCTGCATGCAATACATTGAGACTGTGGTCATTTTAAAGCACATCTATATAACCTAAGAATACTGTACATGACAAGAGAAACTGTACACAAGTCTCCATCCCACACGAGGGAGAGCACTTTGTCAGAAATGCTCTTAAACCCAGCATATTTAGAGCAGCCTTGCATCTCTGTGCCAGCAGTTTGATCTCTACTGTCTGAGCTTCAAGATTACGTGTGCCATGTGATTGTTTCACAGAATGGGCTTTATGTTGTTTTCCTGGCTCAGCCTGTGGAATAAGCGATCCAAGGAGGTTCTGTGCCTGTTTCCTTGAAAAAAAGTGCATTTTCAGGGGAAAAGCCTAGAGTGCCAGCCCACATAGAGATTATCTGTGATGTTAAAACCACATATGACAAAATCAAGTTGTCAGGATTAGACCATGATTAGACAAACAATTTCAGGATCTGTGAAGGTCAGCGTGAAGTGAGGAATCGTGGGGCAGATCTCTCCTGTTCAATGGGAGATCCTTGTGTGACCCCAGTAAGAGGAAGGCAATGTAAAGTAGAGCCCTCCTGTGGTCTTTATTGGCTGGTGCAGCTTTTTTGGATTATTTTATCTTTTCATAAACTGGAGTTTATCATAGACACAGCAATAATCATTCAGAAAAGCCGTTTATTCATTTCAGTATACTTGATTTTTAATGGTGTAAATCATCACCATTGCTGGTAACACTTTAGTATGGGGAACACATATTCACTATTAACTACTATTTTTGCCTCAAACTTCTAATTTATTAATATTTAGTAGTTTTTGTAGTATTTAAGTTTTGGTATTGGGTAGGATTAAGGGATGTAGAATAAGGTCATGCATAATAAGGCATTAATATGTGCTTTATAAGTACTAATAATCAACCAATATACTAGTAATATGCATGCTACTAGTTAATAGTGAGAATTGAACCCTAAAATAAAGTGTTACCCCCATTGCTCATAATCTGAACAAACCCTAAGTATTACATTTAAGCATTACTTTTCGACTACGGATATGAATGATTCCTCAAATCAAGCGTCTTGTTAAGGAGAGCTGTGCTATTATTTTACTAGCAAGCATTTTTTAAAGAGGGAAGAGAATATAAGAGAGACACCCAGAACATAGTAGAACTGCATATCAATAACCTGGTAACTGCTCTGATCACCCTAGAAACTACTTGCACTGTAAACAATTATACTATATTTTAAGTCCGTACAAATATGGGTAAAGGGCATTTAGTTATGTTGCTCTGTCTGATTGGAATCAGTTACATTATGTTTTAAAGAGTTGGTCTCTCTAAATTAATTTAAGAGTATTTTAAATGATTTGGTCACAAATTTACCTGATTGTAATTGTTTTCACTGATATTATAGAGATTTTTTTTTGTACATATAATGAATAATGTATTTCATGTTTTCATGTTTAAATGTTTCTTCATGTTTATCTAAATGTGTCTTTGCCAGGAAGCGCTTGTAAAAGAGATTTTAAATCTCAAGAGGTTTTGCTGGTTAAATAAAGACTATAAATAAAATAAAAATAAATGTGATCAATACTGTAAGCTACAACAACATTTGTTTTTACATTTAGATCAAACTTGTTAAAAAGTTAAGCAATTTTCAACTTTTTATAAGATATACAAGATTCAGTTCATTTTTTAAAGTCAGTTTAATGCAATTTAAGTTGAAATGACAAATAATTCAAGTTTTTTAAAGTTTTTCAAAATTTAAGGCAACAACTTTTTACAGTCGCGACGGGAGATAACGAAAGTCAGAGTAAATCAAAAAGTGTGGTAACTAAAATAAGTATAGTGTAATAAAGTATTTTCAAATCATTTGCAAATAGTTAATTAATAGTTTATTAGCTAGTTAATACATTAATAGACTATATACAAATAGTGAGTTTTTCATTCATTACACTGTAATTAATAAAGTGTTATTGTTTAATTAGCTCATATGTGAAGCGTTAAATAATGCTTTGTCAACAACATATTAACTGTAAATAGCTCTCACTTTAGATTAGGTCACAGAAAATAGGAAAATGACATTAAGTGCTTTAAACCAAACTTTATTAGACAATAATTGCATTCATATTCAGTACATGCATAACTAAGTGGATATTCTGATCATAGATATTTTTCCAAGCACTTGTTTCCAGTATGAAACTACATTAATCTTAATAATTACAGAGTATAATCATTTTCAGGTGATGAGTACACACTGCTTTAGTGACATTGTTGATTTCGTGGTCTAAAAACACAATGCCAGTGCTATCGACGATGGATGTGCTCTTGCTCTCATTCTGGTTGATGTGTGTGTGTGTGTGTGTGTGTGTGTGTGTGTGTGTGTGTGTGTGTGTGTGTGTGTGTGTGTGTATGTGTGTGTGTGTGTGTGTATGTGTGTGTGTGTGTGTGTGTGTGTGTGTGTGTGTGTGTGCTCATCCGGGAGAAAAGCCCATACAAGGAATTCCACCCTTTATGACATCATACAGAGCCATACTTGGAAAAAAAATAATTCTGAAACTTGTCTGAATCCTGACTGAGTGTATTTGGCACAGAAATACGTCATACGTCCAACTCGTTTTTTGAAACTTTGGCCATGTTTATCATGAGAATCAACTCTTTAACAGTGTAAATAAGTCAGAACGCATGAAATAGAATTAAAGTGGCAAACACTTCAAATTCAGATGTATATAAATATTATGGGCAAAAAAAGAGAGACTTAACTAATGCTGAAAAGTAAAAAATGCCTTTCAAAAAAATGCAGTACATTAAATGCAGTAATTTTCCAAACTTTTAAAGCATGTCCATTGGACAATCAAGTGGTTTGTCATTAATAGTCAGTAGGGTCCCAAAAAACGTGTTGAGAAAATCCGCAAATTAACAGCAGAATATCTGCGAAGAATTAAGCGTCAAACCACCAGGAAGCCTTTAGCCTACAGTGCCACCGTTTTCCAGAACTGCAACCGGTAAAGAAAGGTTAGGTAAAGAAATCTGAAACACGACACCACTTAACAAAAAGCTGAAGTGTCAAGATTGGGCCAAGACATACATGAAGAATGAGAGTATGGTGAAACTCTTGATGGACCAGGCGGCTGGGCCAGTGGTTGGCTCAATAATGGACCGGAGCACCAGCTCGAGTCAAACGTCAGCAAGGTGGGCTGGTGTAATGGTGTGGCCTCCTATTATTAATGATGAGCTTGTTGGACCTTTTCGGGTTGCAGATGGACTGAAAATGAATTCCCAAAACTACTGCCAATTTCTGGAAGACACTTTCTTCAAACAGTGGTACAAGAAGAAGTAAGCAGCATTCAGAAAGTCCATGATCTTTATGCAGGACAATGCTCCATCACATGCAGCCAAGTATTCCACTGATTGGCTTGCCAGAAAATGCTTCAAAGATGACAGAATAATGTCCTGGCCCCCTTCCTCACCTGATTTAAACCCAGTTGAGAAATCAAAAGTGAGATTTACAGTGAGGGAAAACAGTACATGTCTTTGAACAGAATCTGGGAGGCTGTGGTGGCTGCATCAGCTTGATCGAGAACAAGTCAAGACATTGACTAATTATATGGATGGGCGGCTCATGAAAGTCATTAAAAAAAGGGTGGCTATACTGGCCACTGAATATCTTGAAAGGACATACAGATATTATTTTATTTTTGTATTTTTTTTTTTTTTTGGTATTTTTTATTTGTTTAAACATTCTTGTTTACTAAAGCTGCATTTCTACCGCAGGAATGCTCCCCTGGGACTTTGGGGTGGTGCTCTGTGTGCTTCGACCGCAGGAACCGGGGTCTAGATGAAGTCCCGGGTCAAAAAAATGTCCCCCTCAGAAAGTCCCTGCTTAGGTACTGAGGTAGTACTTTTTCAAAGTTCAGGAACTTTTGGGGGTGGGACTTGGGCGCTGAACATGCTGATTGGTTGAGTTCACGCAGCATTTTATTTCAACCACCATTTTTAAAAGTCAGTTGCGGTGCGTGCAGGAAGAGTTGTTTGCTATTCGAATCAACAATGGAGTTTAAAAAATATGACAGATGGACCGACGACGAGGTTCAGGCTTTATTAAGTTTATATGTGGAGCACTCAATCCAGTGGGCTCTGGAAAGTCGTGCGCAGTCTTACGTCACCGGACTAATCTTCACGGTACTTTAGACCTCGATGGAAACGCAGACAGCAACAGGTCTCGGGGAAAAAAAGTTTCTGGGAAAAAGTTCCTGGAACAAATTGTTCTGGGTAATTTTGGTGGAGATAAATGAAGAAAAGTCCTGTTTAATGTAATTGTCTAAAAATTGTGCACACAAATATTTGAGAAAGTTGTTGTAATTCCCTGAGAGAGACAAATCTAACTTTTTGTTTTAAACATGTAATTTTCTAAAAACAAAATACAATTTGGGACAGCATTGTATGTATTCAACAGTCATGTTTCATTACAAACAAACTACATACTAATTATGGACACCGTGTTAGTTTATTAATATATTAACTACAGTTTAGAAGCTATTAATTAACTAGTTGGCAAATTATTTGTAAGCACTTTATTACACAATACTTATTATAAAGTGTTACCAAAATGTTTATTAGAATGATGGCAAGATATTACCAAATAACGATTAAATGAAAATACCACTGCCCAATAATATCAATGAATAGTCTAAAATAAACAGAAAAGAACATGGTGAGCAACAGCAGAACAAGGCAAATCAAACAACCAACCAACCAACCGGCAAATAGGAATAAAACACCTGCTCCAAAAAAAAACTCAAATCAGCACAACACAGCAAAGAATGCATTGTGTAAAGCAGATGAAGACTTTTTATAATTCCCTGCAGGTGTTTTATGTCAGAGTACCACCAAATCCCGTCCCGCAGCCAGCTAAAGTGGCCAACACCTGCCCTGGCTAACCACTAGCACTGATGGGTTTTACAGAGCCAAACACCTCTCGCAAATTCTTCACGTATATTACAAGAGCTTTTGTTCAGTTTAGCCTTCAAAACCTTTTTATATAATTTTAGAGCCCCACTTGTTTTTCTGATTAAGTGAATAAACTCTGCTTACACTGGGGTCATGAAGAAGTAAAATACATATTTTGGCTTCATATATGAATAATCCTGGTGAGATTATAGTGTCTTAGTGGTCAGATCTCTTTATTAATTTTTTTTTTTTTGGCCAAATTTTCTGCCTTTCTTTCTCCCGCCTGGTTTCTTTATCTCCAAGTGCTTCAGACTGATGCTCCCACCCCAGGCCTTTTGGCAAAACAGGAATAGACAAAAGTCTGATTTGGCCAGACAGAAAACGGCCACTGGTCTTGCATGATAACAGTGTGAGTAAGAGAGAAGGCATTGACTGCGTTGTATCCAGCCAAGAGAGTTATGTCAACTACACAAAAGCTAAGCTTATCAGCAGCAGAAGTCTGGCCACGTGGCCTGTACAAGCGTCTGGACCTTGAGTCCAGGTACAGAACGCACGCTTCACATCAAAGCTGAGGTCAAGATGTCAGCAAGCATTCTTCCCTTCTCTCCAGTTCAATTATGTCTTACAGAGCAACACTGACAATGCTCTGTTTATGTCATGGAAATGTGGGAGAATTACTGGGCCGCCATGAGCTGTCAACGGATGAAATCTGCATACTGATAAAAAGCAAATGCTGTCTGTACCTGTCACACAAGATCCCTATGAAATCTATAACTCTACTTACTGATTCATGTTTGTGATTACATGAAATAGGTGGAAGGGGGTTTAGGGCAGATATTAATTCTTTGGCTTTTCCATATCTGAGCAGCCCTTTTTGAACATCATTTAAATTATGACCTGTCAGATTCATGTCAGATGGTTTGAAACTAAAGGCAGATTCAATAGCGTTTGTTGTGTTCTACCTGTGGTGGTATATTACAGAAAATGAAAGCGATAACATCTGCCCAGTGACTCAGAGATGTTTAATGAGCTGATACTCTGGCATGGGATATTCAATGGTGGTTTTGTAATAGGACTCTGACATAACACACCTGAAAACCTGTTTTATCATGGAGCTCTGAGCTCAATCAAATGTGATTCATCAACTTGAATGTTATTAGTGTAGTTGATCTTGTGTATTTTACTTTTAGAATTTTTTCATCAAGCATCATATTACCTGGAAATAATTACTGCACACTGAAAAAAAAAAAAAAAAAAAAAAAAGAAAAAGTTGAGCTAACTTAAAAAAAAATAATAGGCAACCTAGCACAATCAACTTTTAAGTTAACTCAACTAATCCACTCCAGTTAAAATCAACTTAAATACTTTTGTTGATCTAACCAGTACCAGCTAATCTTTTCTTGTCAAAAAAAAAACCTATTTGAGCAAACTTGGAAAAAAAAAACAATGCTTCCTATCACACTCAACTTTTTAAGTTTTAAGCTCAAAAGATTACTTGGTACTCATTAGATTAACAAAAGTATTTAAGTTGATTTTAACTAGAGCAAATTAGTTGTGATAGGTTGCCTTATTAAGTTAGCTCAACTTTATTTTATTTTTTACAGTATGTTGATTTCATCTTCTTTCTTCTTCATCCTCCATGCTCAATGCAATAAGCTGAAGTTAATCAGATTGCATCATAATGTTCAAATAAAATGGTAGAAGAATGATATTTATTTGGCATAATCATCAGTGAAAAAGCTATTATCAGCGACACAATTTCCATAAATACATGACATTTCTTTCTCAAACATGGAGTGCCTCACCAAGTCTGTGTGCTGTTATCCATTTGTTCCAGGTAATGCATTAATTGAATCAAGAATGTTTGTTTGAGTTCATGGTACAAGACTCTTGGTCAGGTTTGAGTTTTGGTTTTTCCAACCTATCGCTTCAGCTGTGCTCTATAATAAAACAGAGGCCATTAAATGCTCAAATAGCACAAAACTCCCTGATGGCCATTATTCCTCTTATGTGTCCTATCTGAATAAAACTGTTTTTGAGTGAAAGGAAATGAAGAAAATGCTGATGGAGTGATGGCCCCATCAACACTGCATCAGAATGGATTGAATTTTCCGGCACAATCGAAAGAAAACATGATAACACATAGAAAAAGTGCTAAACTAAATAAAGCCTATCTGCCTTAGACTGCACAATGGCACGCCATCAACAGTTTGCAGCCGATTTTCTACCATGTATTTATGAGCTAATCCACATTATCTGATAGATAAATGGTTCGATTCTGTCATTCCTGGCATGGTGTAGGGATGCAATAAATGGTAGCTTAGTGAGAGAAAAAAAAACAAGAGTGTTTTGCGAACTGTTAGAATGGAACAAACGTCCACATCACTCACAGTGCAGTGTCAGAGCGCAACAATTCATGCCTCATTTGTCATGTCTTTGTCTTGGAGAACTAAACACTCAACCGAGCCCTTTTCCAGCAGAACAGCACCTTAAGCTGATAAATGAACACTTGTGGCTAGTGTTCAGTATCCAAATCTGGTCTCATCAGAAGCAGCACAATGCTCAGTGTGGTACTGTTTTAATAACAGGCCAATTTCTCTAACAATACAAAGCGTAATGAAAATCCAAATAAAGCAAACAAAACAGATGAGCACTTTCGCTGGTTTATGAGAAACAGGAAAAAGAACATATTTCCCCCATGAGCTGATTCATCTTGTGCTCGAGATGTTTGTTTTCTGCTGAGAAGTGGAACATGATAACTTCAACACAGGAGATAGGTCTCCAAGTCATTATAATTTGAAAGCCCAATAAAAGCATCAAGCATAGTCTCAGTATTGAGGGCTGATAAGATAAAGCAAAAACAAATTTTAAGGGGGGGTGGGGGGGGGAAATATATATTTGTTTGTTTATGCATATAGGACCTGAAAATATTGTTACCCAGATTCAGTCACTGCACATCTATGAACCACAGGTCATTGTATCAAATCATGTGACTGACCACCACTAATAGTACAGTGCTGTCTTTTTACAAGGTGTGGTAGAATGTGACTGAATGCTCCTCTCGGAAGCTGAAAAGGCACAGATAATGATTTCAAAATGAATAACAGTGTTAACGAATAACAGTGCATATAGCGTGCCTTGTTGGCAAGTGCTATTTGCACTAGTTTTGACATATTGAAAAGAACTACTACTTTTACATGGTGAAATTATCTATGTAAAGCGCAGTGCAGCTGCACAGCAGATCTGACAGAGCGAGCTTCGCGCTGATTGGCTGTGCTACGGCAACTGCAGGAACCTATGGTGAGGCGGCTGAGTGAGTGAACCAATAAGGTCGCTATAAGAAATCCCGCCGAAATAGGTTGCCTGAATTAGCATAATGAAGCTATAAAAGACTGTGATTAGCCATAGGATTCAGGTTCAAATTGACTGAAGCGATACTCTGAGAAGCACAAGCACGGCGCGTCACGCAATACTCGTTCCCTCTCTTAGGGAACCGAGGTTACGCAAGTAACCAAATACGTTCCCTTTCAAGAGGTATCTCGTATTGCATACGGGAACACAATGTAAAACGCTGTGCGTGCTTAGCCTAACCCAACTATGGCCTGAGGAGAACCTGAGGCACATTAAAAGGATAGGTAACAATGAGCCCCAAGGAGGTCAACAAGGTGGGCCTCATATAAGGGCATATAAAATTAGGCCGGACATAATCGGGCCTAATGAATGAGTGGTGATATATGAGTGATATGTATATGTACATATGTGAGTTATAAAACCCTTGGGACACTGTACAAATTGTGAATAAAACAGAATGCAATGTTGTGGAAGTTTCAAATTTCAATATTTTATTCAGAATACAACATAGATATAATATACAACATAAACTGAGAAAATGTATAATTTTAAGGGAAAAATAAGTTGATTTTAAATTTCATGGCATCAACACATCTCAAAAAAGTTGGGACAAGGCCATGTTTCCCACTGTGTGGCATCCCCTCTTCTTTTTATAACAGTCTGCAAACGTCTGGGGACTGAGGAGACAAGTTGCTCAAGTTTAGGAATAGGAATGTTGTCCCATTCTTGTCTAATACAGGCTTCTAGTTGCTCAACTGTCTTAGGTCTTCTTTGTCGCATTTTCCTCTTTATGATGTGCCAAATGTTTTCTATGGGTGAAAGATCTGGACTGCAGGCTGGCCATTTTTATTACAACCAAGTTAGTATTTGTACGCATTTTTACATTTATTCTAAAATAATAACTAATATATTATTTGTGAACTAATGTTCAGCTTTTCTTTTTAATAGTCAACTTATTTTCAGCAGTCATCAAGGTAGCTAGGTTAGAGACTGGGCCAGTCTCTAGTGTCAATTTTGTTTTGTTTATTTCTTTGATTTGGAAGCTGTCTCAGGTTACGTATGTAACCTCTGCTCCCTGAGAACAGGGAACGAGACATTGTGTCCTAGAACGCATATGGGAAATGCCTTCAGTACTATCAAATCATGGCAATCCTATTGACCATCGCAGCCCATGACGTCATCAATGTGCGACCAGGAAGTATATAAGGGCGCCTTGCAAACATATCATTATCCTTTCATCTGAAGGGACTGTTTGGCAGGCAGGCCCCGAGGTATGGCAACGAGACGCAGTGTCTCGTTCCCTGTTCTCAGGGAACAGAGGTTACATACATAACCTGAGACATTCTCTCCACTGAACTGAAGGGCCTGCGACCGTCTGACCAGACTCAGGTGGCTGTGTACTCACAGGTGACCTTCAGTGAAGGGAGCACCAGCCTGCCTGATAGGCAGACCAAGGCTATAGGCTTATTAGGACAAGTCCCCATACTGTAGGGGATCAGTAGCAGGAAGTGACACCACTGTCGTGCTAGGGAGCAAACTCGCCTTCAGGTGCTGCCTGCTAGGCAGCATCAAGCTGGACGCAGTGATGGGAAATTGCCTCAAGGGAGGCCTGGTGAGGCCTGCTACCTGATAGCAAGCCCTCAGGGAGGCCTGGAGAGGCCTACTGCCTGACTGATCATCATGCTAGCTACTAGAGTATCTATACTCAGGAACTCGCCCTCAGGGAGGCATGGTGAGGCCTACCACCTGATAGCAAGCCCTCAGGGAGGCCTGGAGAGGCCTATCACCTGACTACAAGTCATGCTAGTTACCCCGAGCGTCCAGAATCGGAAACTCGCCTTCAGGGAGGCCAGGTGAGGCCTACTACCCGATAGCAGATCATGCTAGCTGCCAGAGCATCCAGACTCAGAAGCCCGCCCTCAGGGAGACCTGATGAGGCCTTCTACCCGATAGCAGGCCCTCGGGGGAGGCCTAGTGAGGCCTCTCACCCAACAGCAAGGCATGCTAGCTGCTCGAATATCTAGACTCGGGAACCCGCCTCCAGGGAGGCCTACTACCTGATAGCAAGCTTCTAGGGAGGCCAGACAAGGCCTACCACCTATTAGCAACACATGCTACTGGCTGAAAAAAAGTAGATACCCAATCTGGGTACATTAGGGATGCACAAAGCCTACGCTCACGTAGTGAGGGGCTCGGGCGATAAACCTTTAGACACGCCACCAACATAGCCTAGGCCAGCCTAGGCCAGCTACCGCAGCCGCCCTGTTTGTGAGGGCCAGCCTGAAAGCATAGATCTTAACCCGAGGCTCGGAGGAGCAGCAGCCTCACATGAGAGGAGGCACTTAGGCGGAGCAAAATCAAAAGCCCCGAGGGCTGTACATAAGACCTAACTGAAGCTCAAGCGTTAGTCTCTGGCTACACACTCTCCAAATACTTAAATAGAGAGGAGACAAACTACTTTACCCTGAGGTGGCCTTAACAGTCCGAAGGGTTAAAAACCCATAACAACTATCTAAGCGGTGGTATCAACCTATATTGGTCTAGGAGGACGCCCACCCACCTAGTATTACGCTCCATACCGAAGGAAATGAGCGGTGGCCTCAAAACTACTCTCACACTGAGAGGAAGCATAATTACACACAGCAAACAGAGTGGTAGCCCAACCTAGTGATTTAACAAAGAAAAAGCCAACCCAACTCACATATGAAGCCCATGCAACTGGTGCTTCTAATTATATCGTTCTAACCACCTAACAGGGGAACTTCAGGGCCTAAAACATCCTCCAAAATGATCCAATGATCCCCATTCAAGATTCAAGATTCAAGAGTTTTATTTGTCACATACACAGTTATATACAGAATATACAACCGGCAGTGAAATGTAAACAGGTCCACTCCATGGACAGTGCAAATTCACAGTTAAAAACACAAGGAGGAAATTATAATAGAAATAGAATAAAAAAGTACTATATATATATCTGTAGAATTATAAATAATCAAGTCAAGTAGAAAAAAAGTAAAAAATAAAAATAAAGAAGTGGAATAAAATAAGTGAAGTAAACTGTGCAGTGAGTAAACTGTAGACTTATAAATATGTGGTTAACAAATGTACAAAGAGTATAATGTGCAAACAGGTTTATAACAGGTTGTTACACAGTAACAACGAGAACAGAACAGAAAGTGCAGTGCAATGTCAGTATATCGATGGTCACGTGATGTTAAGTGACTGAGTTCAGGAGTCTGATGGCCTGGGGGAAGAAGCTCCTCCTGAGTCTCTCAGTTTTGGCCATCAGGCTTCGGAAGCGCTTACCAGATGGCAGCAGCGTGAAATGAGGGTTTGCAGGGTGATTAGAGTCCTTGATGATCTTAGTAGCTCTACCTTTGCAGTGTTTGGTGTAGACGTCCTGCAGAGACGGGAGAGCTGACCCTGAGATATGCTCGTATAAGCGCACGACTCTTTGCAGGGCTTTGCAGTCATGGCTGTGATGCACTGAGTTAATACACTTTCTATCGCCCCTAAATAGAACGTTTTCAGGATAGCTGGTGAAACCCTGAATTTCCTCAGCTGGCACAGGTGGTACAGTCTTTGCCTGGCTTTTTTCACCTGTGTCTGAATGTGAGCAGTCCAGGTCAGGTCCTCTGAGATGTTTACACCCAGGTACTTGAAGCTGCTCACTCTCTCTACTGGTGACCCGCTGATCATGAGGGGGGGAGTATGTCCGTTGCTGTCTCTTCCTGAAGTCCACAATCATTTCTTTGGTCTTGCCAACATTCAGAGAGAGACAGTTGTCCTGGCACCATGATGTTAGATGCTCCACCTCGTCCAAGTATGCCGTCTCATTGTTGTTGGAAATGAGGCCCAGGACAACAGTATCATCAGCAAATTTGATGATAGAGGTGGAGCTGTGTGTGGACAAACAGTCATGCGTGTAGAGACAGTAGAGCAGGGGACTCAGGACACAGCCCTGTGGAGCTCCCACACTCAGGGTGATGGAGGTGGAGGTGGACTGGCCTACTCTCACCACCTGAGGCCTGCCAGTGAGGAAGTCCTCAATCCAGTGGCAGAGAGAAGGATTCAGGCCGAGATCCAGGAGTTTGGCGGTTAGCTTAATGGGAACTATGGTGTTAAAGGCTGAGCTATAGTCAATAAATAGCAGCCTTACGTAGTTCCCACTTTTGCTGTCGATGTGAGTGAGGGAGAAGTAGAGGACATGAGAGATGGCATCTTCAGTCGATCTATTGGGATGATAGGCAAACTGAAGAGGGTCCAAAGTGTCAGGAATGAAGGAGCAAATGGTGTTTTTACCATTTTACCATAACCCTATACAGGGAACCTAAGCCCTTCCTTAAACATCATTAAAATTTAGAAGGAGACTTACCCGCTCGCCTCGCCTGCGCCCGGGGAGAAGAAGGTGGGAGAGGAGAGGAGGAGGACTGATGTTTCTAGCACGCCCTCGGGGGTGGAGACCCGTCGTGATGCTGACAGCGCTGGTTCCGGGGTCGCCTCCCTGAAGTCCTTCCTCTTCCGGTTGCGGGAGTCCCTCCTCCTCTGCATCCTACTCCTCCACGGAGGGGGCGCACGAGAGGTGATACTGGCTCTCTGGCCCTGTCACACCTGTGACACCTGTCACGCTGTAGGTTTTCCCCATATGCGTTATAGTACACAGTGCGAGTTCCCTTTCGAAAGGGAATGTCCAAGTTTCTTCTCCAATTCTCTCACCTTGTGTGGTTTCTGTTTGCCAGCTGTGTTATTTTTGTTTTGTCCACCCTGTATACAGCTGTATTTATTTTTCTTTGTTCTTGTTGTTTAAAGCTACTTCCTTATTGTAAATACATTCCTCTATAATCATGCTAAATATCACAGATATCTAATTCACTTTCTTTTGTTAATAAAACACTAATTTGCAATTCAGTTCAGCATTGTCTCAGTGCCTTAACTCCTCACATGGTTATGTTATGTGTATGCAAATATCGGAATCTCCTAAGTTAATGTTACTCCCATTTACCCCTTGATTGACCACCTTCAGCATCGTAACAGATTGTGTTCTCGAATATGGGCGAACATGTTAGATGTTTCCTCCTTTTGCAGCCACTTTGCATCCCCAGAAGGCAGAGTAGGGAATGATGTGACAGGTAGGACTCATTATGGCATTGGCATTGCCTTAAAATCTATTTCCTAGTGTTTATCTTTGCCTTTGTGAGCTTTATTACACATACCATTACAGAACCAACCAAAACAGTATCATTGTGGCGTTTTTTCCTTTCCTTTTGATTTTTGTTTTCCTATGGACCTTCCCACAGTCCAGCTTCTGAGCTGGAATGACGAGGGAGCCCGGAGGAATCTCAGGGCTGACGGATCCCGGTGGATTCGAGTAAGCACAGAGCCGGGGCAGAGCCGATGGGATGGCAGGCCGAGGTGGATACATGGGCCTAGAGCAGTGGTCACCAACTCATCGATCGTGATCTGCTACCTCAAAATTCACGCAGGACAATTCGACTGGCAATAAATTGGAAACAGCCAGATTTGTGCTCCAAACACACAATAAGCAACCGGATGGTTTTTAGTTTAATTTTGGCTGATATCTATTACGGACTTGCACACAAACTGCATTGCAATCATTTCTCGAATGTCATTTGTGTGAAAATATTACAAAGTCTGTTAAGGGGCGTTAACACAGACCAGAGATGGGACACGCTGGTTGTGTAAATGTAAATTTTACTCCTCCCAACAATGCTAATAAATAAATGTGTGAGAGTGTGTTATAGGCTACATGACATGTTAGTAATGACAGCACTACTGAAGCACACATCTCCGCAGATGAGCAGCTGTATCTCTTCAGCAAACTGCCACAAATGAAAGTGAAAGTTGCAGACGCTCAATACACAATCATCATCATTAAAAGTAAAGAATCGTAATGATCTTACCAGTCCGTATGCCACTCTCTCTCTCTCCTATCGCAGTCTTTGATTTAGAAATTAGGTGCTGATCAATATAATGCAGCTCATATTGATTTCGATGACGTGAACTCCGTTAAAAATGCATATAGCGTGGGAATTGAAGATTGGATTTATATCTGTTTTGCAGAGACACGTTTATGTGACCAAGTGTAAATGGAATTGTTCTGATAAATCAGACAGATATCTGATCTGTAAAAATACATGAAGTAGGCTAGACCAGGTATAAATAGGCCCAGCAAAATCAATGATGCTTGAAATATTGTAAGAAAAATATAAATATTGAATTGGGGAGGGGGTTACATGAATGTATCTCTGAACGAAACTGACTGTCTTCAGAATAGTTTCGATGGCATTTTTACAGCGGTACCCAAAGAATCACTTCTTTTCCATAAGCACCACCTACTGTCAGAGAGTGAATTTGCATTTTTATTCAGTCCATCTGTTTTTGTTTTGTGCAGGTGTCTTATGTAACAATTTGACAAAGCTAGTTCTTCATAGTTCCTAGTCATTGAAATTATGGAATCTAATTTAAATAAAAAACAACTGCTCATGCTACATGTGTGTATCTTTGTTTGGATCGTGATTAAAATGCAGTGGTTGCCTCTCATTTCAAATGGCTCAATTTTTCAAGGCCAGTTTGGCCTGTTATAGAGCAAATAAACAACAAATAAATTTGCTTAAAGAAAACTGGCAGCTGGTATCGGAAATAGCTTTACAATTGCTTGTAAAAATAAAAATAAATCTGAATCGGCCATGAAAAATCTATAGGTAGATCTTGCCTTATCAAGGCCGAGGTCAGGGATCTTTGGCTTGCAAAGGTTGGTGACCACTGGCATAGAGGTGAAGCTTGGGAATCCTCAACCTCGTGCTAAGCTGGTGATCATAAAATCCGAGGTGAATCCGATGGGCCACACAGAGTTAGCAGCACGGGCAGGACGAGGAGAAGAATGACACCAGTGGAGCCGACAGAAGCTGTGAATCTGTGGGATCAGGAAGTCAGGCGGGAACACTAAAGCAGGAAGATTTCTGGATGGAAGACTCGAGGGTGGGGACTCAACAGGGAAGTGGATCCACAGACCACAGATATATAAGGCAGCGGTACTCTCCTGGCTCTGTGATGAACTGGACAGCACACTTTGACTCCGTGGTGACCCAGGTAGCAGGCTCTAATGCTTGGTTTGTGGTAGGTGTGGGTCCGGGCATCCCTCTCTGCCTCGGTGATGGTTTCATCACCCTGCCACCATCAATATTCCACCAGTGGCTGATTCTCACAGGTGATGAGGTGAAGACGTGCTGGTAAGTCCATCTTCTATATTTAAGGTCCTGTATTCTGTCACGAGTGACTATAGTCACAACTCACATGATGAAGGAGATTAAGGAAATACGTTTTTAATAATGAATGCATCTCTTGAGAACACAACCACATCAAACAAAGATCAAACAAGGACAAGGATCTAAGGATAACTCAGGGCTTTAAAGCAGTGGGGAACAAATTCAAAACCAACAAGACTAATTAGTGAACTAAGGCAAACAAAATCACAGAAACTGACCATACGTGTTACAATAATCTATTAACAATTTGAATTTTTTTTTTTTTTTTTCAAATTAACCAACAGCCACATATAGACTGAGTTTCAGGAGAGACAACTGCATGAATTAGTGAATCTGCTTAAATATATCCTTTATATTATATGACAGTAAAGTTAAGGCTCATATTTGGCTATGTTCTTTTAATTTATGGAGACCTCTAAGTGTCTGTATAGCCTATGTTGTGATATATGCACATTTGTTCAAAATAGCCTTCATGGGCAGATTGTTCCCATAATGTAAGCAAAAGTTTTGTATTGTTTACATGACAGATGCACGTTGTTATCTTTTTTTCTGTTAATTATTACCATGTTGGGCTGTGTGTCTATTTTTCTTAATTGCATCAACTCAGAATGGCTAATGTTGGTTTGATTGCTTGTGTTAGAGAAAATAAATAATTTTTCTCTATCTGATGTAGATTTAATGCGGGTGCGGTTTGGGTCACTTGTGTCAAATGGGTCAGATAGGGTACGGAATTAAATTAGTGCTGCTCACATGAAAGAAAAACATTATATAACAAAACTTTTCAACATGCACTGGAATGAATAATCCACTGAAAATGCATATTGGATGACCAATAATTATCTTCTATTAAATTTAAATAAGACTGAGGTATTACTTATTGGACCAAAAACCTGTACACATAATCTCTTCGAATACAATTTGCATTAAGAAGGATGTACTGTTACTTCATCATCAACAGTCAAAGACCTGGGTGTTATTTTAGACAAACTTGAAAATCATATTTCATGTTACAAACGCAGCCTTCTTCCACAGGAACATCACTAAGCTACAGAACATGCTATCTGTTTCTGAAGCAGAAAAGTTAGTTAATGTATTCATGGTCCCTAGACTAGATTGCTGGTTGTCCTGCATCATCAAACAAACTACAATTAGTCCAAAATGCAGCTGCTAAAATATGATCATATAACACCAATTTTATCATCTCTACACTGGTTACCTATTAAGTTCCATATTGGTTAACAAAGTATTACTACTGACCTACACCGACCAGGCATAACATTATGACAGGTGAAGTGAATAACACTGATTATCTCTTCATCACGGCACCTGTTGGTGGGATATAGTAGGCAGCAAATTAACATTTTGTCCTCAAAGTTGATGTGTTAGAAGAAGGAAAAATGGGCAATTGTAAGGATTGGAGCGAGTTTGACAAGGGCCAGATTGTGATGGCTAAATGACTGGGTCAGAGCATTTCCAAAACTTCAACTCTTGTGGGGTGTTCCCGGTCTGCAGTGGTCTATCAAAAGTGCTCCAAGAAAGGAACAGTGGTGAACCGGCGACAGGGTAATGGGCGGCCAAGGCTTACTGATGCATGTGGGGAGAGAAGGCTGGCCCGTGTGGTCCGATCAAACAGATGAGTTACTGGAGCTCAATTTGCTCGAGAAGTTAATGCTGGTTAATCCACCGCAGAAAGCACCAATAGTGAGCATGTGAGCATCAGAACTGGACCACGTGGGGAATGGGAGAAGGTGGCCTGGTCTGATGAATCACGTTTTCTTTTACATCATGTGGATGGCCGGGTGCGTGTGCGTCTCTTACCTGGGGAACACATGGCACAGGATAGCTTAGTGATGTTCCTGCATCCTGGCATTATGGGAAGAAGGCAAGCCGGCAGAGGCAGTGTGATGCTTTGGGCAATGTTCTGCTGGGAAACCTTGGGTCCTGCCATCCATGTGGATGTTACTTTGACACGTACTACCTACCTAAGCATTGTTACAGACCATGTACACCCTTTCATGGAAACAGTATTCCCCTGCTGGCTGTGGCCTCTTCCAGCAGGATAATGTGCCCTGCCACAAAGCAAAAATTGTTCAGGAATGGTTTGAGGAGCACAACTATGAGTTTGAGGTGTTGACTTGGCCTCCAAAGGATCTGATACTAACATCTTGGTGCCAGATACCACAGCACACCTTCAGGGGTCTAGTGGAGTCCATGCCTCGACGGGTCAGGGCTGTTTTGGCAGCAAAAGGTGGACCAACACAATATTAGGTCATAATGTTATGCCTGATTGGTGTATAAGGCCCTAAATGGTTTAGCTCCTGCGTATTTAACTGATCTTCTATCGCCCTACAATCCATCACCCTCCTTAAGGCCACACAACTCGGATTCTGGTAGTACCTAGGATATCTAAAGGGCCTTTCGCATCAGAGGAACTTTTTCATAGTTCCTAGAATTAATGGCGAAAGTAGTCACTTTTTGGCACGTTCGCACCGCAGGAACTTTAGTTCTAGGATCTTCTTTTGGGGGAACTGATTTAGCTCCTACTTCAGAGTAGAACCCAGAACAATAGGAACTACTAGTGACGTAAGTGTACGCTGATTGACCGAACACCGAAACTGTCCAAAAAAAAAGCAGTCTACATGCATACCTAAGTGTGCTTAGGGCTCTGCCGTTCTTGGTGCTGACAAAATAAAGGTCTGTTGCACTGTCAAAATAAAAGTCATAGCTCCACGACCCAGTGGAGGCATAATCACTTTTATTACACTGTTCACTTACATCACATTACTCACTTATATTACACTGCTTACTTAAATTACTTTAAGGAGTACACTGATAGCAAGTGTGAAGAACCCAAGTGCAGCTTTATTATATCCAAACATAAACAAAATACAAAACTAACAAAGACTTGTCTTGGCGTTCCGTGGCAAACATGACTTGAAAAACACTTACCAAACAGTATCAAATGATGTAATACACTTGTATGACAAAAATCGACAGCGTTATTTGAGTCCATTTCGCACTTATAAGAAAAAAAGTGATGTCGCCGGTGACTTTTCTGACCCCTGAGAGTTAAGGCAAAGTCAATATACTGAGACAAAGAAGTCCAAAAAGTGTAATGGCTAATGCTAACGCTGCGACTGCCAGTATGCAGGAAAGGAGAACATAGGCCATTTTTTTCAACGGAGAAGAGACTTCACTACACTGAATTGTCAGCCAGAGGAAAGAATAAGCCGTCGGCTTGGAAACCTGTTAATGACCGCTGATCTCCCGACATGCCTCACTTTTAGCAAAGGAAGGTAGATTCAAGATTCAAGATTCAAGAGTTTTATTTGTCACATACACAGTTATATACAGAATATACAACCGGCAGTGAATATGACTTATAAATATGTGGTTAACAAATGTACAAAGAGTATAATATGCAAACAGGTTTATAACAGGTTGTTACACAGTAACAACGAGAACAGAACAGAAAGTGCAGTGCAATGTCAGTGTATCGATGGTCACGTGATGTTAAGTGACTGAGTTCAGGAGTCTGATGGCCTGGGGGAAGAAGCTCCTCCTGAGTCTCTCGGTTTTGGCCATCAGGCTTCGGATGCACTTACCAGATGGCAGCAGCGTGAGATTAGGGTTTGCAGGGTGATTAGAGTCCTTGATGATCTTAGTAGCTCTACCTTTGCAGGGTTTGGTGTAGACGTCCTGCAGAGACGGGAGAGCTGACCCTGAGATATGCTCGGATAAGCGCACAAGTCTTTGCAGGGCTTTGCAGTCATGACTGGTGCTGTTCCCATACCACGCTGTGATGCACTGAGTTAATACACTTTCTATCGCCCCTAAATAGAACGTTTTCAGGATAGCTGGTGAAACCCTGAATTTCCTCAGCTGGCGCAGGTGGTACAGTCTTTGCCTGGCTTTTTTCACCTGTGTCTGAATGTGAGCAGTCCAGGTCAGGTCCTCGGAGATGTTTACACCCAGGTACTTGAAGCTGCTCACTCTCTCTACTGGTGACCCGCTAATCATGAGGGGGGAGTATGTCCGTTGCTGTCTCTTCCTGAAGTCCACAATCATTTCTTTGGTCTTGCCAACATTCAGAGAGAGACAGTTGTCCTGGCACCATAATGTTAGATGCTCCACCTCGTCCAAGTATGCCGTCTCATTGTTGTTGGAAATGAGGCCCAGGACAACAGTATCATCAGCAAATTTGATGATAGAGGTGGAGCTGTGTGTGGACAAACAGTCATGTGTGTAGAGAGAGTAGAGCAGGGGACTCAGGACACAGCCCTGTGGAGCTCCCACACTCAGGGTGATGGAGGTGGAGGTTGACTGGCCTATTCTCACCACCTGAGGCCTGCCAGTGAGGAAGTCCTCAATCTAGTGGCAGAGAGAAGGATTCAGGGCGAGATCCAGGAGTTTGGCGGTTAGCTTAATGGGAACTATGGTGTTAAAGGCTGAGCTATAGTCAATAAATAGCAGCCTTACGTAGTTCCCACTTTTGCTGTCGATGTGAGTGAGGGAGGAGTGGAGGACATGAGAGATGGCATCTTCAGTCGATCTATTGGGACGATAGGCAAACTGAAGAGGGTCCAAAGTGTCAGGAATGAAGGAGCAAATGGTGTTTTTAATGAGTCTCTCAAAGACCTTCATGACTATAGACGTGAGAGCCACTGGATAGAGGGGTCTGGTAAGCCCTACATGGGAAAACCTATTTCAGCCAAATAACATTTTGTTCCTAAATGACTTCCCATGTTACCTGTGTGGACAAAAAGGGCACACTAAACCGAATTGTCTGAAGAGCTCAGCTCCGCTTACCCAGCTATGTTGTTCCAAGGAAGGATGTAGCCAAATCCCCAAGCTTTTTGAGAACTACAAATGTAGAGATAAATGGTGAGAAATTGACTGCTTTGACACTGGCAGTGATCAGACTCTGCTAAGAAGAAAGTTTATATCACCCTCTTTAATCAACACAGTGAACAAGCTACCTATTTGCTGTGTACATGGAGACAAGAGCTTGTTACCTACTGCCAATGTTTGTCAAAATAGAAGATCAGACTTACCTGGTGAAAGTGGGGGTGGCTGATAACTTGTCTTTCCCTGTAATTCTGGGTCGAGATATACCAGTGCTGCTGGAGTTGCTGCATCCGAACCAACCAGAGGAGATTGAACACACACTAAGTACTTTACCTTTCTTCAATGCAGACATAGAATCCGGGGTGCTGAAGAGGAGAAAGACTAGAAAAGAAAAGACAAGAGAAGGTAAAACATGCTGTTCATACAGTGTTTGAAAATATGGACCGTGACTTACCTGTGAACTTCCAGATGCCCACCAACATCATTCAGATGCAGCAGGAAGATGCTAGAAGCCTTTAAATGACGGTACACCCAGATATGTTATAATGAAGAGACTCCTCTATTGAGAGATCGGGGCTCAGAAACAACTGGTGGTTCCACCATGTGTTCGAGAGGTGGTGTTACATTGAAGTCACTCAATTCCTTGGGTTGGCCACCCTGGGGAAAAATAAGACCACTGCAAGAATCAGAGTTTTTTTTTTTTTTTTTTTTTTTCTGGCCTGGTTTGAAAGTGGATGTGGCCCAATTTTGTAAAAGCTGTCCTGTTTGTCAAAAGGTTTCCCTCAGATGTCCGTCAAGAGCCCCACTACAACCACTGCCTATTATTGGTACCCCGTTTGAGAGGCTTGGAATGGATATCATTGGTTCAGTGGAGAGGAGTCGCTCAGGAAACCGTTTTATGTTGATCACAGATTATGCCACCAGATACCCAGAGGTATTTCCCTTAAGATCGGCGAAAGCAAAACCTGTAGCTACTTCCTTGGTCCAGTTATTTACCAGGGTCGGGTTTCCCGCAGAAATTCTAACTGATCAGGGCACTAATTTCATGTCTACCTTGTTGAAGCTGTTCTACCAGCTCTAAGGAATTAAGAGTCTGCGTACTACCCCCTATCATCCCCAAACGGCTGGGCAGACTGAGCGATTTAACCAGACTTTGAAGCAGATGCTACGAGTTTGTGAGTGAGACTGGAATCAGTGGTTACCCTATCTTTTATTCGCTTATCTTTAAGTCCCCCAGGCTTCCACAGGCTTTATTCCTTTTGAGCTGTTGTATGGCTATGATGTCAGGTGCGCATTGGCTCTGCTCCAGGAGATGTTGGAAGGAAGTCCTGAAAAAGAGCCCACCAGTGTTGTCTCCTATGTTCTACAAATGAGGGAACGGTTGCAGAAGTTGACTACTTTGGCTCAGAATCATTTGGCGGAAGCCAGGGAACAACAGAAGACCTGGTATGACCCTCTGGCTCGAGAAAGAAATCTGGAGACTGATCAAAAGGTACTGGTCATGTTGCCCAGTCGAGAGAGTAAACCGCTAGTAAAATGGCAGGGTCCCTATGAAATCCAGAAATGCCTCGGTCCTACCACCTATGAAATCAGTATGTCTGGTCAAGATCGTTCCAGTCGAGTGTTGCATGTTAACCTGTTGAAGGAGTGGGTTCCCCGTTCGGAGAGGTCACAGTCACTGATGATTCACTGTGCTGAAGAGGAGGAATTGGATTCCCAGCGGTCTCAAATACAAGCTCTCTTCACTTCAATGATATTTTCTGAATATACTGGGTTTACCAACTTGATTGAACATGATGTGGTACTGAAACCTGATGCTGTTGTGAAACGTCAGAGTTATAGGATATCTGAGCGACTCCAGGGGACATTGAAGGAGGAGGTAGATCTAATGCTCTGCTTGGGGATCATTGAGCCTTCGAATAGTGAGTGGTGTCATCCAATAGTCCTTGTGCCAAAGAAGGATGGGAGTATTAGATTCTGTATAGATTTCTATATTTGAATTCGGTATCCAAGTTTGATTCCTACCCCTCGCATAAGTGACCTAATTGATCGTTTGGGCCAGTCCAAATATTTGACAACAATGGACCTCTCTAAAGGTTATTGGCAGATTCCACTGACTCAATCCTCCCGCCCATTAACTGCATTCCGGACACCAGGGGGCCTCTTCCATTTTAAGGTGTTACCTTTCGGCCTTCACGGGGCTGTGGTGACCTTCCAGAGGTTAATGGATCAGGTGTTGCGTGGTTTACACTTTCTTGCGGCATATATTGACGATATTGTTGTTTACAGTGACACCTGGGAGGAACATGTGCAGCATCTCCAAGAAGTCTTGCAGTGTCTTCAGTGTGCCGGCCTCAGCATCAACCCCACTAAGTGCGCTGTAGCTAAACAAAAGACTGAATACCTGGGCTATGTCATTGGCCAGGGTGTTGTGCGAAAGCCTTGGAGAAGTGTGTGGTTCCCCAGACACGAAAGGACCTGCAATTTTTTTTGGGAATGGCTGGATTTATCATTGCTTTGTCCCTAACTTTTCCAGCAGGGCTGCTCCACTGATTGACATGGTGGGGGCACGTTGCCCGAATCAACTGCAGTGGACTGAGGAGAGATTGAAAGTCTTCCGGGATATCCAGGGAAGATTGACAACTGACATTATGCTACACAGTCCTGACTTTAGTTGATCCTTCATTGTACAGACTGATGCCTCTGAGAGGGGAGTAGGAGCTGTCCTATTGCAAGGACTACCAGAGCGCCAAAAGCCAGTGGCTTACCTCAGTCATAAACTGTTTCCAAGAGAGGTAAGCTATTCGACTGTAGAAAAAAAAGTGTTTAGCCATAAAGTGGGTGTTGGATTCCCTACAATACTATCTACTAGGTTGTGAGTTTATCTTGGAGACTGAGCATAAAGCATTTCAATGGTTGGGGAGAATGAAGGATTCTAATGGAAGGATCATAAGATGGTATCTCGCCATGCAGACCTTCAGATTCAAGATTCGACATGTATCTGGTAATGTCAACATTACCGCTGACTAGCTCTCCTGCTCTACTGGCGAGATTCTTGAAGGGAGGGGAAATGTGACGGCCCGAGTGGTGGCCGCACAAGAGTGGTAATGTGGATGTATCTTGTACACACACACCCACATACATACATACACATACATACATCTATTTATTAATTTAAGGATAATCTTTATTTAAACTTCCCTCTTTTGTCATTCACACTCATTTGTTTCAGTATAATAGTTTATATTCGTTAATTCTTTATTGTTAGGTTTCCATTTGCTTACATTTGCAACACATCTTTATATACATTGTTACTAATTTGAAGTGCACACAAATTAGTTACTTTGTATTCGTTACTTTGTATCTTTTACTTACATTTGTTTCTATTTTGAGTTTAAGTTTACCTGTGAGTGTGGCAATGATCTTCAGACATGGTCCACTACAGCCGCAATCTGGTGTGAAGAAAATTAGAGTCCAGGCAGGAACAAAGAATTTAAGCGCTTTGGTTCTACCATTCAGTGAGGCTGCCCGGGGGAGCAGGAAAAGTTAATGTCTTTTTATTAATTGATTTATTTAATTGTACATTTATGGTATTTAATTTTATTTTGCTTTTCTTTATCTTGATTTTATATATCTCTTTGTTTGGTTAAATCTTGGTTTACTTGATTTGTTATGTTCGATGTAAAGTTTCATTGTTTTCCCTTTTAATTTGTAATGGGCCCATCCTTTCCTTTATAAGCTTTTGCTTTTGTTCATTTGGGTAGGTCATTTGTAGCTTGTCTGTCTGTCTGTCTGTCTGTCTGTCTGTCTGTCTGTCAAAATGTGAGTTTGAAAGGTTTTTTTTTTTTGTTGGAAAGCTGGTGTTCCTTGTTCTTGGCTTCTCGGTCCTTCACAGTTGGGAATGATATGTAGCTTTTAATATGATAAAAAGGTTATTTTATAAGAGAAGGCAGAGAAGGGAATATCAAGACAGGTGGGACTCATTTACGGCATTACCATAGTATTTAATAGTAATATTGAGTGATATATTATATATTGTCTAAAGAAAGTAGAAAATACCGATGTTTTCTTTCTTTGGCTTTGAGGTTTTATTAGTTATGATAAGACTTGAATTGTAATGACTATTAAAACTGCATATATGCATATGATGCTGATTATGCCTTTTAATGAATAAAGAGAAACCCGATAATTTAATTATTGTGTTATATTGTTTATTATGTTGTTTAATGACAATAATATTTTCATTAATATAGTTGAATATTTAGTGTCCCCAAACAAGCCAAACGCTAGAGGCGACAGGTGGTAGGATGGAGGAAAAAAACCTTGGGAGAATTCATGCTCAGTCGGGGTGCCAGTTCTCCTCTGGCCAACGAACAAAAAGTGTATGACTATGATTCAGGTAACATTACAGGTCTTTTACATTACATTTACGCATTTGGCAGACGCTTTTATCCAAAGCGACTTACATTGCATTCAAGGGACACATTTTTTTTTTTTTTTTTTTTTTTTTACATTTCTGTCAGTTCTTGCTTTCCCTGGGAATTGAACCCATGACCTTGGCGTTGCTAGCACCACACTCTTATTGTTTGAGCTACAGGAAAGATAGTAGTCAG
This sequence comes from Paracanthobrama guichenoti, assembly GCA_018749465.1. Taxonomy (NCBI): domain Eukaryota; kingdom Metazoa; phylum Chordata; class Actinopteri; order Cypriniformes; family Gobionidae; genus Paracanthobrama; species Paracanthobrama guichenoti. Next base: position 3,206,444 of record CM031957.1, read on the forward strand.
ATTAAATTGGAACATTCAGAATATTAGTCCAGTTCCATCTGGTTGAAGATTGGAGACATCACGCCAGAGACGGGTTTGTTGAGGATAAGTGCCACTGGATGTCGTGGCGATGAGGCCTTCAGAGGGGAGAGTCTAGTTGACACTGTATCTGCAGACTCTTCAGGGATGCGTTGGTCATGTCTAGCGCAGGTCCACCATCTGATCTGGATAAGGCCTGGATCTGGCTGACTACAGTAAACCTCGGTATAAACTGAGAGACTAAAATTAGCATAGATGCCATTCTTCTTATGGGTCATTCCACGAAATCGGTGCCTTTTCAAAAATGTGAAAAATATAATCGTTTCAAACTGATTTTTTTTTTTTTAATACCCATTCATTAAGACAAGATTAAGACATCTTAACATGACAAGAAGTTGTGTTGGGCCATCTCAAGCTATGCCATTTGTTATTTTATGACTGTTTGTTTATTTCATGGTTTGATATTTTCCTCAGTCCTGTTACCGACTAAAGTGTTACTATATATATATATATATATAGTAACACCACCACCACCAGCCTGCACAGTGGTAACAAGGCATGATGGATCCATGTTCTCATTCTGTTTACGCCAAATTCTGACTCAACAGAAATCGAGACTCATCAGACATTTTTCTTCAACTGTCCAATTTTGGTGAGCTCATGCAAATTGTAGCCTCTTTTTCCTATTTGTAGTGGAGATGAGTGGTATCCGGTGGGGTCTTATGCTGTTGTAGCCCATCCGCCTCAAGGTTGTGCGTGTTGTGGCTTCACAAATGCTTTGCTGCATACCTCAGTTGTAACGTGTGGTTATTTCAGTCAAAGTTGCTCTTCTATCAGCTTGAATCAGTCGGCCCATTCTGCTCTGACCTCTAGCATCAACAAGGCATTTTCGCCCACAGGACTGCCGCATACTGGATGTTTTTCCCTTTTCACACCATTCTTTGTAAACCCTAGAAATGGTTGTGCGTGAAAATCCCAGTAACTGAGCAGATTGTGAAATACTCAAACCGACCCGTCTGGCACCAACAACCATGCCACGCTCAAAATTGCTTAAATCACCTTTCTTTCCCATTCTAACATTCAGTTTGGAGTTCAGGAAATTGTCTTGACCAGGACCACACCCCTAAATGCATTGAAGCAACTGCCATGTGATTGGTTGATTAGATAATAGCATTAATGAGAAATTGAACAGGTGTTCCTAATAATCCTTTAGGTGAGTGTATACTTTGACTAGACATTTATTTTAAAAAGGGTCTTGTCCAAAATTCAATATACTATGGTGAGATCTATTTGACTGTCAAATGTCATTTTTCTTTTAAAATATCAAATGAATGACTGTAACAGGACTGGGCTCTCAACAGCCGAGAGGGTCTTTAGTCACCTATTGTTTGTCATTGCAGTTAATTACATGCATTATGGACAATAGTTATTAACTTATTTACTTCCATTTACGTTACCTATGAAGTTACCAATGGAACATTAGGCCATGACAATCTGCTTCCATATGGGAGGTAATCTAGAATTATATAGAAAAAACAATCATAGAAGAAAACATCTTGGTAACACTTTATTTTGATGGTTCCTTTTGAACATTCTTTTGACTATAAGTAACTTTGCTACTTCATGTCAACTAACTCTCATTAGAGTATTATGGCGGTGTGCAAGGAAGGCCCGGAGGATCATCAGTGACTCCAGCCACCCGTCCCACAGACTGCTCTCTCTGCTGCCCTCAGGAAGACGTCTCCGCAGCATCCGATCCCGCACTAGCCGACTTAGGGATAGCTTTTTCCCTGAGGCTATCAGACTATTGAACGCTCAAAACTAATACTCTCTACAGCATACTCCCACAATATGGCATGCCACACACCGCACTCAACTATAACAGTCAACACTGGACTATATACACACACTTCATTTATCACCGCACTATCTACCGGTTACCACTGGATACATCCGATGCACACTCATGACATTCTGTATCCAGTTCACATAAAATCATCATCATTTTATACGTATAAATGTCAATAATGTAGAACGTGTACATTCTGTGTATAGTGTTTCTTGTGTATAGTGTTTAATGTGTATATTCTGTGTACAGTGCTTAATGCGTATAGTGCTTAATGTGTATATTCTGTGTATTGTGTTTGTGTATAGGGTCTAATGTGTATATATCTGTGTATAGTGTCTAATGTGTATAGTGTCTAATGTGTATATTCTGTGTATAGTGCTTAGTGTTTAATGTGTATAGTGTTTAATGTATAGTGTTTAACGTGGTGCTAACTGTATGCATGTACTTTCAGAGTATAATGTGTAATGTAGTATTGACTGTAAGTATGTCCAATAGTACACTGTGTGTACTAACTATATGTATGTGCACATTGCACTTTTTTTCTGTTTTTACCTGCTTAAGGTTGTATGGTTATGTTAACTGTTACTGCAATTGTCTGGAGCACGCTCCCAAGAATTTCACTCTCCAAGGCACATGTGCTTTGGTGATGTGACAATAAACTGACTACTACTACTACTACTACTACTACTATTAATAGACTGTCTGCTTAATATCTGCTAACTCTTTATTGTGATGGTCCTCCAACAGACATTCTACTGACTATAAGTAACTTTGCAACTACATTATTCTAACCCTAACCCTACCAGTCTACTAATACTCTACAAACACTCTAATGAGAGTTAGTAGACATGTAAGTGCAATGTTACTTATAGTCAACAGAATGTTCAAAAAGGACCATCTACAACTTCAAAAACTGTACTAAAGTACTTTTAAAAACTGATTACTTCTGGTAAGTATGACATCTGGGAATGACATGTTGAAGTTAAAAATCTCAACAAAGGAAAGGAATTTAGATGTAAAAACTTTCAACTTAATCATGCACTTAGTAGTATTTAACATGTAAAAACTCACAATTGTATGTATATTGTGACAGTTAAAGAAACAGCTACCATTAAAAAAACAACATGGAATAGAAAATGGAAGTGGTGACAGAGGAACATTTGGCAGAAGGTAAATAATTTGATCTAACGCAATTTCATTCAACAGAGAAACCTCTATGATCGAAGATAATGACAGAGCTACTTCTCATTTTACTTTGTATGCTCTAACCATACATCTCTCTGTATCTCCACATGGCGGGCAGTGACTGGCAAAGGAGCAGGGATGAGATGAAGCACATCATCTAATAGATACCAAAGTACATCATCTCAAATAGGCCAAGAGAAACTGTTTGGACCTCTGCTGTGCATGCATTTCACCTGGACGTAAGAATCATTGCATCAGTGATGTGATGGCCTTTGCTGACAAGGCCATCAGCTTGTCTCTTCAGTGCACCTCCTACTCCATCAGGAGCCCATGACTGGCCTCAAAATAGTTCCATGTGCCTTGTGTGAAGCCCCATTTGTGTAATTCTGTGCAGAAGAGGAAAAAGTTGCCACACTGCCAGCATTGTGAGCAGGGTCCATCACTCAGAAAATGTAGCAGCTTCACAGTAGGATGCTCCTGCTTGACGTATGTCAGCACTGGCCTAAGATGCTCCCATATTGCAGCCGGGCGTTTTTGCTTTGAGGAAGTCACCGTACAGAAACAGGTGGGTGTGGCATTTGGGGCCGTGTATAACACACCTGTATGCAAGATGGCCTGTTGGTGTGACCCCCCCCCAAATTGTGCAGCCTGGATCTCGGAGGACCACTTACATGCATAGTTCTCTGAAAAATCAATATGAATGACACATTCATTATCATAGAGCTCTGTCTTCAGGGCTCTGACGAAGGCAAATTGCTTGCTGATATTGAAGTTATGCCGTTTGAACTTTACAAGCTGGTCATTACATTTTTCAACAAGGTCACCCAGAGTGCTCTCCATTACCTTTTTTACAGTGATTTTGAATGCTACACTTTCACCTCCTTCAGACCTCCGTCACGCCTCCATTCCCCATTGAACGTAGGAGACCATGGTTTCTGGTGTGTAAGGGGCCTTCATTGGAAAGTTGATGAGTTTGCATGTCTCACACTCGCCATACACTATTTTCTTTGTGAGTCACACACAATTTCTTTCACTAGCTCTTCAAGGTTGCAGTGCGAGACAAGCTTGTGTTGGTGGAGCTTATTCACTATGAAGGTAAGATTCTCGTCTTACACAGTCTTACACAGACACGTCTCCCTATCTGTCAGACTTGGACTGACCACCCAAAAAGGTCACAGGTGACAAAACAAAGAATACGAAATTATTCTCTCGGGGTATTCGGCCAAGAATTTCCTGTGAGCATTCCGCATTGTGTCAAGGAGGAATTGTTTTTGCTTTTTCAATTTACATTTTGTTTTAGTCTGCTTTTTGCCAGTTGTCAATCGGCTCACATCATCACGTTCAAAATATTGTCTCATGCAGGTCTTAATTGTCTCTCCAATTTGTGCGTTTCCTTTACGTTGAAATGCCAGGGGTTCTTTGTTCTTTGTTGACATTCTCCACCTTTTTTTGGAGAAACCCAATGCTGCCTCTGCATACTTCCTCAGCCTGTACTTCCGCATAATTTTACCCCCGGCACATATTTTCGCAATCATCTGCCTTTCCTTTTCGCCAGTGGCATTTTGGTAGCGTGCTCTTAGGTCGTTGGTAAGGGCCGCAGCTCGAGGTTTATCTTTGACCTTTTTGGACATTTGTCGTTTCTTCTGCCGTTGGCATCTTTTCTTAAATTTCTCCTTCTGTTTGCGTTCCTTTTTCATCTCTTTATCCAGCCGTAACAGCAGTAAAGTTATTTTTTTTGTGTGTTGTTTTGACCGTTTCCTTCCCTCTCGATGTTGTCTGAAATGTAAACATAACACAAAATTACTCCAATATTGCTTGTCAGTCTCTTTAGGAATAAATCAGTTAGATTCCACTAGTATAAATGTTTGTGTGGTGTACTTGTTCCATGTCTATTCTTGAATGCACTTCCCTACACCTCATTCCACTGCCTATATTTGCTTGTATGGTGCCTTCTTTGCTGCACTGGTCTTTGCCCAGTCTGCTCTCCATCTCCTTCGCCTCAACACCTTTTCTACCTCATTGCATTCTTCTATGCTTTTTTTTTCTTTCCTTGTTCTCTTTCTCTCTCATACTTCTTTTTTTCCCATAGAAGAGACCGTTCCCTCCTCTCTGGATCCTGGTCTCTGAGCGCGATAGCGCCGTTGCTTCTCCGCTGCAGTTAATGGCATTTTATTAACAATTGTAAAAGTGTATAGCAGATACATAAACAAACAATGGTAACTAAGCATGTGCTCATATGCTGCTGACTCATGTGTCACTGGTTTTAGCTCAATAACACACAAAATAACCTTTATAAATATCTATGTCCCTGAGTTGTTGTCCTAATCCTTAAATTGCATTTGAATGTTTTCCCCTGCAAATAACAAATACACCATCTATGCCGGAGTTATGCAGCTGGGCTAGAATCTATGCTCCCTATTTCTCTGGGATAGTAACAGGACTGATGGTAACAGGACTGATGATTTGATGCAAATATGCTAATTTCTAGCTAACAGGTCATGGTCAGAAAAGCACATGGTATGTAATCTGAAAGGTTATTACTTCTATATATTGGTAATATCAGGATTAATAAATAATTGTTTATATGTACACTTAAAAAATGTTAACAGGACTGATGTTGTATGCCGACCCCTCTCTAACAACCCTGATAAAACATGAAAAATAGTACATTTCAGAAGAGAGAAACTTACTCTTGCTTATACTGTGGAATCCTCTTCTTCTAAATGATATCACTTCCTTGAAATTATGTCACTTCTGGTTTGTACCATTATTTTATAGGGTGTTTTTGGTGATAGTAACAGGACTGATATGAAATTAGGGGACAATGATAAAATTACTTATATTTCTAAGAAAACATTTATTTATGTCAAAACCATTGCTTAACAATGAGATTACACTTGAGACAATATAAAACTGTGAAAATTTCATAATTTTACCAACATTTTACAAAGTCCTGTTGAAAAAGAACAATCATAGCAAGGGACAGGCCAAAATCCTTATCTATGGCATATAATATGTGATTTTAATGATTTTGATGATAAAATTATATTTTATTGGCTTTTACTTGGTCTTACATTGATGCATATGATCTATAGTAATAATAATGTTTTTTAAAATTACATTTATTTGTTGTTAAAGCAACTTTAGAACTGATTATTTGTTAGGGACGCAAAAGGCACAGATTTCACGGAATCACCCTTATGATGTAACGAGTACATCAGGCGTTATGGGAAGTGTTCCTGGTTCCGGCTGACCTAGCTAATGCAGCCTAACAATCATTTAACTGATGTGAATAACAGAAATTGATATTGTGCTTTGTGTATGCCATAGTAAAGAGATGTGTTTTTAGTCTAGATTTAAGTCTGCTTCCCAAACAATGTTAGGAAGACTGTTCCAGAGTTTAGGCGCTAAATAGGAAAAGGATCGACCGCCTGCAGTTGATTTTTTTATATTCTAGGGATTATCAACTGGCCAGAGTTTTGAGACCGCAATAGACGTGAAGGAGTATAATGCGTTAAGAGTTCGCTCAAATACTGGGGAGCTAAACCATTTAGTGCTTTGTAAGTAATTAGAAAAATATTAACATTTATACAATGTTTAATAGGGAGCCAGTGCAGTGTTTACAGAACCGGGCTAATATGGTCATACTTTCTGGTTATAGTAAGAACTTGAGCTGCTGTGTTTTGGACCAGCTGGAGTTTGTTTATTAACCCCTCAAGCCCTGAGGGTATTTTTAGAGTTTTTTTGTCTGAGTGACAAACACAACTTTAAAGACTCATAACTCCAAAACTATAACAAGGAGAGTCAAATGGTAGGTATCATTTGTTAGCAAACCTTTTATATTTTTAGAAAATATATGTACTGATGTGCTTTTTTCAACGATCAGAGCATGTTTCATGAAGTTACAAGCCTAAACGCCACTTTAGCGCTACAGTAGTTTATTTAGCATATGTGCTCATGTCAGGTTAGGTGTTATAAATCTATCTGGGAATAATTTTTGATCTGCGTGACGGATTATGGTCACCGGATTATGGTGGTCTCTTTTTAATCCTTAAAAAATAAGGATGTGTCATTTTTAACGATCGGATCATGTCTCATGAAGTTATTAGCATAAACGCCAAGTCTAAGCAACTGTTATTTTTGTACTCTGCTCATGTGCATCTGTGGTGTTTTTTGTGTTTTATTCAAAGAGGAATATCATTAGATCTAAAAGACAGATTATGGTTACTTGTTTTAATCGTGATAATCTGCTGTAAATGATGTGCCATTTTCCATGTTTCATGAAGTTATGAGGCCACGTGAATGCTGCATCGGTATATTATGTACATATGGGTCTTGCAGGACTTAACTTACAAAAAACTCACTCAAAGCCCAACAATTAGGCTTGTTGTGTTCTACTCCGTGAGACCTTTCAAATGACATATGACACATCTCAGCTGTATGATGTGATTGACACATTGCAGTACATAATAATCCCCCAAAAAAAAAAAAAAAAAAAAATTTCTTCATTTTATTAGCAAATAACTCAACACTACTTTGGAGATACTAATAATGGTTTTAGTCATTGTAAAGTTTAGATTCTAAGCTTTCAAATGACACCTATTTTATGTTGATCCATGCAGGATTTATGAAAAATATGACAATTATTGTCCGTTTTAGAGGAATAACTCAGTGCTCATTAAGAGTTGTTAAAAATATATGCATTGGAAAGCTGAGATTCTAAGCTTTAAAATGATACCTATTTTGTGTATATTTATGACACCTAGAATTTGACTATGAATTATTTTCGCGACTTCGGGCTTAAGGGCTTAAGTGAGCAGGGCAACCACCTAGTAGAGCATTACAATAATCTAGCCTTGAGATCATGAACACATGAACTAACTGTTCAGCATTTTGCATTAAGAGCATGTGCCGCAATTCAGATATATTTTTAAGATGGAAGAATGCAGTTTTACAGATGCTAGAAACGTGGCTTTCAAATGAAAGATTGGTATCAAAGAGCACACCCAGGTTCCTAACTGACGATGAGGACTTGACAGAGCAGCCATTGAGTGTTAGACAGTATTCTAGGTTACTACGTGCGGAGGTTTTTGGTCCAATAATTAGAATCTCTGTGTTGTCAGAATTAAGTAGTCATCCAATTTTATATCAGCTATGCATTCCTTTAATCTTGTGAATTGATAAGTTTTGTCGGGGCACAAAGAAATATAGAGTTGAGTATCATCAGCATAACAGTGAAAACTAACACCATGCTTCCTAATGATAACTCCCAGTGGTAGCATGTACAGGGTGAAAAGCAATGGTCCTAACACTGAGCCCTGGGGTACTCCATACTGAACTTGTGATTGGTGTGACATCTTTTCATTTACTGCTACAAACTGATAACGGTCAGATAAGTATTATTTAAACCATGCTAATGCAGTTCCACTAATGCCAACTTAATTTTCGAGTCTATTCAAAAGAATGTTGTGGTCGATAGTATCAAATGCAGCGTTAAGATCGAGTGACACTAATAGAGAGATACAACCACGGTTGGATGATAAGAGTAAATAATTTGTAACTTGTCACATCCGGGTACAAAATATAAGGAGTGAGGACTCCTTCTCCTCACTTCATGATGATGAATTTATCAACAAAACAATAATAAACACAAAACAAAACCCACGAGGGGGAAAATCAAACATGATACAGAAACAAACCAGGATCAGGAACAAGAAGTCGGGAACAGGAACATCAGACAAAACATGGACAATGTACAGGACAGAAAGCGGAAGGAGATTAAATAGGAGACAAACAAGGCAGGTAATGAGGGACAACAGGTGGCACAAATCACTAATCAGATGACAAGAAGGGTGGGGTCAAGACTACAGACAGGAACGCACATGACACAAAGAACCCAAAACAAGACAAGACAGACATGTGACATAACTCTAATGAGAGCAGTACTATGATACAGTCTAAATCCTGACTGGAAATCCTCACAAGTACCATTTGTTTCTAAAAAGGAACATAGTTGTGAGGACACTGCCTTTTCAAGTATTTTTTAAAGAAAGGGTAGATCTGAGATCGGAGCTAGCTTTAAGCTAGCTATTATCTAATTATATGAGAATCTATCACTGGGTTGGCGGGTAGGTCTGGGCCAGCCTGTTGGCGTTGTGGCGTTGGCGACGTCGTGAAATATCCTCTAGTGCTGTTATCCAATTTAGGGGACAAAAACATAATGTAGAGGTGGCAGTTAACCCGCACCTCCGACATCCACTGATTTTGGGAACCAGTTGGTCTGCTTTTAGTGAATTATTGGTGTATTTATGTGTAAATGTCTTTTGTGGAAAGAAAAAGCAGGAGAAGGGGGAGAGGCTGATCTGGGACCACTGAGATCTGAACCAGGGGAACAGAGTGCAATTGAGAGGCTGATGCTCTCAGAGCGCAATGATTTTCCCCTGGAGCAGTCTCAGGATGAGTCATCAAAACATGCATTTGAATAAGTCCGTACCATCGATGGCCAACCTCTCCAGCCTAATCATCCGCTCTCTTTTCCATATTTTGCTGTTATAAAGGATCAGTTGTATAGAGTGACCCAAGACACTCAGACAAAGCAAAATACCACCCAGTTATTAGTACCAAAAAGCCATCAGGAAATGCTTTTCCGGGTTGTTCATTGTAAATCTATGGCTGGACATTTAGGACAAATTTAAATCGTCTCATGGCCCATTTCTTTTGGCCGGGCATCAGCTGGTAAATCCGCCGGACGCCCCAAAAACACCTTTGTGCCCCCTTCCGTTAATGCAGGTCCCTTTCGAAAGAATTGGCATGGACCTCATCGGGACATTAGAACAATCTGCATGAGGGCATCGCTTTGCATTAGTGATAGTGGACTATGCAACACGATACCCAGAGGCAGTGGTACTCCGCAACATATCGGCAAAAAGTGTCATGGACGCACTGTTTTGCTTAATCTCCCGGTGGGGATCCCGAAAGAGATCCTCACTGATCAAGGCACAACGTTTATGTCACATACTTTATGCTAATTTTTACGAATTATTGGACATTAAATCGATTCGTACCAGTGTCTATCACCCACAAACAGACAGACTGGTGGAATGATTTAATCGCATGTTAAAAACCATGAATCGTAAGGTTGTTCACGAACAGGCTAAAAATTGGGATAAGTGGTTGGAACCCCTCTTATTCGCTGTGTGCGAGGTCCCACAAGCCTCCACGGGGTTTTCCCCCTTCAAGCTACTTTAGGGACATCAACCCCATGGAATGTTAAATGTCCTAAAGGAAACTTGGGAGGAAGAATGTTCAAAATAAAATTCAGTATGTCCTGGACCTGAGGAAAAAACTCCACACTTTGTGGGCGGCTATCAATGGATAATTTGTTGACCCGGCTGTATAAAAGGGGAACCAAACTGAGATAATTTACACCGGGAGAGAAAGTCCTTGTATTACTTCCCACATCGAGTTCTAAATTAATTGTGAAGTGGCAAGGTCACACAGCGAGTTGGGATTCTCAATTATGAGGTTGTTCGAATGGATAGACGGGGCACGTCAAATTTACCACCTTAACCTAAAAAATGGAGCGAGTTGGAATCAGTGATGCTGGTGATGGTAATTCATAATGCAGAAGAAGATCTCGGGCCAGAAGTGAGTACCAACACTCAATCCATCGCTCTGACCCCGGGAGGAGATCATCTCTTACCATCTCAGATCACTGATGTAGCCAAGTTGCAGGCAGAATTTGCTGACGTGTTGAAGCTATGGACACATTCGACCACAATTGGTCGAAGCTATGTACTTCTACTTCCAGTTGTCTGCTTTAATTAATCATTAGCTAATGATTTGCAAAGGTATCATTATGTTATGACTTTACTTGTTGAGGCACATGACTATTAAATAATTGTTAAGAAATATGTCATTATGGTTATGGGTTTTGAATTAATTCATACTTTTCAGAAACAAAATTATGTTTCTGACATATGGGCATTACTTTGACACAGTCACCTCTGATAACAGATTACTCTAAATTGTAGAATGTAGAAACAAGCATTTTCTGTAAAGCTGCTTTAAAGCTATGTATTGTGAAAAGCGCTATACAAATAAATGTGAATTGAATTGACGTCTTTATTAAATTCTCCAATAATTCAACAAAAGGACTATATTCATCCATACTTCCTATTCCAAATTCAGTATGGAAAATATTATTATTCTGAGTCAATTCACACCAATTTTTATAACCTTGCACAATGTAATAACAAAGATCATATAAAATGTAAATAACATTGCTGGCTAAACTGTCGGAAACAGTAATTTGAAAGTGAGATGTTCGGTACAATAAACTTTGACTCATCTGAATTGATTTTTGGCCCTATGAGATAAATTCTTTCCCAAATGCATCATATTGTATTTCATAAGCTAACTGGCAAAGCTAACACAAAAATGAGGAGAGAATCATAGCCTACTTTTTACAGCCCTCTTTTTCCATCTAAAATCGTTCGAAAGATATGATGTGCACATTTGTGAAAAAAAGTTAATTATTGTGTTTCCATTCACTAAATCATGTCCATTATGTATTTGCTGTAATAGAGCAATTATACATTATGTTATTAAATGCTGCCAGGAGATGTTGCTATTTGTATATGTCAACCACTTTAAAAACGGTTGTAATAGCAAGGTGGGGAAGGAAATGTAATCTTACTAGGGCTACAATTGAATAATCATGTGTAATGGCTGGGCCTTTTCATCACATCAAGCCTTTTGTTTATATGAATAAACTATTCACATCTCTTTAATGTGCTTTTTAACTGATGTGAATTGCAATTGACTGTTTATTTGCATTTACATTTTGGTTTCCATTCAGGATGTCTTATGCACACTTTCAAAATGTGCAATAAAATAGTTGGATGAAAACCAACTATTGTTACCACATCATCTTGCTGCATAAAGAATTTATTTAACAGCCAACATTTTACAAAACATTACTTACAATCTGTTGTTTCATATGTCTGTGATTTAAGGCAATTAGACAAATGTGCAATATGGCAGATCAAATCAAAAATAATTTCAAATCTTAGAAAACTTAAGTGTTTGAGTTAAGCTACAAATATTGATAAGATACAGTGTGAGCACTCCCACAGGGATGGTCAAACAGAAACTTGAAAAACATGAACTTGCTTCACTAGGCTTCTACAAGCTAAAGCTCATATTCATGTTGTTATGGGTTTTGGTTGTTAGCAACAATACAGTCCTTCGTTAATATGAATGGCTTGTGGCAATATGCATGTCTAATTGTTTTGTGCTGAAGTAAAATTGGAATAAATGCCATTCTCTAGAACTGATGGTGCAAGCTGTGTGCACATTGGAATATGGCAGATTTACAATTAAAGCTTTTTCACCATAATGGCTCCATGGTTAGCTGTATTCTACTTTGGTTAATCAGTGATGAATTTCTACAGTGCTGTGTAAAGACACTTTTCACAGGCAATATACACCGGTCAGGCATAACATTATGACCACTGACAGGTGAAGTGAATAACACTGATGATCTCTTCATCACAGCACCTGTTAGATATATGGATATATTAGGCAGCAAGTGAACATTTTGTCCTCAAAGTTGATGTGTTAGAAGCTGGAAAAATGGGCAAGCATAAGAATTTGAGTGAGTTTGACAAGGGCCAAATTGTGATGGCTAGATGACTGGGTAAGAGCATCTCCAAAGCTGCAGCTCTTGTGGGATGTTCCCGGTCTGCAGTGGTCAGTGCTCCAAGAAAGGAACAGTGGTGAACTGGCAACAGGGTCATGATCAAGGCTCAATGATGCATGTGGGGAACGAAGGCTGGCCCGTGTGGTCCAATCAAACAGACGAGCTATTGTAGCTCAAATTGCTCAAGAAGTTAATGCTGGTTCTGATAGAAAATTGTCAGAATACACAGTCCACTGCAGTTTGTTGCGTATGAGGTTGAATAGCTGCAAAACAGTCAGGGTTCCCATGCTGACCCCTGTCCACCACTGAAAGCGGCAACAGTGGGCAAGTGAGCATCAGAACTGGACCATGGAGCAATGGAAGGAGGTGGCCATGTCTGATGAATCACATTTTCTTTTACATCACATGGATGACCGGGTGTGTGTGCGTCATTTACCTGCGGAACACACGGCACCAGTACACACTATGGGAAGAAGGCAAGCCGGCAGAGGCAGTGTGATGCTTTGGGCAATGTTCTGCTGGGAAACCTTGGGTCCTGCCATCCATGCGGATGTTACTTTGACACGTACCACCTACCTAAGCATTATTGCAGACCATGTACACCCTTTCATGGAAACGGTATTCCCTGGTGGCTGTGGCCTCTTTTAGCAGGATAATGTGCCCTGCCACAAAGCAAAAATGGTTCAGGAATGGTTTGAGGAGCACAACAACGAGTTTAAGGTGTTGCCTCTAAATTATCCAATCCAATGGATGCCCCCATTGCAACTTACAGTACTTAAAGGATCTGCTGCTAACATCTTGGTGCCCGATACCACAGCACACCTTCAGGGTTCTAGTGGAATCCATGCCACAATGGGTCAGGGCTGTTTTGGCAGCAAAAGGGGGAGTTTTCAATTGACAGATGCACAGAACAACAGATAAGCACTTTCTCTCATGCATTCAAGTGGCCAATTAAAGCAACCTGGAAACAGAAGTAGTGCATTTCTAAATGTTTACAGTGAAAAAAAAAATGTCTTTGATATTATGACAATGTGTCATTAATTTCACTCTAACAACTGAGAGGGGTTTTGTTCCAGTTTTCTATTATGCTCTGCCTAAAAGTTCATTTTCGTTCCTTGAACCATTTCTAGTCTCTGTCAAAAAGTCCTCCCAACTCCAGCACGTTAATTCAAGGACCAAATGACCATCTCATCACAGTATAAATGCACTGAATTAAAAATGAGAATTTTACTGTCCTCAAAACTGGCTTTCTAATATTATTTGCATGTGTGTATTGATGGCTATGAATTTTATTTACATAATTTCTTTACTGGTACATCAAAAGCTGCTTGTAATGGCATAGAGAATTCACTCACTTAAGATGTCAAAATATCTTTTCCTAAAAATAGTTCAGTAATGTAGTCTTAATACGCAGGCATCTCTGGCACAAATAACAGCACCATTTCGGTGGGAAAGGCTTACTTGACTCTGACACCTTACTCGCAGCGCTCATTCAAACAGAGAGAATAGCGATTTTCAGTGGCATTGACAGAGAAACATCATCACACACTAAATAACGATAATTCGGTCATAATTTTTGTCCTGATATTGCCAACCTCTAGCAAGCCCAAATATGCAAATTGTATTCTAGAAATAAGCCCCCCAAAAAAACAACAACTTGCATCTTCCAAAATCTATAAACGACTTAATGAAAAATCAAGTCCAAAGTCGTGTATAATAAGGGAACTTGGCAACTCTGCTTGCATGCAGTTGCTCGGCCATGGATACCCATTCTATGAAGCTCTCGTCGCACAGTTTTTGTGCTGATATTAATGCCAGTGGAAGTATGGAACTCTTCAGCTATGGAATTAGCAGAGCAGCTCTTATACACAGTACATAAGCAGCTCTTTTGTACTGTGACTTTACATGTTTCATGGCTGAGTTGCTGCTGTTCCTATACACTTCCACTTTCCATTAATTCCACTAACAGTTGACTGGGGAAAATCAAGCAGGGATGAAATTTCAAGAACTGAAATTGAGAAATGTTAATTTAAAGGATTAGTTCACTTTAAAATGAAAATTACTCGCCCTGAAGCCATCCTAAGAGTATATGACTTTGTTCTGTTTGATGAACACAATCAGAGTTATATTAATTAATATGCTGGTTTTCCAAGCTTTATAATGGCAGTGAACAGGGCTCATGAGTTTGAAGCTCAGAAAAGCACATCTGTCCATCAGAAACGTACTCCACATGGCTCCGGGGGGTTAATAAAGGCCTTGTGAAGTGAATCGATGGTTTTATGTAAGAACAATATCTCATTCTCTGCCATTATAAAGCTTGGAAACATCAGAATATTTATTAATATAACCCTGAATGTATTCGCCTGACCTAGGATGGCTTGAGGATGATGCTTGATGCTTGATGCTTGGAATCATGGGGTAATTTTCATTTTAAAGTGAACTAATCCTTTGAGGTCTCCATGATAATTCAGTATTTATATAATGATATTCTGGACATACGCACATAATCTGGTTTGTAATCCCTCCTGCTTTCTCTCCTGGTTTATTTCTGTCCCAAAGAAGGTTTCACACAGTCAAACAAATATGCTATTCAAATGTACAGCCAAATAGGATACTTTATCATCGTGCAATCTTGATTCGTGGTAGTCCTCAAGTTCTGAGCAAGACTGGAAACTTTCAACAGTTTCTTGCCCAGATAATGAAATCCACAGAGATCTGTTCCAGGGACTGAACATTGAAGTACTTTCGGCAGATGGGGCTGGCACAAAGATGTGACCTCTAGGAGCAGCCAATGGACAGAACAGTTGTTTTCTATTTACAAGTCACTGATTTATGGTCCAGAAACAGGCTTTATCAGCCACAGAGGCATGTTAAACTCTCTCCAGTCAATTGGCCAATATTAAACAATTCTATAAACAAATAATGTGAACAAATGGAGGTTTGCTCTGGCTGTAGCAAAAGGGAATGCATTAGCACAGGTGGAAAGAATGTTTCAACAAAGTACATGAGAAGGTACCGCTCCCTCAGGTCTGTTGAAAAGCCACCAGCCCCTGTAACCAACACAGTTTGTCACACTTTTTGGTCACACTTTATATTAGATGTCCTTAACTACTATGTACTTGCATCAAAAAATAAGTACAATTAACTTATTGTGTTCATATTGTATTTGAAAACACTTTTGCTACTATTGAGGGGCAGGTTTGGTGGTATTGGTAAGGGGTTAAGGTGTAAGGGAAAACTCATCAGTGTAATTATAGATGTAACAGAAATTAATTTCAGCTGTAATTACATGCAGGTATTTTTAAATATAAGTACACTGTAAAAACGTATGTACACAATAAGCATCACATTTCCACTGTGGGCAAGTTGACAGTGAACCCATGTGCAGTTTTATTCACTGAACTGAACATAAAACTCACCAACAATGGGCAACACGAACAAAGCTAGACAAGGATAAATGGTAACATGAGGGCAATTTATAGAGGGTATGCATTGACATCACTTTCCCGCCGGAACATGCCCCCCTCAGTCGGGACTGAGTGGCAGAAGAGCTGCTGCATGACTGGATTTAATAGGGGGAAAAAGCAAATAAAACAAACAGTTATCAGTTTAAGCTAAAGGTTGGATTCGATATAGTGTCCCTTACAACTTACCAAGATCCAGTGATCCATGAATACTGATATGCAACCAGGAATTGTGTTTCCTTACATTTATATGAGCCTGATTTCGATGGCAGGGAAATACATAAAGCAAATGTGCCCATGAATGCCGTATATAAATACAATATAGGTCTAAATCCGGATGATCATTTATATCAATGTTATATATGTCTTCACTTTATCCAGCCCTAAAACTAGTTTTATTTAAAAACATCTAATCATGCAGAATATAAGATGGTAAATATTTAACTGATCAGTTGTCAATACAATATATAACAATACAATATAGGGTATGAATTTACCCCGAAATTCAACATGTTGACTAAATGGTAACTGCAAATCCACGTTTCACTGCCTGGAGTCCAGTTGTTTCTGGGAATTGCAGCGATCCATTTGTGTCTCTTTTCTGTAGCTTTTGGCAGTCTATAAAAATATACCTCAGATTTCTTGTCAAATCTATTTGTACAGTCAATCTCAAAGCTCTTTCCTGTTTTAGCTGTGTTTTGTGTGTTTTTCGCGGCATTCACACTGAAAACCAATGCTGCCACTCAATCTTTTTGCCACTCAGTTGCCACTCCGGACGACAGTGACTTCACGTACATACCCTCTATACACAAAAAATAATAAGCAATAAAAAACACCTATGAGCAATTAAGACAATAAACCAATCACAAAACAGAATAGAGAAACACATGACATGAACAACCAATCAGAACATTTCAGGCTTCGACTTCATGCAGCACTACACAGACCAATCGGCGGCTGACTTGAAGCTTTGCATACTGGTCAATAATTTTGTCCGACTTGAGACAGCGCCGACGGCACATGACTGTGACGTATGCCATCAAAGTACCGCGAGAGCAGCTGGCTGGTTATAAAGCTGACTCTGATTGTATGTGGATTGTGTTCACTTGTTTACGAAAGTGAAGTTAAGAATTTAATCAAATTATTTAAGAGAGTTTTGAAACCAACATACCAAACAACTGATAAAGCAAACAAATTACACATATTTTGGACTTAAACAATCCAGTCAGATTCCTGATCTGTCCTTCAATCCGTGCAGACGTGTTTTCTCTCTGTTCCCTGCTGGCTCTCGCGCTGTTTTGTTTTGTCTAGTGTTTCGTCTCTTCTCTTTCTCTCTGACTGCTGCTTTGCTGGACTCCTGAAAATACTGAAATGGAATTGATTAACTGGTCAATCAGCGCGATCGACAAGATTTTCTCACTAAGGAAGGGTGCCTGGGGAGAACCCACCTGCCCGGATGGGACCTTTGCCGCAGGGTACGTGAGGGACGCATGGAACAACTGGCAAGTCCTGTGCCTGGAGGCTCTGTCCGTGGAGGATGCGGAAGATTTATACATGATTGGATTATTGTTGGCGGGGTTCCTATTCTTTGGCTTTGGGATTGCCCTGACCTATCGGAAGATTGGTAAGACAGCTGCAAGCAAATTCACCCAGCCGCTGTCTGTGGAAATTAAAGAATGCTTTGGGGTTGTGTGTAACCGTTTGAAGGAATTAGATCAGAAAGTGATAGGAATTGAGGAACTGAACCGTAACAACGCAGTCCGGACTGCGGATACGCAGGGAAGAGTGTGCTCCATTGGGGGTCAGATCGGTGAACTTTTACGGACTGTAACCGGTCTGGCCATGAGGCTGGACGTAATGTCTAGGGAAACTGCACAGACCGGACGCGAAACGCTGAGGACCAGATCTGATTGATTGATTATGATCCGGACAAATTATCAAGATCATCAAATGGATTAAAAATAATAAATTGTATTTGCCTGACCTAATCAACTAGCCCAACGAACCTCACTTGGTCCCTATCTCTCGGTTGGGAGTCCAGCCGGGCAGCTGTCTGCTATCTTCCCCTGTGCACTGCCTTATCTCCCTTCAAGGACAAACCATAGAACTGAACTCGAAAACATCTGAAGTTATGGCTAACATTCTCACAGACTCACTCGCACCATACACAAACCTAACCTGATCCCACTACAACCGTCTGCCTGTCTTTATCTATCTCCTCCCCCAGTCCATACAAAAAATCCCATCACGTGACCACGTGTACTGTGTCATGTTTATGTTTATGTTTATGTTTATGTTTTGTTGTGTTTGCTATGTAATGCTTGCTAAACTGCATTCTTGTATTTCTGGAGAGCGTGTGGCGGCGCCTGACTAATCGGCTGCGGCCCGGAGGCTTGCTCCAAACTCATTTCGTTACACTGTACTTGTACATGTGTAATGACAAATAAAATATTCAATTCAATTCAATTCAATTTATGTAACATGAAACAAGGGAATTCTGTTTTACCTCCAGATGGACACATTCAATACACACTCCTTGTTGATCTGTGAATTTTGCTTCAATGAAAAATTGTGATTGGGGTCATTAAATATAATAATGAAGTGAATGTTAACTGATACACAATGTTTAAGAAGCACTAAGTAAAGACAGGTCTCATACAGCCAGTTGTTTCACAAGCGCTACTCTTCACCACAATGATAACCACAAAATTCAGTAACAGAAACTCCTCTAAATGTCCAACTGAACATTAAACATTAACACAAACTACCGACATCTTTCCTTTTACTGAAAAACACAACTCAATCCCTAAATTTACTCTCCTAATGCAGTCCCTTGCAAAGCATACTGGGAACCATTGGGCCCTGGGCAGTGGGTCTGTAGTTCCCAGCATGCTTTGCGAGGGACTGCATTAGTTGAGTAAATATAGGGACTGAGTGTTATATTATGTGTTTTACAGTAAACATTTGGACATCTAGAGGAATTTCTGTTACTGAATTTTGTACCATTATTTGTACCATTATTTTATACCGGTTACCATTATGGTGAAGAGTAGCACTTGTGCTTAGGCTGTGGGCACTCAGAGTTTTATGAGACCTGTCTTTACTTAGTGGTTCATATACATTGTGTATAATGATAAACAATGCTGTTAATCCAACTTTATCTTGAAAAAAAACCAAAAAGCTAAATTAAGTCGTGTCAAAATGTCTTTAGTTAAATAAGAATATTAAATTATTTTTTATTTTATTTTTTTTTTTTTTTTGCACACAAAAACTATTCTCATTGCTTCATAAAATTATTGTAGAACAACTGTAGTGAAATGGACTTTAACGACATCTTTAGCACCTTTTATGGGTCTTGAAAAAAAAAGTCATTACTGCCAATGGAGGCCTTTCTGAGCCATCAGATTTCAACAATATCTTAATTTGTGTTCCAAAGATGAACAAAGGTCTTACAGGTGTCGAACAACATGAGGGTAAGTAATTGATGACAGAATTTTTTTGGGTGAACTAACTCTTTAAATCATTTATTTAATTTCAACAACACCAGTTACTGTAGATTTTACCACATGAAGCACATTTTCTGTTGAAAGCTAAATATTTTCAGTGTGTTCTCCCCTGTGTATTATTATTATTATTATTATTATTATTATTATTATTATTATTATTATTATTATTATTATATTAACTAAACTTTGCATATAGGTTGTGAAATGTACCCTCATATGTTTCACAAGCAAAATTAAGTGCTTTCAGATTTTCCCCACAGGTCTATAATTCTATGAGTTCATATTAATTCTGGTACAAACACCTTCTTTCTCTCTCTCTCTCTCTCTCTCTCTCTCTCTCTCTCTCTCTCTCTCTCTCTCTCTCTCTCTCTCTCTCTCTCTCTCTCTCTCTCTCGCTCTCTCTCTCGCTCTCTCTCTCTTCCGGACTGTTCCTCCTCCTTTCTCAGCAGCTGAACATTTGCTGTCTGAATAATCCATCTACATGCCCATATCATTGCAGCCTTGTAAAATAATTTTATGAGGCTGTCCGTGTGTTACCAATTTGTATCTCTCATTTAAATAGCCTTTAGGGTCACAGGTGGTTTTGTGCACACGGCTAATCAAGCAGGGTGTTAAAAATGTGATTCAAGCCATTAGGTAATTTTTCATTCCTCTGAATTATTTAATTCAACAGATTGTTTACAATGCAAGAGAGAGCCACAACAATCAACAAGACGTAATTAATTGGGTACTTGCTGGCTAATCCAACAAAAATGTCAAAGAAATGAACTATAAAACAGCAAATTTAGAAAACTGATTTAGAGCAAGCACATTCACACAACACATGTTTGGACTTGGGGTAACATAATGCTGGTTAACAGTTATGTATGACCACAGCTGGGCTCAGGATAAACATAAACAAATAACAGGATAAAGCATTTAAAATGCTGGTAGAAATTTACCACATATCTGATCTCCTATACGACTGAAATAATAATGCATACATCTACTGACATTGATCTGTGTCACTGATCAAAATTAAATAGGATGAAATGAGAAGTGAAACAAAAACATATGGTGTTCTCAAGCCATGGTATAACATTTTTTCCAACACCTACCCACTAATTGAGGAAAAATGACAACCAGAGATTGTGGCAAGGCAAATGGGGTGGTAAAGAGATTCAAATGTTTACAAAGTAAAACCATTACTGGCTGGCTTTATGCACAGTTGAAGTAGGTGACATTTCCCATTTGCCACCTTCCCAAACCTTGTACAGCTGCTGGGATGGGGAGTTCTGGAGGATGACTAGATTGAAAAGAATGTTCAGTGTGTGGGACCTGCCTTGAAAGTGTCCAAGCTGGCATCTCCAATCTTCACTTGGTTCTTAACTTAAAACAAAGATGGCCTAAAGTTCACTGAGGATATTAAAGACATTACGTAGTAGATCCACATAATTTAACCCACACTGAGCCAGGAACAAGGGCCAGCAATTAGAAATCTTTTGATCCTGAACAAGGCACTCTTATATCTGAATGCATGCAGCCTCCACCATGAAGACATCTGTGTGTAATGAACCTTTATGAAAAGAACAAGACTGAGATATTGTGTCTATTATATGTAGTCACTCTCTCTTTTTTAGTGCAAGATCAGGGGCCGTATTTATCAAGCTTCTCAAAATGCCATTTTAGTCTTAAGTGCTGAGAATTCATGAAATTTACTCCTACTTTCAAATTTAACTATAAAAGCAAGTTATCAAATTTCTTAAAGCTAAGAATCACTCTTACTCTCCCAGTTATTTAAGACAACTCGAGAGGTTTCTCAAGTGGTTAGGGTTTGCCAGTAGGGGATTGTGATGGCACAGAGATGTGCCTAAATCTTTCAGGAGAGGGAGAATGTTTTTGAAATGTTTGACAATGAGCAGTTAATCAAACTGTATCGTTTGGACAGAGCAGGCATCATCTTTGTCAGCACTTCTTCCTCCCGCCAGTTCGGTTTTCTTTTGGAATCCATGGTGGATGATTATATTATAAAATCACCTCGATTTCGACTGTAACCTGGGTTCCCTGAAGAGGAAACGAGATGCTGCGTTGATTAACGCCGAGGAAATGCGAAGCACATGTAAAATCAGTCCAATGGTGTGGCAGGTGATGTCACGAACCAGGAAGCTATAAACCCTGCCCAAAACACAGCCATGCTAGTTTCGGAAAAGTCGGAAGTAATCGCTGACAGGCATGTCGGAGATATGGCAAGGTGACGCAGCGTCTTGTTCCCTCTTCAGGGAACTGAGGTTACAGTTGTAACCAAGGTGTTCCCTTTGACGGAAACTCGCGCTGCGTCAATTGACACTGAGGGAACGTCTATACCAATGCCACCATAGCGAGAAGTGTCTGTTCAGTGTGAAATCGAAAAGAGCAGCACTAGGACGAGAGCACCTGGGACCCTGGTGTAGAGTCCAAGTCCAAAGAGTAAAATCTTACATGTGTGTGTGCGGTGAGGACCACCCTGCTGCATCACAAACATCTTGAAGAGCAACTGCTGACATAAGGGCCTTAGAGGCTACCATAGGAGAAGGCTGACCGACCAACTCATAAGCAAATGAGATCGTCTCGACCACCCACTTGCTCATTCTTAGCTTAGATGCAGAGCACCCTTTGTTACTTTACTTTAACTTTATTGTCCCCAGAGGGGAAATTCTTTTCCATAGCACTGCACTTGTTTGACACACATAACATAACCAACATAATACAAAATACAAAAATGTACAATATAAATAATACAAAAAAAAGGTCAAGATAACACTCACGTCTGTTGTTAAGATGTGTGATGGCTGAGGGAATCAGGCTTCTTCCAAAGCGAGCCCTCTTGCAACTCAGAGCCCTATACCTGCTCCCTGAAGGCAGTAGGGCTAGATACTACTGTGTGGATGTGTGGGGTCCTGTTAGAGGGCCCAAAAAACATGAACAGCTTTTCAGATTTACACTACAGGGCAGCTCTGTGGACATAGGCATCTAGCGCCCTAACAGGGCATAGCAAATTACTCTTTTCCTTTCTTGAGTTTTGAAAAGGAGGAGGACAAAAGGCCTGTAGCACAATAGATCAAGCTACGTTACTAGGGACCTTAGGAACATAACCTGGTCTAGGATGAAGGAAGGCTTTAACCATGCCAGGTGCAAATGCCAGGCACGAGGGTGCAACCGACAGTGCTTGCAAATCTCCTATTCTTTTAAGAAGTGAGATAGTGAAGAACAAAGCTTTCAAGCTCAAAAACTTGGCTGGAACCTCCTCCAACGGCTCAAAGGGAGCCAGGGAAAGGCGCTAAAGGACAGTGGCCAAATCCCAAGTCGGCACTCTAGTGTGAACTGCAGGCCTCAGCCTCAGAGTACCACAGAGGAAATGAGATACCCATCCATCCATCCATTATCCATCCATTATCTTCTGCTTATCCGGGGCCGGGTCGCGGGGGCAACAGTCTAAACAGAGACGCCCAGACTTCCCTCTCCCTAGCCACTTCCTCCAGCTCTTCCGGGGGAATCCCGAGGCATTCCCAGGCCAGCCGGGAGACATAATCCCTCCAGCGTGTACTAGGTTTTCCCTGGGGCCTCCTCCCGGTGGGACATGTCAGAACACCTCCCCGGGAAGGCGTCCAGGAGGCATCCGAAATAGATGCCCGAGCCACCTCAACTGGCTCCTCTCGATGTGGAGGAGCAACGGCTCTACTCTGAGCTCCTCCCGAGTAACCGAGCTTCTCACCTTATCTCTAAGAGAGCGCCCAGCCACCCTGCGGAGAAAGCTAATTTCGGCCGCCTGTATCCGGGATCTTGTCCTTTTGGTCAAGACCCACAGCTCATGACCATAGGTGAGAGTAGGAACGTAGAATGACCGGTAAATTGAGAGCTTCGTGTTACAGCTCAGCTCCTTCTTCACCACGACAGACCGGTACATCTACCGCATTACTGCAGAAGCTGCACCGTTCCGTCTGTCAATCTCCCATTCCATCCTTCCCTCACTCGTGAACAAGACCCCAAGATACCTGAACTCCTCCACCTGAGGCAGAAAATCTCCACCAACCTGAAGTTGGCAAGCCACCCTTTTCCGACTGAGAACCATGGCCTCGGATTTGGAAGTGCTGATTCTCATCCCGGCCACTTCACACTCGGCTGAGATGAGATACCAATGGATCTTTACCCAAAGACATACCACCCAGAGGAATATGGTAAGCACCTATAGCCACCTCATAAACTTTTAAGGTGGATGGGGCTAGACCTGCAGTGAACCACTTCTGCAGGAACTGCAGCACTGTACTGACAGGTCAGTTAACTGGATTGCACTGACGGTCACTACACCATGAAGTGAAGACTTTCCACTTTAAAATCCCTGAGTTTCTCCAGCACTGTTGATGCCGACACCAGAGTGCATGCCCCCACATGTGTCTTTCCCTTGGCAAGCCCCTTGCCAAGCCCCTCCCAACTTTCCAAAAAAAGTTGGGACACTGAACAAATTGTGAATAAAAAAGGAAAGCAATAATTTACATATCTCATAAACTTATATTTTATTCACAATAGAATATACTATTTTGAAATGTCATGCCAAATATTGGCTCATTTTGGATTTCATGAGAGCTACACATTCCAAAAAAGTTGGGACAGGTAGCAATAAGAGGCCGGAAAAGTTAAATGTACATATAAGTGTGCCGAGGTAGACGAGCGAGAGACATGGGAGGAGTGTGTGAGACAGGTGTGACAATAAGGAACAGCTGGAGGACCAATTTGCAGCTTGTTAGGTCAATTGGCAACATGATTGGGTATAAAAAGAGCCTCTCAGAGTGGCAGTGTTTCTCAGAAGTCAAGATGGGCAGAGGATCACCAATTCCCCCAATGCTGCGGCGAAAAATAGTGGAGCAATATCTTTAAGGAGTTTCTCAGAGAAAAATCGCAAAGAGTTTGAAGTTATCATCATCTACAGTGCATAATATCATCCAAAGATTCAGAGAATCTGGAACAATCTCTGTGCGTAAGGGTCAAGGCCGGAAAACCATACTGGATGCCCGTGATCTTCGGGCCCTTAGACGCACTGGATCACATACAGGAATGCTACTGTAATGGAAATTACAACATGGGCTCAGGAATACTTCCAGAAAACATTGTCGGTGTACACCATCCACCATGCCATTCGCCGTTGCTGGCTAAAACTCTATAGGCTAAAACATATCTAAACATGATCCAGAAGCGCAGGCATTTTCTCTGGGCCAAAGCTCATTTAAAATGGACTGTGGCAAAGTGGAAAACTGTTCTGTGGTCACACGAATCAAAATTTGAAGTTCTTTTTGGAAAACTGGGATGCCATGTCATCTGGACTAAAGAGGACAAGGACAACCCAAGTTGTTATCAGCGCTCAGTTCAGAAGCCTGCATCTCTGATGGTATGGGGTTGCATGAGTGCGTGTGGTATGGGCAGCTTACACATCTGGAAAGGCACCATCAATGCTAAAAGGTATATCCAAGTTCTAGAACAACATATGCTCCCATTCAGAAGTCGTCTCTTTCAGGGAAGACCTTGCATTTTCCAACATGACAATGCCACACCACATACTGCTCACAACATTGCAACAGTGAAAAGGGACCCCTCTCAGTGTTGCGCTGCGCCGCGTTCCTAACGTTGTTAACAAAAATAAATACTGGCATTTGGTATGAACTGGTATACCGCCCAGCACTAATTTTATGCATTTAAGAAATCGAATACATTAGCGAGCCACCCAAACCACTGCTCGGCCAAATACAGCAAAATCTAACAGTTTGAAGATCAACAGACTGCATCTGCACTGAAAAAAAAGGTTTTCATTCATCCAAAAAGGTTTTCATTTATTCATTTAAAACACATCACAGTGACTTCAAACTAAACTATTATTTTCATTCAAACAGAAATGACAGAAGTTTATTGACTTTATTGACAATAAAGTCAATCTGGTTAGTAATGCGTTAAGTAGGTAATGCTATTTGTGGAGTGGTTTAATCCTCCTCTGCTGAGATCATCAGAGATTTAATGTCTTCGTTTATCTGTTGATTTCATCTAAGGCTGTGGCTGAAGTCAATTGTAGTTCTTGTGTTTCTCTTTCCTTCAGTGAGTCTGCTCATTATCATCAGGTGTTCATCACTAATGCTCAATCATCAATTAATCACACAATTACTTAACTGCAACATATATTAAGAATCATTAAAAAATATTCTTCTATTAGTGAACTCAACTGAAACAAGCTTAGAGTACTCATAAATACAGTGTATTTTCTGGCAGGGCACAAGCTTGCATCAGCTGACAGTCAGCTGATCATGTCTGCCTATAGGAATATGACATCTATCACAGCATGCATACAGTATATATATATAGCTCCTTCAGTATTATCAGCTGCTATCGCGTTTCTCTGGAGCTAATTGCCCTCCATCATCCCCAGCTCCTCCACTCGTCAGTCAGGATTTGCCATCTGATTCCTCCTGAATCAGACTAAATTCCTGAATTAGGTTGTACATTTTAATATTGCCATTAATGCTATCTGCAGTACATCGTTTCTTCTGTTATGTTTACCCTAGGGGGTTTAGCACTGCTCTTCCTGCTCTTATCCATGCTAGGCTGGATGGATGTGGAGGGAGTTCATGCGCAGGGAGTTCTTGCCCAGAACTACTGTTCTTGTCTATCACTTTGATGATAGTGATCCTGACAGAACTATAGGTTTTTAAACTTGAATTAATTGAGGTAATAAGTTTCCTCAAATGTAATGAGTTAGCTTAACTTGTTGGGTTTGACTTTGTTTGTGCTATTGTGAGCTAGCAGTAACTCCAAGCACTGTTCATTTAAAGTTTGTAATTTCAGTGGTTTTACTCAATATAGTGAAGTTTTAGCTTAAGAAGTTTTAGTTTAATTGTATATTAATAGATATATTTGGTTTAGTGGACTCGATTATTAGAACTCATCTAAGTCTCATACTCATAAGTACTCATACTTTTTTTATAAGTACTAAGTTTTTTAAACTTAATTTAATTGAAGTAATCAGTTTCCTTGGTTGGGTTTCCAACAAACTTGTTGGGTTTTACAGTGTAAGAAACTGACAGGTGTATGTCAGACGGCCCACACAAATCTCGTGTATTCAGTCTTGTGTATTCAATCTCTGGTATAAAGTTCTGCCCCACAGACAGAACTTTGGGTTAAGATTGTTGAAAGGCGACAGGCTAATATCACTGCTGTCAACTGCTGAAGAACTGCTACGAAGAACTGTACACTACACCTTCAATGAATTCTTCTCCCCACAAGAACTCTGGTCAAGTTTACTTATTTTATGTATTAAAGAAATCGAATTCATTGGCGAGCCACCCAAAGCACCGCTCGGCCAAATACAGCAAATTCTAACAGAATGTTCTATATGGTATGAATGTACATATACATTTATGCATTTGGCAGACACTTTTATCCAAAGCGACTTACACTGCATTCAAAGTACACATTTTTACATTTTGTCAGTTCTTGCTTTCCCTGGGAATCAAACCCATGACCTTGGCGTTGTTAGCGCCACACTCTTATTGTTTGAGCTACAGGAAAATGTAATCTGGACATACTACATTCACCATGTTGCCCTTATCATGTGACCTACCAGCATCATTTGCATCATGTCACTGCCATTCACAAATCCTCTCTCATGGCCTCATGGGCTAGATAAGTGTAATGAGTCCTGTGGTGTCTAATAAGTACTATAAGTACTATAATAAGAACAGTCTAAATTTAAGAGTATTAATGACCCAGGGAAATTGAGTGGAAATAATCGGGTGAAAATTGATATGTATAATTCTTGATAACCGCATTTATGTTCTGGAAGATGACATTTTCTGTTATTGCTATTGACAATGTTTAACAAGTAAGAGACAATAGGTGCTACGCTAACAATATTTCTTTTCAGTATAAATCATTCGTACAGATCTTGCAAAATAAATGTTACGTGAGAAGAATGGATGGATGGATCCATTGCTCTCTGCTTGACTCTCGTCAGAGGGATCGAAAATGTACTATCTGGTTGACTGGGAAGGCTACTGGCCCGAGGAGCAGTATCAGCAGACTTTCACACTAACCTACTGCACCCCAGACCTCAGGATAGACTTTGTTTGGTTCTTGTTATATCTACTGCTACATCTGCCACTCATTCCTCCCACCACACAAGGGCGATATCACTAAAATTCTAACATCCAGTTCCCTCCACACCTGTTCCACATTCTTCATTAGTTAGACTGTGTAAATATAGCCATGGTCCTCCACTACACCTTTGTGAAGTCTTGTTTTGCCTCTGCCTTCTGTTTTGAAAGGTGATGATTACTAGTGCAAGGAACTTGGAAAGATGTTTCTGTAATTAGCAACAATTTACCTAATTTTCTTAAAGAACAATAAATCTCCAAATTGATGCTGCTTTGCTCAAGCAAGTCTTGCCTTTTGACTTCCCTACTTTAATAAGGAGGAAGGTGGATACATCAAGCTTGGGCTAGGACCCCTGTGCAACAGTCATCTACTGCTTTGCATCTGGACAGGTGTTCACACTCAGTGGCACATAAACTGCCTTAAGCTGTTTTAGTCTTAGCGCTTTTTGGGCAGACATCCCGGACTTTCACACCCTGGTCCAAGTTGAGAGTACATATTTTCAGATTTCAAAATTCTTTGACAGATTTCCTTCATCATCCAATGCTTAATCAGACTCATTATGTTCTCTTCTTGAGTAAGAATCTCCTCTCAATGCATGCAGTCCCCATCCTCAGTCAGCTGAACTATGGAGAGATATTTTGTCTTGTGTCAGGAAGTTCAAGGAGACTTCATGCAGATGGTTCTGGGGATTTGTACCTGGACAAGCTGCAGTGGACCTTTTGCATCCCCAGGAATATTAAAAGTGAATGCATTCCATCCCAGTTACCCGATTCAACAAATGCAGTGCAAAATAATGGCGGACAAAGAGACTGTGCTGCTAGTTGAATCCAAGTGGCTTGCATCCCCATGATTTTCAGAGCTCTTGTGGCTCCACTGCAGGGCTTGCTAGATTGTCACGGGTTGTCCCAAGCAGTCATGGACAATATTTCTCAGACAAGAGGTCCCTTGGGAATGTGTTGCTACTTGTGTTTGCATATGTGAAGCGAATTGGAGACCTTGTCATTCAGTAACTCTCGTTTAGCATTTGGCTCAGGTTTGCCAAGTTTGCCTTCCTCCACAGACATCTTCAACATCTCACTGAGTCAAGCTGTCGTCCCCACATGCTTCAAAGCAACCACCATCATTCCAGTCCCTAAGAAATCATCTCCATCCTGCTTCAACGACTACCGTCCAGTCGCACTTACCCCCATCCTTATGAAGTGCTTTGAGCGGCTAGTCATGCACCACATTAAGTCTGTCCTGGACCCCTACCAATTTGCATATCGGTCTAAACGCTCGACCGATGACGCCATTGCCACCACCGTCCATTCAGCACTCACTCACCTGGAAAATAAAGACACTTATGTCAGAATGCTGTCCTCCAGGACATTTATAACTCCCGCCTCTCCCACAAAGCCCTCATCATTGCGAGAGACCCCACCCACCCATCGCACAGCCTCTTCAGTCTGCTGCCATCAGGGAGGAGGCTTCGCAGTCTCCAAGCAAGGACCAGCAGACTGAAGGACAGCTTCATTCCCCAAGCTGTCAGGGCATTGAACTCCCTCCCGACTCTGCCGACTCTCTCCCTCTTCCGCCCCACGCACCTGATCTGGGAATCACCCCCCAGTTCTCCTCCCTTCATCTACCTCATTATATTGTCTCTCTGAGGAATTGGTCTCCCCTCTTACAGACTCTTTTTTTTGCACACACTCTTATAATTTTATTTTATACCTGCACTGACTTAAATCTGAAATTGCACTATTGTTACTATTGTTTGCACTATTTGCCATCGCCACTTTACCTCTATAATTCACTTTATCCATCTTTTTTAATCTTTCTTCTGTTGTTGTTACTGTTAAACTTTTGTTGTTATTGTTATTGTTTTGTTGTTGTCAGGCACCTAGGGTCTGAGAGTCATAGAATTTCAATTCTCTGTATGTATGTACTGTACGTATGGCAGAATTGACAATAAAGCTGACTTTGACTTTGACTTTGACTAAGGTTAAATGCCCAAGGTTCGGTCCAATCCCCTCAGGGCTAATATGCTTACCTTGCAGGTTTTTATTATTTATTTATTTTTTATTTTTATTTTACTATTGTTTTTCTTTTGTATTTGTACAGCACTTTGTTTAACATGAGTTGTTTTTAAATTGTGCTATATGAACAAATATTGTATTGTATTGTATTGTATTGTATTGTGTTGTATTCATTGGTAATCCATTACAGAGTCAAAATACCAGCTTTTTTGTGTCCTTTGCAGACCTCTCAAAATTAGGCAATGCCCAGTGGGTGTGAAATTCATTCACACCCAAAGCATGCATATATTTGCCAGGTTCTATAACTTGAATGTGTGTCCTCCCTCTCCATCTCTGCAAAAGGCTAATTTGGTGTTCTCATTACCCTGTTCCCTGCATAAGGTATGTTTTGCACGCTCAATCCCAGCATGGGAATGAAGGGATGCTAGTTTACCAGTGTGCTGGTGGACCAGCATAAGGTATGTTTTGCATGCTGGGACCAGCTTGGGATGCTGGTGTGCTGGTGGACCAACATGTTTTTTTTCTTTTGGGTGCTGGTATGATCCCAGCAAGACCACAACAAAACTTGTGTATGTGTTACATATCACGTTTCTTAGTGTGTGATCATAGTTAAAGACCAAGATAATTTTAAATTAATTAAAGAAAAAAATAATAAAGAAAAACACTGAAGATAAGAGGAACAACAAGAACAGAAAAAAGAGAAGAGCTAAGCATAAACACAACTGACTTTTAGCCACACAGCCTTAGATGAAATAAACTGCAAATAAAATCAATATCTCACTAGAGGATGATAAACAACTCCTAAAACTGCATTGTTGTATTCACTTATTACAAACCAGTTTGGCTTTATCTCTTTCATATTGTAGATGTACAAATGTTGTTGTACAAATACAAAGTCTGTTTGAAGTCACCATTATGATGATTAAGCCCGTAAGATTGCCATTGTGAAACAATCATGGCGATTTCTGTGATTGTAGCTCCTAATCGGTGGTCCTGTGTCATACAATGAGAGAGGTTCAAAGATGGCCGTAGTCACAGTCTTGTGACCAAAGATAGCCTATATATGTCACATGTTTAGTCTGTTTCTGTTGTGTTTTTGCATGTCACGTGTTCCTTTGTTCATTTTCCCACCTCTCCTGTGTCCCCGTGGTCACCGTCATTATGAGTTAATTTGTCCCAGCTGTGACTTGTTAATTAGTCTAGTTATCACCTTGTTTGCCCTGTGTATTTAAGTTCCTCTTGTTCCCTCAGTGTTTGTTGGTTGTTGTCTGTTAACTGGTGTTTTGTGAGTATTTGTTCATTAAAGTTACTATTTCCAATTCTCCAGCGTCTCCTGTCAAGTGTGTGACAGAACGACTGACCGAAACTGTCCCTTTCTGTTTAGCTTGAGTTTTTCCCTGTTCCCTATGGACCTCCCTGCTGTGAAGCTACTCTGCCTGGAGCAGGAAGACCGTTCGCTGGAAGTGCATACACGGAACTTCCTAGACCTTATGTGGCAGATGCACTTCCCAGACAGCTCGCTCTGTGTCTTTTACCATGCCAGCCTGAGCGAGCGGTCCCAAGGAGGATTTCGCTGCCTTTTGTGGAGTGCGTACTGGTAAACAACCATTCACCATTTACCACCGCCAGAGACCAGCCACCTACCACCGACCGTGACCGGCATGAGGGAGTTGCCTGTGCCAGCCGCAGACCATGGAGCCCGGACCATAGCAAGCGTCTGACCAAGTGCGTGAACCGGCAACATTGTGCATCGTGGAAAGGAGCCCCATCCACCACCCTGCTGCGGTGGAGGAGATGGTGAGGACCTCTGCTGGCTATTTTGAGGAATTGCGTGAGATTTGAGGTGAATGTGATTGACTGTTATTCTGAGGTTCCGTCAGCACCCCGTCTCTCCAGCGTCTCCAGAATTCCCGCCCAGCCTCCCTCACCCACCTCCTCAGTCAACCAGTTCCTCAGCCCTGCCTTCGCTGCTGTCCTTAATCCCCTCTGCTCTGCCCACATGCTGTGTGGACCCGCCCCGTGTCCTCAGTCCATCAGCTCCAGCCAGCGCAGAGGATCCCCTGTCGTCACTGCCAGTCTCTGCACTCCTCCGCGGCCCATCAACACTTTGGCTAAGCCCTGGCACCACTGGAAACCTTCGGCCATACGGCTTCTCCAGGCTCTCTCATCTCTCCGGCTCTCCTTGGTCAGTCGTCGACCTGCCTACACCTTCAGCTTCATCTGGCTCTGCCTTTGTCCTCGGTCACACCGGCTCAGCCGCTGTCCTGCGGTCATCCGGCTCCACCTCGGACACTCGTTGCCGCAGCTTCACCTCGGCCTTGTGCGGGCTCATTGACTCTGCAGCTCCTCCAGTGGCTCCATCTTTGGCGGTTTCCTCGTTGGTCGTCCCCAGAGTCGTCGACACCACCATGGCTCCTTCCTCCTCCGAATCTGCCCTGGGGCCTCGTGCCAGAGGCCAGCCAAGACGTCACCTGGCTTCTCCTGCGCCAGGCACCTCACTGGCTCCTACCACCTTCACCTTCCCCAACCCCCCCCTCCTAGACTTTTTTTTTTTTTTTTTTTTTTTTTTTTTTTTTGACTGTTTCCTGTTAATTTCCGAATTATTCTATAGAAACTTGCATCGTAGCCTATGAGTCAATAAGTGTCATCATCGTACAGTCTACATGCATGTCGTACCCAAGTTCAAAGGGCCACTGAAGTGCCTGGGAACTTCAGCGCAGCATTATTCAATGTGTTTACATACTTTCCCCTAAAACAGGAAGACAGGGCAGGACATATTGAACAGTTCTTCCCTTTTTTTTTTTTTTAAACGGCCAATAGCGTTTCATTTATATCACAGTTTGACTAGAGTCTCTCAGCTCGGTAAAGCCGCAGTTTCCTCCTAATCTCTAATTTCTCATCATAATCTCCTCCATATTGCTTTAAAATACAGCATTCCGTGCAGAATGCAAATGGGCCCAATACGTCATATGATCTGCTCTGTGCTCTCGTGTCTCTGGACCGGAGCAGACTGTGTGTGTGTGTGTGTGTGTGTGCTGCAGTGGTGCGTGTGACACTAACTTGAAACCAGACTTTATTCGCCTCAACTGAAAGTATATTTATACTGTCTGAATTGTTCCCTATCCCCTATATAGTGGACTATGTACCATTCATCATGTATAAAATGGTAAATGTGTGAACAAGTGACCGATTCCAGATGCAGTTTCAGCGTCTATTTAGGGGGCGGGACGCTTCAGATTCTAGAGTGCATTTGATTGGACAGAAGATGTCATAAATATCCATGATCCATTTTTGCATAAGTTTTAAATGCTTATATTTCCTAAATGCTAATTTTATCATTGTTTTGGAACAGACCAGCTTATTCATAACCTTAAAGCTAACATATTCATACTAAAAGCTAAAAAAAAAAAACTTAAATTTTGATTTCAGAGGGCCTTTAATAGATCCATGTGCAACAGTGTGACTTGTAATGATCTTATAGGATTGCTAAAATCGTGCAGTCTGTACCGGGCTTTAGTGTTGCCTTTAGTTGGGCACTTGGCCATTGACTTTGGTGGAATTAATTCTCTTTCAGCAATTGTTGAAAGTGCATCACTATTTTCAACAATATGTCATGCTCCTGTCTAACGACTGAGACAAATCAGACACAATTATTTATTCCTTATATTTAATGAATGATCAAGCAAACTTGCTCTCCCAACAAAGTTTGGTGAAAACATCCCCCAAAACTACAACTAACATCCCTAGTGCAGCTAAAAGTGGCCTCAGGTTACAGGACACATGGAAACTGATGAGGTTTATGACCAGAATGAATTTGCAGAGAGCTGTGACTCTCACTTAGTTCTTTTTGAGAAGGACAAATAAACCATCTTAAACCCATATAGCCTCTGTAAGGTCCATCTGTTAGCCCAAGGACGGAATCTAACGGCCTGGTTGAAGGACTTCTGCGTGTCTGCCTTTTCAGAACTTCTGTTGGATTCACTTAATTTATGACCATCGAATTTTAAAAAGAGTCCATGAACAATTTGATCTGACTCCAATTCTTTGTAACTTTGTTACATTTGTTACATTTGTAACTTAACAGCTGATCATAAGTTTAGTTGTGATTTAATTTAGATCGTTGATTTTTCTTAGTATCTCTTAATTTCAAATATTCGTTCATCAAGGGACCCGATATCGCACAGGAACGAAGCGTCCGGTTTCGCCCGCCCACGATCACAACCTAGCCAGTTCTGATATTAGT
Source organism: Paracanthobrama guichenoti (assembly GCA_018749465.1). Lineage (NCBI taxonomy): Eukaryota > Metazoa > Chordata > Actinopteri > Cypriniformes > Gobionidae > Paracanthobrama > Paracanthobrama guichenoti. Next base: position 3,240,575 of record CM031957.1, read on the forward strand.
CAGAGGATTACAGAGTGAATATTTTACCTTTAAGTGGTCGCACCTGCTTACTCAACAAAAAGTGTAATTTTAGTAATAGTCACGAAAGCTGCAACTTGCTAATACAGTAATAGTCAGAAATCAGATTATCCCGCATGCTGCGCTCCAAGCATGCGGGATAATACAAGGTAAATCAAGACAAAGGTTTATTTTGGCCAGACAGAACTTAAACATCATAATTAAACATGAATCCATGGTACACAACTTTCAGCATAAAAATATAAAATACAATTAAGTAATATGAAAATAGTTTCAAAGAGTCATATCTGGCACAATACATACAGTGTGTGTGTGTGTCTCTTATGACACCGACACAACACTGCATGGGGGTTCTGTCGACAGAATGTTCCCAAATGGCAGCCCTGCTACCCTTCCTTAAATACCCAGACCAGAACAAAGGGTTGTAAATATTTGCAACACAAACACCTAGTTTGGGGGAGAAGATCAGATATCTTTGGAGAGACCACTCAAAAAGGAGAACACAATTCTCATATGTTTCAATCTTTCTAACCCTACCAGTGACTTCAGTGATGTTGAGACCATTTTACCAATCGCACTATGACCTTTAAAAAGACACCAGACATGAAAGGGATAAAACAATAGATTCACAAGATAAATCATATGTAGTATATCTGCATTCTGGGACTTGAATCAGGGGAAGGGGAAAGGGAGGTAGAGAGGGGGAGAGGGTTTTGGTCAGGGCGGTGTCCTACAGTTTCTCTGTGAGATCTTCTCTTCAGATTGAGTTTTATTGTTTTAATGCAGGGTGTTGGATCTCAGCTTTTGTCTTAGCAGTAAAACCACTCCTTACACCTATATATAACCACTTGAGAAATATATAAACATATATCCATCTCATGATTTTTTTTATAGGGTTTGGTCTATGTATTAATTCAATCTCTGTTGGATTTATGTTTCAGAATTGAACCACATACTATGGTTAACGAAAATCATGTGTATGGCATGTGTGGTGTCTACAAAGTTGTGGTTTAAAGAGCTGAATGATTGTGTATATGATGCAGCCTATTAGTATTACAAGAATCTTTGTGGAGTGGATGTGGAGTCCCTGTACACAAATATTGCTCATGATGATGGACTGATACCTCTGAATTCATTATTCAGCTCACTGAATGGACACTTAAAAATAATGTTTTCTTTTTCCAAGACCTATTGTACATTCAGGTTCGGGGTACTGCAATGGCTGCATGCTTTGCCCCTAACAATGCTAACCTTTTTTTTTAGGTTTATGGGAGAAAGATTTATAAGATAAAGAATGATATTTTCTTGATATGGAGTGGTTCTTATGAAGAACTGTTACAGTTATGATCACTTGAACAACAATGACAGGAATGTAAAACTGTGCATGGAATATTCCAAAATGACCATTAACTTTTTAGATCTAACCATTTCTAATAGTTAAAGATGGGAAGCTTCATACTACTGTATATCGTAAAAAATAACAGATAGAAACATCATGTTAAAAGCAGATAGCTTCCATCCAAATTGGCTCAAAAATAATATACCTTTTGGTCAGTTCCAATGTCTTAGACGTATTTGTGATACCGACAGTGAATATGAAGTGCAAGCCAAAGTTATGTCTAACCGATTTTCACAAAGGGGCTATCACACAGAAATTGTACATAATGCTTACAAGAAAGCCCAGTCTATTCCTAGATCAGAGCTACTCCAGAAGAAGAAAAAACGATCTTCTAAACAAAACCAGGCTTATTTTGTTACAAAATATAGCTCTTTGGCCAATCCCATAAAAAGGATAATACATTCAAATTGGAATCTTATTAAGAGTGGCCCTGTGCTTAGAGAAGTATTTTCTGCACCTCCAAAAATTAGCTTTAAGAGGGCTCCCACACTACGCGATAGGTTAGTACCAAATCATCTTCCTGCCAAAAAACTGATTACTTGGCTTCATAGACAGTTAAAAGGTACTTACAAATGTGGATCTTGCAATCATTGTTCCAACATTAAAGAATGTAAACAATTCTGTGATTTCAAGACAAATAAGATGTATAACATAAAAGCATTCATTAACTGTAATATTACTTTTGTGGTATGCAGGTTATGATGTGGCTGTAGGCTGTACCAAGAGACGTCTCAAAGACAGAGTATCGGAGAAAATCGGGGTTGAATGAAGAAATAGATTTCAGTCCTTTCTTGTGATCATTTTCTCTATATATGTATTTGTTTGGGCACTTGCGATGTAGCCACCTAGTGGATTCTCTCTGTATGTGGATATTCACGATGTATGGCCACCTAGTGGATTGTTGTTCTTTATTTTCTTTCTTTTTTTTTTTTTTTTGCATGTGAACATTTACAGCCTGCCACCTAGTGGATTGTTTTGGCATGATTCATGTGGTAATTTACCATGTCACTCAGGTGTTTCTAATTAGTACACAAAAGGGGAAATTGTTTGTCTGGGAAGCACATCCTGAAGAAGGCTGTCTGTGCCGCTACGCGTGGGTTGCTTTTTCCCATGTATTTTAAATTTTCTATTATGAAATAGCCAGTAAAATAAAGGCTTTTTAATAATTTTGAAGAAGAGTGCCTTGGATTTCCTTTTTTCTACATTAATTTTAATTCCTGACCCCAAAAATCACCTTCAAACATCTGACTGAACTCCCTGAGCACCCCAGACTTTTAATTTTTTTCTTTACAAGAATCTTTGATGGTTCCTTCGTCGGCAGCCAATCCAGTTACATATGCAAAGAATCTGCTTGAGACAAAGGATTGTAAAACTTTCCCTCCAAAAGCCCAAGTGCGATTGACTCACTGACTACTTGAAGGAGAGGTTAAAAGGCCCCTGCACAGACCCTCTCTCTCTCTCTCTCTCTCTCTCTCTCTCTCTCTGGACCAAAACAATGAGTTACCTCAGTTTGTCTCTCAGCCTGGCCAAGCCATGTGCGTGTGTGGGACAGGAAACCTGATCCCACCACATGGCCGGCGGGCCAGCAGGCCCAGCACCTCAAGCCATGTGCAACTTCCTCAACCTGGACGGAGTCTAAATAACCGTGCAAATTCATCATATCTTCTTCAGTCAACACAGAAATTGATTGTAACTTTGACACCATGGGACCGAACTATCAAGACTTTCTCCTGTGATTTTACATCGAACGCTCGTCAACAGCTCAGGCTAAATGCAAGTAACATTCGATATACAAATCGCTGTGTAGTTAGTAAAACTGTAAACCCCTTTTTCAGACAAAGGAGCTTGTAGTCAATGATGGTTCTCCCAGGTGTTTCCATAGTTTCATCCTTTGTTCTGATCCAGTTCTTCATTCTCTCACTTCCCATCTTACCATGTATGTGTGATGTGTATGTATGCTTTTATGTTTGGTTCTGACTCCCTGCCTGCAAACAAATTGTCACTAAAATGATCGATCTTGTTATGCGCTCTAAGCACTGTAAATGTAAAGGAAGAATATTTTTTTCTGTGGCCATGAAAAAAAAAAAAAAACTTTTCTTAGAATTAATTAATAATCAGTTCACAGGATGAACTGATTGATTTTAATGTTAATGTAGCTACATCAAGTTAATCTCATTAACTGATTAAAATATTCATAATTAATCACAATGAGTTGTGATTCATCTGACTGCACTGACATACCTTTTACTACATGTGCACTTTCTGGAATCAGTGACTGACAGCTGGATTTAGACACGTGTGAGTTATCAATAAGTATGAAAGGCTTTAAAAACAGTACATTTCAGTTTTGAACTTTCATTATAATGTTGTTATTTACTGTCCCATTGAACGAGCTCTTCTCATAACCCCTGTTATTGAACAAACTGCTTATAATTATGCTTGTATTGGGCATTTGTCTTGGTTTTCATATTGCTAAATGTTTTTATATAATGTACACAAACTCTTTTTAACTGATTTTAACTAATTTATGTACAAATCTTTTGAAACAGGAGACCACTGATGCTTTGAAACATCTTACCAGTTTACCACTGACATTGATTAATAATGTAATCATAACAATTTAAACAAAACAATTAGTTTCAGTTCTACTTTCAGCTGAGGGAACAAAATAATTTTTTTTAGCATGTTTTCTACATATCTGCAAGCACATTATGGTATGTTTATGCTTTTACTAAAGTAAAAAACTTACATACAGCACCTTTAAATATATGATTGCTGAAAGAATACAAACAAGCAGGGTGATTTATTGGGAAAAACAACTTGTAAATGTTTTCACATTCAAGGATTCAGATGACTTGAGAGCATTTATCTAGAATTTCCTTTGAGAGTGAGGTTACACTGTTTAACAACTTCACAAGTATGTGGAAAGCAAAAATGCACCTTAGCATTCCTTCTGCCACAGACGCGACACTGCTTTTTTCTTAGATACTTTGGTGTCTTGTTTTATAGTGCTTGTAGCAATTACTGTTTGTCACGCTGAATTTCTGTATGGAATATGTTGTGCACTTTGTCTTAATATTTAACAGGCTTATTCTTGCAAAATAAAAACAAGAGATTAAACAAACTCTTTTGAACGATGTGGTATGATTCCTGTTTCAGCAACAACTCAAGTCACTTCTCTTCCCAGCAATGTCATTTAAGTCCTTGAAATTTCTCATGCAGGTGTTTGGCTGTCACACAGAGAGGTCTCACAGAGCGAGGTCTGCGCTCTGGAGGTTTTGGCATGCTGTTTGCAGGAGTTGCGGAGGTTGGCATGTAAAAGCACAGTAGTCATTGTTCTCACTCATTAGCTGCTGAAGGACTGATTCCCTCAGGCTACACAACATGACATCATTCTGCAAAATGATCTCTGAGAGCTCCCAGGTGCAGGACAAACCTGCTTGCATTTCCACTGCAATGCCCTGAAGCTAGAAGGCATGCAAATGTGGGATTGAAACCATTACAGGTAAAACCTGTGAATTATGTGAGAACTGTGGGCGTTCAAAATTCCTGGGAGAGAAAAGGATGTTGGAATTGTTACAGCCTAATTGAAAAGGAATTTCAGTTTGATTGTAAAGGTGTGTCCTTTTTTGTGGGGGAATCTAAGTAAAACAGGACACATTTCACACCATAATTTTTGCCAACAAAATATAGCGCCTTTATTTATATGAACACATTTGACCATTATTTTATGACAGACTACACATGCTGCACTATATAAAATATTATGCAAAACTCAAAGTAGCAAGCCATCTCACAGGGTGCCTTCAAAAATAAATACGTATCACTGAATGAATGGCCTACAACAGCTCTAACCTGTTGCTAGCATTTATTGTACTTATTATACACTCGTCTAATAATGCAATGGAGATGAGATGTGCGTTTGAAGATGCAGTGTAGCACAAAAGGTTGTGAAAGAGATAATTGATATTTATATGTACTTGTAAAGCATACCTTCTAAAGACATATCATTTTCTTTCTATGGGGAAATACAAAAGAATCTCAAATAATAATCATGATAATATTAAAATTATCATATTTATCACAAGTACAATATTATCATTGTTATGATATTTTTCATTGTGTTTTCCCCTATGACCTAGTTTTCCTGTGTTTGATTTAATCATTATATTCACCTGTTGCCCATCAGTTAGCTAATTTCTTTTGTTAGCTGTGTGTATTTAATACCCTGTTCTCTCTCATTCTCTGCCCTTGTTTGAATGATGTGTGTAGTTTTGAGATCTCCCTATTCTCCTGAGTTTTGTCATTAAAAGACTGTTATCTTTATGCTTCTTCGTCTTCGTGCTGTGTACACATGCAAACCTTGACAGAAGAACGGACCAAACGTTTTTTCCTTTTTTTTTTTGTTTCCCTTTTTTGTCATGGACATTCCTGCTGTACACCTGCTGTGCCTGGAGCAGGGAGACCGTCCAATAGAAGACCACACTCGGGACTTTATCCAGCTTGCATGCCAGACAAACTACCTGGACCGTTCACTCTGTGTATTTTATCACACCAGCCTGAATGAGCAGTCCAAGGCATTCCAGCAGATGGTCCAAATCTTTTTCCGCATTCGTGGAGTGGATGCTGGTTAACAGCAACTCCCCATTCATCATTGTCTCGACTGAGGACGATACAAGCCCCACTCCACATCTAGAGCCTACCGCAGACGTGGACTTCAGCCTGCCACGATTGATGAGCCCGAACCTGAACCGAGGACGGAAAGTCGTTGCACTGGAGCCTGAACCTCAAGGTGTGTCTGACCAGGTGGGTAAGCCTGCTAAATTGTGTGCTGCTGAGGGGGCGTTAGTGGAATTCGAGGTGCTAGGAGAAAAGCCCTCCTGTGGTGAATGTGTTCGCTATGATTACTGGAACATTTTTCACACTATTGGATATGTTATAGAGGTAATTCCCCTGTTTCTCCTGTCCCTGTTGGTTTCATCCAGCCCTGATTCTCCCGTTTCCCCGCTGGTTCTGTCCAGCTCTGTATCCCTCCCAGCCTCTCTCTCCTACCACCTCTAACTGTCAGTTCTTCAGCCCTGCCTCCTCTGGTACCCTTCAGACCCTCTTCATCTCCAGCACAGTATTGTGTGGATCTGCTGCAAGACTTCAGGCCACCACCAGGATCCCTTGGCTCCGCCTCCAGCCTCTGAACCCAACACTGCAGCCTATCGACACATCGTCTTTGCCTTGGCTCCTCCCTCCCTCTGCTCCACCTGAAACCTTCAGCCTTAGGACTTCACCGGGCTCCCTCGTCCCACAGGCTAAGAACAAAATTGATAAACGCTGGTCCTCAGTCACACTGGCTTCGCCTAAGTCTTCAAGTTCACCATGTTTCACCTCAGATTGCTGCGGCTTCACCTTCACTATTGCTCCAGCACCAGCGACGTTGCGTGGGCTTGATTGTTCTTGTTTATCATAAGTCATACGGGTTTAATTAGCAAATTAAAAATAAGCAAATTACATCTGATTTTGTTGTGAACCATACCTTTATTGGCCCTAAAACAGGCTGTTATGTAATATATATTTAACTGCAATGGATTGGCCATCCATCCAGGGTGTTTCCCGAAACGCTGGGAAAGGCTCCATCCCTGTGACCTTACATATGACAAGCAGTTTGGGCGATGGATGGATAATTTCTAATTTCTTTTGAGTTTGTAGTGTAATATTACAAACATAATATTTACTGGTTTTGTGAGATTCACACTGGACAGGGAAGTGGAGTGAAATAGAAAAACCGTGCAAGAGATGGTGAGAATAGGATCAATGACACATGCTCCATGACCTCTGTGAGTCTGCTGTCATTGTGCCGAACCTTTGTATCCACCTATAGTTAAATGTGCCTGGAATTTGCAGCATGGGTACACAAACGTTGCATTTTTAAATGCCAACCTTTTTTTTTAAGGCAGTCTCACAAAGTAATTTGTGCAGTTTGTTTAAAGCCTAACACTTGCTAAGACAACAAACCTCATTATAGTTGGCTCCAAATGTAATATGATGCAGCGGTCCTTTGGATTGTTCCTGTGTTGCGTTAGTCAAATTCAATACCTTTTGCTCTGAGCTCAGTGGCCTGTATTCTGAGATGTTGAAGTTTGGTTTGTGTTGGCTGGTTTGTGGAACATTGCTCAGAGGCAGGTTACTCCGAACACTTGTGTCTGGAAACTACATCAGTGTGAAAGAAACTCTACAGGGAAACAAACCGCAGTATTCCAATAGATCTGTAATATGTTTCCCAAAATGTCTTTGAGTAACCCTCCTTTTTAAGGTCAGCAAGAAGAATGTCCCCTAAAATATGTGGAAATTTGGGTCAAATTAATTATTCATACCATGCTGTATATTACAAAGCCAAAAGAAAACTATGGGAACTCTGAGCTGTCAGGGAGCAGGTTAGGGTCAAGTTGGTCCCTCATGTTAATAGGGTCCTTGGAGAGTCTTGGTTTGAAAAAACAACTCTCTCCTGCTCAAAGGGAAGAGGGGACGTGAGAGTGATATCCGAGAAAGCAGCATCAGTGCGGCCAGCCTTTTATCTGATGTGATCATGGTTTAAGCAAACATCCGACCTGGCGTGCGACTTTTTGCAAGTGCCGAGGGAATTTTCTCCCCTCCTAGGATGTGAAGGTGTAGAAGAGGCTCTGGCTGGGAGGAGGGCAGCAGTACACACACTAAAGTGCCATTCTGAGGACAAAACACAGAGGGGACAAACAATGGGAGGTGAGCCAGGCTTGGTAAATAGGCCCTGGTCAGAACAGAATCATTTGCAGCTCAAGCTGCAGTGCTTATTTTTTTCACACTTGAAGCTAATGTACTTCCTCCTGGCTCTGTCTCAGTGCTCGCTGTCTCAGGCCTTTTATCTGTCATCTCTGTTTTTGGATGATCTCTATTACTCAAGGCAAATGTCCATTTGTATCCACTTCCTTTGAACTCTGGATTGTATCTGGAACAAGGGTCTTTGCAGAGTATGCTCATTGTGTTTTATTGGCCATTTTATTAACAAACCAAATTAATGTTAATAAAAAGACACTGAGGTGGAGCTGCAATCTTTGTTACAAAAAGTGAATTGAATTAGTTCACTTGAAAGGTTAAAGGATTGTTTCCGCAGGCGCTAGCTCGTTGACATTCAGTTGTGGCTTTTTGTTGTGATGTATTGCATTGTTCTGTGAACAGTTTCCTCTCACAAAACATGTTTGGCTCACTTTGCATACTAACAGGATGTACATGATAAATGCGCCTGGGCGTTGTGCTTTTCTGTGTGGTCAGCTTATGTGGATCACACATGCTCTCATCTCCTCAATGCAATGCTTTTCATTCATCCATGTCCAAGACTCATCTGACATTCTCCACCTCTCTCAGAAACTCTTCAGTGGTTTGCTGAGACAAGATTGCAGCCTGGCCATTCCTCTAAAAATCGAATGGACCATTTCTAAAAGGAGACATTTGTCCTTTTTTGTTGTGTCCTGTTTAATATTTTGCTTTAAGCACTTTCAGCACTGCAACGAAACGTTACACCCATTCACCCTGCACGACAATACATTTAATTAATAATTTCTGACTGTGAGACTAAGTGTTAAACCTGTACTCAGTCAGTTCTGAGTATTGTGGTAGGAGAGTGGTCCCTTGTGAAAAAAGTACACTTCTGTATAGTTTTAAAAAGCGATCCTGGAAGTGTGACCGCTATGTTTGTCTCTGTGTTTTGTTTCTGTTTTTTTGTTTTTTTTTGTGAGACAATTAAAGCATGATGTTGCATAATGCCTGTTTCACATAGAATGCACATGCAGAGTGTAATCCTTGTGCTTTCTCAACTCTGGAAGAGTCTTCCTCTTAATATTAGATATAATATTATATTGTATTTTTCTTTGTTTTAATTTAGTTTTTTTTTTTTTTCATGTGTTCTCTAGGTTTGGATCCAGTGTGTTAATTCTGTTTTAGTTTTGTTTTATGCTCATCCTCATATTTTGCATTTTGTTCTATTATTTCAGTTAAGCCTGTCATGCTATATAAGTACAGTACGTATAATTATAAGGATATAATTAGTGTTTCTTTGAGGAAGGAATCGGTGTTTGAAACTATAAGTGGACAAAGAATTGTCTGTCCTGTTTTTTTTTTTTTTTTTTAAATTTGTAAACTATTCAGTGCTTTTTTTTTTTTTTTAACTATTGGCATAGGCCTACAGAAATGGAGTAAAAGAGTCCCAGCTTTATTGGCATGATTGTCAGGTATTTACAAAATATTTATGATACTTTAAATACTGGGTAAAGAGAAATGAAATGAAGGGGGAAAATAAAATAAATAATAATATATAATTATATACTAGATAATTAGTTCATTAAAAGAGGAAATGGTCAGTGATTGGATTTAATTTTGGGACGGGATGACTATGAATTAAAATGTTTTCTTTTAGGCCTTTTATGGTTTTTTTTTATTTTTACAGCCTAATGATTTTAGCACATATTGATCATTTTAGCATCATTTGAATGCTGTCATGAAGACTGCTATACTTTACATGCAATATATGAGCAATATCACACTCCTAGCCGTGAGATAGGACCATAGGCACGAGGCTAATTACTCATTAAAAAATTAAATTAAATTTGAAAAATGCTACATTCACATTACACTTTTTGACAACCGGTTATACTCACTTAGGATAACAGATTTTCACCATGGCTAATGAATACAGATACTGCATCGAAGTTCCATTTAGATTTTTACAATTTTCAATATTTGGGGGAAAAAAACATAAAATGCGTCAAGGGGATATGCATCACACACAAACGTATGGTTTGAATAGAGAAAATGGTAAAGAGAAAATGAAATGTGCCAAGCATCAGCTGTGGCCTCTCTCTCAGGCTAATCAATAGAGTGGTGTGACATTTATTTGGCTGCAGAATCAGAAACATATTAGCCCCTGCAGATTTCTGGGAACAATTCTCTGTGCCGAACGACTGCGTGTTTTCTCTCCTAAAAGTAGTGGTGATCTCATTGACTGAGTATACAGAAAACGAGAAGAAAGAAAGAAAAAAAAAAAGCAGAGATAGAATATTCATCAGATGGTCACAAACTGTAATGTCATGACACCATAACATAACTTCAGACACATTTTTGGCTACAACGAATGGATTGTTCTTTGTGCGACAAGAAAGACTAAAGTGTTGATTGCATATTGTTTAGTCTCTCATGAGTTTGCATGCATAGCTGTTGTGCATGTAGCCACGGTTCGATTTCACGAGGTCTCTGGCGTACAGAGAACACATCTGGCAGTGGAGAGCAGGAAAAATTACAAGTGAAGTCAAAATCTTGTCACAGTTGGTTGCACTGAAAAGTCAACTGTATAAAATTACATCGCAGTCTAAACCAAAGGGTCAAGATTTGGCCGGATAACATGGCCCACCCTGCTGAAAAGCTCAGCATAAACTAACATTAATTCCTTGTTGGTCCAGACTGGTTTATGATGTTTAAAGCTGATAGATTGCTGGTCTAGCTGGTGGACCAGCATAGTCATCTGAAATGTTGAACACAGTAAAAAAGCCAAACTTGTAAAACTTAAATCTCAGTTTTTTTTTTTTTTTTTTTTTACAAGAGACAAAATAATCAGTAGTATCTACAATTTTGTACTTACATTATACTTTGTATTACGTTGCATCAAGTACAAAATTGAAAGTTGTTGTTTTTAAAGGACTGAAGGATATCATTGCAGTCAGAATGCTGTGTCCACCAGCACACCAGTATCCCATGCTGTGGATCAGCTAACCAACAACCAGCATCCCAAGCTGGTACCAGTGTGCAAAACAAACCTTATGCTGAGCAGCAATGCTGTATTTTTTCAGCAGGGCAGTTAGCCCCTTCTTATACAGTACATGCCATGACCATACTTTCTGATTTCAAAAACATCCTATTTATTTGTCAGTCATTCAAAAGTTGCTGTGCAAACTCCAAATTGTGTACTTGCAAGGGGAGTACCTGCACAAGCCAGCAACCACTGAGATGGATGAAAAAGCAAATGGACAGCTTTCTTTCAGGTGTTCGACGTTTTTGGTCTAAAATGAGCCAGTGCAAATTTGTCAGCAAACCATCACAACATATATGTCAGTGACTAAAGGAAATTGCTTAAAATGATTGGTTTTGGGCAAGGACAGAGTCCTGGATAGTTCCAGATCAAAGATTGGTTGTTCAGACAAATCCACTTCCCTTGAAAACAACTGCTGGAACTGTATATGCTCATAAACAACAAATGCCTTACGTTATTGCTCACATCACACATTTTAACTCCCACTTGGCCCATCATTGAGGCAGAGTTATGTTTTGTGTGGGCCAGTGCAAGCAAAGGTGTGTACTCAGAAATTCTTGCAGACATTTCTTGTAGTTCTTTTGAACATGATCATCTTTTGGAACATTTTTGATTATTTTATATTGAATGTATTCATTCAATGTGTTTGTTGTGAATATGCGTTCTTTGTATAAATAGGCCTTCTGAAGGCTTCAGAGCACAGAACACGACTCCTATAGTTTGACCACTCCTTACATTACACCATAATGTTTTTAGTTGTAAAACATGGGCCCCAGCTCCAAGGATAGTATTATTCAAGTAATCATTTTTACAGTGCCACAAAATTGGCCACTTACATGTCTTTGGTGTAATGACAGTCTCTGGTGAATTAACTGCAGCCTGTTTGGTAATTTACTTCATCACTGACCTCAACTTATCTGCAACTTTAAATAATTTCATTCTTTATACTTCACATGTCCAAGACTGCATACCTGTGCATATGCCAAGAACAACCTTGTCTTGATTAAGGCCTGTATGTTAGTACATCACTGCCATGTCATTTCTGACGGCCATAAATATGTTGGATTTCCAGAGTAATGGTAACAAGCTGGCATCAGCTTGTATAGCTTGACTAAACATATTGTCTTGGCATGAAATGCCTTGTAAAGCTGTTGACCATTTCTCAGTTTGAGTCAGTAGAAAGAAAAGTGGCTATAAAATTTGTGACAATGTCTTTTTTCCAACATGGAACATATGGCTCATTCCCTGTTTCCCCATGATGTTATTATGAAATCACATGGGAAAGTATCATTATGTGTCAGAACCAATCCTACCCTATGTATTGATAACTGTGCAATTTAAAAGCCTTAATTTTCAGGATAGTGTTATTTGTTTAGTTATTCTTGTCGTTGATGTTTATCCAAATGCACTTTCATTGACCTCTCACCTCAGACCCTCACACTAATGTTCACCCAATGTAGACACAACATGTTCCACCTATGATCCAATAAGGCCTCTTTGCATAAGGGTTACTGTTATCATGTTTCCATTGAGTGGGCATTGTTCTGTACATTTCCTCCATTATGCCAGCGCAGAGCCAGTCCCTGTGGATCAAGCTGAGGCAATGGCTGCATTTCATGGTGATTGATTTGACACTTAATTGGTTCCCAAGGTGAACTTGGCCAATCCAACTCAATTGTTCGAGGAGGCAGCTTGCTGGCAATCGTGCACTCTAAAGGGGGACCCACCCTGACTTGGCACGGGTAATGTGAGAATCATTCAGTGGGGGAGTGGAGGGCTGATCTGGCCATTGGCCAGCAAGTGTGTGGACAGTATCAGAAATGAGTTCATATAGATGCCTGAGAAGTAGGTCAAGGACTCAATAGTGAAGCCAGGGATGTTTTTCACTATGAGATGTCTGAAAACAATTTTCATTTCTCACACTCATGTTTTTCCAAACAAAATGACTTTCTTTCTTTTGTCTAAGACAATCTGACATCTTCAGCTTGCGACCCAAAAGGAGTCGAGTCACTAGAGACGAGGATATGACTTAAAAAATTGGCTTGTTTATCACATAAAGCTACAGTATAGCCATAATGACTTTTAACTAATGTATTGAGCTTCAAAAATGATCTCTTTGTGTTCTACGAATGTAATAACAGAATACAGGTCTGGGATGACATGAGAGTAAGTAAATAACAGAATTTTCATTTTTGGGTGAACTATCCCTTTTATATATACACTGTACATTGCTGTCACTGGGGCGGTACCCTAAGGTACAAAACCAAAAAGGTACTAATATGTACCATTTAGGGGTGAGTAAGGTACAAAGATGTACCTTTTCACTGTTGTACCTTAGGGTACCACCCAGTGACAGCACTGTACTTTTTTTTTCTGAGAGGGTATATACACCGATCAGGCATAACATAATGATCACTGTCCTAATATTGTGGTGGTCCCCCTTTTTGCTGCCAAAACAGCTCTGACCTATCAGGGCATGGGTCAGGACTTGTTTGTTCAGCACATCGCACAGATGCTCGATTGGATTAGATTTGGAGGCCAAGTCAACACCTCAAACTCGTTGTTGTGCTTCTCAAACCATTCCTGAACCATTTTTGCTTTGTGGCAGGGCACATTATCCTGCTGGAAGAGCCACAGCCACCAGGGAATACCGTTTCCATGAAAGGGTGTACATGGTCTGCAACAATGCTTAGGTAGGTGGTACGTGTCAAAGTGTAACATCTACATGGATGGCAGGACACAAGGTCACAGCAGAACATTGCTCAAAGCATCACACTGCCTCTGCTGGCTTGCCTTCTTCCCATAGTGCATCCTGGTGCCATGTGTTCCCCAGGTAAGCGTACACACCCGGACATCCACGTGATTCATACTCGAGTGCTCAAAGTACTCGAAAGTGACAGCGACGATCGATCATGAAAATGATGATCGCCCTGACTTTAAAAAATATATTTGTCTATTTTTCTGATTGGTTATTGCGGCATTTTGGATGGTAACAGAGGTCTGATTGGTTAGCGTTAGACAGCACGCCTCCAGACCGGCGAAATAGTGAAACTGAAGCTCGCACTGCAGTGATGCCTGGAATCACTGTGATCATGAAATATAGTTAATTGCAAGATGTGCAGCACCAATCTGTCATATAGCATTATAATGAGAACAAGATTGTAATAGAATCAATGTTGTAAATTCTCAGATGTTAAATGAAATCCACAACGAGAGTTACGTCAGACTAGTGTCGTGAAGTTAATTTGCGCATTTGCGTCCTTTTCTGCAGATGCAAGTTGTAAGATTACTTTTGTGTTGTCTTTATCTGATTAATCTCATATAGGACACATTTGGTTGAGTTTAATAACCAGCTAGCAAAGCGCTGCCGTTATATCGGCTGGTGTTCATTCTCTTCAGTTTCAGCTCAAATGCAATGCCCGACATTATCGACTCTGGGTTATTTCAGATGGTTATATTCATTTTAGATAGGCTATTTCTTTTTCAAAATCATTGATGATATTAATAATGCAGCAGTGGTATTTTGTTCTTATGTTTTTTTAACAGTAGACCTATGTTTTATTTAAAGTTGTTTCTCATTATGGATTTGAAAACACGCAGTGATGCCTGTAATCACTTTGATCATGAAAAATAAAATTAGCGCCAATCTGTCATGTACATTATAACGAGAACACGATTGTAATAGTGTTGTAAATTATCTGTGCTTTAGTTGCCTGTGTATCAGCGTTGTTGTTAAGGGAAGAGCGCATTCAAAATGAGTTTCCCTTTCAAACCATAGCCTGTAAAAACTAGCATGGCTGAGTTCATGTGCGCATTCACGTCCTTTTGGGCAGATGCAAATTGGAATAGGCATATATCTGATTAATCTCATATAGGATGCATTTGGTTGAGTTTATTAATCCGCTAGCAAAGCTCTGCAGGGTGGTGTATTCACAGTTTCAGCTCATATGCAATGCCTGATATTATTGACTGGGTTATTTGAGACGGTTATTTTATGTTTAGATGTTTCTTTTTCAAAGACATTTATACATCATAATCTAGCAGTTTTTTCTAGTTATATGTTCATGTTTTCATAGACATGTCATGTTTGTATTTGTCAACATTAATTTTCGTAACAGTCTTAAAATTAGTTTCATATCTCCATGATGGAGATGTCCCACCCCCCGCACAAGCCCCACCCACGAGTACTCGAGTACTCATTTTTTTGAGACCTATCGATGATCGAAATGAGAAATTGACAAAAATTCCCATCCCTAATACTGACCACTGCAGACCGGGAACAGTTTTGGAGATGCTCTGACCCAGTCATTTAGCCATCACAATTTGGTACTTGTCAAACTCGCTCAAATCCTTACACTTGCCCATTTTTCCTGCTTCTAACACATCAACTTTGAGGAAAAAATGTTCACTTGCTGCCTAATATATCCCACTCACTAACAGGAGCCGTGATGAAGAGATAATCAGTGTTATTCACTTCACCTGTCAGTGGTCATAATGTTATGCCTGATCAGTGTGTGTGTGTGTGTGTGTATATGTATATGTATATGTATGTATATATATATATATATATATATATATATATATATATATATATATATATATATATATATATATATATATATATATATATATATATATATATATATATATATAATATATATATATATAATGATCTCTTCATTAACACCCTCAAGGTCAGAACACTACTTCCACTAGCAAAACTCAGCTCTCCTAATCAGCTGCAGACATGCAGAGATAAGCTAATCCCTTTTCTTCACTGCTTTCAAACTAAATGAAAGTTGCCAAGATCCTGTTCTCAGTTTCTATGGTCTGACATGCCTTGTGCATTTGAAGAACTCTGAGAAAAGTTGCTGCCGAGTCTCTGTGCATTCCAATAACATTCTGATATTATTATTATTATTATTATTATGACTCTGATGTCATGGCGTAGCTTTGCCAATTGTAGTCGTAAGGTCATCCTTGCGCATGACAAGCATTTGTGTGTGTATTTCTTATGCAAGTGTAGGAGTTCTGTGAGAATTTGGGTGGGGTAAATGAGTCAAGGGTGGGTGAAAGCTGGTGAAGAAAGACATGGGTTCATATGCAGACAGGGTTTAAAGGTTTAGACAAATTCTCAATGAGAGCTGTAGGGTGGACAGAACTTATGACTCTTTTTTTATTACTGGTCTTCATCTAATCCGTGATGGCCTAGCTATAGCGTGGGTAATTTGTTCTCCAAGCTTCAGGTCATTTGTAGAAATACACTTTGATCATCCTGCACATTAAACTAGTTGTTTTGCTCAAGAGGTGTGCAGTTGGTAGTCTGGTCAAGAGCACGATAACAGTGAACCACCGTGCCACCAAAACAAAACCGACCCAACAAGGTGTGTACTCCAGAACATTCCCGAGGTCCTCAGTTGGTTTGAGATCTGGGGAATGTGGAGGCAGGCAACATGTCTTCATCGTGTTCCTTAACTCTTTCCCCGCCAGCAGTTTTTTTCATTATTTTTTTATTCTAATATTCATACTAGCTTCATGCATTCTTTTTTATCACTTGAATGTGGGTGTGTTATTAAAAAAAGCTGAGAAAATCCAGTTTTTGTCAAATCCATCCGGATCGGATTCTGAACGATAATCAAAACATGGTCCGAGTACATCAGGTACACCAACACCAACAAAGCTTCACAGTCATATAGCTCGTCCTGGGTCAACATTTCATTCCGAAACATTAGGCAGTTTTGATTTATATGCTGTTTAAAGTCTGATGATCGCATTAGCTCACATATGCATAAGCAATGCTTGTGTTGCTTGTAATGCTTCTATCGCTTGTTTCTGATTCTTCACTTGTTTTTGGATCAGGAGATTCTGTACTCTTTCAGAAGATGCACAGTAGTGCCCCCTATCATATAATAGTGAAAAATAGCAGGGAAGCGTTGAAAATCTCGTCAATGACAGGAAAAGGGGTACAGGAGCACGGGGTATAACCTAACGCAGGGTTAGTTGTAACACGCTTGGTTTAAAACTTTCCACACATGCCAGGATGACGAAACTTTGTGTATTTACTAGTTGCCATATCAACACTATTTAGAGAAAAAATTGCACCAAAATTAAAAAAATCTTTGGAAGATATCACTGAACATTTATTTAACCATAGCAAAAGTACATTTCTTACTTAAGTTTTCATCTCTGTTTTTTTTTTTTTGTGTTTATTTAAAATAAGACAAATCTGATATTATTGTAATCTTATATCTGTTATTTAACAGTTGAGATTGTTCTTTAATGCTGATCTAACAGCACAGGACACAAGCCGGGTTTAAATCCCAGTTGTGCAGGTGGGGTGTGTTGTAACACTGCGTTACAATGAGCCCCTATTAGAAATATGCTATTATATTCTATACTTTTATGAACTCTTTTGAGAAACCATGAGAAAAAGGTGAATAATGACTGAGAGTCAATGTTCAGAAATTATTCATTATTATGTTTTGAACTATGCTGTATAGCTGTATTTAGAGATGTGTTTGTTGTCAAACTCAATTATTTTATTTTTAATTACTAAAAATGCCATTATTTTATTTAAAAAAGAATTATTTATTTTATTGATTAAAATATTTTAGTTTGTCTTGGATATTTTTTTGATTAGATCAGATAACATTTTAAGCTGTCATTTGGTGATGTTACATTGTGCACCTCACATGTTACAGTGTACCCAACCTATGGGGCATGTTGTCACATTTCATTTCCATTCTTTCGGGGTAAATCAAGAAAAAAGTATATACTGTATTAATGAAACAAAACCACATATTTGTACTAGACGTGGGAAATTAATGTGGGAAAAAATAAATACTCTGAACCCCAAGTGGATTTACACAAATTGAGAAAGTCAAAAAGTGTTAGGTTGTGCCCCGCTCTCCCCTAGTCCATTCCTGAACAATGTGTGCAGTGTGAAAGAGGCCACACCAGAACCGCTTCCAGCAGAACACTGGCCAGAGAATCACAGTCCCTCAACCAGCTGCTGTCTTCCCACAGTGCATCCTGGTGCCATCCACTCCCCAGGTAAACGTCACACACGTACACAGCCGTACACATGATATAAAACAAAAAGAGAATCTTCGTACCAGGCGACCTTCTTCCATGGCTCCACGGTCCAGTTCTGATGCTCATGGTAGGCATAATCATGGACACTCTGACCAGTCTGCATCTACACAGCCCCATACGCAGCAGGGTGCAATGCACATTCCTTCCATTACCAATATTAGGATAATATTTTAAAGTTTTGCGTGTTGATCATCTGAAATCTACACAATTGGCTGATTGCCTCATAGTGCATCAATCAGCACAGGAGAAATTTCAGATTTGCCATGAGAGCCCTCACAATTATTATTAACATAGAATCAATAACATTTTTCTTTTTACATTGAATGTATTTGATTAAAAATACACAAATAATGAGAGAAAATAATATTGAAAATATTGAGTGGGCTACACTTATATTTTACTTCTCTCTCAGTGCTCTGTTGTTTCACACAGTACTGCGAAGAGAAACAGATCTTAAATCAGTGTGTCTAGCTAATTATACCTTTGTGGGGGAAAGCTTGATGTCAAATCCTCAGTGTTAAACAAACACTACTCAGTTTTCATATGGTCCCAATCTATAGAGAGTATAAAGTAACACTGAAGCACTGCTGCAGTTAGTGAAATAAAATAGATTCACACTACTAGTGATGACTGAGCATTAGTGATGAACACCTGCGGTAACAAGCAGAATCACTGAAGATAAGAGGAACAAGAAAAGAAAAAAATAAGAGATTAGCAGAAACAACAACTACAGCTGAATTACAGCCACACCGCCTTAAGCATTGTCTATACTTCTGCCTGGCTCTGCATTGAGAGCCTCCACTGAATTTGCACGCTCCTCCCCAAATGGACGAGGCATTTATGCTGCATTCACATGGGGTGTCGGCATCAGCGCTTCTCATTTACTTTAAATGGGTGACGTCATGCGTTGCTGAACTGAATTGTAGGTTCTGCTGGGTTGCGTCACTGGCATTGCCTGTAGCAGAATTTTTTTTGCTTCAATGCAGGTGTCAGCCAATCAGATCACCTATGCAAATACCCTAGCGTAGACACTAGTCAATTGCATTCATGCAACACCAGAAAAGTAATATGATTGGCTGTTCTCACTATGATGGTCGCGTCAGCACCAGCTTCAGACACGCCATCTGTCAAGTGTTGACACCCGTGTGAATGCAGCATTATACTTGACATGCTCGCTGTTGTACTGTTCGTTGAAATGACAGGGGGCGAGAGTAATTGTTCTCTAAACCATTAGGAAAGTAGTAAGGGGCACACGTGACAATGTTTGATTTTACCACGCTACAAAAACAAACAAAGAATCATGTAAAATCCTGTACACCTTGGGATTATTACTTGTGAATTTAGTACAAAATATATGGATATGAGAACATATGTATAAAACTAAATTAAACAACAATCTCTTAAATATTTTCTAATTTCATTAATCATTTTTATTTAATTTCATGAACCTTTTTATTAAACATGGACCTTTATTTTCATTAAAAAGGCTTATTTCTGCTATTGGTGGCTCATCTCCGGGTGGCCCGTCTCAGGGTCGCTTGGACTTCCACTTGCTATCTGGCTTAGCAGCGGCCTGTGTGGGCTGGGCTGCCTTCCAGTGGCCGGCTCCGTGCTGTTCCCAGCTGGCATTTTAACGTTGAGTCACTGTTGAATCAACGTCAGGTGCCAGTGTTGGATAACTGTTGAGTTTTGTTTAGATTTTGCAAATCTAATCAACGTTGAAATGACAACGTCATTCCAATGTCATGTTTCTCAACATAGGTGAATTCGCCAACTTTGAATCAATATTGAATTTAGTTTAGATTTTGCAAATCCAATCAATGTTGAAATTTCAACGTCACTATAAAATCCTGCTTTTCAACATAGTTTATTTTGTTAAACTGTTTTCACTAAAGTATTGATGTGTTCAACAGTAACACCAAACACCTTGAAATGGATACTTTCCGGATACTGCGCGGTCAGCTAGGAAGAAGCCAATTGGTCAAAGCAAGTCCAGGAAGAAGATTAATAAAGACATTTCACTGACATAAGAAACATGCTTCATTACATGGCTGCAAGTGTGCCAACATTTCACACAACATAATTTTACACGTGTCGAACTTTAACCTTTAGAAAAACGGCCCAAATATTGGGCAACATTGAACACAGCTGGTTAAATCTTCCCTTCTTGTTACTTCTTTCTGCCACCGCCACCAACTAAAATGATTTTTCTTATGAATTATTATTCTGCTTACTATATTCAATTATTTAAAATATTGTTACAAAACTACTATGTTAAAGCAAACTCACCACAGATTATCTTGTAGAGACGGGTCTTCATGAAGGCAACCTTCCCACTTCTTCCTCTGAGGCTCATTATGGCCATAATTTTATTTTTCATAGTTCTGCCATGGTAAAACAAATTTATATTAGAATATTATATTGCAATCAAGTTCATTATGAAAATGTAGCAGAGTCGCTCGTAAGTGGGTGCATGACAGTATATGACAGGGAACATAGTCACTATAAACTAATGCAAAAAAGGAACAAAGTTACTTACGCAGCCATTGACTTCTTCACATGGTCTGCAGCATCAACGCCTCCCAACTTCTTCAGATGTTTACTCTGAAAAGGAGCAACAAGAAATTAAAAATATAACCAGAAAAAGTGGTCAGTAGAGTCCAGACCTCCACAAAGCAGGCACATGATGAGGACAAGGAGTTTGTAGTGGTCACCAAGGTGAACAAGCCAATTGTCATAATGAAACGTTGCCAGCACTTTACAAGATTAATTATTTAACCCTTTTGTTGTCTTTGTTTTTTTTAAAGCACTTGTTGTCCTCCGGGGTACATTAGCTACTACTAATATAACACACACACCTCAGAAATGCATGAAGCTGGAAAAGGCACTTCCTGCTGTAAAGTCATTACCAGGATGAAAACATGCTGTGCACGGTCTATAGGCCCCATGCGCCTATAAAACGTGCACACCTCTTCGTCTTGTCTGTCTCTGCTGTTATCTCATTTCAAAATGTGAAATGCCCCATGAAGCTGTACTTATTAGATCAGTTTGAGTGTTTTTGTTTTCTACCCAATCAAGGAGAGGCATAAGAATATCTCTACAAATCTTTAGCATTTTTAATTCAGGGCTTAAAGCAAGAAAAGATTTGAGGCCTGAAAAGTTGTCCAGGAGGAAATGTGCACAATGTATTGAATTAATTTAAAAGTGCTCTTTGCCTGAAATCAGGAATGGTGCCTGAGAACTTTAAGCCCTGTACATTAACCCCATGTACATTAGAGTTGTGAAACAATGTTTCACTAGCTTGATACTCAGACCGCGATACCACCTGAGGGTTAAAACGTATCAGTTCTACTCCCTCATTCTTGTCCTCCAGGTGATTCTCTAAAGCTTTGAGGTCTTCTTCAGTGTTTGCCGGGCTTCACTTCATAACTTGTTCCAGCAGATGAGGTGGCAACGTGAATTGTATCCTTGATTTCGACAAGAAGCTGAAGAACTCTCTTCTGGAATTCTAGCCAAAAAAGAAGCGACCGATTATTATTTTTATAAATGTAGTGAGTACGCTCTACACCACAAAATCATAGTTTTTTCATTTGCCTAATAAAAATGCACTGCAAAAACTCAATTTTACCAAGAAAATGTGTGATATTTCTAGTCAAATGTCTAATTTCTATTCAAAATAAATCTCATACACTTAAAATAAGACACTTAAAAAGTTACTTGTATTTAGACAATTTTCACTTGTTTCACACAAATTTTCAATTAAAATAAATAGAAAAATCTGCCAGTGGAGCAATTTATTTATTTTTGCTTGTAATAATAATTAAAATTACATGTTACTTATGTGAAAAATCAGGTTGGTTTGAAAAATCAGCAAAGTGTCATATTGAACTGCTGAGTCTGATTCAACTGAAACTTTTGGGGACATCTAGGGACACTGGAAGACTCCTCGTCAGCAAAAATAAGAGAATAACATTACTTTTTTCAGACATCGGGAAATCTTCCTTCCTCAATTTGTTTGAGTGTGCATGCGTCAACATCGCCTTGGCTGCATTTGTGGGATCCCTTTCAGCTCTCATAGACTTCTCAGGAGGCCGCCTAAGGCTTCTGTCAATAGTCGTTCTTGGGGTGTCACTGATGGAGAAAATGGGTTGCATACTATGCACACACACACACACACACACACACACACACACACACACAGAACGGCGGTTAGCTAGCACTAACGGTGGTTCGCGGTTAAACTAGTCTGGCCGCCTCGTACACGTACGTACGTACACACACACAGGGCGGTGGTTGGTGGTTAAGTTAGCACACAACGACGGTTCACGGTTAAACTAGTCTGCCCGTACACGTACGTACACACACACGCCGGCAGTTGGTGGTTAAGTTAGCACACAACGGTGGTTCACGGTTAAACTAGTCTGCCCGTACACACACACACACACAGAACAGTGGTTGGCGGTTAGCTAGCACTAACGGCGGTTCGCGGTTAAACTAGTCTGCCTGTACGCACACACACACACACACACACACACACACACATAGAACGGCGGTTGGCGGTTAGCTAGCACTAATGACGGTTTGTGGTTAAACTAGTCTGCCCATACACACAATATTAATTAACACAAAACGTATTAATATATGGGCCAGAGTCAGGCACACTCAAAATTTATTTAGGAATTTTCTAGTTATAAAATGTGACTTCAAAAACTTCAAACTACCGTTTGAGCTGTTACCCCCAAATTCAGTCCGAACCGGTCCAGGTCAGAATCTGCTAGACTGACGATGATGACACAGACCAACTGGAATTTAAGCCAATGGTTCCCCGGTTGCTATACAAAAAAGTTTATATTTCGCCAATCATCGTCGTCGAATTTTATGGTTTGGGGGCTCTGAAAATAGCGCCTGTAGTACCCAGATTAGAGCAGTACACCTGCTGCACCACAGGACATATTACCTCAGAGAGGAGTGTGAGTGTAGCATGGTGGCGCCGGCGACGTTGAGTAGCACTAATGTAGTCGTGGGAGTTGAGCTAGCCCCGAATTCATTTAAATCTCTACACCGGAGGGCAATGGGAGAAGCAAAGCAACAGTATCTGGCAATAGAGGTAAGCAGCAACAGAAATTCTATTATTATTTTTTTTCACATTTATGCTTTTAATAATTCTCTCTCTCTCACACACACACACACACACACACACACACACACACACACACACACACAATCTCAATTCAATAAGCTTTATTGGCTGTCTCTGTTACTCTCTCTCACTCATTGATTCAATCACTCACACATACACACCATGTTTAACACACATTTGCAATTAAAATTGTGATCTCAATAGGAATGTAACTGTATGTTTGCTTAGTTTTTTTTTTTTCTAAGTTCTGAACTGGATTACTGCGTTTTATACTAGTTAAAATCACCTTTCTTCTCATACTTGGTGTTCACTTCAAGAATATTGTCCCACCCTCTCTTTGAGAGCCTTCTCTCTCTCTCTCTTTCTCTGGTATCAACACAGACTGTTATCCATTATCCAATTGTCAATTTGTCTACAATGAACTTTAAAGATATGTAGTCTACAACTGGGGATTGATTAAAGAACTAGATTGTTGTATTCCCTATTATAATTTATCGTTATGCATTTGCACTTTTTCTATCTGGACACAGAGTATAATAAACATGCAACTTGTTCATTAGCATTACCTGTGAAACTGTTGATTTCTACATGGCAGTTCAATTAATATTGTCTTTTTAGATAATTGGTATTGACTGGTTTGAGTTATTTTGGTAAAGGCAAGGGACATGGCCTAAAATGCACCAGAATGCAGGAAATCACATTTTATTTTGAGACCCCCGCACAAACAGCCCCACCTATAATATTTTTTACCAGCCACACTGTTGTATATATTGTTCTTGTATTGAATGATGTCCCAAAATGATCAATCAGACTAGAGTTGCTCTCAAAGTACGCCGGGAGATGTAGAAAGCACTTTTATCACGACTCAACAAACGTTTAATTCAGAGTTGATCTTTCAACGTTGTATAATTATTCATGTATCAACACTTTCTCAACAGTTAATTGATAGTGAGTTAACAACACCACTTCAACTATTTGGTGGTCAACGTTGTTTTGACATTGAATTAATGTTTTTTTCATAAACTGATATTATTTCAACAACATTTAAACATTTAATGTCAGTCGAATGCCAGCTGGGTTGCCCCGATAAAGGTGGAGGATCTACAGCCGGCGGGTGGGTGGAGGCAGCAGCGGCCCACCAGGGCAGGATGTGTTTGATCACCTCCGTCTGCTTCTGGGTGGCTGAGAACTGCTGGGCTAAGCTCTCGACCGCTTCGTCAAATAGCCCATCCTGGGAAACGGGAGAAACATATCCGCCAGGTTCAGTCAGAGATGGAGCTCCCTCAGGAGTTCAGGGTAAGGTTCTACCCCTGTGCATGTCTGGGCTTGATGCACCTGGAGCAATGTCATGGCATGCAGGGTAGGCACAGCCTGCTGGCCAGCAGGATCGAGGCAAGGGGAGTCTCGACCTCAGCACCGAGATAGTCATGTTCCCGTAGTGGGTACATGAACTATCCACAAGTGCTGTCTTAGCGTGCTGAATGCCCAGACACACCCGTGTACTCTTTTAGGGCGTACTGAAGCACTCAGTGAGATGGCAAAAACAAAGGGATATAGTGCATCCCTGTGTATTGCACTCACTGAACTGGGATTCAAGATTCAAGATTCAAGATTCAAGAGTTTTATTTGTCACATACACAGTTATATACAGAATATACAACCGGCAGTGAAATGTAAACAGGTCCGCTCCATGGACAGTGCAAATTCACAGTTAAAAACACAAGGAAGAAATTATAATAGAAATAGGATATAAAAAAAGTACTCTATATATATATATATATATATATATGTCTATATCTGTAGAATTATAAATAATCAAGTCAAGAGAAAAAAAAAAGGTAACAAATAAGGATAAAGTGGAATAAAATAATTGAAGTAGACTTTGCAGTGAGTAAACTGTAGACTTATAAATATGTGGTTAACAAATGTATAAAGAGTATAATGTGCAAACAGGTTTATGACAGGTTGTTACACAGTAACAATGAGAACAGAAAGTGCAGTGCAATGTCAGTGTATCGATGTTTATCCTGACGTGAAGTCACGTGATGTTAAGTGACTGAGTTCAGGAGTCTGATGGCCTGGGGGAAGAAGCTCCTCCTGAGTCTCTCAGTTTTGGCCATCAGGCTTCGGAAGCGCTTACCAGATGGTAGCAGCGTGAAATGAGGGTTTGCAGGGTGATTAGGGTCCTTGATGATCTTGGTAGCTCTACCTTTGCAGCGTTTGGTGT
The DNA here is from genome assembly GCA_018749465.1 of Paracanthobrama guichenoti. Lineage (NCBI taxonomy): Eukaryota > Metazoa > Chordata > Actinopteri > Cypriniformes > Gobionidae > Paracanthobrama > Paracanthobrama guichenoti. The sequence continues at coordinate 3,266,277 of CM031957.1, forward strand.
AGGCGTCCTGCAGAGGCGGAGAGCTGACCCTGAGATACGCTCGGATAAGCGCACTACTCTTTGCAGGGCTTTGCGGTCATGACTGGTGCTGTTCCCATACCACGCTGTGATGCACTGAGTTAAAACACTTTCTATCGCCCCTAAATAGAAAGTTTTCAGGATAGCTGGTGAAACCCTGAATTTCCTCAGCTGGCGCAGGTGGTACAGTCTTTGCCTGGCTTTTTCACCTGTGTCTGAATGTGAGCAGTCCAGGTCAGGTCCTCGGAGATGTTTACTCCCAGGTACTTGAAGCTGCTCACTCTCTCTACTGGTGACCCGCTGATCATGAGGGGGAGTATGTCCGTTGCTGTCTCTTCCTGAAGTCCACAATCATTTCTTTGGTCTTGCCAACATTCAGAGAGAGACAGTTGTCCTGGCACCATGATGTTAGATGCTCCACCTCGTCCAAGTATGCCGTCTCATTGTTGTTGGAAATGAGGCCCAGGACAACAGTATCATCAGCAAATTTGATGATAGAGGTGGAGCTGTGTGTGGACAAACAGTCATGCGTGTAGAGAGAGTAGAGCAGGGGCTCAGGACACAGCCCTGTGGAGCTCCCACACTCAGGGAGATGGAGGTGGAGGTGGACTGGCCTATTCTCACCACCTGAGGCCTGCCAGTGAGGAAGTCCTCAATCCAGTGGCAGAGAGAAGGATTCAGGCCGAGATCCAGGAGTTTGGAGGTTAGCTTGGTGGGAACTATGGTGTTAAAGGCTGAGCTATAGTCAATAAATAGCAGTCTTACGTAGTTCCCACTTTTGCTGTCGATGTGAGTGAGGAGGAGTGGAGGACATGAGAGATGGCATCTTCAGTCGATCTATTGGGACGATAGGCAAACTGAAGAGGGTCCAAAGTGTCAGGAATGAAGGCGCAAATGGTGTTTTTAATGAGTCTCTCAAAGACCTTCATGACTATAGGCGTGAGAGCCACTGGACGATAGTCATTTAGGCAAGAGGGTTTACTGTTCTTAGGGACAGGGATGATGGTGGATTTTTTGAAGGAGGTGGGGACCACAGATGTAGCGAGGACTCATTAAAGATGGATGTAAACAACCGGTGAGCTGATCAGCACAGGACCGCAGAACACGACCTGAAATACCATCCGGCCCAGCAGCTTTCCTGGCGTCCACACGCTTGAGTGCTCTCCGAACTTCATCCTCCGAGACAGAGATCACGTGATTGTTGCTGCTCTGAGTAATTTCCTCTAACGCGCCACTTGGCGGAGTCGCGTTACGCGGTTACAGTCAAAGCGAGCATAGAAAGAGTTTAACTCGTTCACGAGCAACGGATCAACGCTTGCCTCTGCAGAGGATTTAGATCCAAAGGAGCAGATGGACCTCAGACCTTGCCACATGCGCCGCGAGTCGTTGAGTTGGAAATGAGACTCACTCGGTCTTTATGCGGAGTTTTGCGGCTTTAACTGCTCGTCTGAGAGCATAGCAGGACGATCTGTATTCATTCATATTCCCTGAATGGAGACCGGCGTTGTAAGCAGCAGTGCGTCGCGTTCACTGCCGCAGCGGATTGAATTGTCCACCCACGGTTTCTGATTTGAAAGGACGTTATTGTTATTGTTTGCGTGGCTTGCTCTGTAAGCGTGTTGATGAAGCAAAGCGCCACGTCTGTGAACTCGCTTACGTCAGCTGAACTCGCTCGGAACATGTCCCAATCCACATCGCCCAGAGCTGCCTGTAGCGCGGTCTCTGAATGGGGTGACCAACGCTTAACTTCCCGCCTCACCGGGGGTTCCTGCCCTCAGCCAACCGACAGAGATGCTGTGAAAACAACAGTTGTTTTTAACACTCTTCCAGGAGACGCAACTCTCACTAAATGTGCCTTCCCACCATCACTCAAGCTTCTTCTCCTTCTCTCTCGTTCTCTCTGTACACTCTTCAGCAACACAATATGCATCTGCTTCCATATTTATACCCATGCTGTATATTCCTGAGAAGTACATAAAGTATATGTCTGAGAAGTACATACAATGTAGAATGAAAGTATGCTTATTTTTATTTTGAAAGAAGCATACTAATAGCAAACTTGAATAAACTTCTTTTTCATAAGGGTATGCTGGTCTACCAGCTAGACCAGCACTATACCAGCATAAACCAGCCTCGAACAGTCGAATCCATGCTGGTTTGTGCTGGATTTTGTGATGTCTAAGAAAACCATAGTAAATGTATGATCATAGAAGCAGGGTTTTAAACTGCTTCACATATCAGTTATTCATATTACACGTCTTAGTCTGCATTTGTAAATGTCTTCATAAAACATTCACAGCCTACTGGTGTTTTCTCTGCTATTTCCTTGTAATTATCTTCCTAATCAGTAGGGGTCAGTCTCCTCAGGTAAAGAAAGTAGGATTCCAGGTGTAAAGGACAAGGAAAAGAGGGTTAGAGCGGAGAGCCACATGTTAGTGGTTGTTCTAGCTATTCAAGCATGCTTTGGTTTTCTTTGAGTAACTATTAGTTCAGCACACTTTTTTAACTGTTAAGTGTACTAATATTGTTTATGATGCGAACCTGAGGCTGCTTACTTCAACTGGATTTGCTCCAACATTTTTTTTTTCATTTTGGATATTTTTTTTTTTACCTTCAGTATTTTGTGGATGGTTATTTTCCTTTTGTGGACTATATTTTTGTATTGGGATCTGAACCATTACTAGGATTGCATTTTTGTCAGCACTTTTTCATTTGTGTTTATGGACATTGCATTGCCATTCATTCAACACTGAAGTTCATAACCCATTGTGTGTCAGTTGTCTTATCATTCAGTGTTTGACTTCTCATCTTTTATTCTATTACATCTATTATTTGAATGTTGAAAGTTGTCACACTTTATTGAGGATTGAAATGTTTATTTATTGTGTGTGTACATATTTCCTATTGTCGGGGTGGCTTACATGTGCTTTTCCTAATAATAACTCATTGAAAGCATTTTGATGTTTGCCCTTTTCTATTTTCTTATATAATATTAATTAGGCCAAGTGTTACAAGCGAACAACCTTTTCGGAATAATTGCTGTGGAGTGAGACAAAATTTTATAAATATAGTCTTCAGCTTTATGTAAACCCATGCATTAACTCATGAAAGAGAAATTAATCATTTGAATGTTTTTAATAAAGCTATTATGTGTAAAAAATGCTTTTTTTCTTTACTGTAAAAAATAGTCTTACACTTTATTTTAAGGTGGCGTAGTTACATTGTACTTGAATATGTACTCAGTATTAATTAACTAAATGTACTTACTATAGAGTTACGGTTAGGTTTGGTTTAGGGTTAGTTACTTGTAATTATGTAAAATTTACCGTTATTACTATAGTAAGTACATGTACATGTACACGTACATGTATCAGTGGCAATAGGCCTGGGCCAGGGTATATTTCCGTTCGCAGTGGGAGTAGACTGGATCACTTTTCAACAGTTGCAGAGCTGCACAGAGTGGTGCAGGTTCACTGCTGGTCCTTGTGTAATCCAGAGAACTGTAGGTCAGGCAGTGGTCGATCCACAGGATCCTTTGTAGACTGAAGGTTACAACAGCAAGAGTCAAGCAGATCAAGCACTGATTTCTGGAGCCGAAGTCCTCAGCAGGAGCAGTTGGGCTGCTTGAAGGTCTGTGCGGGTGAAGGTTTACTTGCAAGAGTATAACCTTGGTCATGCTGTTGTTCCTTCCCTAGTCAGGTCAGAAACTCAGAACAAGGGTGTGTTCACTTGGGAAAGATTTTATTCCTTGCAGTTGGGGAGGGGATTAATAATTTCTGCCTTCCTACTATAGTGGTGTGATTGGGTCGTAGCATTCCAAGTCTCTGCCCATCACGTCACACCTTTCCATCCTGTGGGGCTTGTTGCATTGTCCCAAAAAAAACACAGCTAAATAAAACAGTGTCTTTAAAACCTTGGAAATACTTTCTTTTCAAACCTTTCTCAAAGTCCTTGTAGCAGTGTTCTGATCCCATATAGTCCAAACTTAATGTACATTGATCCTTATTCTGGTCGTCCTGATTACCATAGTCCTTTTAGTTGGTGTGAGGGTCATATCACATCCTTCTGTATTCTTAATCACAGAGGGATAAAGGAACTCCTGCTGTTCACTACTGCTGCAAACCAATCTCGGGGACATTTGAAACTGCATTTCTGCATAAGCATTTTGAACAGTAGCTTGTGAAGTCTCCGATTTAAAACTCGCAGATCCACGATTGGCTGTAACCCACCATTTTTCTTGGGTACAATGAAGTAGGTGCGATAAAACCCTGTCTTCATATCAGCTGGAGGGACCAGCTCTATCGCATCCTTCGCCAGTAGGACTGCGATCTCCACTCCCAAGACATGGGCATCAACAGCCTTTCACTTAAGCTGGGCGTTTTCAGCTCCAAAACTTACAGGACATTCTTATATTGCGATGACCTTTTATATACCAAAAGCTCAAGGAAGAGTTGATTTCTCAGTTTATGACCCCTTTAAAAGTAATTAACAAAGAATTAACAAAGTAATTTCTCAAATCAAAATATCATGTCTAAGTTGCTGTGTAGTAAGTCAAGTCATTATGCTGAGTCTACTTAATGCAAATTTGAATGGTTTTTCTTATGAACTTATTTTAAGAATATGTTAACATTGGTTAAATACATACTATTAAAATGAAATGAACTCAAAAATTGTTTGTTCAATGAACTTAAAAATAATTTAAATATTTTTATTTTTATTTTTACACAATTAGTTTAGGTTGGTACAATAAGAATGAAACAAGTTCATTTAAACAAATGTCCTGTCATACTAACCAGACATAGTCTTATTTACAATGTATAGAATGTTCAAATAGAAAAAGACTGGAGTCAGTAATGATATTAGTATAGCTATTGTTCACAGAGAGAAACAACTAAACTCACACCATAACTATTGTCACAGTTATGTTTAGTTTGTTTTAGCTCCCTTTCAGTCGGTCACGTTCGACGTACGTCGGAACTGACTGACGAATTGGGGATCGACTTCAGAGACCAATCTGCTTCAAGTGTATAGAAACGAGCCAATAACGTTGGCATGCGGTCCACACACTGCCCCACAGCGCGGGTATAAATACGGAAGTGGAATACCGCATCCTCACTTTCAACTTCGGAGTTGAATGGTCGCGAGTTTAAGTGGCTGTTTTCATTTTCTGCTGACGAGGATTACTGTTCACCGGCTGGTGTTGGCGCGAGGGCACAAGTCAGCGAGTGGCTGCATCAAAAGGGCGGTTCCCGAAATTTTTGGTTCGCTGGGCATTTCCCGTTTTGAGTGCTCACACAGGCTTGCACCATTGGACTGTGTGAGCCGCGACCATCTCCCTGAGTGCTTCAGCACTGTTAAAAGAGCATTTCTCCTCTAAAAGAGCTACAAGGTTTGACCCTGCATCTTTTTTAAAATGTCATTCAAACCGTGTGTTTCTGGATGCCATCGTTTTCTCTCCCCAGTTGACGGTCATGATCGCTGTCTCGTGTTTGGGCGTTCAGCACGCTGAGGCGGCGTTTGTGAATGACTCATGTTCCCACTGCAGGAACATGACCATCGCAGTATTATGGTCTAGGCTTGAATACCTCAAACAGGGTGGAGTCCCATTGTGCATCCCCCGATCTAGCGGCCCTCCAGCTGCAAAGCAGAGGGCTGCTACTTTGGCTGATGCCTTTGGTGGAGACTTGAGGGTGACTGTGAGGGCTTCCCCGACGGGTCATCAGGCTCCTTGGGCCCCTCCCCCCTCCTCTACACCAGTGGAGCTTCCGCAAGAGCGTGACTTTCGGGGCTCCGGCTGAGGATATGATTGCGATAGCTGCATCGGGGGACGAGCTAATGGACTCTGGAGATGAAGACCCGGCTGCGTTGCCCCCTTCGGGTGTGGTAGCATTGCTCAAGCCTGATCCAGAGCTCACGGGTATGCTTTCCCAGACCGCTACAAGTGTCAGGCTCGAGTGGAACCCTCCACCGTGTCCTAAACCTTTGCGTTTGGACGATTGGTTTCTCGGGACAGCCTGTTGGGACTTCGGGTCAACCGAGAGAAGAGCAAACTCTGTCCCCCGCAGAGGATCTCTTATCTCGGCATGGAGCTGGACTCGGTCGGTCAGACTGCGCGCCTCACGGAGGAGCGGGTCCAGTCAGTGTTGAACTGCTTGAATACATTCAAGGGCACGACGGCAGTCCCACTGAAATCATTTCAGAGGCTCCTGGGGTATATGGCATCTGCAGCCGCGGTAACGCCACTCGGATTGCTTCATATGAGACCGCTTCAACGCTGGCTTCACGACCGAGTCCCGAGATGGGCGTGGCAGAGCGGCAAGTGCCGGGTCTCAGTTACTCCATACTGCCGCCAAACCCTCAGCCCGTGGTTGGACCCTTCGTTTCTACGGGCGGGAGTGCCCTTAGAACAAGTGACCAGGCATGCTGTTGTCTCCACGGATGCCTCATCCACCGGTTGGGGGGCCACGTACAACGGGCATGCAATCTCGGGTCTGTGGACGGGACTCCAGTTGCATTGGCATATCAATTGCCTGGAGTTGCTAGCAGTTCGTCTCACCCTGGGCCGCCTCAAAAAGCCGCTGCAGGGCAAGCACGTTCTGGTCCATTCGGACAGCACTGCGGCCATTACGTACATCAACCATCAGGGTGGTCTACGCTCCCGTCGCATGCTGCAACTCACCCGCCAGCTCTCTCGTCAGTCAGCACTTCTGGGAGAGTGGCGACTCCACCCCTGGAGCGTCCAGCTGATATGGGACCTCTTCAGAGCCACGCAGGTAGACCTGTTTGCCTCTCTGGACTCGACCCATTGCCAGTTGTACTATTCCCTGACTGAGGGCACCCTCGACACGGATGCGCTGGCACACAGCTGGCCCCGGGACCTACGCAAGTGTGCGTTTCCCCCAGTGAGCCTTCTAGCACAGACGCTGTGCAAGATCAGGGAGGACGAGGAGCAGGTCTTGCTAGTTGAGTCCTACTGGCCCAACCAGACCTGGTTCTCCATCTGGCACCTGCGTCCAGACCTCTGGAAAGTCCATGTCTGGTCCCTGGACAGGACGCGGAGGTTCTAGTTGGCCTGCCGCAACCAGTGGTAGACACCATCACTCCACTCTACGAGGCGCCTCTATGCATTGAAGTGGAACCTTTTTGTTGAGTGGTGTTCTTCCCGCCAAGAAGACCCCCAAAGGTGTTCGATTGGTATTGTGCTTTCCTTCCTGCAAGAAGGGTTGGAGCGAAGGCTGTCTCCCTCCACCCTCAAAGTGTATGTTGCAGCTATAGCGGCATACCACGATGCAGTTAAGGGTAAATCTGTCGGAAGGCACGATCTAATCGTCAGGTTCCTTAGAGAGGCAAGGAGGCTAAATCCTCCTTGCCCGAACTCCATACCCTCTTAGGACTTGACTCTCGTGCTCAGGGCACTTCAGAGTCCTCCTTTCAAGCCACTGCAGTCGGTAGAGCTAAAAATACTGTCTATCAAGACGGCTCTTCTGACTGCATTAGCCTCCATCAAGAGGGTAGGGGACCTGCATGCACTTTCGGTCAACAAATTGTGCCTGGAATTCAGCCTGGGTAACTCTCACGTTGTCCTGAGACCCCGGCCCGGATACGTGCCCAAGGTTCCCACCACTCCCTTCTGGGACCAGGTGGTGAACCTGCAAGCGCTGCCCTCGGAGGAGGCAGACACAGCCCTAGCTTTGTTGTGTCCCGTCCGTGCCCTATGCACTTACATTGACCGGAGTCAAAGCTTCAGGACCTCAGAGCAGCTCTTCGTCTGTTACGGAGGCCAGTAGAAGGGAAAGGCAGTCTCCAAGCAGAGGTTAGCCCACTGGATAGTGGATGCTATTGTCTTGGCATACCAATTGCAAGACATGCCTTGCCCGTTCGGGGTTCGAGCACACTCAACTAGGAGTGTCGCTTCATCCTGGGCGCTGGCTCAAGGCACCTCGCTGACAGACATCTGTAGAGCTGCGGGCTGGGCGACACCTAACACGTTCACTAGATTTTATAGCCTCCGTGTAGAGCCGGTTTCTTCCCGCATACTCGCCCCCCAGCGGCCGGTAAGCGTGAAGTGCCCGCTCTTGTGACGGCTTGCAGCACCACTCCCGCCCCCTGGGCCAGATACGTGCGTTATTCTTCTCCAGTTGTGTTCCCCAGCAATGGCAAACCCTGTCGAGCTCCTCTGTCACCCCTTCGGTGTCAGACGTGGCAGCCGTCTGACGCCAGGCCTACACCCGTATGCTTGTGGAACATGTGTGTAGGCTGGGTGTCCATATGTTGTGGTTCCCTAACGGCAACCCCATATGTGTATTCTCCACGGTACCAGCTACCCTACTCGGCTAGCCCCGTGTCTTTCCCTTGACAGAGCCCGCTCTGTCATCCCTGGGTTGTTCTTTCCCCACTGGGATCAGGTTGGATCCACCCCAGGGACCGCCATAGGTAGCACTACCCTGATAGGCTAGTCCCTATGTGTATTCTGCCACCCCTCCTTCTGTTGAAGGACGTGGCTCCGCAGCGTTCCATCTCCAAGATGGGCATGCTTTCCCAGCATTATCCAATAATCACTCTGAGTGGGTCTTGCAGGAAAACAGCTGTAACGGACCTTCCCTGTTTGGAGCCCTCCCCAACATAGGGGCTTTCCAGCGAGCTCAAACCGGGCGCTGGAAGGGCCAGCATCCCTGGCGTGTTGGTAGGATCCACAATTCATCTGAAAGGGAATGTCTCGGTTACGTATGTAACCCTCGTTCCCTGAAGGAGGGAACGGAGACGTACGTCCCGTCGCCAGGTGCTGTGCTTCCGCTGAAGGACCGAGTCACTTCGGCTCCTCAGTTGGAAAAGCGAGGATGCAGTATTCCACTTCCGTATTTATACCCGCGCTGCGGGGCGTTGCGTCGACCGCATGCCATCGTTATTGGCTCATTTCTATACACTTGAAGCAGATTGGTCTCTGAAGTTGATCTCCAATTCGTCGGTCAGTTCGGACGTACATCTCCGTTCCCTCCTTCAGGGAACGAGGGTTACATACATAACTGAGACGTTTTCATGGACATTCAGTTTGTTTTCATTAGTCTGTCTCTCTCTGAATGTTGGCAAGACCAAAGAAATGATTGTGGACTTCAGGAAGAGGCAGCAACGGACATACTCCCCCCTCATGATCAGCGGGTCACCAGTAGAGAGAGTGAGCAGCTTCAAGTACCTGGGAGTAAACATCTCCGAGGACCTGACCTGGACTGCTCACATTCAGACACAGGTGAAAAAAGCCAGGCAAAGACTGTACCACCTGCGCCAGCTGAGGAAATTCAGGGTTTCACCAGCTATCCTGAAAACTTTCTATTTAGGGGCGATAGAAAGTGTTTTAACTCAGTGCATCACAGCGTGGTATGGGAACAGCACCAGTCATGACCGCAAAGCCCTGCAAAGAGTCGTGCGCTTATCCGAGCGTATCTCAGGGTCAGCTCTCCCGTCTCTGCAGGACGTCTACACCAAACGCTGCAAAGGTAGAGCTACCAAGATCATCAAGGACTCTAATCACCCTGCAAACCCTCATTTCACGCTGCTGCCATCTGGTAAGCGCTTCCGAAGCCTGATGGCCAAAACTGAGAGACTCAGGAGGAGCTTCTTCCCCAGGCCATCAGACTCCTGAACTTAACATCACGTGACTTCACTTCAGGATAAACATCGATACACTGTCATTGCACTGCACTTTCTGTTCTCGTTGTTACTGTGTAACAACCTGTTATAAACCTGTTTGCACATTATACTCTTTATACATTTGTTAACCACATATTTATAAGTCTACAGGTTACTCACTGCACAGTCTACTTCAATTATTTTATTCCAATTTATCCTTATTTTTTACCTTTTTTTTTTTCTCTTGACTTGATTATTTATAATTCTACAGACATAGACATATACATATACATATACATATACATATACATATACATATATATTAGATAGAAATAGGATAAGAAAAAAGTACTATATAATTTCCTCCTTGTGTTTTTAACTGTGAATTTGCACAGTCTATGGAGCGGACCTGTTTACATTTCACTGCCGGTTGTATATTCTGTATATAACTGTGTATGTGACAAATAAAACTCTTGAATCTTGAATCTAGTCACGCCGTCTTTTGTTCTATTTTCCTGCCACAATCTGTCACCATCGACACTAGCCCCATTCAACACAGCTGTTCATCGTTTTAGTTATTCCTCTGTGTATTTAAGATCCTGCTTGTTTTCAGTTCAGTGTTCGGTATTGTTTGTGTCTGCACGCTGTTTTGCATGATGCCTGTCGATTTGGATTGTTCTTCATCTTCCTTGAACCTGAGCATTACAGAATACAGGACCCACAAAATGAAAAGAAAAGCAATTGAGCTTGCTTCTATTAACATTGCCCCCACGAGGGGTAATCAACTTTTGAATGGATATATTTGTATTCCAGCATGGCAGAGACCTGGAGCGTTATGTGGAGGAGCTCCTTAACTTCTGCCATCAAGCCATTTGCGACAACATATGTCTGACGGAGGGATTTCAGTGTGGTTTGGACAAAGATCTCTGCTTTGGCATGCCCCGTGTTGATCCCTGCTAACCCTGGGTAGTTACATTAACTTCGCGCTGTGGACTATCGGATCTGGATTTTGGTCATTTTTCAAAAAAATGTGTTGCTTTAGCCCTTTTCAATTATTTAAACTGAGCACTGACAATGAGTGAAGAAAAAAAGGATTATTTAGGATTTAGTATGTTATTATTAATAAATAATTGTTAGTCATATATTTTGCAGATCTTAATAAATGCATTCAAAAACATAGAGCACGTTATAATGATTTGAAAACCTCTATTATTACAAAATGAAAGAGGAATAGGGGCATAAACCCAGACAATACCAAGATTAGGCCATCTGAATTAAGCAACCATACAAGATGGCCCACTGTCTAGAACACTGATAAAGTTGCAGAGCTTTCTGTCTGAAATGGTAAAAGCTGTCCAGACATCAACAAACTCTTCACCACTTAGTGGAGTTGGCCTCTTTGGGAAAGTTGCTAGAAGGAAGCCATTTCTGAGAAAGGCCAATATTAAGCCATGCTGGTAGTTTGCTGTGGACCCTGATACAAAACCTGAAACCTTTTGGCGATAGAGAAATATGGTTTGATGAGCTAGCCTGAAAGCGAAGCCTTATGTTTGGCACAAACCAATGCATGGTGTAACACCATCTCTGCATTCAAGCATGGTGATGGCAGTGTCCTACTCTGGGGTAACATTTCAGTAGAAGGAACTGGAAAACTTGTTGCCATCATGTGCAACCAGAAATCAAATATGGACAAAGCAAAAAAAAAAAAAAAAGCAAAAAAAGAAAGAAATGACAACATATACATATATATATATATATATATATATATATATATTTTTTTAAACGAACCATTGACATTTAAAGTGCCCCTACTGTCCTATTTCAAAGGATCCTGATTTTGTTTTGGAGTCTCCTACAACAGGTTTAAATGCATCAAAAAACATTTTTATTTTCTCATAATATACATAGCACATCACCATTTTTTCAGTGATTCTCAAATGACTCGATGGATAAATCAGTCTCTCTGAATCCCTCCTTTCCATGAGCTACTCTGCTCTGATTGGTCAGATAACCCAGTCTGTTGATTGGTATACCGTTTTGAGCGCACGGAGACAAACACCCATTACCATAATAATTTCAGCTACTTCCGGAGGCTTCCTAAAGCTCAGAAATTGTACACACTGATGAAATATCGGAAGAACTAGTTCCCTTTCGAAAGGGAACTCACACTGTGTCCTGAAACACTATGGGGAAACGCCTCAGCGTGACTGGTATCTGAAAAATCTGTAAAATCACGGCAATCTTATTGGCTGGCGACAACCTATGACATCATAATAGTGCAACCAGGAAGTATATAATGAGCACCTTTTTTTCGTCTTAAGGGACTGTTTAAGTGATTGTTCAAAATCAAGGTAAGAATGGTTTGTGAAAGAAAATGTTTCAAATGGTGTGTGGATTTGTGTTCAAAGCTTTTTGACATTTGATCACACACACAACTTGTGCGTTGTTTGTTTGGGGCGAGAAGCACACGCGCTCAGTTCTTGAGAGGCAGACTCTAGGGACAGGCATATGTACCCAGTGGCTTGGTCCCTCTCACTGAGAGTAGACTGAGATCCTAGGGGTCTCAGATGAAGCTTCTTGAAGGGTTAGAGTGAGGTGTTATCTCTCTAACTCTTCAGCAGCTGTAAGAAGCGAGAGACAGTGCTCTGCTGCCGTCAAGCCAGGAAGAGCAGGGGGTGGCTGTCAAGGGTGAAGAAGGTGAGACATCTGAGCCCTCACAGCTGCCCTGCCCTGCCCCGCTTATGATGACTTGATCAGGCCTGAGGCTGGGCCGATGATGAATTTGTTCCATTATTGGAATCCTTCTGTGGGTCCGGAGACGGGCCCGGTAGTGAGTGCATCCTTTTAGGCTGTAAGAGTATGGCAGGCCTCATTTACATTTAGGCCTCAGGTTGAGCGTTGTAGGTCGCCTCACCGTTGGTGAAGAGCTGTTATAATTCAGTGACCTCAGCTCCCTATAGAAAGGAATAAAGGGGGCGTTTCTTCATAAAATTGTAGTTTATATAGTATTATATAGGGGAACTGCCATTATTAAGGAAGGTTATCGAGACACCCTTACTATGTACTCTCCTCAGAGTAGTTTATATGGTACAACCTGTCTTGGAGTAAGAGTAATTGTTTGTTCAGGCCACCACCCTTGAGAAAAGCTTTGTCTTTGTCAAGCTGATATTAGCCCCCCTTGTTCAGGGTCCTCTAAGAGTGCTTCACTCCCAGAGCTCTGTGCCCCTTGTGTCCAACACCAATGATGCTCAGGTTGAGCCAACTAAGTACTCCCTCCTATTCAGGAAACACTAGAGTATGCTCCCTTAGAGCTCAAGCATTAGCCCCAAGCCCATGCCCATGCCATTCTGGAGTAATAGGCCCTACATAGAGGCCTCCTCAACAGGCTGGTTTTAATGAGATCTGTACTCCCCTTGTTTAAAGGTTAGAAAGTGATATGCTGAGTGCATCGCTTGTGGGGCAATGTGAATCAAGTCAAGTCAAGTCACCTTTATTTATATAGCGCTTTTTACAATGCCAATTGTTTCAAAGCAGCTTTACAGTGTTAACTGGAAAATAATGCAACAGAATTTGGTTCGGCTGTACAGCCGCTCTGGAGAAAATAGTGATGTCATCCAACTCAGTTCAATTATCATATAGTGTCAATGCGGGCAGATCAGTAACATAGCTGAATATTTAGTGTAGTGTCCCCAACTAAGCAAGCCAAAAGCCAAAGGCGACAAAGGTGACGGCGGCAAGGAACCAAAACGTCTCAGTTACAACTGTAACCTTAGATGACGCAGCGTCTCGTTGCCTATTCAAGGAACTAAGGTTACAGTCGTAACCGAGACGTTCCCTTTCAAGGGAACTCGCGCTGCATCACCGCTATGGGAACGCCTCTGCGTGATTGCGTCGTGAAGCACGTGTGTAATCAGTCCAATGGAGAGACGGAACATGATAGGCAGGTGATGTCATAGACCCGGAAACTATAAAGCACACCAGCAGACACACAGCGTTAGCTTCTGGGTAAGGATGAAGCAAGGCGCTCGTGGGCGTGCGGGGAGTATAGCAGGGTGATGCAGCGCGAGTTCCCTATTCAGGGAACTAAGGTTACAGTCGTAACCGAGACGTTCCCTTTCAAGGGAACTCACGCTGCATCACAGAAGAAGGAGACAGAAGGCCTGAAGTACTATAGGTCTCACAGGATTAGTGGGGACCTTGGGAATGTAGCCCGGTCTGGGGTGGAGAAAGGCCTTGGCCATACCGGGAGCAAATTCCAAGCACAAGGGTGCCACAGAGAGAGCTTGTAAATCTCCTATTCTCTTAAGGGAAGAAATAACAAGCAGAGAGATAGCTTTCAGAGTGAGAAATTTCTCAGGAACTTCTTCTAGCAGCTCAGGGAGCCTCAGAAAGACCTTGAGGGACAAAAGTCAAGTCCCCGGCCGGCACCCTGGTGCGTACTGCAGGCCTCAGCCTCAGAGTGCCACAGAGGAAGCGGTAACTAGAGGGTGGCACCCCAATGAAACACCACGCAAAGGAGAGTGGTAAGCTGCTAAGGCCGCCACGTACACCTTAAATGTGGAGGGAGCTAACCAGAAGGAGAACTTCTCCTGCAGGTACTCCAGCACTGCGCTCGCAGGGCAGTTAACTAGATCCCACAGGCAATCTCTGCACCATAAGGTGAAGAGTCTCCGTTTCAGAGCGCACAGTTTCCTTGTGGAGGGAGCTCTAAAGTTTAGAATGGTCTCAACAACCTCGGTTGAGAGACCAGCACTTATGAGCTGGGCCCCATCAGACGCCAAGCCCACAGAATCTCCAGTTGAGAGCCGTCAAGGAGAGACAAGATGTCCGAGAACCAAGCCTGGACCGCAGACGAGCCCCGTCCTGGCGCACTCTCTCTCTAGAACTCCCGGAAGCAGAGCAATCAGGGGAAAGCTGTTCAGGGGCAGCCTCGGCCACTCCTGTACCATGGTGTCCAGTCCAAGAGGAGCTGGATGTACTAGGGAGAACCACAGAAGACAGTGTGTGAATTTTTTTTTTATTTATTTTTTTATTTATGGGTAGCGAACAGGTCCACTTGAACCCTGCCAAATTTCTCCCAAAGGAGCTCTACCACCTCGATTTGGAGTCTCCACTCCCCGGACCTCGGCCCCTGCCTTGACAGGATGTCTGCTTCCACATTCAGGCACCCCGGGATGTAAACTGCTCTGATTGAGTACTGTTTCCTTTGGGCCCACAGGAGGATCTGATGGGCCAGCCTGTATAAGGGACAAGACCTCAGACCCCCTGATGGTTTATATAGGAGACCACCGATGTGCTGTCTGTGCGCACTAGCCTGAGGTATGGCAGGAAGTGTTTCAAGGCCTGAAACACCACCAGCATTTCCAGGCAGTTTATATGCCATGAATGATGACGATCCTGCCATAAGCCCTGGGCTGAGCGACCACTCATGGTCGCCCCCCCAGCCTGTCAGGGAGGCATCCGTGATCAGAGATGCACGTCAACGCAAAGGTCAGGCCCTGGGCAAGGGACCAAGGGTCCTTCCACATAAAACACAATGAAACACAAACTGTTTGAGAGAGAGCATCCTGAACTCGAGCTTGCTACTGAGTGGTTAAGGACACAAAGGTCTAAAGTTAGGCCCAAGTGAGGAAACCCAGGGCAGTGAGGCACCAGGGCTTCTTGATATACTCTGCACTGTGAGCGCAGCACCCTGAAGTGGCAAATCGGCAGGGAACAACTGGCTTGACAGTGCCAATTCCCTCCACGGAGGGCCCTCTACGCCCCGGCACTCGGGCGGGGTTGGTGGATTGACCCCATGAGGTTACCGACAACAGACGGGCACCGTATGCTGAGGTGAACACCGAACACAAGAATTTTGGGACTGCAATAGACGGGTTCCTAACTGACGATGAGGACTTGACCGAGCAGCATGTTACAGTATTCTAGGTTACTACGTGTTACAGTATTCTAGGTTACTACGTGAAAACTAATGCCATGCTTCCTAATGATATCTCCCATATGATATGTGAATGAGTAGTACAAGCCTACAGGTGCCTGTCTCTGTTAGACTCGTTTCCAAGTAGTTGGCCATCCAAATTGGGCCACCTTGATGGCGATCCTCCAGGTTGAGCTACATTCTTAGGCACTTCTAGCTAGTTAGAGTGGCCTGGCTTCCCAGAGTACACAAACTGAGTTCATGTTGCAGGCTCCCCAGGAGCCTCCATGACTATGGCCCCAGAGCTTGGTTGAGGCTCTGCTTGGTCGAGACTAGGTAGTACTCCCCTCGTTTCAGAGGGTCGTTCTGTAGAGTATTCGTAAACGTTAGCCGAGCACTAACATGAATGACTGATGTAACAAGAAAGTTTAAAAAACAAATCTTTATCTTTGATCAAATTAGTAAGAATAACAGACAGTCTGCATTAATAGATTGTTATAGGTAATACTGCAGCCATAGCTGATTTGTAGTAGTATTTCAGTAAGACAGTGAGTTAGCCGGTTAGCCAGAAACGTACACAATATAAAACACAAAACTATGTATTTTGAACACCTGGTATATTAATACTTACAAGTTGTGATTCTGAGGATCAAGCTGGTCCAAATAAACTGGGAACTGACTCATCTTTCAAGAGCAAGTGTTTTGCAAATCCCGTGTTGAACTCAGAGAGATCTGAGAAGCAGTCGTCAGTAAAATGACGTGTTTGAGGGTGGGACAAGTTGTTTGCAGACAGACAACTTACAACATAGGCGAGCATTATGCAAATATCATTTCTAGTGACGTAGAACTGTCACTCAGTAAGATTCAAACAAAAAAATGCCTTAAGATGGTTCAGAGTTGATTATTTATCTTGCACTTTTGACAACTTTGCAGAATGTTTACATTCACAAACAATATTACACACTGCATGAAAGGGAATATTCGAAAACCATAATACCCTACGTGCACAATAGAGCTTCTGGTTAACTTCCGTGTGTTGAGTGTGTGGTCGACTACTTCCTGTAGGTCGTGTTGTTGTAGTGGAGATTTTCCGGAGTCATAGACAAAGTTTCAATACGAGCGGATTTCGATTAAAAGAGAGGCGGTTGGCGTATTAACACGTGAAAAAGACCGCACTATAGGCCTCACACTATAATGAGATATCAACAAGAACAAGACAGTTCTTAGAAGTTATTGTTTACTGATAATTCATTTTATTAAAGCAGATATTTATATAGGTACGTGTAGGTATGTGTATGCTCTCTCTCTTACTTTTTACATCACACCACTGTCCCGATATATTCTTTGAATCAGAGTGTCTTCCTCCGCAAACACCACAAAATTGCACCACTCCATCCCTGTTAGGAGCAGCAGCTGTTTGGCAGACATCACAGCCATCTTCTCGAAGGGACCTGGTTTAACACCCTGTGAATATAGGCCATAAGCAGTGATGAGCGTATGTGATGTGTGTGTGTGTGTGTGTGTGAAAATGTAGTATTGAAATTATTGTTACATTATTCCAAGACTTGCCAGGGTTCTTGGCTTGTGCCACTGTTGTTCTCTCTCTGTACAGCTCAGCACTGGTGGAACAACTGGAATGTCTAGCTGAGAATAATGTGCAGACTGGAAAAGTATAGCCACACAATGGTTACAGAGCACTGATCCAGCTACACATGTACAGCTGTGATGGGCCAGCTCAACAGGGATTGAGTCCTTCAGCCCCACCTGTAACAAGATGTTAAAAAAAAAAAAAAAAAAAAAGGTAGCATATCTGATTTGTCATATATTTATATGGACTACTCAAGTAAGCTACTATTTATTTTTGTACACTGTTAAAATAGCTGTTTTAAACTGTTAGTTAATACTTTTTCTCTTGTAAACACTTAAAGGGATTAAGAATCTTTTTCTTTTAATGTGGTCAGTGGAGCAGTCTATTTGATTTGCAGGTAGTCTCAGAATCCCCACTTAAAGTGTAATGATAGGCAAGGAGAGGGAATCAGTTGAGGGATAAAGTTTATTTAAACTGAAGTAAGTACAGATAACCGAAGAATCTTGTAGCAGGATAGCAGTAAGACTCACTGTGCAGCGTAACAAAGGCAGGCAGGATGAAGAGGTGCGATCCGCAGGGCTGAATAGAAACTCAATGGTGGCGGGGAAGCTTGGGAAGGGGAGAAAACAGGAAACAGAGCCAGGTCCCAGAGAAACTCGAGAAGGACGACAAATGGCGCAGCGTCTTGATGGTAGCAGTAGATGAAGTGCAGGGACTCAGACCAGGCAGACAGGTGAGCTGGGGAGACAAAATAAAAGGGGAAAAAACCAGGGACAATCAAAAGCTAAATGAGAAGGCAGCAACAAAGAGACTAGGAAAGAAAAGGAAAAAAAAACTAGCTAAAGGGAAAACCCAAGAAACAAATGCGAGGAAAATAAACACTGACTAAGATCAGACACAAACCAGAGCTAGGATAAGCTAGAAACCACGAGAGCCGAGAGCCAGAGTGAACTGAAAAACAGCAATACAAT
Source organism: Paracanthobrama guichenoti (assembly GCA_018749465.1). Lineage (NCBI taxonomy): Eukaryota > Metazoa > Chordata > Actinopteri > Cypriniformes > Gobionidae > Paracanthobrama > Paracanthobrama guichenoti. Next base: position 3,284,395 of record CM031957.1, read on the forward strand.
CTGGCGCAGGACAGAGAGTGAGAGGGAAATATAAAGGGTGACAAACGAACAAGGAACAGGTGAGAGCCATGAGTGTAACGAGGTAACAAGGGGGTGGGGAAAACAAGGCACATGACACAACAGCAAAGAGATCAAGACAAACACCAACAACTAGACAGGCACCCTGACAAAAAAGTACCAAGATTGCAGTATACCTACTTAGACTTAGCAGGTTTGCATAAACTTCTATACCTATCTTATGTGTTTCACCTTTCACCTGGGATGTCCAGCATACCTGGAAAAACAAACTATACCTGATTGTTGATATACCTGACACCACTGATTGCTGTTAGTGAAAACATAGTAGTAACATAGCACTAAGTGTACACTGGTCGTTTTTAACATGAATGGGGGACATGGTCAACCAAATTAACATGGTTAACCTAGAGCAAAGAACCAAAAGAACATGATTAACCCAGGAACATGGGTAACCATCGTAACGCTACACTCATCCTACACTTAAACTGTGAGGTGGTTTAGATCTGTCCATTGACGGATAACATAATGCCCTCACACTGAGAGGAAATACAAAACCCAAATTAAAAATACACACAACCAGTTGATAATCATATCAACATAACAAGGTATTTAATAACACTAATAAACACTAATCGTAATATTGACATGATTTGATGTTAGTTAAAATACTTGGCTGCTAGCTAGTCAATGTCTAACATTAACAGCTGACCTAGCCGCTAACAGCTGATCTGGCAGCTAACAACTATCGCTACTCACCTTCAAAGTTGTGGATGTAACTTGACAAACAAAAGGGTGCAGGTGAACAGTGGTCGATCGACAATCCTGTGGACGTCGTTCACGTCAATTTTTGGGAGGCCTTGTAGACAATGGGTGAAATGGGTGAAATATGCCATCTTTTGCAACCAAAAACTGCCGTCTCGTTGTTATAGCAATGCCAAGAAGAGTTGACTCCACACTCAAGGCAGTGGAAGTAGAACTCCTTAGTTACGTGTGACGTAGCCTATTGGGGCACTTTAAAATACACTATTACATAATGTTGTTGTATATATCTTTTTTATATTTCAAAGCACCCATTTGATACCAACAATGTCCTTTAGATTTGATTACTGTAGGACAGTGGTTTTTCAATCCTGGTTCTAGGGACCCACCGCTATCTGTTCAGTTCATGGAGCGCCCTCATAAGAAGCTGATGATCTGAATCAGGTGTTTTAAATAAGGGAAACATACAAAAAGTGCAGGTTGCTCTTTTATTTGCTTTGAGTTACATTATAGTGTGGTATCTGATTTCAGATTCATCCACCTCTAAAGCAAACTGCGGTTAGCATGTCAGTTATATGGCCCCTTCCTGTCTGAGTGGGCTGTTTTTGGCCCAAAAACCCCTGAAATATAGATCAGACTTTATGCTGATAGCCAAACGTTTGGCTAAGAGACTATGACACTATTGATGACATATGTCAAAGTAGCTTTTTCAGTAAAGAGCTTCACTGCAGCGCCAACATATTACTGGTTGTAATGTTATATTCATATGACATCAATACTGAAACCATGCAAGTTGATCTGGGTTGTCAGTCACAAGCAAAGTATCAGATAAGAATCTCCACAACCCTTCCCTGTACTGTGCCCAACCCAGGCAATATGTTGGAGACCATACTGTCACTCCTGCTGTCTGTAGTTTGCCCTGACCTCATCCTTACCTGAAACTGCATCCATGAAGGAGTTTCCAGATCTTCCTGCAGTAACACTTTATTTTAATGTGTCGTAATTACACACTACTACATGTACTTAAAGTTGAGTAAATTATGCATAATTACAAGTAACTAACCCTAAACCAAACCCTAACCATAACTATATAGTAAGTACATGTAGTTAATTAATATTACTAATTACTAAGTAATTATTTGAGTACTATAATGTAACTACGTCACCTTAAATTAAAGTGTAACTCTTTCTGCAGTACCACCAAAATAACTGGATTGAACATCATGCCTGTTTTAAGTCCTGAGTGATCTCTCTTCCTTTATACACTGAACAAAATTATAAATGTAACACTTTTGTTTTTGCCCCCATTTTTCATAAGCTGAACTCAAAGATCTAAGACTTTTTCTATGTACACAAAAGGCCTATTTCTCTCAAATATTGTTCACAAATCTGTCTAAATCTCTGTTAGTGAGCACTTCTCCTTTGCCGAGATAATCCATCCACCAGATGTGGCATATCAAGATGCTTGTTAGACAGCATGATTATTGCACAGGTGTGCCTTAGGCTGGCCACAATAAAAGGCCACTCTAAAATGTGCAGTTTTATCACATAGCACAATGTCACAGATATCGCAAGTTTTGAGGGAGCGTGTAATTGGCATGCTGACTGCAGGAATGTCCACCAGAGCTGTTGCCCATGAATTGAATGTTCATTTCTCTACCATAAGCTGTCTCCAAAGGCGTTTCAGATAATTTGGCAGTACATCCAACCGGCCTCACAACCGCAGACCACATGTAACCACACCAGCCCAGGACCTCCACATCCAGCATCTTCACCTTCATCTTCACTTCATCCAGATCGTCTGAGACCAGCCACCCGGACAGCTGCTGCAACAAACGTTTTGCATAACCAAAGAATTTCTGCACAAACTGTCAGAAACTGTCTCAGGGAAGCTCATCTGCATGCTCGTCGTCCTCATCGGGGTCTCAAACTGACTGCAGTTCGTCATGTAACTGACTTGAGTGGGCAAATGCTCACATTCGATGGCGTCAGGCATTTTGGAGAGGTGTTCTCTTCACGGATGACTCCTGGTTTTCTCTGCACAGGGCAAATGGCAGACAGCATGTATGGCGTTGTGTGGGTCGAGTGGCCCATGGTGGAGGTGGGGTTATGGTGTGGGCAGGCGTATGTTATGGACAATGAACACAGGTACATTTTATTGATGGCATTTTGATTGCACATTGTTGTGCCATTCATCCACGACCATCACCTCATGTTGTAGCATGATAATGCCATGTTGCAAGGATCTGTACACAATTCCTGAAAACATGAGGTGAAAACATCCCAGTTCTTGCATGGCCAGCATACTCACCGGACATGTCACCCATTGAGCATGTTTGGGATGCTCTGAATCGGCGTATATGTCAGTGTGTTCCAGTTCCTGCCAATATCCAGCAACTTCGCACAGCCATTGAAGAGGAGTAGACCAACATCAACAACACAGGCCACAATCAACAACCTGATCAACTCTATTTGAAGGAGATGTGTTGCACTGCGTGAGGCAAATGGTGAGCTGAAAAAACCTCTTTAAAAATGTGTGATGGCAAAACATCAGAAGGGCTAACAGAAGATTTCATCCCAGATACAATATCAAAAAACTGTGAGGGCAACACTGGTTGAAAAAAAACAAAAGAGCACTATCACAAGGGGGCATTTCTCTCATTTCTCAAGAACTCTGCGATGAAATATTAGAGCGAATACCCTCAATTTTATGAATAAAATGTATCTAAAATTTATCACACAGGTCAGTAGAAGCCTCAGATGGAGCACTAGAAGAGGGATTTAGAAGAGCATTAATTGTACTAAAAAGGGCCTGTGGCTGGTGAGAATGTTTTGCAATTAAAACAGATGTATTTCAACCATGCCTCCCTAACAGCTTTCACCTAAGACACTCATAAGAAATTTGTCCCTCCTCCACCTGCGTTCAGCACACCTACACTCTTGTCTGAGGGAACAGGTAGAACAATTTAGTCAGGGCTGCACTTTCTTCACCATCCTGGATTTGTGTAACCTCAGAGGAGCAATTGAGTCTAAAGTAGCAGTATAATTACTGTCAAAAAGGTCAACCAGATCATCAGGAAGAAAGAGCTTCAACAACATTAGGGGTTTGAGTAGATAAATACACACTGCTAAAGGACCTGGGAGCAGAAGAATCAAAATGTCTAGTAAAGCATGGTGAGTGACATGATTTGGAGTGAGTACCAACTAGTGTCAAAAACCAACTGGATAATGATCAGAGATAACGGTATCAGGAATGACAAGTTTTGTCACAGAAAAACCAAATGAGAACACCAAGTCCAGGGTATGATCCTTTGGGTGAGTGGGTCCGGATACAGACTGTTCAAAATTAAGAGAGTCCGTGAGACATAGAAACTCTTTGACCAAAGGTTTGGATTGGCAGCAGTCATGAATATTAAAATCACAGAAAATCAGAAAACTGTCATAATGTAGCATTAGGGAAACCAGAAGGTTAGAAAATTCTTGAATAAAATCCTTATTAAAGTTGGGTGGTCTATATACCAGGACACAGAGCAAGGTGTTAGGGAGATCAGTCTTGAAGACCTGCACCTCAAAGCTCAGAAAGTTTTCGTCAGGTAGAACTATGCACTTAAAACAGTTCCTGAAGATAGTTACGAATCCAAATATATTGCATATGTATATTATATACACAGAGAGTCCATGGATGGATGTGTCCCAAATAAAAAGGGAATCTAGTGTACTTGCAGGCTCAGCGAGGGTAACAGCGCTATTCTTACTATTGTAGAGATGTTTCTAAAGCTTCACACTTTGAATCTACCTAAGTTACCATCAGCCAGAAAATTACTCAGTTTTTTCATAAGTCATGTTTTTAGACTTCATGGACTGCTAAAGACATGTGACAGCAGGCCACATTATGAAAAGCTTGGATCCTGTGTCAATGGATCCTGGGTTTATGTTTTTAGCGGGTGACGTGACATATGTGAATAGTTATTATTTATCAAGTTCTATACAGGGTTATATATAGTATGCAAAGTGCTCACTTTGTTAACTCATGTTCATAGAAAGAATTTGCTACATCATATTTAAAAATACAACAGTGAGAATAGGCCAAAGAAAATTAAGCCTAAAGCCCAAGCAAAGGCACTGTTCTGTCACTTTTATTGTAGGCTTACTGACAGCTTGTTAGAACCCATAGCATCTACAAACCCGATTCCAAAAAAGTTGGGACACTGTACAAATTGTGAATAAAAAAGGAATGCAATAATTTACAAATCTCATAAACTTATATTTTATTCACAATAGAATATAGATAACATATCAAATGTTGAAAGTGAGACATTTTTAAATGTCATGCCAAATATTGGCTCATTTTGGATTTCATGAGAGCTACACAAAGTTGGGACAGGTAGCAATGAGAGGCCGGAAAATTTAAATGTACATATAAGGAACAGCTGGAGGACCAATTTGCAACTTATTAGGTCAATTGGCAACATGATTGGGTATAAAAAGAGCCTCTCAGAGTGGCAGTGTCTCTCAGAAGTCAAGATGGGCAGATGATCACCAATTCACCCAATGCTGCGGCAAAAAATAGTGGAGCAATATTAGAAAGGAGTTTCTCTGAGAAAAATTGCAAAGAGTTATTTTTATCATCATCTACAGTGCATACTATCATCCAAAGATTCAGAGAATCGTCTCGGGTTATGATTATTACCCTTGTTCCCTGAGAAGGGAACTCGCACTGCGTCTATCGACAATTTGTGAACGCCCTCTAGCATAGCACATCTGAAGCATGAATGAAATCTGTCTCCAATCCTGATTGGTGCATCGTCATGACATAGTATGTTACGGCATACACTGAAGCTACAAAGGGGACGCTGGCACATAGTACAGACAGTTTTTGTGATGAAGCAGGCACTTCCTGCATGATGAGGGGTGGCGGCGAGATGCAGTGTCTCGTTCCCTTCTCAGGGAACAAGGGTTATAGTCATAACCTGAGACGTTCCCTTTCGAGGGAACTCACACTGCGTCTATCGACACTTTGGGAACAAAATACCCACTAGGCCACACCGACAATCACGCCAGCCCTAGTGTGAAGCTGGAACCCAGGCACACCTAGGATGCGATCGCCCTGGCGCCAGGTGTCGCAGGAAGTTGCAGACTGTAGAATCGCGAGACTCCAGAAAGGAGGTCCACTGAGGAGGCCATGCCCCTGGTGGAATGAGCCCTCGTGGCCATCGGTGAAGGCAAATTGTGCACCTGATAAGCCGTGGCTATTGCCTGGACAATCCTGTTACTTATTATCTGTTTTGATGCAGGTAGCCCTTTCCTGGGTGAGCCAAAGCACACCAACAACTGGTCTGACTTCCTCCACTGCAAAGACATGTCCAAGTAGATCTTTAGTGCTCTGACCAGGCAGAGCAGGTGAAGTCTCCCCGCTTCCACCATCATGTAAGGCGGAGGATGGAACGCCTGAAGAACCACTGACCATGCCACACTTGATGGCACCTTGGGCACATAGCCCAGTCTTGGATGCAAGATAACCTTAACTCTGCCAGGGGCAAACTCCAGGCAAGCTGGCGTAATCGCCAAGGCCTGAAGGTCCCCCACTCTCCTCAGAGAGGTGATAGCAAGGGGAAAGGCCACCTTCAAGGTCAGGTTCTTTGCCTCAGCTGACTCCAGTGGCTCAAAGGGGACCTCAGCCAACCCTTCAAGTACCAGTCGCAGGCCTCATCCTACGAGCCCCATGGAGGAAACGTACAACCAGATGGTGCCTCCCCAATGGCCCATCACCTATAGGCGAGTGGAAAGCTCCATTGGCAACCACATACACCTTAAGCGTGGACGGGGTAAGACCTGGAGAAACGATCTTGGAGGAACTCCAGCACTGAAGCCACTGGGCAGTTAACTGGGTCCACCTCACAATCTCTACACCAAGTGGAAAAGACATTCCACTTCAGGCTGTACAGTCTCCTGGTGGAAGGAGCCCTGGAGTTGAGTAAGGTCTTGACAGCCCCTGCTAACAGGCCAGCCTACATCGCTCTGAGAGATGACAGTTTCCCCTGAGACCACAGGAGGATCTGTTGTGCTAGTCTGCATAGCGGGCATGACCTCAGACCCCCCTGATGATTCAGATACGAAATTACAGACATATTGTCTGATCGTATCAGGACATGTTGGCCGTGGAGGTCTGGGAAAAAGCTCATCAGAGCTTTGTAGACCGCCAGCATTTCCAGGTGATTTATATGCCGGGAAGAATGCCGGGTCTCCCACAGACCTCTCGCAAATCGGCCTTCCATGACCGTGCCCCAACCAGTGAGGGAGGCGTCTGTTGAAACGGTTTTCCGGCAACATGATGCTCCCAACACTGGCCCCTGGGACAGAAACCAATGTTTATTCCATATGATGAGGGAACAAGGCCATCTGCGTGTTACCCTGAACATACGGAACGGATTTCCCCTCTGGGAAAATCCCTTGGTTTTCAGCCAGCACTGTAGGGGTCTCATGTATAACAGGCCGAACATAATTCTGTTGGGCACTGCTGCCATGAGCCCCAGCAGTCTCTGGAACTGCTTCACAGTGAGGCCGTGGCCTAATTTTGCTCTGGAGACCATTGCCTGTATGGACTTGATACATGCAGGGGATAATTGTGCCCTCATCGTAGTCAAGTCCCATTCTACTCCCAGGAACAGGGTTCTCTGGGAAGGCATTAAGTCTCAGCCCCAAGCACCGAATATGGGCCAGAATGACATCTCAATGCTGAACCGACATTCCTCGAGAATGGGCCAATATGAGCCAGTCTTCGATATAATTCAGTAAACGGATGCCTTGGAGTCTGAGAGGAGCCAGAGCTGCATCCATACACTTGGTGAAGGTGCAAGGGGAAACGGCTAGGCCAAAAGGAAGAACTTGATATTGGTGCGCTTCGCCCCCGAAAGCGAACCTCAGGAACTTTTTGTGACATGGAAGGATTGATGCATGGAAGTATGCGTCTTTAGATCTATCATGACGAACCAGTCCTCAAACTGAATCTGACTCAAGATGGCTGGAATTGTGAGCATCTTGAACCTGAATCTCCTCAGAGAACGATTCAAGTGCCTCAGATCTATTATTGGACACAACCCCCCATCCCTCTTGGGAACTATGAAGTACCGGCTGTAGAACCCAGACTCCCTGCCTGGCAGAGGAACACGCTGTATGGCCTCCTTACCAACAGGGAGTGAACTTCCATAACCCGCACCTGCTCTGATACCACCACAGTCCAGACCACCCTGTTAAACTTCAGGGAAGGGTAACCGAACTGCAGTCTGTAACCCTTTTCTACAGTCGCAGGGCCCACGCACATATATTCGGAGGCATGACCATGCGCCGAGATAATCTGCTAAGGGAACCAGCCTCTCAAGGCTGGCCTCGGGTGTCAACCGAGCCTCATTCCTGACCCCCTGAAGCAGTTGACCGGCAGAGGGTAGACGAGAATGATTTTCGGTGTTTGCGGACTTGTTCGCTGCCCAGCCGCAGGTCTCTCTAGAGGCGGATGGAGCAGCATGCGTTCGCTGGAAATCGATGTGGCCTGTGCGTCATGGATGGTGGGATCACAACATCGACTTCCAAAGAGCTCCATGGAGGAGGCGACCTCGATCACTCCTACCCGGGAGGGGGGCTGGCCACCAATCACGTTTGTTCACTCATTGCAGACCCGTAATCTACATACTGCCTCGGCAACGCGAGATCGAGCCTTGCATTATGAAGTGGCGAGCTCTTTTTCTGTTACTACTTCAGATCAAATCAAATCACCTTTATTTATATAGTGCTTTTAACAAGTCCAATTGTTTCAAAGCAGCTTCACATTGTTAACAGGAAAATAATGCAACAGAATTTGTATAGCCGTTCTGGTGAAATGGTGATGTTATCCAGCTAATTTCAAGTATCATATAGTGTCAATGCGGGCAGATCGGTAATATAGATGAAATTTAGGTGTCCCCAACTGAGCAAGCCAAAAGCCAGAGACAACAGTGGCAAGGAACCAAACTCCTTCAGGGTCAGAATGGAGAAAAAAAAACTTGAGAGAAACCAGGCTCAGTCGGGGTGCCAGTTCTCCTCTGGCCGACGAACAAACAGTGTATGATTATAATTCTGGCAACATTGCAGGTGTTAATTCATATTAGGTAAATAGATATTCGTAACATTATTCTTCACTCCCTCCATGCTGTGCATGTCTAATTCCTCGGAATCAGACAGCTCAAGCATCTGGTTCGCCACCCCGGGGGAAGAAGGGAGAACATTGTAACTGTTAGACTCATCTGCGAGCCCTATGATCTAAGCCTCCGCTCTGCCTCAACAGGCACGGGACCAGAACCACAGGGCTCGCAAGCCTGATTGGCTCGCTACATGCAGCCCTCTCGAGGGCTATCTGAGCGCCCTTATTTTATGAATGAAGCGACATGTCTGGGGCTTCAATGTCACCCGCCTTGATGCTGAGCACATCTGATTCTTCAGAATCAGACAGCTCGAGCATCGGGTTCTCCATCCCAGGGGAAGAAGCCGCAGCGCGGTCTTCCACGCGGTGAGGGAGAACATCTGAACTGTCAGACGAGGACTGAGAAAGTGCCTCAGCAGTCTCGAGACCCGCTGACAAGTCCATCTGCAAGCCCAATAATCTACGCCGCCTCGCTGCCTCAACAGACGTGGGACAGAACCACAGGGCTCGCGAGCCTGCCGGCTTCAAAAAGGAGCTTTTTTGGACAAACAACACCAAATAGACAGACAATTTCAACACAGATCGCCTGCTGAAGAGCAAAAGCTGTCTGTACTATGTGCCGGCATCCCCTTTGTGGCTTCCGTGTATGCCGTCACATACTACGTCATGACGATGCGCCAATCAGGATTGGAGACAGATTTCATTCATGCTTCAGACGCATTATGCTAGAGGGTGTTCCCAAAGTGTCGATAGACACAGTGCGAGTTCCCTCGAAAGGCAACTGGAACAATCTCTGTGCGTAAGGGTCAAGGCCGGAAAACCATACTGGATGCCCGTGATCTTCGGGCCCTTAGATGGCACTGCATCACATACAGGAATGCTACTGTAATGGAAATCACAACATGGGCTCAGGAATACTTCCAGAAAACATTGTCGTGAACACAATCCACCGTGCCAACTGGGACACCATGTCATCTGGACTAAAGAGGACAAGGACAACCCAAGTTGTTATCAACGCTCAGTTCAGAAGCATCTCTGATGGTATGGGGTTGCATGAGTATGAGTGCATGTGGCATAGGCAGCTTACACATCTGGAAAGGCACCATCAATGCTGAAAGGTATATCCAAGTTCTAGAATAACATATGCTCCCATCCAGACGTCGTCTCTTTCAGGGAAGACCTTGCATTTTCCAACATGACAATGCCAGACCACATACTGCATCAATTACAACATCATGGTTGCGTAAAAGAAGGATCCGGGTACTGTGGCCAGCCTGCAGTCCAGATCTTTCACCATAGAAAACATTTGGCGCATCATAAAGAGGAAGATGCGACAAAGAAGACCTAAGACAGTTGAGCAACTAGAAGCCTGTATTAGACAAGAATGGGACAACATTCCTATTCCTAAACTTGAGCAACTTGTCTCCTCAGGTAAACATGGCCTTGTCCCAACTTTTTTGAGATGTGTTGATGCCATGAAATTTAAAATCAACTTATTTTTCCCTTAAAATGATAAAATGAAAAAAAAAAAAAAAAAAAAAAAAAAAAAAAAAAAAAAATCAGTTTAAACATTTGATATGTCATCTATGTTGTATTCTGAATAAAATATTGAAATTTGAAACTTCCACATCATTGCATTCTGTTTTTATTCATTTATAATTTGTACAGTGTCCCAACTTTTTTGGAATCGGGTTTGTATGTGAACTATCCTTCTTTACAGTCTGATTTAAATAGGAGTAAGCAAAGAGCATAACATTGTCTTTTCACATGCAATTTACAGTAAGTTGTGATTCAGGAACACTGCCAGTACCTGGGACATGACTACACAGCAAGAAACTGACTGTGGTTGGAAGCAATTAAGCAATTACGTGCTAAACCGCCATCATCTTCTTTATAAAACATCTGGCATGATATTTAAAATGAATACATTTTCTGCTACAAATATAACCATTGTGTATAATACAAAGCGTGAACTAAACTTTCCTTATTATTTCTTAGATATAACCACAAAAATTCCAAGATATGTCCAGACTTTTAGAATGAAGTGTTGAATGTTTTAACAACTTAACTATTTGACAAATGCAGGTCTGGATAATATTCACATACTCCTCGGATTCATAAACAAGCAGAGTTTTTTGGCATCTCCAAGATGCTGAAAGGACACGCACCAGACATGAGCTAAAATAGAAAAGCCTACAAAAAAAGGAGGAAAAGGCATTTGACTTCCAAAAAATGCACTCAGTGTCTTAACACAGGTTCATTAGGCAAAAGTTATTATCCTAAAGCTAAACACAGGACTAATGTGGTTACGCAGAATGTGGAAAACGGTTCTTAAAAAGGGTTCATAATGTTTTGGGTGTGAGATAATAGTAAACTGTATACATTTTACAGACATATTTCCATTTTCAAAAAGTACTAGCTCATCAAATGTGATGTATCTGCCATGACAGATCATTGCTATATCTTTGTATATTTTAGAAATGATATTATATCTTAATTTTGTATTTTAGGGGGATTGTTACTAAATAATCAAGAAGTACTTGGGGCATTACTTTAAATCAATGACATATAAAGTGGACAGTGATACAGAATTTTGGGTGAATTGAATTGTTGAAAAGACTTTTAAAGATGTGTCTGTGGACATCATGTATCAGAAGATTAATCTACTGCAGATATGAATCAATGTCCAGAAATGGTGTTAAGTTAAAGCTGTATTGGAAATAACTCTTTCAGTTCATTGGACTTGTTGATTAAAAACTGAGAACTGCTTTCTCTCTGTCTGTCCATCTGTCTTTATCTATCCATTTCATTAGCTGTGAGGATTACAAAGTGACCCCCTTTCCCTCTTACATCATTCCTGGGAAAAATGACACTGGAGCCATTCACATCTGTGGAGACAAAGCTTATTGAGGAAATCATCTTCACCATGATTTGAAGGGCTTCTCCAACTGAAAAAGAACCTATGAAAAAAAAACGAATAAAATTTCAGGCCATGAGGGATTTTCTGATAATTTAGCGTTGGCAATTAGCTCAGGACTATAGTGGGGAAGAGTGCAATAGCTAAGCTGTAGTGAGTTTGGCATTCCAGAGCACCTTTCTGTCACATTGATTCTTTTTCTTTCTATTGACTCTCATCCACTCATCACAAGTACATGATGCTCAAGTTTATGAGGATGTCTGCTTTCTTGTAACTGTTCAGATTGATCTAGCCTTGGTCAGTTTCTTGTCTAGCCTGTCATTTCTATTAATGTTTTTTCAGCTTTGTGTGCATTTTTGAAATGCTTCATGAAGGTCTTTCATTACAGATAACATACAAGCAGTCACACTTTCATATGTAATGAGTACCATTACAGTGATTCCTGGCAGGTGTAACAGATGCATTACAAAGTGTTTGACATGCCCTTCACAGAACAATGGGCTTAATTTCCCCCAAGTCTCTTAGGCAAACATCGGTCGAGTTTCCCTTTACTGAGCGGCCATCGGAAAAAAAGGCTCGTCATTTTACAGGAATGAGAACCGCTGTAACTAGTTGAGGATCGATGAGTTGTGTGAGTGGTTGTAAGGAAGAAACCCAGTGACGGGGTGAACATCGTTATCCAAGAACTGATTTTGTTTTATTCCTCTGTTCGCATAAAACAAAACAAAAAAGACACACAAAAAAAAAAAAAAAACATGTAGTCCTCTTAAAGTCCATGCAAATGTCTGGCAAGAGAGTGAAATTCCTCTTGGACGAGAGAGTGGGAAAGCAGGGTCTCTCACTCTCCCTGTCTCTCCTGTTCTCTCTCGTCCTTCCCTCCCCTCTCTCCTGTCTTTTCTCCCTGCATGTCTCTTTCTATTTCTCTCTCTCTCTCTCTCTCTCTCTCTCTCTCTCTCTCTCTCTCTCTCTCTCTCTCTCTCTCTCTCTCTTTCTCTGGCAGCACTCAGCTTATTTGGCAGGAGTGACCAGAATAAAAACAGCAACACCAGACACAGAAGAGAAAAAAGTGCAATGATCCATCGAACCATAGGCTTTGCCCTTTCTTAATTACGTCGTGTCCAGTATCATTTTCTTTTTTCCTCCCCTCTTCATTTTTTTCAGACATTTTTGAAGTGGTAATTAGCTCTTGGAGAATAAAACCAGCTGATTCGGGGAGGGCCAGTGCATTTTGGAGCGAGATGGCTAACAGGAGGGCTGCGTTGCTCCTTCTCGGATTCTTCCTCACCATACAGCTGAGTCCTTCGCTACAAGGAGGTAGGTGGTGTGCACTTTGATGGCTCATATAGGAGATCCTGAGAAACTTTACTGGCATAGAAGGGCTTCCCAAGTGATTTTACCTGCACGTTTTGTAGAAGTCAGAAGTGTGCATTGTGCAGAAAGTGAAGTTATGATGTGCAGTGCAGGTGTTCATGTTTACTCATGATTTTACTCATGCTTTTTCACTTGAGGTGATGGCATACTAATAACATGCAAGCAGGCATGCATTCAGTGTAATGAGTTGTATTACATTTGTGTATGCCTGGCATGGCGACAATATTACAAAGCGATTACATCTTCCAGAGTCTACAATGCATAATAAAACATAAATTAATTCAATAACAATTCAGAAGCATCCCTCAGATCTTGAACATTACCACTATTCCTGTTTACTGAGGAATCTGGTCCACAGGAAACAATCAGAGTTGTGACATTCACATGATGCATATTTAAATATGTTTTGCTTTTGCATAATAACATCCAGGTCATTTTCAAACCACAAGAAGGATGTTTTATTTCTGGGAAAAAAAAAAAACAAACAAAAAAACTATTTAAAATAAAATAAGTATAGTATAAACAATATAAACAGTGCTTTGGTTAGTCACTTGATTCCCATATTCAACTTCTGTGGCGAATGCACATTCACATCACAGAGGCACGGAAATGATTGTAAATGGTTGTTTCGATGGTTTACACCATTAAGCTGAACTGCAGTGTAGTCCAAATACTGTAGTCCAAACCATCAAATGCAGGCTGCAGAGATTTTACAATGAAATGTCATAAACATTATCTCAGCTACAGATGCTAGCATTAGTTCTCATGTGTCTTGTGCCAGAATGCTCGACTGGGAATATGAATGTGGTGAGTGTTGTTTCTCATGAAGGCCGTTCTCTCGATCGTAGAGCGCTTTGCTTAGCTGACGGGGAGGGTTGTGATGAGTTTGTTAATCGAAAACACAGCTCATGTGTACTGAATTTCTGAAGACTACAGCTGGACTCTCTTTCTGTCAGCTTGTATAGACTTGACAAGTAAAAAACCTTCCCGGTGGACATCGATGTCCAGTGAGCCGCGCAAATGCCTATTAGGTCAGTGTCTTAGGCTCTAGTCACCAATGCTGTTGCGGTCTGCTCAGAGTCTGACTTTGCAAGTACAAAGGCAAACTGTGGTATAGAGCCACGCAATATAAGAGGGGGAAATCAAAAAATTTCCAACTCCGCTTTGGCCCGGTCATTAAATTGCCGTTGTTTTGATGTTCTTGGATGTGCGTCTGTGCAATGTTTAGTCGTGATTGGAAAGGATGTGGGGGTCTGTTCCCAGTTTCCAAACAAAGCCAGAGTATTTCACAATGATTTATTTATTTTCACAAAAATGCTTTCTTCGGCACTTGCTGATGTATGTGTTTCCAGGCTGTTCCTAAAAGAGACCTCTCTCAGCACCGTCTCACTGATGCTAAATTAATTTATTACGGAGAAATACTGCTCTTGTTGCCTGTGAGGATTTGCAATTGTGAAATGTTTTCCATAAAAGCCATCAGGTCTGCATCTTAATTTCAGCAGTCTGCTATGTTCATTTTAATGAATGAATTTGAAGCCATAAAACAGCTCAGGTATTTCCTCCATACGTCTCAAGCCCCATAACAAATCACAGTAAAACTTTATTTCCACTTTAGACATTCTGCTAACTACAAGTAATTTTTAAACTACGTCAACTAACTCTCATCATAACTACTACTCAAATGAGAGTTAGTTCATTAGTTCACAGGCAGTTGCAAAGTTACTTATAGTTAGCAGAATGTCAAAAGTGGATCACTGAAAGAAATTTGCGTGCACAGAGAGAGAAAACCGTTAGTTGTGAATGGAGATATTGTTTAGAAATTACGTTTCACCCTCTCTGCGTTCATCTATCAAACCAATTTTAGAAGACCAGCTCTGAACCTGGAGTCAACCCCCATGACCCCATAGAGAGTTTGTTCAGTGCTGTCTGCAATGCATAAATTGCTTTCTAGGAGAATTATTATCAAATGACCTCTGTACTGGACAGTTACCAAAAATTTCATCTGAATTTAAAAGTTCAGAGCCTGCAAGTCTGTTTGGACGGCTCACGCAGGTGGAATGTTTTCTCTACTGGTGTGAGTGAGTTATGGGGCAGGTGGGAATTTCAGGGCCTTGGGAAGTTACTATGTCACCAGACACGTTGCTGTTCCTGCGATGGGTTAAACGAAACCTAAATGTCTCTCTTCTTCCCTTCTTGCTAAATGGTGATCGTCTTGACACATGGAACAGCCTCTGTCAGAGCTGAAGGAATGTCATTTTGGAGCCAAAAGGCTCTCATCATGCGCTACTTTGACCCTATGAAAGCTTTATTCAAGGGCACAAGAGCACCTCACCGTGAGACTTCATGTCAAAATGTATAGTGTTACAAAGTATGCATAACTGTTGTTGTTAAATAATGACCCTGTGATTTATTGGAGCTGGCATTACGTATAGTGTATCTAAACATTTGATCGATTGTGTAAGCATACCTAAGCAGTTGGCAGCTACATCATACACAACATAAAGCCCTTGGTGAAAGTACCAATTATCATGTGCCAAGTTTTCCCTCTCTCTCTCACTTATACCCTCCTGTGGTAATTTATCACTCAGAAGTCTGTCATACATGTAACCGTATGACAACCAATCATTTTGTGCACTGTATCGGGTAACGGCCATTATTTCAAACACCATTACTGGTCGGCTATTAGTGCAGATGCTTCCAGTATAGCACCGTGCAACAGACGGGCACCAGGTCTCTCTACCACAGCCAAAACAATTAGGCTATTTTATGTCGACCGCTATAAATGACATGCAGGCTATGAGAAAAGGGCCAGGGCTGGATGAAAGGAAAGTAAAGCAAGGTCTTGCCTTCCTTCTAGTCTTGTAAGAATTAAAAAAGCCTCCGTTCACACAGCAAAGCCTGAAATAAGGGGAGCGCATTTTAAAAGGCACCACTTGGCGAAAGTCTCTCTGGCTAAGAACATCAGAGGAGTTCAATCCATTAGGTCTCCTCCTCATTGACACTCGGCTGGCTCTGCTTGAAGGTGAATGAAATCACCGCCAGATCAGATGGCACACCTCTGCTGTCAGACGGGATTGTGATGAATTGCTCCCCCCCTACACGAATTCCCAAACTGATTAGCGACTCCTCCAGAGGTGCTTTATGGCAAACGTGTGCTGGGAGCGCCTTTCTGGACTCCATCCTGGAGATCTTGTTTTCCAGTGCTGGCTGTACTCGCCTGCAAGGAATTAATGCCTCGTGGTATGTCTAGTGGCGTGTTGATGGATTTGAACGGAGTGTTTGCCATGCTCTCTGCTGACTGGAACCACTGTTAACACTGTAATGTCTGTGATAGACAATGCATACAATCCTTTTCATGCACTAAAGCCAGTTTATGTGTGGTGCTGGTCTCGCTGGTGGCAGTACAGCCATGATTTTCACCAGCAAAACTACACTGGAAAAATTTCCAGGAATTTCCAGGGTTAAAGAGTACTATTTTACAATAAATTACTGTAGTCAAAAATTTACAGTGAAATACAAATTACTGTTAATCAACAGCAAAAGGATGCTGACATCACAGTCATTTACTGTTTCACTGTGAATTCACATGATAAAGTTGCCTTTAACCATGCCACTGTAAGAAATTATATTGTTTAGTACTGTAATTGTTTTGAAGTCACCATAATGGTGATCAGTGTTGCATTTGCTTGGGATCTTGAACCTTGTATATTCATATTCAAATTTCTGGTCCGGAGGATTTCTAGCCAAGTCAGGAGTGTGACAGGAATGTGACAAAAGAAAACAGCTAATTGGCTGATTTTAAGTTAGTCAAACTATACTATTATTAGTGTTATTTCAGCATATAGGTTTAACAATATTAAAGTCATTGTTTATAGATGTATATTTCACAATAGTGAAGCAGCTGCTGAGATTTATCTTTGAACACAAGATTTTTTTCTTCCACCACCTAATGATGCACAGACATCAATACTCGACATAGAAAACACAACAATGATGACACTCAACAAATAATAATAATAAAGATAAATTATGAACATTACAAAACAACACAAACAACACAAACTGTTAAAAGTGAAGAAAAAAATATTTTCACCAGCACAGATAAAACCAACAAGAATCCAGAAACTCCACAGCATAATCTATTGACTCTACATTTGGTAACAGAGCAAGCCTGCTGAAGTAGAGATGAGCAAAAGCATAGTTCAGCAAACATACCCATCCCATTTGAACCCTCGCTCTGGTTCGGGTAGCCTGAAATACCTCCCATGTTTCCTGCTCTTCAGTTAGCAATCCAGCATATGTACTTGTTGACTGATGTGATACGCTCTAAGTGGCCTTGTATAGACAGAATAGCGTAGGCCTGCAAAGAGAAGGCCTCTGTAGAGTGTTATATCGTGACCTCAGCTCTCAACGCCATGCTCTATTGGGCTACTGCAGGTTTGGCAGCAGCTCTGTAGGAATGCTAGCAAAGATAAGCGATTTCATTTAGCTACATTAATTTATACCTCCCGCTCATTCACAGTCTGAGGCTGTTAACAGATCTGACAGTTTATCTACCATATCTTTGGCATTTTGAAACACAGCTCACTTGCCACACTCTCATATACCCAACAGTCACCGGTCCATCACAGGATGGCATTGCTGGGAAATCATCAGATATCAAGGCCGTTCTGTTGTAAGGTGGTGTGAACTGTATGTCACGTGAGTTTTCAAATTTAAAATTCTCTTAGGAGTGCTCTTGAATATGGACCAGTCGTTCTTAAGTTTTGTATACATATCTAAAGGGAAGTGCTTAGGCTAGATGGCATGTTTATCTTTGTTCATAGTGGCGTTAACAGCAATTCAAAGGGGCTAACGACAGCTTCAATGGTCTTATTTACAGAAAAAGGAATTTTGTCTGATAAAGCTGTTCACCTCTTCATATTTCTTAAAATTGTAGAACCAATATTATTTTTCTAGAACCAATAATTACCTCCCGAATGGCACATTAGAATGTTATTTAATCTATAACCACAAATTCCAGTGAGGGTAAATGTCAAAGTGAGTGTCCCATCTACTTCCACCAATAGGAGACGGAGCCAAGATTTAAACAAAGACCTGCACTTAAGCCAAATTATTTGTTCCGAAACCAGCCCGAATAGCTTCCATACCAGCCAATATCTGAGTCAGTTCAGGGCAGTACGTGGTTCCTGACTGGAATGTGCTTGGTCATGAGGTTAGTGCTTGATCTGATATGATCTTCCTCCTGAGGCAGAAGGCCACAGAGTGAGCCTGGAAATCCAGCCTCTATTTTAGAGATATTCAAAGTGGCTTATCATTTGCTGTTATATGAGTCCACTTGTGTGTTTTCGTTGACATCATGGGCCTCATTTTAACGATCTGAGGGCACGGTCTGAAGCACACGGCGCAAGTGCACTTAGGGCGTGTCCAAAGCGGTCGGCACACAACGCGCATGGTCCAAAAGGGTTGCACCTAGTCTCTTAATGAGTCATGGGTGTGTTTTGGGTGTAACGTGCAATAAAACAATCAGAGTCTCATCACCCATTCCCTTTAAAAACCAGTTGCGCTCGCACCATGGCGGATTCGCTATTTACATGGCAGAATTTGCGAGCGGAAAGACTTAGCGCTTCTCCAGAGAGGAATCCTTTTATTTTTAATATTTAAAATTGTGTGTGTGCTGCTGCACATCCCTGTGTGTGTAATAAGCAGAGTGTACACATGTTGTGCACTGCCTATAGGCACATATTACTAACACACCCTTTAAATAACACAAAAAATACCACACTGACTTTAGAGCAGGTTTGTGTTGGTGCAGTCGTTTTCAGTTCCTCAAAATAGCAACGCACCAACAATGCTTCTGAACACACCTGGTTTTCAGACCATCACGCCCATGGGTGAACCGATGCGCCAGTGCATTTGCTATTTAAACATCGTGGAGCTGGACGTGAAAATGATAACTGCGTCTCTCCTGGTGTCGCATTGCGCCAGGTGTATAATAGGGCCCCATATGTTCTAATTATGGAAAAAATGCTGAATCAGAAATTTGATAAACTGTATAGTTTGAGTTTTAGGGCACAGTATAGCATAATCTTTCAAAAAGATTTGATGCAAAGTGTCCACAAGCTGCTTGTTAAATACATTTTTGTATGAAGTTTTTGTATAAACAGCATCCTCATTTTCAGTGTTCTTTTTCTTTTGATTGGAAACTTTGGAACAATCAGCTCAACATTTGCTTAAGCTTTGTGGAACCTGTGGTGTTTCCCTTCCATATGAAATCTGTAAAGCATGTCTAATGGCAAATCCATTCCTATTACAATAAACCAACCGGCATGTGCTTCTGTCAGTTCGTAGCGATCGCTGTAGCACACAGTGTTTCTCAACCCCCGGTCCTGGAAGACCCCAACCCTGCACATTTTGAAAGTCTGGCGCACCCATTTCAGGTCCTGAAGTTTCTTCTAATGAGCTGATGAGTTGAATCAGATGTGATTGATTAGGGAGATGTGCAGTGTTGGGGGACCTTCAGGAGCGGGGTTGAGAAACACTGGCTATTTCATAGCCCATTGCTCATGCTGTTTACAAAATTCAAGCCTTTCTAATTTTGCTGGATGTGATCTTTCTGGAGGAGGCTTGCGCTGATATATGGAAGAAAAACAAATCGAGTTATCTCTGTCTGTATCGTTTGTCAGGTTAAGTGAGACCTTCTCAGCCAAGGGAGAATAGAGGCAAATCAGCCTTCCATCCCGCCTTTCAAACGACTTGAAAAATGTAGGACAGTCTGTGTATCATATGTTTATTTGCCTTTGCATTCCTCAAAGTTAACGCTCTCTCTGCACTACAGTTGTGAGACGCCGCAGCTCGGCTCATGTCCAGGAGAAGGAAAGCAGGGAAGGGTGTTTCCCATCACAGAGATTTACTCTTCTAATTCTCAGGCTCACATCCTTCAGCCGTTTGTCATCCTCCTTTTTATTTTCTTCAAGATAGGAATCTAGTGTCAAGATGTGACAAAATGTAGGCATACCTACCACATGCTCAGCTAAGCCTGCAGTCCTTGAGTTCAAAATCATGGATGTATATAAAAACAAAGTTACAAAATCATAATATTCAAAACATCCTCATGAACAGTCAGGCTCACATGTGCTCATTTACAGGGTTACAGCTTATACCGTCTGCATACACTAAGTCAAAATTAGATTTTTGGAATCGATCAGTTGTAATGGCTGGTGAAGGAAAAGCATCAGCCAGTGTCTAGCAAACATGGGAACTCTGTTCAAAAAGCATCCCAAGATGCACCTCATTAAATTGGTTGATTATTTGTGTTTTGGTCACTATGTAATTTCCATGTCATTTCATAGTCTTGATGACTTCTAAATATAGTAATAATGAGTAGCTGTATCCAAACTTTTTGACTGGGATTTATAATAGTTTAGAATCTACACTCACATTTCCACATGATGCTGTATGTTTGAATAAATTTGTTAATTAGGAAATGAATAAAAGTGTTTTATTTCATGCGTCAGAATGATTTATCGCATCCACAACTGCAGTGGTGTTGCAAAATTCCTTTAAAAAAATGTAACTCCTCTCCCCTTATTTGGACTTATTTTAAGACGTACTGTGTTTTGAGAGCTAAGAAAGAAACTATTAATCCAGAAAACAAACTAATATGTTCCAAATAATGCTGTAGTTGAACCTGTCAGTCATTTGCAATGGAGCGAGGTGCTCTGAGTCATGCGTTCATTAATGTGTTAATTAGCCGTGACCTGGATGGGAATCAAGTCGTCCCACATAGAGAATGTGTAAATTTAATACCAGTCATTTATTTGCCAAACAAGTCACCAAAGCAGCCCTAATGATTCCCTGTGCGTCAATTAAATGACCTTTTAAAGCTTTATAACATTTATTCATTTATGACCTTGTGAATTACGTTACTGATACAGTTTAGATTTCTCAAAATCACAGTGTTTCATCAGTGATTCCTTAATAAATCTGTGCCCTTAATGGAAAGGCAAACAGCAGTTGCACTGGACTATGACTGCAGTTATAAATGTCACACTTTTTCTGCTTTAAATACAAAACGGCCCTGGTGCCAACTCTAGATATTCTGGCTTCTTGTATTTGCACATATGTAAACGTTCATAATAGCTTTTTGTTTAACTGTTTGAAGGCACCCAATGCAATAAGTAGGACTAAATTCATTAAAGGGTTAGTTCACCCAAAAATCGTTCCAAACCCGCAAGACCTTCGTTCATCTTCGGAAACACAAATGAAGATATTTTTGATGAAATCCGAGAGCTCTTTGAACTATCCATAGACAGCAATTTATTTACACTTTCAAGGTGCAGAAAGGCAGTAGAGACATTGTTACTCCATGTGACTACAGTGGTTCAACCTTAATGTTATGAAGCTACAAGAATACTTTTTGTATGCAAAAAAAAATAAATAAATAAAAATAATAACTTTATTCAACAATTCCTTCATGTCTGTGTCAGTCTCATTTTTTTGGGTGACTTTAACTAATGGAGGAAAGCAAAATGAGATTCAGCCTGACTGACTAAAAACAAAGAGCTACAATAAGCATTTAACATATAATTAGGGGTGGGTGCAATATATGAGCTGTTACTTTATTACTTTATCAGCAAAATGTAAATTTAAGCAGAACTGAAGCATTTTTGCATCATATCGTAATTCTGGTCTCCTATGCGAGAGTTTCAGGTTCGGCTGTTACAGTGTTGCTCATTGCACAGTGGCTCTAAAGGTCATCGAGGACGGCCGAGTCTGTGCATGTTGCAGTCAGGTATCTCAGAACACATTCGGCTCTCACCACTCAAACGGAGACAGGAAATCCTCTGTTTGATGCTGATACGAGACTGTGACATGGTTGCCATGGTGATCTTTCACTTCCTGTCCTGCTAAAGGGTGTGTTCGGGGGGCGGATCTTCTCTCTGCACTCAGCAACCAGCCGAAAGGCGATTATATTTCCACTGGAGATCAGTGTCCATTCCCTCAATGTTCCACTGGACTAAAACACGGCCCATTGTCTGACAAGCATCAGCAATTTCTTGAAGTTGAAGTTGAAGTTTATTCGTCATTACACATGTACAAGTACAGTATAACGAAATGAAGTTTGGAGCAAGCCTCCGGGCCGCAACCGATTATTCAGGCGCCGCCCTACGCTCTCCAGAAATACAAGAATGCAATTTAGCAAGCATTACATAGCAAAACACAACAAAACATAAACATAAACATAAACATAAACATAAACATAAACATGACACAGTACACGTGGTCACGTGGTGGGATTTTTTGTATGAGTGGGAGAGGAGATAGATAAGGGAGATAAGGCAGTGCACAGGGAAAGATAGCAGACAAAGCTGTCAGGCTGAAATCCCAACCGAGAGATAGGGACCAAGTGAGGTTCGTTGGGCTAGTTGATTAGGTCAGGCAAATACAATTTTATTATTTTTAATCCATTTGATGATCTTGGTAATTTGTCCGGATCATAATCAATCAATCAGATCTGGTCCTCAGCATTCGCGTCCGGTCTGTGCAGTTTCCCTAGACATTACGTCCAGCCTCATGGCCAGACCGGTTACAGTCCGTAAAAGTTCACCGATCTGACCCCCGATAGAGCCCACTCTACCCTGCGTATCCGCAGTCCGGACTGCGTTGTTACGGTTCAGTTCCTCAATTCCTATCACTTTCTGATCTAATTCCTTCAGACGGTCACACACACCCCGAAGCATTCTTTAATTTCCACAGACAGCGGCTGGGTGAATTTGCTTGCAGCTGTCTTACCAATCTTCCGATAGGTCAGGGCAATCCCAAAGCCAAAGAATAGGAACCCCGCCAACAATAATCCAATCATGTATAAATCTTCCGCATCCTCCACGGACAGAGCCTCCAGGCACAGGACTTGCCAGTTGTTCCATGCGTCCCTCACGTACCCTGCGGCAAAGGTCCCGTCCGGGTAGGTGGGTTCTCCCGGGGCGCCCTTCCTTAGTGAGAAAATCTTGTCGATCGCGCTGATTGACCAGTTAATCAATTCCATTTCAGTATTTTCAGGAGTCCAGCAAAGCAGCAGTCAGAGAAGAGAAGAGACGAAACACTAGACAAAACAAAACAGCGCAAGAGCACAGCGGGAGCAGAGAGAAAAACACGTCTGCACGGATTGAAGGACAGAAAGGAAAACATTCAATTTCTTTCTTGAATGTGTAATCGAGTGTGCATTTCATGTGTGTAAACAGCAACTTTTCCACTGTAAAATGAATCAGATGTGAGTATTCTTAACAGAAACATGCTATTTGATTTGATTTGTCCTTTACATTATCACTGGCTACCCCTAAAACCGCATGTATAAATGAAGCATTGTTAAACATTTTCAAACATTTACTCAAAAAATTATACTTCAAACTACCTCAATTCAATTATGGACAGTGGTTCCACACAACCAACTTCGCTTTTATTAACATTTATTAACTGACAGAGGAAGAATCTTTGTAAAATAGTTATGTCCAACAAACTCAATTCAATCACTTCGCTGTCACTTGGGCATGTCGGTGTGCTGAGCATGTTTTGGTCTAGTAAAAAATCCAAATATTGTTCGCTGAAGCAACATATTGTCTAGTCCTGTGATTTACATAACAATAAACTAAATATAACTTTTCTTTACACATGTGATGTTCAATGTGGGCAGACTAGAAGTGAGACTGGTTTCATCCAGAACACTACCATAGTGATTGCGTTATCATAAAAGGGGGTCAGCCTAAGCTGGTCCTCAACCCAAGCAGAAACTCAACTCTTCACCACAATGGTAACCCCCAAAACACTAACATAACAGAAACTTAAATACCAACATAATAGAACAGTAAACATTAATAGTATGTACATTTTCACGTCTTGCTAAAATGCTTAAAATAACACTTTATTTCAACATTTACTCTCCCAATTCAGCCCCTTTGCAAAGTATGATGGGAAGCGAAAGTCCTGTTTGATTGAGTCCTGCATGTTAGTCTCACGTAGCCAGACCTTCAGACTGACGGCAGAAGACATACTGCAGCTTTCATAGGTCAAGGTCCACCCAAGAGGACATCTGACTGACATGTAACTCAACCAATCACAGTTTGTTTTGTTCCACGTCATGTTTAGGGGCATGAAAATCTAAAGTCGATGTCCCTGCAAAACAGGCCGGTGTGCATCTATGAATTATTCATTCAAGAACATTGTGCAAGTTTACTGCAAACAATGGAGCCACGAACTTCACATACTTTTGAAAATCCAGCGTTTAGTTGATCCTGGTAAGCTCTCGTTGTCACAGTTGTAAACATTACGGTGTTCTTCTTCCACGAGAGGTTGCCACGGCATTTGTTTCGAGGCGGACTGTTAAAGAACGCAACACGTGTCTCGCGGACATCCTGTAGAATTCAACCAATCAGATGACGACTTCAAAACTCCTGAAGTGTTTCCAGTTAATATGCATCAGACGTTCAGCCAACGGTCTGGGGGTGTCGTCAGAGGCTAAGACTATGCATATGTTGCTTCACTGAAAAATATTTGGGGATTTTTTTAGTAGACCAAAACATGTTCAGAAAACATAACCAGTTTAAGTTACAGTGAAGTGAATGAATTGAGTTGGTTGGAAGTTGGTTGTGTGGAACCGCTGTCGCTGTGCGGTTAGGTTACTTGATTGAAACGTTATTTCAAAATGAATAGTCAAAGAGTGACCGCATTTTTGCCCACAGGACTGCCGCATACTGGATGTTTTTCCCTTTTCACACCATCCTTTGTAAACCCTAGAAATGGTTGTGTGTGAAAATCCCAGTAACTGAGCAGATTGTGAAATACTCAGACCGGCCCGTCTGGCACCAACAACCATGCCACGCTCAAAATTGCTTAAATCACCTTTCTTTCCCATTCTGACATTCAGTTTGGAGTTCAGGAGATTGTCTTGACCAGGACCACACCCCTAAATGCATTATGCAAAAATGCAATATTTTCAATACATACCTAATCTTTTTTTTTTTAAATTTATTTATTTTTTATTATGCAGCCTGCTTTGTTTGGGAAATTCAATCATTTCTAATCTATTTATTTTGAGTCATTTTAAGGAAATTATACAATTTGTACCTGAAAATCTGAGGATTTGTATTTTTTTATTTATTTAATATTTATTTAGTGTCCCTAAGTCCCTAGATGATTTCATACTGGCACAGTAAATTTGGAATTCATGTATGTATAATATGAATGGATAATAGTAACTTCAGGCAGTATCATTCAGTTTTCATGTGCCTTTTCATGTGTAGATAGCTGATTAGAGATGCCAAATTGGCTAATATTAGCATACATTTTTTTTTTAAATTATTTTAATATGTTCCTTGAATTTAACATATAGCTTAAGTTTTTTTGCACAACATAAACTCATCATTTACAGACAAAGCATTATAAAATAATTTACTTATGGTTTGTGATGCAGCTGCTGTCAGATCCAGTACAGTCGGCTGCTTCATCTTTCAGCTAAAGTTTCTTTGCGAACTCTCCATAACACTGTGCCTCGTTTACAAAAAAAATCTGCAGTCAAATGCTCCGAACAAACATATAATCCTCCGGCATGATCCAGGACGCCATTAACATAAGCCATCAAATTTTTTTCTGATTCTGGGTTCTTTCTGAAGTCTGTACAGAAATGAGAAAATTAGTTGTTAATTGTGACGCGTCAAAGTGAACGTTCTTTCACTCTTCCATTTGTTCTGTTGTCAGCAGACTCAAGCACGTGGAGTACATCAGAAACTAAACGCACATCTGTATGCTGCATCATAGGTATCAGTGTAGACAGCGTCTGTGATTATAATGGCTTGTATGCGACACTCACATCCAGTGTAGGAAAATGTCAGCCATTATGCGACTGAATGCTAGTGGGCGGGGTGCAACGAAGTATTACTATTCGTTGTGTCTTACTCTGGAGACAGGCATATGCAAATGTATTTGCCTGTGTGACATCACAGATCCTGCAATATCCAAACAAGCTGTTTTTGGAGCTTGATTAAATGCTTTATTTATAATGAGGAGGACATTTTAAGCTATGTAACTCGCATGATGTTTTAATGGTACAAAAACCTTTTATGTGACAAAGGATCGAGGCAAATTAGATTTTTCATGTCATGACCCCTTAACTCTTTCCCCGCCAAACACAGAATTTTCCGTTATTTGTAAGAAAACGCTTCCCCGCCAAACACAGAATTTTCCATTATTTGTAAGAAAACGCTTCCCCGCCAAACACAGAATTTTCTGGGTTTCCGTGTTTTCACTGTTATACGCTAGGGACGCTATTACGCATCTTCTGAATGAGTACAGAATCTCCTGATCAAAACACAGGTGAAGAAGATGCAAAAAAACAAGCAATCGTATGTAAGCAGATGCATATGTAAAATAATTATAAAATAAATGTAAAATAATCATCAACATTAAACATCATATAAATCAAAACGATCTAATGTTACTGAATGAAATGTTGACCCAGGACGAGCTACAGGACTGTGCAAGCATTAGGGGTGTTGATAGACTCCATCTACTCCATCTGTGTTTGATCATCGCTCTGAATCTGATCTGGATGTAGTCTTTGACAAAAACGTGATTTTCTCAGCTTTTTGTTCAAAATGTTGCTTTTTTATGAAACCCATATTACCCATATTCAAGAGTTGATAAAAAAGGAATGCATGAAGCTAGAATAAAACTTTTTTTGGTTTTGTTTTTTGTTTGTTTAAAAGCAGAGGGTCTGATCTTTTTTATATATTGCATGCTCAGATATTCATACAACAAAATATTCTATGGGCCATTACATTTTTGTGAAAATTATCAAAAACGTTGGCTGGCAACTTAAAAAAAAAAAAAAAAAAAGAAAACGCTGGCGGCGAAAGAGTTAAAGTCTTTCCCATAATGTGATAAAGTTCAGTTAACTGTTAATTAAATCAGCATAAGTCATGAGGGCACATACAGTACACAAATTCACCAATTTCTGAGAATGGCCCATGTGCTGTTTTTTTCTTTCTTTCTGTTTTTCAAACAAGTCAAGTAAACTTGCACTGCTGTGGAGGTAAAATAAAACTCTGTTAGAAAACTCTTGGTATTATAGTGTTAGCTGAAGCTTTTTTTTTTCTTTTTCCAAAAGCAAAAATGTAGCCTGCCTCAGACTAAACATTTTGTCACCCCTAATCATGTTTTGAAGCGATGAGATAATGTTCTGTCCTTGCAAAGCATGTGAAGGTTTCCTCTCGTTCAGAGGGCACGATGACATTATATGTAAACTTTCCACTAGCTTAATAAAGATCTTTGTTCCATTTCTTCAATGGCTCTTCTGCAAGTCAATGCCAGGGCAATTCACAGCTTGCTTTTGTAGTTTTAATCTCCGCACCTGATCTGCCAACTGTGAATGATTCTTGCCATGTGTGGCTTTTTCTTTCACATGACTTGAGTGGGAGTTTTATTTTTAATTTTTATAATAATAATAAAAATAAAGCACAGATAATCCTTTACTGAATAATGACAGGCTCTTCGTGCAACTCCATAATAAAATTCCATGCTTGCTGCATTGCTGCTAATAAACACAAAAGAAGCTGGAACGTATGGATTTGATTAAATGGCCTTCGTGAAACATGCAAAACCTATTAAAAATCTCTGTCATCGAAGGGTCTGTTCACATTCTCCATCACGATTTTGTGATGCAAACTGGGGTCTGGCATCGAAATGTAACTTCATAATTGATGCCTGAGCTAACAAGACCCCCTGGGAAGTTGTTAGTAGTCGTATAACATTTTGCCCACCCAAACTTATCCTTTCCCAAGCTCAGGGCTTTATTTATTTGAAGTAGCCCACTCTCTGAGACTATAAGTAATGTTCTCACCTTTCCTTACAGTATTGGTAATACTACAGTACTATGATATGATACTGAATGATTACCATATTGATGTATCAAGATATTTTCATATTACGTCAAAGAGTGCATGGCAATACTATAGTGCCTTTGCAAAACAAACAAACATGACATTGCAAAACCCTTTGTTTTCTTTTGTTGTTAATGTTTCAATAAATGTAATGGGCAATACATGTTATAACTCATTTATACAAAGTTCTGTCATAAAACTCTAGATGGCGCAAGCTGGTCCTTAAAGCTGCAGTCATTTTTTTTGGTTAAAAATGATCCAAAATAATTTTTTGAGCAAGTACACAACAAGCCAGTATTCAAAACTCTCCTTACCTTAGCCCCATTGGGAACGGTAAGCTTGTAATAATGTGTTATAATTTGAGTGGTACTGGTGGATTTCCGATGGAAATTCAAGCATGTCTTTGCATCATTACATCACATCTGTATACATAAAGAAAGAGTCCGGCTAGTAGTAGTAATGCATGTGAGGAGCATGTATACCACATGTTCTTCAGCGGATCATTTATAGCCTTTTCTCACAGCAGCTGGAATAATTAAATGTATCATTTTGATGGCAGATTGTAATCTAGAAAGGCCCGAATGACAATCATCAGTGACTGGAGATTCACCCGTAGTCAAAAATCAAAGATTAGACTGAACAGAAACTGAAATCTACAGGTAACGCTAATAAACACTAGATACACACAGTCACGCAATGCTGATGCTGTTACCATTAACAATTTGAGAACAAAGTATAACAATAATAATCATTTGCACAGTTTGATGTTATATGAGCGATCGTTAGATTTAATCACCGTTGGTTGCGAGCTTTATTGTAATGTTTTGTTCCCAAAAGTGGCAGACCTGTTACTTACTTGTTCAGATGATATTTCCGGTGAAAATTCTTATTTAGGTTATACTCCAAGACGTAGAATTTGTGATTCTGAAGTACAGTATCCACACCGGTGCGGTGACTGACAGCCACACAAACTCCTCAAAACATTAGTTTCATCCACTGAGGAGCCGCGTCAACGCACAACTCACATACAGATGATAACTCTGCAAATAACTGCAATTGCAGGTTTCAAACAGAGATGGCGACACAGAGGCAAAACAGCTTTAACTCAGTTTTCTTGCAATTACATCATTCTCTATAGGGCACAGATGACTGGTTCCTGCTGTATCAGTAGCCAATGAGCTTGTTGATCAACTTCAAATATTGGTCAGGGTTTGCTGTAGCAGTTGCAGTGCACTTTCACAAACCCTACACCTTCCCCAGCTCCCCAGCTCCGCCTGTATAGATCTGCTATTGTAATTGATGTATACTTTTGTACAGCAGCAGCATGTCTTACTTGCTCACAGCAGCGTGTAGTGTATGTATTGGCAATAGCAAATCCCGTGCAAGTCCCAGCAGCAGCTAACAGATCTATTCCATCAAGACCAAACATTGCAATATCCATTACCATCCAGAACACTCAGAGAGTTGTCAAGACAGAAATGTCTGTATTTTCCCTCCACTGTTAAGATATTTTACAGGGGTGCAGTTCCATCATGAACCTCTAGGGGTTTGTGATCCCTCATTTATGAAGCATTGGATTAGTTCAGATTGACAACTATGGGACATCGTAATTTATAACATCAAGAAAATTGCATTTAAAATGCAATAATAATGTTCAGCCAAAAAAATAAAAAAATAAAAAAATAATGAAAAATAAATTGTAATATCATACAACACCTAATTTATTATTTTTTTTTTTAAACGTTAATATCTACATACAAATGTGCTTTCTAAAGTTTTTGGTCATTAATGCACATTTTGTAAAAACAATAACCCAAAGACAAAAATAAAATTTGTGCTATTAGGGGATACATACACTTTTATACATTTTAGTGTGAAATGACAGTATATTCCAGGTTAATAACTGCATGACTTTCACAGTAGTTCCTCAGTAGGACTTCTCTTGTGTCTAACTGCACTCTTGGAATATCAGACTGTATTTCTACAGTGCATATGTACTATGAAGATACCCAGCATGCAGTGCGGCATGACTAGATTATGCTGTGGAGTTTCTTGATTCTTGTTGGTTTTATCTGTGCTTCAGCAGCAGAAACTTTTGGTTTGTGTTGTTTGTGTTGTTTTGTAATGTTCATAATTTATCTTTATTATTATTATTTGTTGAGTGTCATCATTGTTGTGTTTTCTATGTCGAGTATTGATGTCTGTGCATCATTAGGTGGTGGAAGAAAAAAACATCTTGTGTTCAAAGATAAATCTCAGCAGCTGCTTCACTATTGTGAAATAATCTACAAATAATTATGACTTTAATATAAATTACTGGTAAATCTTTATGCTGAAATAACACTAATAATAGTATAGTTTGACCAATTAGCCAATTAGCTTATTTTATATTCTAGCTTATCATTATTTTAACAAATGTTTTCATTTATCACACTTATGATATACAAGGTTCAAGATCCCAAGCAAATGCAACACTGATCACCATCATGGTGACTTCAAAACAATTACAGCACTAAACAATATAATTTCTTACAGTGGCATGGTTAAAGACAACTTTATCATGTGAATTCACAGTGAAACAGAGCAGTAAATGACTGTGATGTCAGCATCCTTTTGTTGTAATGACCCAGCATGCATTAATTGCTATGTACATTTCTGACTACAGTAATTTATTGTAAAATAATACTCTTTAACCCTGTAAATTCCTGGCATTTTTTTTAATGGTGTATTTTCTGTGTAGCTGCACTATTGTTCATTACTGCCAGGAAATATCATTGTCTTTTTTCCTGTGTTTTAGGTTGATGTTAGCAAGCTTTATAGAAGACAGAGAGGAAACGCTGTACCTTTTCCAGAAAGTATTGATGATAAGGACAGCTGTGCATCAGAAAATAAGGTCATAGTAAGAAAGAAAGTTCAAGATCAAGGATGATAAAAGCAGTCAGGGTGATGGCAGAGATGAAGAATATACGTCATAGGTTGTTGTTCAAGTCAGGCATTTGGATACATTATCCTATGCCGGTTTGAAAAACGTGATCCATACTACAACCAGAGGTCAGGAAAGATGCCTATTGGCCTCACTACACTGACAAGCAAATGCTTCAAAAATGATGCCATTACTTGTGGAAAGTGTGGGCTACACTGAAAAAGAAGTGTCATGTTGATTTCCACTTGTGCTCCATTCATTGATTTGGAATTCCAAGAAACAATGTTATAGATTATGTTTTTAAACTTTTCAGGCAGTGAAACTGCATCTGAATTTGCATCTGAAGTTTTTAGAAGAGTTTCAAATGAAATATAGTAGAACAAGACTGAATGGACAAAGCTTTTTAATGTTTAAAAAGGATGTAAAATTCATTTGAATGTGTGTGAAGTTTCAGACAATTTGCAACTCTAAAAAAGGTCAAAGGTTGGATATAGAAAACTAATTTTGAAAAATTATTTTAGTCATTTATTTGTTCTAACTGTGATTTCACTTAGGGTTAAGCGTGGTGGCACTAAGAAATTTGTATAACAATCAAAGTGAGTTTGTCAGTAAGTTGACTGTGCATAGCAGATTGTACATGTTTTTTATACTGCTGATGAACAATAACGATAGAGCTCATTATAGCTGGTTTATGAGGCTTTTTGTCCAATGACTAAATTTCCCATCATATTCTGTAGCATCAGTTTCACCTGTAATGTACATTCTTTCCTCTTCCTTCTGTTGTATTAGTGCTTATGTATTAGTGCTTAGTCCTGTTTTGTCAGGAAAGGAAAGGAAAAAAAAATCATACAGCCTTCATTTGAAGGCTATATGATTTCTGTGAATAATTAACATCAGCAAAATGTCCAGAGAAATGTTTTTCAAGGCCTTCAGCATTTTCAGAACCTGTTTCTGTTTCCTCAGAGACACAGTGTTCGTCTGAATTATTCTTCTTGGATGTCAGCTAGGGTCGGGCTTGGGAAACATAAAAGACAGACCCTGACAACTGCTGTTTTTTTTTCTGTTTCAGGGGTGTATGTGCCACAGGGTTCAGCTGGAGGAGGACCAGGTGGTGCTGGATTGCCACCAGGTGCTGGACTTTACCCAGGTATAACCAATAACAGTCATGATCTGCTCGGCACTTTGCTCATCATAAAGCCATGTATACCAAATGCAGACATAATGATTATGATTTCGATCAGAGCTCACAGAATTGATTCCGAATACAACATGCAATGCTACTCTAATGTGTTCTTCATGCTGGAAGATCTACTTTACTAGCTGCTAGGCATCTAAAACCAAACACTTGAATGTCTTCCAAAGAAGAGTTTCACATGCTTTGTGGTGCCGTCTGAGGTTCAGAGTAAATCTGAACCAGTTCTTCTCGGTTACACTTGACGAGATGTGTACTCATCTGCACTGATAGTCCTGTAACTCTTAGTGTTTTTTAACAGGTGCTGGGACGTCCCCATACAAAGCAGCAAAAGCAGCAGGTAAGATCATTTTTAGGGGGATTTATCTTCTCCACTGAGACCAGAATCATGGTTTAACATCATTCAGACTTTATTCACTCAATCAACCAACCTCAGAACTTAATATTAACGGAAACATTGTAATTCTTTATCCAACTGAACAGTGGTGTAGAATTAATAGTAACACTTTAGAATACTGTTCCGTCATTAATGAATAACTACACTGGAACAAATAAGTAATGCAATATTAACACTCTAGTAACTACTATTAAAGGGTTAGTTCACCCAAAAATAAAAATTAGCCCATGATTTACTCACCCTCAAGTCATTCTAGGTGTATATGACATTCTTCTTTCAGACGAATAAAATCTGAGTTATATTAAAGTCCTGGCTAATCCAAGCTTTATAATGGCAGTGACTTGATGGTTCATTTTTGAAGTCCATAAAAGTGCATCTCTCCATCATATAACTGCTCCACACGGCTCCAGAGGGTTAATAAAGGCCTTCTGAAGCAAAGTGGTGTGTTTGTGTAAGAAAAATATCCATATTTAAAACTTATTATAAACATTAGCATTATAAACATTATAACATTATAAACCTGATGTACAGTGAGGTTGATCATATCAAACCTCTTGTCTTATCATCAGTTCTCAAACTCGGGAGCTATTGTTGAGTGTGTTTACTGCCAGACTATATCAGTAAAAGTGAGCTGTCATTAAGAGTTACTTATATAACACCCATAAATTCAAAGTCCACCTGTGTGCCAGTGAAGTCACATCTTGTGTGTGTGTAATGTGTAATGTATGCTACTCGAGCGGACACAGATAAAGCATTTCATAAACACGAGAGGTATACTAATGAACTACTCTTGTTCAGCAGGAGGATATGGAGGCGCTGCTGGGACTCAAACAGGAGCTTTAGGGGCTGGAGGTTATGGAGCTGGTAAGAGCTCTTCAAGGTCATTCATACAAGGACACTTATTTGCATGCATACAAGTATGCCGATCTGTACACTTAATTAGCAAAGCAATGAAAAAGATTTCCAGCAATAGCAGTTGTATAATGTAGCAAGCAAGAGTAATGTCATGGAATTTGCATTCCTGCCCTTACAAAAAAGTACTGCATTGGTACCATGATAAGTGTTGTAATGATGGTACAAAATCATGGCACTTTAAAATACACCATAGTAAAGTTTAGCATACCATAATATACACTAAAGTTATTCTCAAGGATGCATTTATGTGAATAAATAAATACAGTCAAAGCAGTAATATTAAAAATAAAATAAAAATAAACAGTTTTATGTTAATATATTTTCAAATGTCATTTATTCCTGTGATCAAAGCTGAATTTTCAGCATCATTACTCCAGTCTTCAGTGTCACATGATCCTTCAGAAAGCATTCTAATATGAGCATTTGCTGCTCATGAAACATTTATGATTATTGTCAGTGTGTCAGTTGTGTACAACAGCGTCATAGTTGTGTGGAAACCTGGATACATTTTATTTTTTTCAGGATTATTTGATGAATAGAAAGTTCAAAAGAACAGCATTTATTTGAAATAGCTATATTTTGTAACAACGGTATGTACTATGTACTACACATTATTAGGTACATGTAAAATAAATGTTGGTACCTTATTCAATTTTGGCATTTATACTTTGAAGTGACAATAAAACATAACAGACCTGCTATTAGTATTTCCAAAATCTTAGTGAACTGCAAAATCTTCACCCAAAGTAATTAAACAAAAAAGCACTTTGAGTGTATACTTCAGTGTTTTGAAATAACAATATTGCCTTGTTTCTCCAGTACACTTTTATATCCACTGGCTTTTACCTATGGTCAGAATATCCTTTTTTGGTGAAATGAGTGGGTGACCTGATTGTTTTAGCCCAGCACCTTTGTCCATGAGCTGACTTAATGATGGCAAGCTTACATCAGTGCTACTCAAACAATGGGGCATCAGCGCTGATTGTGTTATTGGAAACCGGGCATTACAATATGTGGAAATCTTGGCGCCTACCAAGTGCAACTGGACCCATTCTGATACTGTAATGTAAATATTGTTGCTTTCTCTGTCAAACCAAGCACTATTGGTGCATTAGCACCATTTGGGTATAATTAAATTTCCTAAAGCAGCACAGATTCCAGCGACATGTTTGGAGAGATAAGGAATTAAACAAATGTAACCAGGCTCAATAAACTTTGGAGCAGCTCACTGGCTCCTCTGAGAAAGACCTTTTCACTCTGAAAGAGCTTATAAACTCCCCAATATCAGATTTTGCAGTGGAAGTTGTCTTTGGCTGTGATTGTTGGAGTGAAGTAGGAGATATTTGCCTAATCTTTCGCTTTTCATCTTTGAGGTAAAAATACTTCACAGATCTGAGGAGATGCAGGCGACATTCAGACCCCAGGCCTCACATTTAGCTGATGTGCATCACACGACCTAACATGAAAAGAATCCTCAGAAAACACTGTATTTGAGATTAGATTGGATGTAAGGAAGTATCTGAATGAGCTCAGTGCCCGCAGTTCAGCAGTTGACCAAATTCAAAATCAGTCATGGCTGTGTGTTCCTGTATTTCACTCAAATGATAGATAATGGGCAGGACTACACACAATCTGTGCCAGCAGAGCTCTGCAGAAAGATACACAGATTTTCACAGAATTTGAACCCTCATTCATTCATTGACCACCCAGTTGTACACATTCCCTGGCCCTTGTCTGTTCATTTATTAAATAAATCTGTAAGATATTACCTTCATGCTGTAGAAATATAAACTGGAAGACAGAAAACAATGAGTGCAGCGATGAAAAGGGATGGGGCTACACAAGGTCTTTAAAGTACAAAGGCAAACTACTTTTTAAAAAACTTGCTACCTTACCAGATAAAAAAGGCTGTTGTCTTCCCTTTTGCCTAATAGTTAGGAAAACTTCAACACCCATAATGCACTGGGCATGTTGCCTTGCTCCTTTCTGATGGCTTTCGACCCCACCCTGTTTCTCGCCACACTACTAAATAGTGTAAAAAACAAACAAAAAAAGAAACCTTTGAAGTTTCTTTGTAGTGTGGGTTTGGTGGATTACTAAACATAAAAATTGCATGTGTGTCCTCCAAATTGCCCATGCATGACCTAATCAGTTTAACTGCAGTAAAGATAGTTTGAGGTTTGATATAAACATTTATTTTGGCTATAAATCTGCTGTGCGCTGTTGTAGACATGCAAATAATGTTGCATGCCATTCTTCATGATTTGTGATGTGTCTCTGGTCCAAAATCTGTGTTTTTTTTTCAAAGTGACAATTTTATAATGCGTATAATCACTTGTTTTAGATTGAGCCTGATTCAATCCCTTCATAATCGCATTTTATTGCATTTCAGTTTTTCTCACTGCTCTGTCCTCTTTTTCTTCTGTAATGACAAACAGGCAGTGCCAATGATTAACTGTCTAAGTCATTAGATATATCAACTTATACGTTTAAAGGGATAGTTCACCCAAAAATGAAAATTAGCCCATGATTTACTCACCCTCAAGTCATTCTAGGTGTATATGACATTCTTCTTTCAGACGAATACAATTGGAGTTATATTAAAAATGTCCTGGCTAATCCAAGCTTTATAATAGCAGTAGTTGTTGCTCTGTTTTTGAAGTCCATAAAAAATGCATCTGTCCGTCAAATAACATGTTTCACATGGCTCCGGAGGGTTAATAAACGCCTTCTGAAGCGAATCGATGCATTTGTGTCTGCAGTTCAAAAGGCTTACGCTACCAGGTACGCTCGTCAGACGTAGCGTAAGCATTTTGAATGGTGAGAAGGCACTTTCAACACTTTTCCACGGAAAGCGATCGGCCAGAACTTTACTTTATGAAGTTTTAAATATGGATAATTTTCTTACACAATCTCATCAATTCGCTTCAGAAGGCCTTTATTAACCCCCGGAGCCGTGTGGAGTACGTTATTTGATGGACAGCTGCATTTTTTTATGGACTTCAAAAACAGAGCAACAGTTACTGTTTGGAAGAGCCAGGACTTTTTTAATATAACTCTGAAAGAAGAATGTCATATACACCTAGGATGACTTGAGTGTGTGTAAATCATTGGCTAATTTTAATTTTTGGGTGAACTATCCCTTTAAGGCAAGACACTACAGGTGAATAGGGATTTTTTTATTTTATTTTATTAGAAGATATCACTGTGAAACTTCTCCAGTTTATTACTGGCATAAACATAATAAAAAAATGTTTTATAAGTTTTGTGTAAATTAATGTTTTAATATGCAAATGAGGCCTTATATACTTAAATATACCCTCATTTGCATACATTTCTAAAAACTAAATCTGGAAATTGGAAAGGACCAGGTTTAAAATTATTGGTTCTATTTGTTGACATATTAGATGAAAGGGATTTTACAGAGGGGATTCTGGATATCTTATTTTGTGCTTTAGTAAATTAGAGAATACTGACAATAGCCTTAAAAAATATGTTTTTACTTTTTTTTTTTTTGAGTAAAAGGACCTATAACTCAGGATAAGAATGATATATCAACAAATCCTCTGTAAAAGCCTTCAGAATATAGATTGGAAAAGCTGGTACTTGTAGATGCTACTGAAGTGGATATATCTAACTCTGAGTGTGAGAAAAACTCATTTTGAGAAAACGGCCTTTAAAGTTTTATATTGTATAATTTCATAGATTTCTATTGAAACCCCCAACCTACAAAGAAAATATATATTCAGTTCATGGAGGCGCACGGGATCTCGCATTAGAATGCTAACTTTTGGTGATTTCAGGTAGAAATCTAAAGCCGCAAGTTGACAAAATATAATGAAATAACCACCTTAATGTGTAATGTTGACATATTTTTTATTTTGACATGAAAGCTTACATGTTAAAGGAGCAAGCATCTCAAAATTGACCACTGCATGAAAAAAAACAATATTTTCACCTGCCGTGTCTTGCCTTAAAAACGGTCGTCTAGTCAGGTAATCTAGTAGGCTCAAATGGACTATTGACCATTTGTGATTTGTGAAATATTGTGAAATATTGGCCAGTTAACCCTTCACTGAGCGTGCAGCTACCAAATGCACCCAATAGTAACCTTCACAATGGCCAATGTAAGCCGAAAAGTCCTTCATGCCTGTCGGGATGGAAAGGACAGAGCTTACCATGGAGACTGTCGTTAGCTGCTGTTCGTCTATGTGCTTTACGGAATAGAATACTTTGCCTCTCTTTCCTTTATTTATTTATTTATTTATTTTTACAGCCATGACTAGTGGTTAACGCAGGGGAAGCAATCTCTGCATTAAGTTCTATTTGGAAAGGTATCTGCCAAGGGAAAAGACAGGGAAAGACAGAGGAAAATTTCTGAAGGTTTACCGACAGAAAAAAAACAAATCATGGAAAGTACACATATCGGATTACCGGAATGAAATCACTACATATGTGGCATCTAGCCCAGTACAGGGGCTGACCGACATCTCAAATACTGGGCTTCCATCTGCCTAAATATTCCTGGAGGACAATCTGATCCGGGGTTGGGTAGCTGGAGAACTCTCATGAAGAGCACAGAGGGCACTCACATCCCCCCTAGAGGGGAATGATGCTACAAGTGAAACACCAAACCAGTCCTTCCAACCCTCTTGATGGAAGTGAGCACAATCAGGAAGCGCTGTCTTTAGCTGTCTTTTAACTGACCAGGCATCTCTGAGCATCTTTCCAGTGGGAAGAGCACCACTCAGAGAACAGACTCCACTTCAAACCAAGCCCATCTCAGGACTCGGCTGTGCTGCCAGTGCTGACCCAGTCTTATATGCATCAATCCGAGCAGTGTTACCATGGCTGCAGATGCCATATGCCCCAGGAGCCTCTGAAATTGTTTCAGTGGAACCGCTGCCTTCTCCCTGAATGTATTCAAACAGTTCAGCACTGACTTTGCACGCTTGTTCATGAGACGCGCTGTCATATTGACCAAATCCAAAAGTCCAAATCCATACCAAGAAGAGAGATGCTCTGCACATTGGGAGACCTTGCTCTTCTCCCAGTTGACCCGAAACCACAGATGGCTGAGGTGCTTGTGCACCAGGTCACTGTGTCCACGCAACAAATCTCATGAGTGAGCCAGAATGAGCCAGTCATTGAGATTGAGACTGAATTGAGAATGCAAATGACCACTTCCCTTAACAGGTCAAGGGCAGTCAATTTTGGTAAAGACGTAGGAAGACAGGGACAGCCCAAAGGGGAGGACCTTGTACTGGTATGCCCGACCTTTGAAAGCAAACTGAAGAAACTGTCTGTGTTGAGGTGAAATTGAGACGTGAAAGTATGTGTCCTTCAGGTCGATCGCAGCAAACCATTCTAGGGGGCAAATGCACGTGAGAATGCACTTCTGCATAAGCATCTTGAACAGGAGCTTGTGCAGGGCCCAGTTCAAGACTCACAGATCCAAAATCGGCTGTAACCCACCGCCTTTTTTTGGGTATGATGAAGTGAGAATGTAAAACCTTGACAGAAAAGCACTCTTTCAATTGGAAACAAAAGATTATCTGCATGGCCCTCCTTTGGGGGAAGGACTGGTGCACGACCCCCGCTCCTGGTTTAGAGCAGCTCCCTCCATCTCTGGGTCGCCCATCTCAGGGCTACTTTGATAGACATTTGGAGGGTTTAGTGGTGACCTGAGGGACGGGCTGCATCGCCTTCTTGTGCAGAGGGAGTTGATGTTGTGACTGAGATGTTGCTTCTGGCCGCGGTGAAACAGGTGTAGAAGCCGCAAGGGGATGCTCCCAACAACGAGCATAATGGGGGCCGACCAGTTCGCAGTGGTATCACACCAGGGCTGGATGTGTTTGATGGCCTCCATCTGCTTTTGGACTGCCGAGAACTGCTGAGGCAAAGTTCTCAACAGTGTTGCCGAAGAGGGCGGCTTGTAAGATGGGGGCGCACTTTTTTTGGTGTGTCAGAATTACCCTCATACAGTTCTTTGTGTGCTTTGGCCAGATGTACTTGCAGGATGGCCATTGCATGCAGGACGTAGGCGGCCTGTCCAGCGGTACTGTAAGTCTTAGCAGCTAGGGCTGACTTCAGCTTACAGGCCACAGATGGTTTCTTCAGGTGGCAGTATTTTGAAGAGTGAAGTGGCTTTGGCCAGTAAAAGGAGTGGTCCATGACTTTTGGTCTCCTCATGCACCTCTGGGAAGAAAGGCGCAGGAGGCTCAGCAGGGTCCTTATACCCAGAGGACAACAGCCCACTATCCGATGCATCTATCAATATCTGGAGCCCCGAATCACACGCTAGGCCCGACATAAGAGGGACCTGTGAGGAGGAGTGGGAGGTCCATGGGGGCAAAGATCCCATTGTAACCCTCAGTGGTCCTATGCTGTGCACAGGAACCGGAATGGGTAACAGCAGAGGGGACTCCACCCTTGGTCATAGTTTCCCAGTGAGGACATGAACCATCCACAAACGCCGTCTCAGCATGCTCATGGCCCAGACATGTGAAACAGAGACCGTGGCTGTCAGAGGAAGTCAGGAAACTAGGTATCCAGAAACACGATCACGGAAAAGCATCTTTAAAAAGACGTTCACTGCCTGTGCTAGCTATTTTAGGAAAATCTGCTCTTTTATGCAGAAAAGCCCAGGGGGATCACTGCACTTATCTGTGTACTCTGGTGACTGTGGAGGCCATTTGAGTATAGTGAACTCACTGTCATGTTCAAGAAACCAGTTTGAGATGATTTGAGCTTTGTGACAAGGCACGTTATCCTGCTGGAAGTAGAGGATGGGTACACTGTGGTCATAAAGGAATGTTGATGGTCATCAACAATGCTCAGAAAGGCTGTGGCATTTAAACAATGCTCAATTATTAGCTTCACCAGCTAACCAGTCAAAAGTTACGGATTGCCAGAACATTACATGCATGTTTTTCAAATGTCCCATACATTCCTGGCCCTCTAAACATGTGATCATCATCACAGAGAGAGCTGACAAAATTTACATTTAAAAAGACAAGTTAATTAAACCCGCGACCCTACATAGGACAAGTGGTTCAGAGAATTTGGTGGATGCAGGGGTTTTGCTGGGGTTTCTGGGTCCTGTGGCTAACTTTTCCCCAGCAGTGGAATGGGCCTGCTGTCTGACCAGAACACTGTGTGATTCACACAATTTTTTAAGATCCTGTAATATTTACTTTATTCTGGTGTGGACAATCAAAATTTACTCAAAACTCTTTGTTTTTACTAAACATTTATTTACAATAAAGAACTATTCTAGCATTTAGGCCTACTGATAAAATGTTTACCTTGAGCCACTTTGGCTAAAGCATCTGGCAACTAAAAAGCTGTAAATGGGATCTTTATGGTTCTCAATTGTATATTTGCTCTTTGAATTATAGCTCTTCTATAATGACCGATTTATTTCAGTTGATAGCAGAAACTATACTGTGTGTATTCATGTCAAAGCATAGATTATACAGTATATGCCAGATTGTTTGCTTCCCCTGGCCCTCTGCTCTACCATGATAAGTCATAACCATTTTATAATGGCGTAGCAGTTATAATCAAAAGGTCATCATCAAAGTATCTATATGATTCAAATGCCTAATA
Source organism: Paracanthobrama guichenoti (assembly GCA_018749465.1). Lineage (NCBI taxonomy): Eukaryota > Metazoa > Chordata > Actinopteri > Cypriniformes > Gobionidae > Paracanthobrama > Paracanthobrama guichenoti. The sequence goes on from CM031957.1 coordinate 3,325,604, forward strand.
GTACAACATAAAATATCTGTAGTAAATCTTGGGATTACTTATAAACCTTCATAGATAGTGTTGAAAAACATATGTGCATGGTTCCTGTGAACACCTAGACTGCAAAAAGTTACCTGATGTTTAATTAAAGCAATGTGATGGCTGAGATGACCAATATGAGTCACAAGCTTGGCTCATGCGAGGCCTTGTAAAACAGAGCTAATTATGAAGCCTGTCATCATTGTTGTGATGAACTGTTAAAATTGGGGAGGGTAACTTTTGGAAACGATCAGCTAGTCCCTTTGCCTGAAGCAAAGGAGGATTGTGCGTTGCTTCCCGCTGCCAATGCTGTACAAAATGGCTAATTTTGGGTGAATAACAACTTCTTGTCACAAACAGTTAGCTTGCATGATGTGAATCTGTGGACGATTTTCTTTGTTGCATGTATGTGTGAGTTTGATCCCATAAACATCATGCTTAGATTGGAGGTGACGAGGAAAGATTTGGCTCAGAAGTTTTTTTTGCATTTCATTTATTGGATTAATTCTGCAATGGCTAAACGGGCAGCTGCATTTTACTTAGTTACCTGATCTCAAAACCAAATATTGTTTTGATCTGTACAGAAACCAGAGCAGCACAACCCTGAGAAAGTATGTCAGGTTGTGCTTTCCACATGCTTTTCTATTGTCTCAGTGAGAGGAGCCAGTTTGTTTCAGACTTGAAAGGGAGTGAGGGGTAAACGCAGAGAGAATGAAGGGTGTGGGCCAGGCAGATGAGCTGGGAAGAGCCAGCGAGTCTTGTGAAGCACATGTGCTTTTCATTAGCCAGCTCAGACCTGTCCTCAAACTGCTTGCTTCTGGCCTCTGATTGTGAATAATGGCTGATCCTCATGTCGCGGAGTCCACACGGACATCCTCCAATTCCCGCAGGAGCCACGCATCACATCCTGTGCTCGTCCCCAGGTGCAGACAATATGTTCCCAAAGCAAAATTTGCAAACAAGTCCTTAGAGTTCATTTTAACTCCTGATGATATGCTTGTATGTTTACATTGAGCCATGTCACAGTCGAACCGTTTCAAGATGCTGAAGATCACTTTTCGTTTCATCAGTCTTGCGCAAGCGCTTTGGAAGAGCACAGTTCCAAAAAACAAATGCTTTTCACCACAATGTGGTCATCATCATAACAGTGTTCTACTATTAGAGTATGATTTAGCATAAAACAAGAAGCCTTTTCTTCTTAGTTCCCTTCCTGAATAGTGACACACACAGCCATAAAACACATGCATGCAGCATTAACGGAAGAAGAGATGTGTGTAAAGTGTGACGCTGGAAATAAATAACAGAGGAAACGTGGATGCAAATAAATAAGTAAAAGAAGGGAAGGCAACAGATCTTATTGTGTCAGATTTGGACTTCATTTCTTAATGCAGTGTGGATGCAATAAATTAGGCGGGGGAAACAGCATGTCATCATGAGACAAGGTTATATATACGCCACAATAGTGATTTCACAACTTTCAAAAAGAGTGAAAAAATACAGTCAGATTGATAATGGCAGTGAAAAGAGAGAAATATGTTGTTTGTAATTTGATGCAAAAGTAATCAAATACAAAGTATTAGTGTTATAAATGTACATAATAAAAAAAGAAAAATGAAAATACAAAAAAATGTTGCAGGATTTACGTCCATTATAGCCATTCAACGTTACAGTACAATTGAAGGCCGTCATTTTTAACATTTAATAGGCTTTACAAAATAATAACAACTATCAGTTTGAGTGAACTAATATAAAACCATTTAATAAATATTCACATATTAATACAAAACAAATATTTATATTCACATAATAAATGTCACACTTATTAGCTGTGCCTTTAAAGGATTAGTTCACCCAAAAATGAAAATTCTGTCCTGTATGAATTTCTTATTTCTTCAAAATATCTTCTTTTGTGTGAATTCATGAACTCTTCTGAATATTCATGTACATATAGGTTTTTCATCACTATCTGCGAAGGTTTATAAGTAATCCCAAGATTTACTACAGATATTTTATGTTGTACTATTAGGCATTTGAATCATACAGATACTTTGATGATGACCATTTACTAACACGTTAAAAAATAAAATAATTAATCAGGTAACTAACTTTCTGATTACATGAAAATACTTTTACACCTCTGGTTCCTGTGAGGAGCAAGAGTGGAGAGCTCATGTGAGCTCTGTTTATTGGTCATATCATATCTCAGCCCTGATTTGTCAGAAAAGTATTCAACATGCACAAACCTCATGCATATGTGAGCCATCTGGGACATGTTTCACGCATCGCCAACTGATCAGACCGCCACAGTTGGCTCTTACATTGACATTTTCGACTTTGATTTGCACAATACTGTTCTTTGTGATAAATAATGGAAATACATGATCAGGTGGTCTGTGCCAGCTCACTGTAAACCCATCCGGGGGTGATATGCTCATGATCTGCCTAGCGAGATGATATGGATTGAGTGTGTCTGTGCCATATTTCTGGAATTGCATGAAAAAAGATGACAGAAGCAGATGCCATTTCACCCCAGTGCACTCTATCATAAAATGTAAACATTTCATAAACATATCTTTCTGTTTGTGACAAATTATGTCTTGAAATAAAGCCACAATGTCAACATTTGGTTGTCACCAGTGATTTAAATGATATAGCTTGAAAGCAAGTTATGTTAAAGATTAAGTCATTTACGTCCACCAAACAATAAATTAGGGTAGTTACGATAAACCCATGGTCACCGTGATTTTGCCAAGTAAGATATTTTGCTGGTGCAACATATTTCGTTGATCCTGGAACAACATTCCTGTCTGAAAATGTAGTCTTATCCCTACTCCTAAATCTAACCTTACCCATAAATTATCCCTAAAATCAGAGGGAAATTATAGGTGAATAACACTGATGTAGAAGCACCTAACCCTGGTTGTAAGCCTAAACCTGACATAAACGTGTCCCTCAAATCTGATTGGTTGATTGGAATGTTGTTCCAGGAACATGTTATACCTGGTGAAATCACGTTTACCATATAGTCAAAGCTTATGAGACATGCAGGTACACTTTGAAATGAATGACAGTAAACAAGGCAGTAAAAAACAACTAGTTCAGTAGCAGATATGGCTGGTATTGTATTGTTGCAATGGATCGTTTCACGAACACATTAAAATTTGGATCCTTTCCTCTACACCTGCTCCCTTTGGGAGGAACAATCATCCAAAATAATCTTGGGCTCAGTAGGGGACATATGATGATATCTAACCTTTGACTTCCAGTGAAGGAAAAAACTATTGCATATCTACAGTACAGTATAACTTGCATTTCCTGAAGGAAATACCAGTGCTTGTAGAGAAGCGCTGAAGTTTTAGCAAGTCCTGTGATAATGAAATTCTGCATCCTTGTCATGACATGTCTCGTTTTCACTTGATTGTGCATGTAAGTCAATACATAATGCGACATTGGCTATATGTTTAAAGGGTCAAATACAGTGACTGATGTTTAGAAATCTCCATAGATGTGCCAATCGCTCATAGAGAAATACCAGCATATAGGTCTTAATTAAAACACTTCTGGTGTCACAACACAGGGCTGAGTGTTTTATACTGTAGTTTGGTATGTTGCTCGTAGAGTTGATGTCCGTATGATGTCTCCTTGACATTGGATTCCAAAGGCTGGAAGTGAAAAGAGTTGTGGAATTTCAGTTAATGTCACTCAATCTTAGAACAATGCCTAGAGTCATGTTGGGCTGACACTAAATGAGTCAACTTGCTTCTACAAGTGTGTATTAAAACACTGGTTGAGAATAGCTCTCTTTAGCTGACCTTCTATGGGGTTCACGTTGACTAGCCTATGAACCAGATCCAATCACAGCTTCCTCAAAGTATGTCATATCTACAGAACATTAAGTGGAGTTTAAGAATCTGTTCAGAAACTGAAACCGCTGGAGGGAGGTAGCAATAGTTTGACTTGTTTTAGCAGTATAGGAATGCACCCAGAATGCAAGCCTTCGTGGTTCTGGACAAGAAGATCTAGAGACCATCTGACAATAACCAATGAATTTGAATGAGCCAGCATGCGGTTGTTGATGTCATCCTTGGACCCTCTAACAGAAGAACTGTTTTAGTTTTTTTTGTTTTTAGTCATGTGAAAAGAAAAGGACTATGCATGCCTTTTTTTTTTTTTTTTTCTTTACTTTGGTAACTGGCCATTTACTTGCTGTAGGGTTCATGAGGTATCCCAAGTTTACAGGTCAGTGGAATTGACTGGGCCTGAGATCCTTCCAATAATCTCACAGGAATTCCGTGCCATTTGAATTCCAGGATGCTGTAGTCGGTTCACTGCAGTTGCCGTCAGTTACATGGATGAGGGCCACGGAATTCTCTGCTCTCTTAAATTAAATCTTCAGGATTGTCCAGCTGCTCCTGCGAGAACGGGTAGAGGGTTGGAGAGGGTTTGTGGGTGTAGTTTAAGCTTTGCCTCTGCTCCTGACTCCCTCTATCTGCTGCTTTTAACAATCCGCCTCTCCTTTGGACTCTGCCCAAATGGTGTTTTGTATTCAAAAACACACAATGAGTGATGAATGGTTCTTTGGAATGTGTTTACACCAGTCATTCTCATAATTGGCACCCAGCACTACTCATGCCTGAGCCCTAGACAGGTTGGATGGCCAAATGCTTTGAAAACTAAAGGCATGCTGCTGTCTTGATCATTTCATACTTGATTAATCAAAACAAGGACCAGACAATTACAATCACCAAATATTGCCCTTCCTAGTTGTCAGTACCTAAGTCTTGCTTGAAGGAAATAATCACAGGCATCACAGGAGAGAGTACTGAGTATTTTCCATCTTTTATGATGAAAAGAAACAACATCTTTCCACTGTCTACAAGACCGGTGAATAGTACCTAATAACATGTCTATTTAACAAATAACTAGTCAATATTCTCAGAAACCAATTGAAGTTAATTAACATTCATTATCCACATACAGTACGTCTATTCAAAGTTCTGGATTTCCTTTCATTTTGCCTAGTATTGTTGCCCTGGCTGATGAAAATCTAGTTGCAGGCTAGCTGTAATGTATCCAGCTCCACTATTTTAGATTAGCATAATAGCTATTTCTGTTGCATGTGAACATTTGTGCAGTTTTTGTGTGTGTGCGCATAATTAATGGTCATTTGGCATAAGCATAAGTCAGTGTGGTGCATGATAATTAGTGAAGCAGAAAATGAACACATTTATATTGAGTTTATATGTTTTTGACACTACTAATGAGTTGTCACTAGCAAATAAAGTAGTAAAACTGTGTTTTGTTTTGTTTTGTTTTGTTTGTTTTTTTGGAAATGGTACCATGGCAATACCATGTTTTGGGTAGGCTAACTCAAGAGCCCTGAACAATGTGCCACAATAACTGAAACTCCCCGCTAGAAATTTTACGTTCCCAGAATGTCCAAGACGGTCATGATGTGGAGTTCTTTGAAGGATTTGGGGACGTTTTTTGGCAGACCTTCACGGAACATTCAGGACGTTCTCAGAACATTTAGGGGACCATATTTTATTTGTAAATTTGAAAAATTTTACATCCTTCCATCACGTTTACAGAACATGTTTGTGTGAATCTATGTACAATGGGCTGCTTTGCAAATGAGGGTCTGTAAAATGGCCCAGTGTACATTGATTCAAAGCATTCAGGAAACGTTGATGCTGAACGTTGAAAAAATTGATGGAAGGACCTAAATAAGACCAAAGAATCAAATTCTGGGTTGGTCCCCTAAAGGTCCTGCAAACGTTATGGAAATGTAGTGTAGAGACCACTGCACTGAACAAGATATGTTGCTAACAGGGAACCATATGAAAATGTTTTGTTAATGTCCCAAATGTCCTCTTTGTAACGTTGCTGTGTGACCATTAATATAAGGAACGTTATTATATGACCAACAGAGGACCATGTGAGAACGTTCTGTTAACATTCAAATATCCTCTTTGTAACGTTGCTATGTGACCATAGAATAACTTAAATGGATCGTCCCCCTAAAGTCATGAACGTTATTATATGACCAACAGAGGACCATGTGGAAACGTTCTGTTAACATGCCAAATGTCCTCTTTGTAACATTGCTGTGTGACCATAGAATAACCAAAATGGAACGTCTCCCTAAAGTCATATTGGGAACGTTATTATATGACCAACAGAGGACCATGTGGGAACGTTCTGTTAACGTCCCAAAATGTCCTCTTTGTAATGTTGCTATGTGACCATAAATTAACCAAAATGGTACGTCCCCCTTGTTATTATGTGACCAACAGAGGACCATGTGGGAACGTTCTGTTAACATCCCAAATATCGTCTTTGCAATGTTACTGTGTGACCATAGAATAACCAAAATGGAACACCCCCCTAAAGTCATATAAGAAATCTTGAACTGCAGCACTTTCAAAATCAAAAGAGGATGTTTTAAGAAATGTCTATAAAGGTTCGGGATTTTTGTCACCTTTAGATAACTTTTAAGGAACGTTGCACAAGGTTGTGAGAACATCCTCTCCTACGTGGGTTGTCCCTCCGATCTAACATTTTCACTTACAGTATACGGGTTTGTCAAATGCATTCAAAAACATTCAGTGGTGGTTTTCTCTACCATCCATTCAAAAAAAAGTATATGCTGCTGCTTCTGTCCTCCTCTTTAAGTTTTTGTGAGTGTTTCGATAACCTCCATGCACTCTGGGCTTTTTGGAAATATGGAGAGTAAGCTGACAGTTATATATTCCAACTGCACTTGGACGGTCTTCACATTCATCAGGAATAGTTACCTTGCCTAAGCAGTACTCATAGTGCTTGAGGGAGGTTTGCTGTCTGACACCGGGAAACCAGGGGAGTGCATCATTAACTAATGGCAGACACACCTGTCTGGGTGTCTGATCCACAAGTCTGAGACTTGCTCTGACTGATATATTGGTGAAGATTATATGCACTAAGAAACTAATGGATCAGCTAAATATTTGAGATAGTAATTAACAGAAGGACATTAGCCACATTTAGTCCAAGAGCATTCCACATTTTTGAGGAACTGTGAGTTCAGATTTGCTAGGGAGCATAAAGCCCATACACATTTTACAGCGACTTACATTGCATTCAAGGTACACATTTTTACATTTTGTCAGTTCTTGCTTTCCCTGGGAATCGAACCCATGACCTTGGCGTTGCTAGCGCCGCACTCTTATTGTTTCAGCTACAGGAAAGCTAGTACAATCCACTTAGATATGTTGGGCTGTCCAACTAGTCATATAATATTAAATTAAATTTTAAAATGTAGGTAGAAGCAGAGAGGTGGACAAAGTACACAACTCCATTACTTGAGTAAAAGTAAAAGTACTATTGGTCAAATATTACTCCATTACAAGTGAAAGTTGTAAAAACTGATTTTTACTTAAATAAAAGTACAAAAGTACTTGGTTTTAAAAGTAATTAAGTATCAAATGTAAATGTACCTTTTTGTGTCAATGCATTATTTTATTATTGTTGCATGAATGCACGGTGTGCCATCATGGTGGTTTAAGGGCAGTCAGTGATGCTCCATACGGCATACTAGCATACCTTGAACTCATTTCAGTACTTGTTTAAAATTTACAAAGCTCTTTATAAAGCTGCTGTCACTTTAAGGCCAAATGCATGGATCCAATACACTGATACACACATCTGATATTCTCCCAACTGTTTATGTTCACTTAAGACAAAATCAACTTTTTACGGAATATTTTGCCAAAACTGACATTTTGACAGTTTTGTGTGTTTTGGTCTGTTCAAGTGTGAAAAGATGCGAAAGAGAGCTCTATTCAGTACTAATGCTCTGGTGTCTTAGATGCAGCTTTCTGTGTGCAGACTGAACTGAGCTCTTCTTTGCATCATGCTTTTATTCATCCATATGTCTGCTCTTCTCTTTCTCCCAGACATTTACATTTTTGAACGCTTTATGAGACATGCAGCAAGTTTATGCCAACTTATGTCCCACCATGTAGATCAGCACATTACATTTCAAATGTGCGCATCTTGCAGGACAGAGATTCTGACTGGATCTCTTCCCAAATCGTTTATCCATTGCTGAAAATTTTAATAGATTTTTGTAATCGTTTTTGTCATTCAAAACTGGTTTTATTTAGTTGTTGTCTTGCTTTCATCAGTGAAATTTTTGTGACCCTACAAGAGTGACTACTGATTGGATGTCTGAAGAAAAAAAAAAAAATCATCCACCGACTTTCAAAACTGCTACAGAAATTACTTTCGACCTTGATAGAAATATAGTGGAGTAAAAGTACAATATTTGTCTTTCAAATGTAATGAAGTTAAAGTCATAAGTTTCCAGAAAAAATAATGCTCAAGTAAAGTACAGATACTCAAAAAGTGTACTTAAGCACAGTAGGCCTACTCAAGTAAAAACACTTACAGTCACAGTTACAGTCCACCTCTGAAGCACATTTTCCCAATGAGCATATGTTGGAGTTAAAAACCTGATTCCAAAAAAGTTGGGATCCTGTACAAATTGTGAATAAAAAAGGAATGCAATAATTAACAAAGCTCGTAAACTTATATTTTGTTCACAATAGAATATAAATAACATATCAAATGTTGAAAGTGAGACATTTTGAAATGTCATGCCAAATATTGGCTCATTTTGGAGTTCATGAGAGCTACACATTCCAAAAAAGTTGGGACAGGTAGCAATAAGAGGCCGGAAAAGTTAAATGTACATATAAGGAACAGCTGGAAGACCAATTTGCAACTTATTAGGTCAACTGGCAACATGATTGGGTATAAAAAGAGCCTCTCACAGTGGCAGTGTCTCTCAGAAGTCAAGGTGGGCAGAGGATCACCAATTCCCCCAATGCTACGGCCAAAAATACTGGAGCAATATCAGAAAGGAGTTTCTCAGAGAAAAACTGCAAAGAGTTTGAAGTTATCATCATCTACAGTGCATAATATCATCCAAAGATTCAGAGAATCTGGAACAATCTCTGTGTGTAAGGGTCAAGGCCAGAAAACCATACTGGATGCCCGTGATCTTCAGGCCCTTAGACGGCACTGCATCACATACAGGAATGCTACAGTAATGGAAATCACAACATGGGCTCAGGAATACTTCCAGAAAACATTGTCGGTGAACACAATCCACCGTGCCATTCGCCGTTGCCGGCTAAAACTCTATAGGTCAAAAAAGAAGCCATATCTAAACATGATCCAGAAGCGCAGGCATTTTCTCTGGGCCAAGGCTCATTTAAAATGGACTGTGGCAAAGTGGAAAACTGTTCTGTGGTCAGACCAATCAAAATTTGAAGTTCTTTTTGGAAAACTGGGATGCCATGTCATCCGGACTAAAGAGGACAAGGACAACCCATGTTGTTATCAGCGCTCAGTTCAGAAGCCTGCATCTCTGATGGTATAGGGTTGCATGAGTGCGTGTGGCATGGGCAGCTTACACATCTGGAAAGGCACCATCAATGCTGAAAGGTATATCCAAGTTCTAGAACAACATATACTCCCATCCAGACGGCGTCTCCTTCAGGGAAGACCTTGCATTTTCCAACATGACAATGCCAGAACACATACTGCGTCAATTACAACATCATGGCTACGTAGAAGAAGGATCCGGGTACTGAAATGGCCAGCCTGCAGTCCAGATCTTTCACCCATAGAAAACATTTGGCGCATCATAAAGAGGAAGATGCGACAAAGAAGACCTAAGACAGCTGAGCAACTAGAAGCCTGTATTAGACAAAAATGGGACAACATTCCTATTCCTAAACTTGAGCAACTTGTCTCCTCAGTCCCCAGACGTTTGCAGACTGTTATTAAAAGAAGAGGGGATGCCACACAGTGGGAAACATGGCCTTGTCCCACCTTTTTTGAGATGTGTTGATGCCATGAAATTAAAAATCAACTTATTTTTCCCTTAAAATGATACATTTTCCCAGTTTAAACATTTGATGTCATCTATGTTGTATTCTGAAGTGTCTTTATATATATATATATATATATATATATATATATATATATATATATATATATATATATATATATATATATATATATATATATATATATATATATACACTCGCCTAAAGGATTATTAGGAACACCTGTTCAATTTCTCATTAATGCAATTATCTAATCAACCAATCACATGGCAGTTGCTTCAATGCATTTAGGGGTGTGGTCCTGGTCAAGACAATCTCCTGAACTCCAAACTGAATGTCAGAATGGGAAAGAAAGGTGATTTAAGCAATTTTGAGCGTGGCATGGTTGTTGGTGCCAGACGGGCCGGTCTGAGTATTTCACAATCTGCTCAGTTACTGGGATTTTCACGCACAACCATTTCTAGGGTTTACAAAGAATGGTGTGAAAAGGAAAAAACATCCAGTATGCGGCAGTCCTGTGGCGAAAGTGCCTTGTTGATGCTAGAGGTCAGAGGAGAATGGGCGACTGATTCAAGCTGATAGAAGAGCAACTTTGACTGAAATAACCACTCGTTACAACCGAGGTATGCAGCAAAGCATTTGTGAAGCCACAACACGCACAACCTTGAAGCGGATGGGCTACAACAGCAGAAGACCCCACGGGTACCATTCATCTCCACTACAAATAGGAAAAAGAGGCTACAATTTGCACAAGCCCACCAAAATTGGACAGTTGAAGACTGGAAAAATGTTGCCTGGTCTGATGAGTCTCGATTTCTGTTGAGACATTCAGATGGTAGAGTCAGAATTTGGCGTAAACAGAATGAGAACATGGATCCATCATGCCTTGTTACCACTGTGCAGGCTGGTGGTGGTGGTGTAATGGTGTGGGGGATGTTTTCTTGGCACACTTTAGGCCCCTTAGTGCCAATTGGGCATCGTTTAAATGCCACGGCCTACATGAGCATTGTTTCTGATCATCTCCATCCCTTTATGACCACCATGTACCCATTATCTGATGGCTACTTCAATAATGCACCATGTCACAAAGCTCGAATCATTTCAAACTGGTTTCTTGAACATGACAATGAGTTCACTGTACTAAATGGCCCCCACAGTCACCAGATCTCAACCCAATAGAGCATCTTTGGGATGTGGTGGGAGCAGGAGCCGTGCCCTGGATGTGCATCCCACAAATCTCCATCAACTGCAAGATGCTATCCTATCAATATGGGCCAACATTTCTAAAGAATGCTTTCAGCACCTTGTTGAATCAATGCCACGTAGAATTAAGGCAGTTCTGAAGGCGAAAGGGGGTCAAACACAGTATTAGTATGGTGTTCCTAATAATCCTTTAGGTGAGTGTATATACCTAGTGTATGTTGGCCCATATTGATAGGATAGCATCTTGCAGTTGATGGAGATTTGTGGGATGCACATCCAGGGCACGAAGCTCCCGTTCCACCACATCCCAAAGATGATGTATTGGGTTGAGATCTGGTGACTGTGGGGGCCATTTTAGTACAGTGAACTCATTGTCATGTTCAAGAAACCAATTTGAAATGATTCGAGCTTTGTGACATGGTGCATTATGCTGCTGGAAGTAGCCATCAGAGAATGGGTACATGGTGGTCATAAAGGGATGGACATGGTCAGAAACAATGCTCAGGTAGGCCGTGGCATTTAAACGATGCCCAATTGGCACTAAGGGGCCTAAAGTGTGCCAAGAAAACATCCCCCACACCATTACACCACCAGCCTGCACAGTGGTAACAAGGCATGATGGATCCATGTTCTCATTCTGTTTACACCAAATTCTGACTCTACCATCTGAATGTCTCAACAGAAATCGAGACTCATCAGACCAGGCAACATTTTTCCAGTCTTCAACTGTCCAATTTTTGTGAGCTCGTGCAAATTGTAGCCTCTTTTTCCTATTTGTAGTGGAGATGAGTGGTACCCGGTGGGGTCTTCTGATGTTGTAGCCCATCCGCCTCAAGGTTGTGCGTGTTGTGGCTTCACAAATGCTTTGCTGCATACCTCGGTTGTAACGAGTGGTTATTTCAGTCAAAGTTGCTCTTCTATCAACTTGAATCAGTCGGCCCATTCTCCTCTGACCTCTAGCATCAACAAGGCATTTTTGCCCACAGGACTGCCACATACTGGATGTTTTTTCCCTTTTCACACCATTCTTTGTAAACCCTAGAAATGGTTGTGTGTGAAAATCCCAGTAACTGAGCAGATTGTGAAATACTCAGACCGGCCCGTCTGGCATATATATATATATTGACTATATATTAGATATATTTCAAGTGCCAACAATCATATACTATTCAAATTTAAGAAATTCAGAGTGGGTGTCCAAACAAGAATCTCCAAGAGCAAAACATGACAATTTAGGAGGTCACAAAACCCCAGAGTAGCATCTTTAAGGATTTAAAGGCCTCTCTTGCATTGGCTAAAGTGTGTTCATTAGACCACCATCAGGCAGGACAGCACAGAGCCACAGCTTTCCAAGAAGAACATTTCTACCAACCTCAAATTTGTGTGTGAATGAGCAAGAATGTTTTGTGGACCGTTAAGTAGATTGAATGAAACTCTGCACTCATCTTAACTGTGAGGCACAGTAGGGGCAGTATAATGGTTTGGAACATTGCCATCTTCAAGATGTCTTCAGGGTGTCCATAAACAGAAAGTCGGTCCTGCAACAAGATAAAGACCCTAAATACTCAAGTAGGTCTACCACTGAAATATTAAAGCAAAATAAATAAAATGTTTCAGTCTCTGAAACCGATGTACAGGACCAAGCCACAGTTACTGGAAATATAGGGCTGCTAGAATTGATGATAAAGGGGGTCACATCAAAGGTTCTATTCCAGCATTCACTTGTGCATTATTTTAGTTCAGCACTACAGTAAATCACATTAGAACCAGTGGATTCAGTAACTTCTTGACATTTTTGTAACCCTCTGTGAATGGACTATGGGTGTGCTGCCTGATGCTGAAATTAACAGGGACCTTTCTTTAGCCTATGCTAGACATTTTTTACTGATCCAAAAGAATTGCAAAAGGTTGGAGCCAAATGTAGACAAGCAGTTTAACCAGCCAAAATATGGTTATAGCTCCATCTCTCTGCAACTGTGGCAATGTTCTGTAGAGCGATGTGGCTTTTTCCTAGGTTAATGATCTGTTGTCCATGACTCTCAGCAAACTAATTAACTGCCAGGACAGCAAGAGTATGTGACCTCCGTTTTCCATCAGCCACTGTGAGAAATGTCATATTTTTTCTCTTGTGTCAGAAGTTGGAATACCAGGATTTAGGGGCCTAATAAAGCTACTCTCAGATTTATAATGGCAACAAGGCAAAAGACAAGTAAAGCATTTTGCTGCACATCATTTCCATTCCTGTATTCCTCCCTCTACCATAAAACAAGAATGCAAACTCTGTGACCTCATTTGTTTAGTGTTTCCATGTTGAAGGAGGACAATGTAGCAATATTTTTCAATTAAGCCTAACTCCTCATTTACTTAGCCAAAAGATCAACTGTAGCCTCTGATACCTCACTCGCCATCTCAACTTTCTTTTTATTTGTTCTCACTCTCTTCATTCTTTCCTATCCAGCCCCTCCCAGTTACTAAATCACTTCATAGGCCAGGCTATTTGGGGTTGGGTCAGATCATCATAATTCATAATCATTCATATGTGATATTCTTCCTATTAGATATCACTTGGTACTTGGGTAATTAGGTATCACTTTATTTCAATAGTCCACTTTAGACATTGTACTAACTATAAGTAACTTTGCAACTATGTCAACTAGCAGTCATTAGAGTATTAGTAGACTGTCTGCTTAATATTTGCTAACACTTTATTTTGATGCTCCCCAACAGACATTCTACTGACTATAAGTAACTTTGCAAGTTCATGTCAACTTATTCTACTAACCTGAACCTAACAGTCTACTAATAATCTAATGAGCGTTAGTTAACATGTAGTTAAAAAGTAATGAGGGTTAGTTTACATGTAGTTGCAAACTTGGAGGAGGGTAATTTGCTCCTGAGCAACGTGATAAAGCTGCTAATAATACTGAATGGACCTTAGCCTATATAGGGATGCTATAATAGGCATTGTATTCCTATAGGTAGACATGGATCAGCTGAGAGTCAGCTGATGCGAACTTGACTGATGTGACCTGCCAGAACTAATGTTATGCTTGATAAAAAAATGTACTTACATAAATGTTCGTGCCTTGCATACAGGTTTTCTGAATTTGTTGCTACATGTCCCTCCTACTGTAGGTGGTTATGGGGCTTATGGCGCATATGGTGGTGCGGGAAGATTCTACCCAATGGCTGGAGGTCTGAAACCGGCAAAATCAGGTGCTCATCCAGTGACTAGTTAGCAAAAGTTAAAGTGCAGTCAAGTGATTACATATAACCTTTAGGCTTTCTCTTTAGGCACTGGGCTACCTGGTGGAGGTCTGCCTGGTGGAGGTCTTCCTGGAGGAGGTCTACCTGGAGGTGCCATTCATTCAACAAGTCCATTGATGAATTAGATTTTCTTAGTGGCTAAGTAACACAAACTGCACAACTCTTTTCTAAGTCTGATTCTCTTGTTTCAGGTGGTGGTGTAAAGCCCCCTAAAGGAGGTAATATATGTATTTGGGAGTCCATTGGTTTCATTGTACAAACACATAACATCTTTTATACAAGCATCTTTAGAGAAGAATGTATCTGGATAATTAACTGTAACCCTGTTCCTTGCAAAAGCGGGAATGAGATGCTGCACTGACACTGCTATGGGAAAACATCTTTGTTTGACTGGTTGTGAAGAATGTGTGCCAAAAAACTTGGCTTTAAATAACCTCTGACAATGATGTCATTGGAATGCGCACTCATGAGAGGCTATAAATAGACGTGAAACAGGTGCACTTTCAGGTCACTTTGACGTCCTGAACATGCCCCCAGTACAGCAATGCAGTACAGCATCTCATTCTCGCTTTTTTAAGGAAAATGGTTATAGTCAAGTAACTCAAGACATTCCCTATCAAAAGCTACTCAATGCTGCGCTGACAGCACTATGGGAATAAGAATACCAACTCCGCTGCACTGGAAGTGTCTGGAGCCCTCAAGATAATTAATGTAATGGTAATGCCCAGAGTAACATACCCAGCCTGCCGCATCACATACTTGTTGCAAGGGGGCGCCTCTTGCCAAAGCCTTGGAAGATGCAATCCCCCTGGTGGAATGAGCCCTAAGTCCTAGAGGCAAAGCTTGACTGTGCATCTCATAGGCTAGAGCAATAGCATCTCTCACCCAGTATGACATTGTTTGCTTGGTGGAGGCCATCCCGGGTTGCAGCTGCCATAGCAAATGAAAAGTTGCTCTGATTTACGCCACTGGCAAGTGAGGTGGACGTAAGCTTGAAGAGCACGAACTGGACACAGTTGGTGAAGTTTCTCCTGTCCCGGTGTTGTGAACGGCGGAGAACAGAAGGCTTCAACAATGACCGGATGCACGGTTGAGAATGCAACTTTAGGAAGATAGTCAGGGTTAGTAGGGTGCAAAATATATTTGACTAGTCCAGGGGCAGTGTCTAAACAGGATGGGGAAACTGATAGAGCCTGCAAATCCACAATTCTCTTTAGCAAAGTAATGGCCATGAGAGAACCCATCTTTAGAATCAGAAGCTTGTCAGGTGCTGGTTCAAAAAGGGGTCTCAACTAGCCCTTCAAGGACTGTGGCCAAGTCTCACAGAGGGATCTTTGCTCTAATGGGAGGCCTCAGTTGTCTTGCTCCACAGGCTAGGCCAAATGGAAGAACCTGATATTGGTAAGCTTTGCCCCTAAAAGTGAACCTTAGGAGCTTTCTGTGTTGTGGTAGAATTGCTATATGAAAATATGCATCCTTGAGATCGATTGTGACAAACAAATCTTTGTGTTGGAGCTGAGACACAATTATCTTGATTGTTAGCATCTTGAACTTCTGTAAGATGTTCTGAAAGAATGGTTCACACTGTGTAGTACTAAATGTCCTGTGTCCTGGGAGATAGCAGAAAGCAACAGAACATTCAACATTCCGCTGGAAACCGCTGCCCCCCTGAAACACAGAATATGGCGGGGTTGGAACAGCAGTGTCGTGAGGATGCCGGGAAGGAGCTAGTTAATATATTTTACATGCCCTGCCCTGGGGGGCAGTACACTTCCATAATGTGCAGAGCAGCAGCAGCATGACCCACTGCCTGAAACGGCTTCCCTACCAGTGTGAATGTTTTTCTGCATGGCTTGGTGGGGAGTGGTGACTTTTAAGTGACGATGAGCTCCCTGGAGCCCACGAGCATCTCTTCTAACTGGTGTATCATCATATAACCATGTGCCCTTGCACCCACGATAGTTGAGTAAGTCAGTGTCAAGGGCACAAAGACATGTGAAGAATGAGCTATATATAACCACTATATAGCGGACCCATAATCTAGTGCCTCTGATCTCGCATGTATCGACTGTACTAGATTCTTTATTGATGAGAACCTACATCCTCAGCCCACTCTGAAAAAGCACAGTCTTCAGCAGCTGACAGAAGGACGTTTCAATCTGGAGCGAGAATGAGAGAAAGGGAAGGACCCATCTCCCGCTCCTTAGCCAGATCAACTCATGACATGTGAGACGAGTGTGAAGTACTTTAATGAAACACTCAAAGCAGAGCTCATGCTTATGGGCCGTGAATACGGAGGCACTCTTTTTTTCTCTTTTCACAGAAATTTCTGCACACTGGCAGCTGGAACTAGAGCAGCAGAACAAAGTGGATAGAGAGTGTAGAACACACACACACAAAATGGTCTCTGAAGACAAAGAAACCTGAAAGAGCAACTGCTTCATGTCTATTTATAGCCTTTCATGAGCACGCAGTGATGTCATCGTCAAAGGTTATTTAAAGCCAAGTTTGCCACACATACTTCACAACCGGTCAAACGAAGATCTTTTCCCATAGCACTGTCAGCGCAGCATTGAGAGTAGCTTTTGATAGGGAACTGAAATATAAAAAGTAAGTGGAGAACGGACCTCATACTCAGAAGAACCATTCATACAGTAAAAACATACAGGTCCCTTTTTAACACATTTTACATATAACACGGTTAAGACTCTTTTCATGGTATTCCAGTTGGCTTAAACTTGAATGAAGGAGCCTTAGATCATGAGCCAAATCAACAAACGTGTTCCCTCTGGGACCCCGCTGGTGGTGTTCGTGTAACGAAGGCCAGCACATTACTTCAGCTTGTCCTTGGCACAATCTAAAAGCAGCATGCAATGTCTGTTCCTCTGTGTTTGATATCGGTTGGAAAAGGGTTAAACAAATAAATGAACAGCCTGAAACATCAGCTTCCAAGCACTGAAATCAGATAAGATGACATGTTTCATGTCAGAGGGACAGAGCAAGTGAGTCAAATTAAATCAGTGAGGAATCACATGGAATATCTGCAGTCTAGCTTTGAATTCAATGTGTTTAGTGATGTGACTGAATGTGTGTGTTTGTGTTCATTCAGGGCCAGGTGTAGGAGGAACTGGTACTGGTCTCCCAGGTGCAGTAAATGGATATTTAGCAAACTGACATTGTGCTTTGCATGAGTGCATTTGAATGATTATCTAGCAGTGATAGTCCAGTGTATGATGGTCTAGTCTTTGTATTGCTTGTTAGGCATTGGCATTCCTCAGACCGGTGTACAAGGACTGGGCCCTGGTGGAGTTGGACCTGGAGGAAAAGCAGCAAAAGCTGGAAAAGCTCCAGTGCCGGGTAAGCGTGTGAGTGTGAAGCTGCATATATAAACGGAAATATGCATGATTAAAGATCAACTTTTCGATCTTGATTTCTGCAGGTGTTGGAGTGCCTGGTCCGTATCAAGGAGGACTTGGACAAGGTTTGTTCTTTTCCTCTGGTTATGTACTGTAATTTGACCACCAGGCCCACAAGGAATCTGAAGACATTTTTCACATTTTATGTGCTGATTGTGGGGAACATTTGCCGAATTCTGTGAAATGGATCTACACATGGCAAAATATGTTCAACAGAGCTGAAGATACTACACTACTAAGCCAGAAACATATTATATGCAAGTTTGCAAACCTACAAATTATTGGCACACTCAAGAGGGCGATAGAGTTACCTTCATAGCGTGCAATGGATTTTTCAGGTAGCTAGCTAAAAACAGTTCCATTTAACTGGACTCGCTTAGCATCTTAGATCTTAGACCTCAGTTGCTTCTCCATGACAGCAGTTGACCTAAAGGAGAGAACAGACAACAGAAGACCATTTAACATAGAAATGCTGCATGAAATGCATAATGTGCAGTTAGAAGCATTGCATTCACCTACTTGGATGAAGTATATTTGGTCCATTATCAAATTAGCCAAGACATCTTATAAACAAATGTGTCAAACTTAAATGATTTCTGAAAACATCTGTAGAGCATTCTGTGGTCACATATTTTGTACAGGCTACCTAATCGGTTATTTGGTTAAAGCGCCAAATTAAAATGGCATACATAGCATTCGTTTGATCTTGATTACTTGGATTTACATGACCACAGGCTTCAATGGACGAGGTGTTCTTCCTGGAGTAGCCACAGGAAATGGACTCAAGCCTAAATCAGGTAATCTCTCAATGAAAATGACGTCCATCGTTGCAATGTGATACTTCTGAAGATAAACTATACAATAACTATATGACTGACTGAATCTTTCCTATAGCTGCTGGTGGTGCTGGGCAGGGTCTGATACCAGGTGCTGGTTAGTACATGAGCAATCACTTTAAACAGAATAATGATATCTGGAAAGTCTGGAAGATGGATTTGAAAAAAAGTGTTTGCAAATCTGACAGGATCTTCATGGTTAAAAACTTGATGTTGTCTGTCGTAGGTGGGCGTGGATATGGTGGACCAATGCAACAAGGAGTTTTTCACGGATACCCTCTGAAATCTCCCAAAGCCCCAGGTAAAATATCTCATTCTTTTAATCAGACTACACAAATCAGCTCAGCCCAGCTTTACCACCCCTTCAAATGAATCATTTGCTGACTGATTGCATTTGTGGTTTTATAGCTATTAAGCAACACAATAAGAGGTTGCTAGAAATAAGCAAGTAAGAATGTCTTTCATTAAATGCTCCAGATGAAACCCAGCTATACTGGATCAATGCTTAGACTTGCATTACTAGTCATCCATTTATGTAGTAGATTGCTCTCCGGTGCACAGAAACTTTGTGTGATTTCTCCTACATGGAGGTTCAACAGTTGAATAGTTCACTTAATTTGTTTTGAGCACTAACCTCAGATTGACAATGTGCTCTCTAGGATGTGACTCCTTACCTGGGAAAATGCCTTGACAAAGTTCATAGGCATAGTTTTCATAGTCATATCAAAAATATATTTTCGTAAATGTTTCCATTTGAAGCTTGAAATGGAATACATATTTTTACGTCTCTCTTATCGGTGCGTTATCAGCCTTAATCATGGATTAGGAATACATCCAGTAAAATTAGGAGAAATTGATTGCGGTATTAATATGTGAGTCTCTAGTGGAACAAAGCTTTTTCCAAGCTTGCATATTTGTTCTGATTAAAACAGGATACAGTGTTGATAAAAATGTGGGGTCAACTTTAACTATTTAACACTTCATATGTTGTGTGTGAGCTCATACATCAGCAGAAATCATTCGGATGCTTCTTTATCATCTTCATTTTTGCAGTTTCATATGTATATTATTTAATCTTTAATCTTCAAACACTGGCCATGTGTTAGTTAATACCAATAAGATATGATATGTTTATAACATATTTGATAACACTAAATATTTTTGTTATATCTTTAGTAGCCTATGTTTTGATACATATGAAAGCATTACATTACCTGTCTCAACAGGTGCTGGGTTGCCCTATACTGGTGGTAAACTTCCATACGGTAGGCTTCAAATAGCAACCTTGAGAACATGCATGTGCAAAATATCTGGTGTATGTTGTGTTTTAGCTTATGTGCTGATTCTCACCTGGTATGCCAAAGGTTATGGTGGCTTTGGTGGTGGTACTGGACTCCCTGGTGGGAAAGGAGGAGCTGGTTCCAAGCCAGGTTATCCAACAGGGACTGGTGTGTTATATCAGAGCTATCATATTTGAATCATTGTAATACACTACAGGGTGAATCTAACATAGCCTGTAAAAACATGTCAAATTTCCCACCAAAACTATTAATGTAATGTACTGTCCGGTTTCAGTTTATTTTGATGGTCCCTTTAACACATTCTGTAGACTATAAGTAACTTTGCACCTACATGTCTACTAACTCTCATTAGAGTGTTTGTAAAGTATTAGTAGACTGGTAGGGTTAGGGTTAGAATAAGTTGACATGTAGTTGTAAAGTTACTTATAGTCAGTATGTCTGTTGGGGAACATCACAATAAAGAGTTATCAGATATAAAGCAGACAGTCTACTAATACTCTAATGAGAGTTAGTTGATATGTAGTTGCAAAGTTGCTTATAGTCAACAGAATGTTGAAAAGGAACCATCAAAATAAAGTGTTACCTAATGTCCCAATGCAAAACACTTTAATAGCCTGAAAGAAAAGGCTTAATTTTCATAAAGGTAGGGTAGGCAATTTCGGAGAGGCTAGCAATAGCAAGCTAGCTTTAAAAGTATGAGATCCCACCTTCCTTTCAGAGTGCTCACCAAAGCCACGCCTCCTCCAAAACACATGAACGGTCACAGCAGAGTCTGCAAAGCATCACAAGAGCTGCCGTTAAATAACCTTGTCTCAAAGCACAGAACATTACAATAATGATAAATGTAAACAACTTGCAGAGCTCTAGTTGTACCACCTGACTGCTGCAGATCAGTGTTGACAGAGAAACACATAAATCAGAGTCTGAGGATGTGAACAGCTCTGGGTAGAACGACAATTATGGTTATGATATGGCATGAATGCAGCATAAGCTCATTGTTTTTGTTCAGGAGGAACTGTAAAAGGTGGCTGCTGTTTGTTTGCGGCACTCGGTGGCTGTCTGTCTACAACTCATAACCTTATGGAACGCACTGATGACATCTGCACAAGCAGGTGTGCGCAGGCAAGGGTTAAATTGGAGCTCCATCCATCCAGAGCTGAGCCCCGGTCCATAGGCTTACCAGTGCTCGACATTAACGCTTGTCCTGAACAAGTGGATTTTTTTTAATGGGCAGGTGAAAGAGAATTTTACTTGCTGACTGGATACGTTTTTATGTGTATAACTTATGATACAGTTAAGCAACATCACACAACCAAGAGTGCTGTTTTCCTGAATACCATCACGTTTGAAAATGTGACACTTCTTTCATACGACAGCTCAATAAACAAGTAGTTAATATTAGGTCACTTATTTTTAGACACAATATTGATTGTTTTTGATTCAATGGCCCACTCTTAAAAACCTGCCTCATTCACCCTTGCCGCCACCTACTGGTGGTTAAATTTCAAGTTGAAAAGTATCAAGTATGTTTTAATATGTAAAATTCTATTATTGATAGCTATCAGGATGTGAAGAGTTTCAACCAGTATAACAAAAAGTGTTTAAAAAATTGCCTGCCCTACCTTTAATGCAAAATATAATTTAATTTCTTATTTATTCAGATTGTGCGGTGAAATATTAACACACACTCACACACTTTTTTGACTTCATTATATTCAGCCTAGAAGAGTGCGCACACACACACACACACACACACACACACACACACACACACACACACACACACACACACTACAAATGCATGATCAGTGGCTGATCTGCTGTCTCTGTGTGCAGGTGTGGGCTCTTCAGGGATCTCTGCTGCACAGGCCAAAGCTGCTAAATATGGTAATAATAATTGATTAAATGATTTTAAAAACCACATGGCCTAAGCTCTATTCACAGAACAAAGATATTAATATTTGCTTCAGATTTTTGTGCATATTTCTGTTATATGAATGTAATATGAAAAGTTTCAAATTTCTTAAGGCGCTGGAGCTGGTTTAGGTGGGGCTGGAGCTTTTCCGGGTGGTGCTGGTGGACTTTACCCTGGGGCAGGAGGTGAAGATGCATTTTCCTTTGTAATCTCACAAAACTGCAATCAACATTTTCATATTAAAGGAATAGGCCATTCAGAAATGGAAGCCATGTACTCAATCAGCTACTTCAGTGCTTACGCATTTCCTCAGGTATTGGAGCTGGTTTAGGTGGGGTTGGAGCTTTGCCAGGTGGTGCTGGTGGACTTTCCCCGGGGGCAGGAGGTGAGAAATCATTTTGCTAAAGAATGGTTTAAGAGCTGCAATCAGCCATTGTCATTTTAAAGAAATAGTACACCCCAAAATGGAAATCATTTACTCTCACTCTAATGTCGCTTCTAACGCTGTGGGAAAAAAGAAGTCAGATAATAGAATGTACAAGCAGCTTTTTTCATAAAACCAAAATCAATGCTGTTGAGCTTGAAAAAGGACAGTGTATTTATTTAAAAGTCCCATCTGATGTAGTTTCAAATTATAAATCCCATTTTAATATGTTTACATGTATACATTTGTGCGGAGTGGATACTTATATAAAAGTAAATGGCTATTTTGATGGTCCACTTAAGACATTCTACTAACTATAAGTAGCTTTGCAACTACATGTGAACTAACTGTCATTAGAGTATTAGCAGACTGTGGTAGACTGTTAGGTTAGGGTTAGTAGAATAAGTTGACATGTAGCAGCAAAGTTACTTATAGTTAATAGAATGTTAAATGTGGACCATCGAAATTAAGTCTTACCAAATAAACGGTTCCCTCTGAGCAGGTACAGGTGTGCTTACACCAGCTCAAGCTAAAGCAGCTAAATATGGTGAGTGCACTGATTATTTATTCTGCTATATTATGGGGCCCCTAAGTGGTTATTTGGCAAGTCAGGCGTCCATACCACATTATCAACCGATAATCTCAGAGAAAACAAGGTATTTGGCTTGTAAATGTGTTTTTGTGGTTTGACTAGGTGCTGGTCCTGGTGTTACTGGTATTGGTGGTGTACCAGGCACAGGTAGATTCTTTCCAGGGGTAGGAGGTGAGATACAAATGTGTGCCGTAGCATGAAATGACAGTTGGTTTAGTAGAATGATACAATACTGATAAATCTTTTTTTTTTTTTTTTTTTTTTTTGCCATGTGCCAAGGTACTGGTGCACTCTCCCCAGCTCAGGCAAAAGCTGCTAAATATGGTAAGCATGTATCGATATTTAAGCTCTTTGTTATTCAGATATACCAGAGTTCTTCAATTCCAGCCCAAATCAAACACATCTAAAAACAAGCCAATCAATGTCATTAGGGTTAGTAGGAAAGTACAAGCAAGAGTTCAGCGTTAGAACTAAACTCTGCAGGACAGTGGACCTCCAGGAGCAGGATTTAAATTTAGCCTTGGGAATGTCAAACTGAGTGATCATGGTTCTGAATTGCTCCAGGTGCAGGAGCAGTTCCTGGTGGTGCTGGGATTGTGCCAGGAGCCGGAGGGGTCTACCCTGCAACAGGAGGTACAAATCTGTGTGTACAAAATATCCAGAAGATTATAAAGAAAGTGAAGTTCGAGGCCTTGTGGGTGTTGTTGTCGTCAGTAACAGCCCTTTCCCAAATGACAGTTTCCGACTGGAACAACTTCCCTGTCAAATGAACATTGTCCTATCCTATCCTTAATCTCATCATTAACTGCTTGATATAAATGTTGTACCAGAAACAAGGATGTTCTACTTGTCAAAATCATGTTCCTTTTTCAGTAAAATAATGCCACTTCGACTGTTGTAGTGCGCTGTAAAGTGTGGTGTGGGTTCAGCTAAAAGGGGCAAGGCAGGGAACTGCTGAGCACACGTTTGAATGACAAAATGACAAATGGGTCACTCTACTGACTACACAGGTCCATTTCATTTGACACATGGCAAGTTATGTCCATGACGTCTGTATCTATAACATGTTCACATATATTACATTACAATGATCATAGATGCATTTATTTCTGCTTTCTTTCCAAGGTCTGACACCTGCTCAAGCCAAAGCAGCTAAATACGGTAACATACAGAGATTTTAATGGTTCAGTCTTAGACCAAGTATTCAAAGCATCTTATAATGTATTCTTTTCCCATCTCCTAGGTTTGGGTGGGGCAGGTGGAGCTGGTGCTGGGCCTGGTTATGGAGGACTGTACCCTGGAGCAGGAGGTGAGTGGAAACAATCAAAACTAACTAGCTTTTGAGGCAAGCAAGTAAACTAAATATCCATGAGTACTGTATATTCTGCTTTGTTGTCAAATCTCAGATATTTCTGATTTCACATGTACATGTCCGTAAACATCACATAAAAAAAAAAAAAAAAAAAACTGTGGTTGATTTACAGTTTGGTCACGCAGTCTCTTTCTGTATAAGATGGTGGTTATTGGCTACAAAATTAGCTGTTTTTCTAATTTAAGTTTTAAGTTTTTAAGTTTTTTTAAGTTCCTTTCAAATTTGTACCACAGTTAGTTTTGCTACTATCTTGGATTTTGATTAAAAAATAAAATAAAATAAAATAAAATAAAATAAAATAAAATAAAATAAAATAAAATAAAATAAAATAAAATAAAATAAAATAAAATAAAATAAAATAAAATACTAACTGCAAATGGCAAAGAATGACTAGAAGCTACTCAAAAAGTTACAGAATGGATTTTAGGATCTCATGGGGCATTTTTAAAGTGGTAGAGATGGTTCACTGCTTATTTTATTAAAATAAAAAATAAAAAATAAAAAAATAAAAATATTAAGACGTTTTAAAAAAGATTATCTAAACTACTTTAACTAATTTAAACTACTTGTTTCTTTTGTCGTAGGTGCAGGTGGTGCACCACTTGGTGGAGTAGCGGGGAGCTGGAATAGCACCAGGGACTGGAGGTGAGTTTTCATCATGCTAATATTGTATCTGGTGAAACCTAAAATTCATGTTGTGAGGTCAAAATGTTGCTGATAATAAAGTTTTGATCTAAAAATATGAAGGCAATCCCTAGTGGAAAAGAAATATACCTAAATGTATTTGAAATACTGTTCAGTCAGGTCCACTTAAGTCAAAAGCACCATAGACAAACGTTTAGTCAACTTTTTATTGGCATATTTTGCAAAAATGTACATTTGGCGATATGGCTCTGTTCTAAATTCCCCATCCTTTTCATGAGCTCCATGAAATGCCAAGACAGGGAACAGCTGCAGATTCTGGGGACAACCTCCCATTTTTAAACTGGGAGGGCAGAGAAATCCCTCATTTAGAACAGAGTATGCATCAATGACAACAGAATGACATGATTAAGTTAAACACAGTTTAAGGAGGAGCTGGGGAGGAGGTGGGTTGCAAAGCAGCGTGCAGCAGAAGCAGCCAAGCAGCAGATTGAGCTGAAGCTACGCTTAAGTAAGGCGCCCTGTTTGAGAGTTGCCAATTGAGTGCATAGGAATCGGATCAGCTGATATGGGCGGGGTTGGAATCTTTCCAATCAGCTGATAGCAGAGCTTGACTATGTGGCCTGCCTGAACTAACGCAGAATGCTTGATTTGTGGTCAGAATTTTTGGCACCACTGGTAAATATGATCAATGATGGCTGTAAAAATAAATCTGCATTGTTTATCTTTTTGATCTTTCATTCAGAAAAATTTGCAAAAACGTCACATTATGAAATAAATGTTTTTCTCCAAAATATGTTGGCCACAATTATTGGCACACATTTTTTATGAGTAAAATATTTCTGAGGTATATTCCCATTAATATTTACATTTACACCAGGGTGACTAGGAACATGACATTGTCCAGCTATGACTTGTTTCACCGGAGTATAAATATGAGTAAACACAAAGGCCAAATTCCCTTAATCATTCATCACAATGTCTAAAACCAAAGAATATAGTTCTGCAGCAAAAGATTGTTGAGCTTCACAAAATAGAAAGTGGCTGTAAGAAAATAGCTAAAGCATTGGAGATTCCCATTTCCACCATCAGGGCAATAATTAAGATGTTCCAGTCAATTAAAGATGCTAAAAGTTTGAGTGGACAAAGACTCAAACTCTCACTGACTCTCATTTGCAAAGTAGCCCAGTGTACATTGATTCATACAAACATGTTCTGAAAATATTCAGTAAACGTGATGGAAGGACCTAAATGAGAGTAAATAAATAAATAAATAAATAGCATTCTAGGTTGGTCCCCTAAAGGTCCTGCAAACGTTCTAGCACATAGCTAGTTATGTCCATGATGTCTGTATCTATAACATGTTCACATATATTACATTACAATGATCATAGATGCATTTATTTCTGCTTTCTTTCCAAGGTCTGACACCTGCTCAAGCCAAAGCAGCTAAATACGGTAACATACAGAGATTTTAATGGTTCAGTCATAGACCAAGTATCCAAAGCATCTTATAATGTATTCTTTTCCCATCTCCTAGGTTTGGGTGGGGCAGGTGGAGCTGGTGCTGGGCCTGGTTATGGAGGACTGTACCCTGGAGCAGGAGGTGAGTGGAAACAATCAAAACTAACTAGCTTTTGAGGCAAGCAAGTAAACTAAATATCCATGAGTACTGTATATTCTGCTTTGTTGTCAAATCTCAGATATCTAATTTCACATGTACATGTCCGTAAACATCACATTAAAAAAAAAAAAAACTGTGGCTGATTTACAGTTTGGTCATGCAGACTCTTTCTATATAAGATGGCGGTTATTGGCTCCAAAATTAGCTGCAAAGTTTTTCTCCTTTCACCAGTTCCATTCAAATTTGTACCACAGTTAGTTTGGCTGCTATCTTGGATTTTGATTTAAAAATAAATAAAAATACAACTGCAAATGACAAAGAATGACTAGAAGCTACTCAAAAGTTACAGAATGGATTTTAGGATCTCATGGGGCATTTTTAAAGTGGTAGAGAAAAGATGGTTCAATGCTTATTTTATTAAAATATTTTTAAAATATTAAAACATTTAAAAAAAAAAAAAAATTATCTAAACTACTTAAACTAACAAACTTAAACTACTACTTGAAGGGTTAGTTCACCCACCAATGAAAATGACCCCATGATTTACTCACCCTCAAGTCATCCTAGGTGTATATGACATTCTTCTTTCAGACAATTAAACTCAGAGTTATATTAAAAAAGTCCTGGCTCTTCCAAGCTTTATAATGGCGGATTCCTCTTAAGATCCATCAGTGGAAATAACGAAACCTGTAACTACATGAAACAAGAGGGGAACAAACACCACTTTAATTTATAGCCCATAGACTCATACTTACCCTGTAACTACATGAAACAAGAGGGGAACAAACACCACTTTAATTTACAGCCCGTAGATTCACACTTACCCTGTAACTACATGAAACAAGAGGGGAACAAGAACCACTTTAATTTACAGCCCGCAGATTCACACTTACTCTGTAACTACACGAAACAAGAGGGGAACAAACACCACTTTAATTTACAGCCACAGATTCATACTTACCCTGTAACTACATGAAACAAGAGGGGAACAAACACCACTTTAATTTACAGCCCATAGACTCATACTTACCCTGTAACTACATGAAACAAGAGGGGAACAAACACCACTTTAATTTACAGCCAGTAGATTCACACTTACCCTGTAACTACATGAAACAAGAGGGTAACAAACATCACTTTAATTTACAGCCAGCAGATTCACACTTACCCTGTAACTACATGAAACAAGAGGGGAACAAACACCACTTTAATTTACAGCCCGTAGATTCACACTTACCCTGTAACTACACGAAACAAGAGGGGAACAAGAGCCACTTTAATTTACAGCCGTATATTCACACTTACCCTGTAACTACATGAAACAAGAGGGGAACAAACACCACTTTAATTTATAGCCCATAGATTCACACTTACCCTGTAACTACATGAAACAAGAGGGGGACAAACACCACTTTAATTTACAGCCCATAGACTCATACTTACCCTGTAACTACATGAAACAAGAGGGGAACAAGAACCACTTTAATTTATAGCCCATAGATTCACACTTACCCTGTAACTACATGAAACAAGAGGGGAACAAGAACCACTTTAATTTATAGCCCATAGATTCACACTTACCCTGTAACTACATGAAACAAGAGGGGAACAAACACCACTTTAATTTACAGCCCATAGACTCATACTTACTCTGTAACTACATGAAACAAGAGGGGAACAAACACCACTTTAATTTATAGCCCATAGATTCACACTTACCCTGTAACTACATGAAACAAGAAGGGACAAACACCACTTTAATTTACAGCCCATAGATTCACACTTACCCTGTAACTACATGAAACAAGAGGGGAACAAGAACCACTTTAATTTATAGCCCATAGATTCACACTTACCCTGTAACTACATGAAACAAGAGGGGAACAAACACCGCTTTAATTTACAGCCCGCAGATTCACACTTACCCTGTAACTACATGAAACAAGAGGGGAACAAGAACCACTTTAATTTATAGCCCATAGATTCACACTTACCCTGTAACTACATGAAACAAGAGGGGAACAAGCACCACTTTAATTTACAGCCCGTAGATTCACACTTACCCTGTAACTACACGGATAATTACCCTTTAATTAAAAAATACTTACAGTATAAATAATTTGTTAATTTTCCTGATAGTTACCCCTTTATTCCCCCAATATTACATATTGTTCCTTTATACCTACACATACTTACTTTATAGTTACATTATAATTACTGAAAGTTATGCTGTAATTTCACTTTACTTACGCAGTACTTTCCGGGCTGTAATCTAAAGCGTTACCACAGTTTTAAATATGAATATTTTTCTTACACAAATGCACCACTTTGCTTCAGAAGGCCTTTATTAACCCCCAGAGCTATGTGGAGCAGTTCTATGATGGATAGATGCACTTTTATGGACTTCAAAAACGAAACAACAAGTCACCGCCATTATAAAGCTTGGAAGAGCCAGGACTTTTTTAATATAACTTATATAAAATGTCATATACACCTACGATGACTTGAGGGTGAGTAAATCATGGGCTAATTTTCATTTTTGGGTGAACTAACCCTTTAAACTACTTGTTTCTTTTGTCGTAGGTGCAGGTGGTGCACCACTTGGTGGAGTAGCGGGGGGAGCTGGAATAGCACCAGGGACTGGAGGTGAGTTTTACATCATGCTAATATTGTATCTGATGAAACCTAAAATTCATGTTGTGAGGTCAAAAAATTGTATTTGCAATACAGTTGTGGTCAGAATTATTTGCACCACTGGTAGATATGATCAACGATTGCTGTTAAAATAAATCTGCATTGTTTATCATTTTAATCTTTCATTCACAAAAAAATCATAAAAATCGAAACTTTCATCGAAGTAAAAGTATTGAAATTAGGGGTGAAATCACATTATGACATTGGCCACAGTTATTGGCACCCCTTTTTTATGAGTAAAATATCCCTAAAGTATATTCCCATTAATAGTTACATTTTCTAGCACACCAGGGTGACTAGGAACATGAAATTGTCTAGCTATGAGTATAAATATGAGGAAACACAGTCCATAACAATGACTAAAACCAAATAATATAGTTGTGATGTTCAGCAAAAGATTGTCGAGTTTCACAAAATAGAAAGTGGCTGTAAGAAAATAGCTTAAAGCATTGAAAATCTCCATTTCCACCATCAGGGCAATAATTAAGAAGCTCCAATCAACTAAAGATGTTACAAATCTGCCTGGAAGAGTTTGAGTGGACAAAGACTCAAACTCTCACTGACTCTCATTTGCAAAGCAGCCCAGTGTACATTGATTCACACAAACATGTTCTGAAAACATTCAGT
Source organism: Paracanthobrama guichenoti (assembly GCA_018749465.1). NCBI lineage: Eukaryota > Metazoa > Chordata > Actinopteri > Cypriniformes > Gobionidae > Paracanthobrama > Paracanthobrama guichenoti. Next base: position 3,355,431 of record CM031957.1, read on the forward strand.
AAATGTGATGGAAGGACCTAAATAGGACCAAAAAAATATATAATAATTACATTCTAAGTTGGTCCCCTAAAAGTCCTGCAAAAGTTATGGGAATGTAGTGTAGACACCACTGCACTGAACAAGATATGCTGCAGCGCAGTTCCGATTGAAACATCCCCATCTGACTAACAGGGAACCGTATGGGAATGTTCTGTTAACATCCCAATGACCATAGAATAACCAAATTGGAACACCCCCCTAAAGTCATATCAGGAACCTTGAACTGCAGCACTTTCATAGCCAAAAGAGGATGTTTTAGGAACGTCCCTAATGTTCTATAAAGGTTTGGGATTTTCGTCACCTTTAGAGAACTTTTAGGGAACGTTGCACAAGGTCGTGAGAACGTCCCCTCCTACATGGGCCTACATCGCCACATGTTGTTTGTGATGGTTTCAAGAAAACCTTTCAGTAAAATAATGCCACTTAGACTGTTGTAGTGCGCTGTAAAGTGTGGTGTGGGTTCAGCTAAAAGGGGCAAGGCAGGGAACTGCTGAGCACACTTTTGAATGACAAAATGACAAATGGGTCACTCTACTGACTACACAGGTCCATTTCATTTGACACATGGCAAGTTACGTCCATGATGTCTGTATCTATAACATGTTCACATATATTACATTACAATTATCATAGATGCATTTATTTCTGCTTTCTTTCCAAGGTCTGACACCTGCTCAAGCCAAAGCAGCTAAATACGGTAACATACAGAGATTTTAATGGTTCAGTCTTAGACCAAGTATTCAAAGCATCTTATAATGTATTCTTTTCCCATCTCCTAGGTTTGGGTGGGGCAGGTGGAGCTGGTGCTGGGCCTGGTTATGGAGGACTGTACCCTGGAGCAGGAGGTGAGTGGAAACAATCAAAACTAACTAGCTTTTGAGGCACTTGGAAGTAAACTAAATATCCATGAGTACTGTATATTCTGCTTTGTTGTCAAATCTCAGATATTTCTGATTTCACATGTACATGTCAGAAAACATCACATAAAAAAAAAAAAAAAAAACCTGTGGTTGATTTACAGTTTGGTCACACAGTCTCTTTCTGTATAAGATGGCAGTTATTGGCTCCAAAATTAGCTGCAAAGTTTTTCTCCTTTCACCAGTTCCATTCAAATTTGTACCACAGTTAGTTTGGCCACTATCTCAGATTTTAAATAAAAAAATAAAATAAAAAAATACAACTGCAAATGACAAAGAATGACTAGAAGCCACTCAAAAGCTACTGAATGGATTTTGGGGTCTCTGGTATTTTTAAATTGGTAGAGAAAAGATGGTTCAATGCTTATTTTATTAAAATATTTTAAAAATAGTAAGTCATTTAAACAAAAGATTATCTATAACGTAGATTGTATGTTCAGGGAAGAAGGAGGCGGGAACCGGCGAACATTTAAAAACTTTAATCAAAAATAAACAACCAAAATACAATAACGGCCTGGTCTTGCACTGTCGTCTCTCCTCCTTTTATGCTCCCGTCACTCCTCCATGAGACGAGACCGGTGTGGCGCACAGCTGACGCTCATCATCATTCGCCACCGGCCCGCTCTCACGGTCCCTCGCCTCGCTGCTCGCCACATTATCTAAACTACTTTAACTAATTTAAACTACTTGTTTCTTTTGTCGTAGGTGCAGGTGGTGCACCACTTGGTGGAGTAGCGGGGGGAGCTGGAATAGCACCAGGGACTGGAGGTGAGTTTTCATCATGCTAATATTGTATCTGGTGAAACCTAAAATTCATGTTGTGAGGTCAAAATGTTGCTAATGATAAAGTGTTGATCTAAAAAAAAAAAAAAAAAATAAGGCTATCCCTAGTGAAAAAGAAATATACCAAAATGTATTTGAAATACAGTTGTGGTCAGAATTATTGGCACCACTGGTAAATATGATCAATGATGGCTGTAAAAATAAATTTACATTGTTTATCCTTTTGATCTTTCATTAAAAAAAATAGCAAAATTTAAACTTTCAATGAAATAAAAGTATTGAAAGTGGGGGGAAAATTGAACTTCCCTCTAAAGTCATATCAGGTACCTTGAACTGCAGCACTTTCATAACCAAAAGAGGATGAATAAGGAACATCTCTAATGTTCTATAAAGGTTCAGGTTTTTAGTCACCTTGAGAGAACTTTTAGGGAATGTTGCACAAGGTTGAAAGAGCGTCCCCTTCTACGTGGGCCTACATCACCACATGTTTATGTGAGGGTTTCAAGAAAACCTTTCAGTAAAATAATGCCACTTAGACTGTTGGGTAGTAATGCGCTGTAAAGTGCGGTCTGGGTTCCCATTCAATCGGTCACTCTCGACAAATAGGAACCTCGCTAGAGAGGCCAATCTACTTTGAGTGTAACTAAACGAGCCAATGCTCATTGGCATGCAATGATTTCACCAGCTTCTCTGTCATGCAGCATGGGTATATAATGAGTAGCAGGTGGAATGCATATTAGCTTTTCGCTTCAGAGCTGAGCACTTCATGTTTGCTTCTCTCTACAAGCAGTGTCTAACAAAGACGAGTCAGCTCTTCGAGGTAACCTCTAGTTTGGTATTGGTGGCACAGCACAGCAGTGGGGTCGATATTCTCTGTTTCTTTGTTTTTCTTTGCTTTTTCTTTCGCCTTAATACAAGCAAAAGCAGTTTTCTGGGAAAAGAGCAACCTACCCCCTGTTCAGAGGATCTCTTTTCTCTGTATGGAGTTGGATTCGGTCGAACAGACAGCACGTCTCACAGAGGAACGTGCTCAGTCGGCACTGAAATGCTTGAATACATTCAAAGGCAGGACAGCGGTCCCATTGAAACTTTTTCAGAGGCTCCTGGGGCATATGGCAGCAGCAGTAACACCGCTCGGCTTGCTTCATATGAGACCACTTCAGCACTGGCTTCATGGCCGAATCCCGACATAGGCGTGGCAGCCTGTCACCAAACCTTCAGCCCGTGGTTGGATTTCTTGTTTCTTCGGGCAAGAGTGCCCGTAGAACAGGTGTCCAGGCATGCTGTTGTGTTCACAGATGCCTCTGCCATGGGCTGGGGGGCCATGTATAATGGGCATGCAGTGTGAGGGGTTTGGAAGGGCCCTCAACTGCATTGGCACATCAACTACCTTGAGTTGCTAGCAGTATGTCTTGCACTGAGCTGCCTGAAGAAGCCACTACAGGGCAAAGATGTATTGGTCCGTACGGACAACACTCCGGCCATTCCATACATCAACCGACTCCTGTCGCATGTTGCAACTCGCCTGCCATCTCCTCCTCTGGAGTCAGAAGCATCTGCGGTTGCTTCAGGCCATTCATGTCTTTGGTGTACTCAACCGTGTGGCCGACGAGCTCTCACGAGCTGTGCTCCTGGGAGAGTGGTGACTCCACTCCCAGGTGGTCCAATTTATCTGGAGACATTTTGGAGTGGCTCAGGTCAACCTGTTTGCCTCACCAGAAACGTCTCACTGCCAATTGTTTTATTCCCTGACCGAGGGTACACTCGGCACAGACTCATTGGCACACAGCTGGCCTCTGGGCTTTCGCAAATATGCATTTCCCCAGTGAGCCTACTTGCACAGAGCCTGGTTCCATGAACTGATGCTCCTCGCGACAGCCCCTCCCTGATAGATTCCTCTGAGGAAGGATCTTCTTTCTCAGAGACTGGGCACCCTGTGGTACCCGCTTTCAGACCTCTGGAAACTCCATGTCTGGTACCTGGACAGGACACAGAGGTTCTAGGTGACTTACCTTAAGAAGTAGTTAACACCATCACTTCGGCACAAGCACCGTCTACAAGACACTTATGGCTCGAAGTGAAACCTTTTCGTTGAGTGGTGTTCTTCTCGCCAAGAAGACCCCCGAAGATGTTCGATCAGAAGCGTGCTTTCCTTCCAGCAGCAAGGGTTAGAGCGAAGGCTTTAAGTCGATAGAGAAGCACAACCTGGTCGTGAGGTTCCTTAGGGGGGCGAGGCAATTAAATCTGCCTCGTCCTCCCTCCATACCCTCTTGGGACCTTGCTTTGGTGCTTAAAGCAGAATGCCCAATTTGAGCCTTTGCCATCAGCAGAACTAAAGATTCTATCAATGAAGAATTTGCTGCTGACAGCACTGGCCTCTATCAAGAGGGTAGGGGACCTGCAGGCATTTTCGGTCGACAAATCCTGCCTAGAGTTCAGGTTGGGTGACACCCACATAGTAGACCTCAGCCTGGCTATGTGCCCAAGGTTCCTACCACTCCCTTCAGGGACCAGGTGGTGAACCTGTAAGTGATGCCCCCAGAGGAGACAGACTGAGCCCTGGCTTTGCTCTGTCACGTCCGTGCGCAATGCAAAGCTTCAGGACCTCAGAACAGCTCTTTGTCTGTTACGGAGTCCAGCAGAAGGGAAAGGCTGTCTCCAAGCAGAGGATGGCCCACTAGCTAGTGGATGCCATCAACTTGGCTAATCAAGCACAAGGTGTGCCTTGCCCGCTCAGGTTGCAAGCTAACTCTACCAGGAGTGTTGCATCCTCCTGGGATCTGGCACGTGGCTCTTTGCTAACAGATATTTGTAGATCTGTGGGCTGGATGACACCCAACACATTTGCTAGATTCTATAGCCTTTGTGTAGAGCCGGTATCCTCCTTTGTTCTCACTTCAAACAGGTAGAAGCACCGAGAGGCCCTAGGTCATTGTCGGCTTGCTGCGCCCTGAACTATGGTGCTTATATTCTCCAGAGCAAATCCTGTGGAGTCCTCCATCACCCTCTGTGCCTGATGTGGCGGTGTGTCTTGCGCCAGACCTATTTCCGTTGTATCCCTAAGAACCGGTTTTAGCTTGGGTACCATATATGTAACCCAGAGGGGATCCCATATGTTTGTCCCTTGGGAGAGCCCCCTTTTCTAATATGGGTGGAGCCACCCCTAAAACCTTCTTTGTATTCCGGCCATATGGGGTTAGCCACATATACTCCACATAACTCCTTCTGGGTAGGATGTAGCTTCCACAGTGTTCTTTTTCAAGTAGAAAAGGTACACTTTCACAGTGATATCCAATAGTTTCACTGAATGGGTCATGCGGAACAGCAGGGATTGACATTCTCTGTGTTAGCCCTGTCTCATCAGGTAAGAGACTCACACAGGGCACTGGAAGGGGACAGAAGTCTTGGCAATTTGGTAGGGATTCCTATTCATCAGTCATCAACGTGGTGTCAAGATTGGCTAACTGAATGGAAACATCTCAGTTATGTATGTAACCCTCATTCCCTGAAGGAGAGAACAGAGATGGCACGTCCCATCACAATAACTGCTGTACGCCACTGGGGTGCCAGGTCACCGGCTCGGCACCTCAGTGAAAAACTAATATGCGTTCCACCTGCTACTCATTATATCCCAGTGCTGCGTGGCAGAGCAGCTGATGCAATCATTGCATGACAATGTGCATTGGCTCGTTTAGTTACACTCAAAGTAGGTTGGCCTCTCTAGCGAGATTCCTATTTGTTGGTCATCGATGTATGTAAACGAGACATACAGCTAAAAGGTGCAAGGCAGGGAACTGCTGAGCAAACTTTTGAATGACAAATGGGTCACTCTACTGACTACATTTGGATCCATTTCATTTGGCACATGGCAAGTTATGTCTGTATCTATAACATGTTCACATATATTACATTACAATGATCATAGGTGCATTTATTTCTGCTTTCTTTCCAAGGTCTGACACCTGCTCAAGCCAAAGCAGCTAAATACGGTAACATACAGAGATTTTAATGGTTCAGTCTTAGACCAAGTATCCAAAGCATCTTATAATGTATTCTTTTCCCATCTCCTAGGTTTGGGTGGGGCAGGTGGAGCTGGTGCTGGGCCTGGTTATGGAGGACTGTACCCTGGAGCAGGAGGTGAGTGGAAACAATCAAAACTAACTAGCTTTTGAGGCATTTGGAAGTAAGTAAACTAAATATCCATGAGTATTGTATATTCTGCTTTGTCGCCATGTTGGTCATGCAATCTCTTTCTGTATAAGATGGAGGTTACTGGCTTTATAAAATAAAAAATAAAATAAAATACTAACTGCAAATAACAAAGAATGACTAGAAGCTACTCAAAAGTTACTGAATGGATTTTAGGGTCTCGGGCATTTTTAAAGTGGTAGAGAAAAGATGGTTCAATGCTTATTTTATTAAAATATTAAAAAAATATTAAGACATTTAAAAAAAAGATTATCTAAACTACTTTAACTAACTTAAACTACTTGTTTCTTTTGTCGTAGGTGCAGGTGGTGCACCACTTGGTGGAGTAGCGGGGGGAGCTGGAATAGCACCAGGGACTGGAGGTGAGTTTTCATCATGCTAATATTGTATCTGGTGAAACCTAAAATTCATGTTGTGAGGTCAAAATGTTACTGATAATAAAGTGTTGATCTAAAAAAAATAAAATAAGGTAATCCCTAATGGAAAAGAAATATACCAAAATGTACTTGAAATACTGTTTTGATTAGAATTATTGGCAACACTGGTAAATATGATCAATGATGGCTGTAAAAATAAATCTGCATTGTTTATCCTTTTGATCTTTCATTAAAAATAAAGCAAAATCTAACCTTTCATTGAAGTAAAAGTATTGAAAGTGGGGGGAAAATCACATTATTATATGTTTTTCTCCAAAACATGTTGGCCACAATTATTGGCACCCCTTTTTAATGAATAAAATATTTCTGAAGTATATTCCCATTAATATTTACATTTACACCAGGGTGACTAGGAACATGACATTGTCCAGCTATGACTTGTTTCACCGGAGTATAAATATGAGTAAACACAAAGGCCAAAATTCCTTAATCATTCATCACAATGTCTAAAACCAAAGAATATAGTTCTGCAGCAAAAGATTGTTGAGCTTCACAAAATAGAAAGTGGCTGTAAGAAAATAGCTAAAGCGTTGGAAATTCCCATTTCCACCATCAGGGCGATAATTAATAATACAAGTGAATTATTATAAGTTAATTATCTCCAAGGATCATAGCTGCAGAATTGCAAAGATTAGTTGAGTCTTGGGGTCAAGCCAAAAAAAAAAAAAGATCAAACAAACCCTACATCACCACATGTTGTTTGTGAGTGTTTCAAGAAAAAAAAATCAGTAAAATAATGCCACTTCGACTGTTGTAGTGCGCTGTAAAGTGTGGTGTGGGTTCAGCTAAAAGGGGCAAGGCAGGGAACTGCTGAGCACACTTTTGAATGACAAAATGACAAATGGGTCACTCTACTGACTACACAGGTCCATTTCATTTGACACATGGCAAGTTATGTCCATGACGTCTGTATCTATAACATTTTCACCTATATTACATTACAATGACCATAGATGCATTTATTTCTGCTTTCTTTCCAAGGTCTGACACTTGCTCAAGCCAAAGCAGCTAAATACGGTAACATACAGAGATTTTAATGGTTCAGTCTTAGACCAAGTATCCAAAGCATCTTATAATGTATTCTTTTCCCATCTCCTAGGTTTGGGTGGGGCAGGTGGAGCTGGTGCTGGGCCTGGTTATGGAGGACTGTACCCTGGAGCAGGAGGTGAGTGGAAACAATCAAAACTAACTAGCTTTTGAGGCAAGCAAGTAAACTAAATATCCATGAGTACTGTATATTCTGCTTTGTTGTCAAATCTCAGATATTTCTGATTTCACATGTACATGTCCGTAAACATCACATAAAAAAAAAAAAAAAAACTGTGGTTGATTTACAGTTTGGTCACACAGTCTCTTTCTGTATAAGATGGTGGTTATTGGCTCCAAAATTAGCTGCAAAGCTTTTCTCCTTTCACCAGTTCCATTCAAATTTGTACCACAGTTAGTTTGGCCGCTAAGTAGAAGTATTGAAAGTGTGTGTGTACACAAAGGCCAAATTCCCTTAATAATTCATCACAATGACTAAAACCAAAGAATATAGTTCTGATGTGCAGCAAAAGATTGTTGAGCTTCACAAAATAGAAAGTGGCTGTAAGAAAATAGCAAAAGCATTTCCAATATTTCCACCATCAGGGCAATAATTAACAAGTTCCAATAAACTAAAGATATTATGAATCTGCCTGGAAGAGGATGTGTGTCTATATCGTCCTAATGCACGGCGAAGACGAGAGTTTGAGCGGACAAAGACTCTCCAAGGATCACAGAATTGCAGAGATTAGTTGAGTCTTGGGGTCAGAAAGCCTAAAAAATGAATCAAACAGCCCCTACATCACCACATGTAGTTTGGGAGGGTTTGAAGAAAAATCACCTCGCTCATCCAGAAACAAACTCCAGCAGATTCAGATGTCAGACACGACTGGAGCTTCAGACGGGACCTGGTTCTGTGCTCAGATGAAACTAAAAAAGAGATTTTTGGCAGCAAACCCACCAGATGGTGCAAACAGGGATAAAAAGCACCCTATGCCCACGGTTAAATATACCGCTGGATCTTTAAAGTTGTGGGCCTATTTTTTTTGCTGGAGGTCCTGGACATCTTGTTCAGATTCATGGTATCATGGATTCTAGCAAATACCAACAGATAAAAAACTCAAAACCTGACGGCCTCTGCTAGAAATCTTATAATGGGCTGTGGTTGAATCTTCCATCAGGACAATGATCCAAAACAAACATCAAAATCAACACAAAAATGTGTCACTGAACACAAAATGAAGCTTCTGCCATGACCATCCCAGTTCCCTGACCTGAACCCTATAGAGAATGAGTGATGACCTGAAGAGAAGAGCTGTATGGAGGAACTGTCTCTGATCTCCAAACTCATCAGGCATTATAGAAGAAAACTCAGAGCTGTTATCTTGGCAAAAGGATGTTGCAAAAAGTATTTAATACAAGGGTGCTAATAATTGTAGCCCACGTGTTTTGGAGAAAAGCATTTATTTTATAATGTGATTTTCCCCATTTTTAATTATTTTACTTCAATGAAAGTTAGTTTTTTTTTTTTTTTTTTGTGAAGTATAAAAAAAAAAACAATGCAGATTTATTTTTACAGCCGTCTTTCATTATATTTACCAGGGGTGCCAATAATTCTGACCACAACTGTACATTTATATTATAACAAGTATTCTACAAACACATTTACATATTTGTGTACTTATTATAAAAACCCTGTAATTATATTTTTGGTGTACTAAATTGAAATATTTAAAGTCTGCTAAACTGGAACAACTAATTTAGTACTAAATGCACTTTAGTTATCTGGAAATAGTGCTGAGTTCAAGCTAAAGATATAATTTAAGGTATATATAACTAAAGGTATATTTGACTGTGCTAAAGTGGAACTATTGAGAGAATACTTTAAGTACACTTAAAATGTCTTGCATTTAAAGACTGAAATTATACAGAGATCATACTATACTTACTAATAGTGATATAAAAAAATGGATAGATAGCATGGATAATAGCAAGAACTTGGCGCTGTGGGCTGCTAGTGATCTTGGTAGTATCATGCTAGTACCATGTAATTTGAAGAAACTTGAAGTATCATGTAAATACCATGGTACATGAATATTGTAATGGTATATTATACATTGGAGTATCATGGTTTGCCATGGTATTTTTGAAAGAGTGAGTAAGATAAACAAAGTATAATTTTCAAAAATAAAGTCCAAAAATGAATCATTGGTAAAAGTTGGTGCTAAGTAGTAGAAATGTCACTTTCACAGCCCTTTTACCAGACATTATGTGTGCTATAATAAATACTACAGAAATAAATAGACACTGCCTGGCTGCTCGTGACTTGTCTGTAGGTGGAGCAGGACCTGGTGTTGTCCCAGGCTACGGTTCTGTTACTGGGATAGGAGGACTTCCTGGAGCTGGGGCTGGAGGTTCAGTATATGTTGAATTGTCTCAATTTCTCATAACTATTGTTTGTCACTTAAGCTCATTTTGTTTCTCGCAGTAGTCTATTTTTGGTTAATATTTAGTAACAGTGATCAATGTTTTCAGGGCTAGGAGCTGGCGCCAAACCTCCTAAATATGGTATGGGTTTGACTCTTTTCTGACTAAGGTTTACTGGCAATGCTCTGTGAGATAAATTGTTTGCACTTTTTATTGTGCCATATATTTGTACTGGAATGTTGTTTGTAGTAGACAATTATTGTGTATAATATGAACTATTTGAATTACTGTCCTGTAAATATAGGACTGTCAGTAGAGTATTGCTTGGTCAAAGAGTATGCTATTGTGGCCTTAGGAGTACCTGGAGGAACAGGTTTCGGAGTCCCCGGAGGAGTTCCAGGAGGAGTACCAGGAGGAGTCCCTGGAGGAGTACCAGGAGGAGTACCAATAACTGGAGCTGGAGGTATCGCTCAAAAAAAAAAAAAAAAAAAAAAAAAGAAGAAAATTAGAAAAATCAGAATTAGCTGATATGTAAGAGGTAATAATTTGTTGAGATTTTGGATGAAAGTGCATGGGCTTCAGCATTGTATTTTATGCTCATCTGTTTATATTTGTGTGTTTAAGGATACCCTGCTGGTGCCAAGGCTCTTAAATATGGTATTTATACTAGCTTATTATTTGTATATAAACTAGAGATTAGGAACATAGACTTTTAAGTAAATAAGGATATTAAAACAAATGACAAACAACATTACTTTAAATGAGTTCAAATTGAGATGAACAACAAATTTTATATATATTTATATATACTTATATATATACTGCTTACAGTACAAATATAAATATATATATTTATATTTGTACTGTAAGCATGTTCCTTGAAACTTGGATGTTTGAAAATATACACTATATTCCCAAAAGTATTGGGACACCCCTCCAAATCATTGAATTCAGGTGTTCCAATCACTTCCATGGCTACAAGTGTATAAAATCAAGCACTAGGCATGCAGACGCTTCTACAAAGAATGGGTCGCTCTCAGGAGTTCGGTGAAGTCAAGTGTGGTATCGTGATCGGTTTCCACCTGTGCAATAAGTCCATTTGTGAAATTTCCTGTTAGTGGTTTTATAACAAAGTGGAAGAAATTGGGAACAACAGCACCTCAGCCACGAAGTGGTAGTCCACATAAAAATAGCTACAGACCTCCAAACTTCAGATTAGCTCAAGAACAGTGTGTAGAGAGCTTCATGGAATGGGTTTCCATGGCAGAGCAGCTGCATCCAAGCCTTATATCACCAAGTGCAATGCAAAGCATCGGATGCAGTGGTGTAAAGCACGCCGCCACTGGACTCTAGAGCAGTGGAGACGTGCTCTCTGGAGTGACCAATCATGCTTCTCTGTCTGCCAATCCGATGGATGAGTCTGGGTTTGGCGGTTGCCAGAAGAATAGTACTTGCCTGACTGCATTGTGCCAAGTGTAAAGTTGGTGCATTTATGAGATCAGTGCCTGATCTCATAAATGCGCTTCTAGAAGAATGGTCAAAAATTCCCATAAACACACTCCTAAACCTTGTGGAAAGCCTTCCCAGAAGAGTTCCAAAAGGGAGGGCCAACTCCATTTTAAATGTTACAGATTAAAAATGGGATGTCATTAAAGTTCATGTGCATAAAGGCAGGCATCCCAAAACTTTTGGCATTATAGTGTAGCTCATGCTCAATAAATTTGGATCGCTGCCATCACTCCATCCCACCTCCTTGAGTGTCCAAGGCAGCAGACTCTGCTTAGCCCATCCTCAATGACACCATGGATTTCAAACAGCAGCGAGGGCTCTTTAAAAACGCATTCCTTTTTTTGCTCCTGGGTTTTGGCACCAATATAATGGATTTTAAGTTCAGGGAAGAAGGAGGCTGGAACTGGCGAACGTTCAACATAACTTTAATCACAAATAAATATAAATAACAAAACGAAAGTGAAGTAGCAGCCCCTCATGGATGACTGCCGCATAAATTTAAACAAAACAACAACATAAAGTCCAGGGGTCCGTTCTTCGTACCTTGCTTAATACACCTGAGATGATTTGATAGATGCCAGATCTTCTAATCGTGATAACTGAACTTTGGTTCAAGCTAATTTGGTACTTCAAACTAATTTGTGGATTGGATTAAAATATCTGGATTAAATTTTCTGAGATTACTGCGCATTCTTGTGTTCCTTGAAGAGGGTAGATGCATCAACACTTGAAACCACGATCAGCAATGCAGTGATTGGCTGGCGTCAAGACAGCAACATAATGACATCATATAATTAAAAAAGACACCTGACCAAAAACAACACATTTCTGGACCTTTATAAGGAAACAGCCAAGCAACCAAAATTACATAAAAGTTATAATAGATAACTGATATATGCAGTTTTTAATTAAACATTTTTTTTTTTTACATGATTCCCAATCATGTATATTAACGATTTCTAGTAAAGGCTTTACATTTTTATTTCAATGTTATAATTAGCAATTAATTACATTTTACCTTTGAAGCAGATTTGTTACTTGACAGCATTAATATACTAAAAACATATATCTATCTACTAAGTTTCTTAAGGGTCAAAATCAAGTTATTTGCATCTCATGCACTGCATCAAGTATTACCACATTACTACTCCCACAATATCTGTCACCACCATTGTCACCACCATCTATACAAATATTATTTTCAAATAAATTTGAATATTATTATTATTTAGAATGATATTATTGCCCCTGGTTCAGTAAGGAACACTTGTAATAAAGTAACAGTGGTTGGGACAGATTTTAAGTATCAACGCCACTTAAAAAGTTGCAATCTACAAACCTGATTCCAAAAAAGTTGGGACACTGTACAAATTGTGAATAAAAAATAAATGCAATAATTTACAAATCTCATAAACTTATATTTTATTCACAATAGAATATAGATAACATATCAAATGTTGAAAGTGAGAAATGTCATGCCAAATATTGGCGCATTTTGGATACACATTCCAAAAAAGTTGTGACAGGTAGCAATAAGAGGCCGGAAAAGTTAAATGTACATATAAGGAACAGCTGGAGGACCAATTTGCAACTTATTAGGTCAATTGGCAACATGATTGGGTAGAAGAAGGATCCGGGTACTGAAATGGCCAGCCTGCAGTCCAGATCTTTCACCCATAGAAAACATTTGGCGCATCATAAAGAGGAAGATGCGACAAAGAAGACCTAAGACAGTTGAGCAACTAGAAGCCTGTATTAGACAAGAATGGGACAACATTCCTATTCCTAAACTTGAGCAACTTGTCTCCTCAGTCCCCAGACGTTTGCAGACTGTTATAAAAAGAAGAGGGGATGCCACACAGTGGGAAACATGGCCTTGTCCCAACTTTTTTGAGATGTGTTGATGCCATGACATTTAAAATCAACTTATTTTTCCCTTAAAATGATACATTTTCTCAGTTTAAACATTTGATATGTCATCTATGTTGTATTCTGAACAAAATATTGAAATTTGAAACTTCCACATCATTGCATTCTGTTTTTATTCACAATTTGTACAGTGTCCCAACATTTTTGGAATCAGGTTTGTAATCCTGTTTACATGAAATAAGATGCTCCTGAGCAGGTTTAATTTTACAGACCTGTTGCTATGACAGCAAGTCCAGTACTAGCATCAAATAACCAAACAATCCAAGATCATCAAATCCAGCTAACTGAGTTAGCGACGTACGAAGAACAGACCCCAGTCTCTCGTTCTCCACTATCGTCACTCCTCCTTTTATCCTTCCGGAGCTCCTCTGTGGGACTCGCTCCTTTCCCACGGCTCTCGGCCTCACCCTGCTTGCCAGAGTGTTAAAAGCTTATACCTCCAAACTATACAGGTGCACATGTAATGAACGTAGGCCAGTAAGAGTTATGTGTGTAAACCTCACTCCCCTGTGTTCAAGAGGCGTTCTAGCGACTTACACTAAAGCCCATGCTGGAGACCCGGTTTAAATCCCACTTAGAGCAGGTCGAGTAGAACTCATTACACACAAAACAGGAATATTTGTTTAGTTCTGTGGCATGTTTGTGACTTGTAATGGGCAAAGAGATCAAATAAATTACATAAGGTGAAAATAAAGTAAAACTAAAGCAGTATAGGCAAACTGTGGTTCTGCTCTAGACGTCTGAGATGGTTGTTTGCTACTTTTGTCTGCTGATATTTTTCTTAACAACTAAATTCATGTAAAAATGTGTAGACATGCAAGACCTAAAGAGCCTTGTAATTTGGTTTACAAAACCATGTCACTTCTTAGACACTCCAACTCCGATTAAGCATGTTCAATTGGCAAAAACAAGCTCAGACAGATTCCAACAGGGGTAACACACTGATCCGACAAAACCTGACAAATTGTCTGTTGCCATCTGTCGGTGTGGTGTGAATTGGCCTTAACTGTATAGCATATAAACGCAAAGAATTTTGCTAATCTGTTTTCACCATACTTCAGTGCTCTGCAACTTTTTAATACATCCCAGAACATTCTCCAGAATACACAAGGGATGATAGCATGTCCTTCCTTATGTCTAATGGCATTTGTGCTGTCATTAGGTTTGGGCGGAGCTGGTGGAGTCCTAGGTGGAGTTGGAACAGGAACTGGATATCCCATTGGAGGTGAAAATTATTACATTTTCAAATATTCAACCAAATAAAGTACACTACAACATTCATCCCAATAAGACAACAACTATTTTAAACTAGTAGCAAAGCATCATAGCCTTAAATTTGATGTAAGAAGAGACTGACACCCCATTATTTGCAGTGGTTTTATTGAGCAAGCAGTAAATCCACTTAAAAGAACATTCTTCAGTCTAGAGATGACAAGAGTTTGAACAAGGAGTGCAGGCAGAAATGGTCTGATCTTATGTTGTAGACCTTTCTTATATTGTTAATGAGCCTAGATCAATAATGATGTTGTGTTAAATTAGACAGGCCGGGAAAACAAGGCGCTCAGTCTTAACTAGGGTGAGATGGAGGCGAGGCAAGTTAAGATGCACCCACTGTGCGATCATCAAGCCAGTCCAAAAAGCAGATCTGAATGTCATCAGCATAACAGTGGAAGGAAAATCCATCTGCCTGGATGATAGGTGCCAGTGCTGTTGTGTATATGAAGAAGTGGAGGGGGCCAAGAACTGAACCCTGAGGAACCTAGTAGTTAACTGATGTGACTTAGACAGGTCCAGCAGAATTAAGTGATTCCCCACCAACCACAGGGTGATAAATAGCAATACAGCCTCCCTTGAATGTGTGCCTGAGGAATTGTTGTCTAGCAGGATGTTCTACCAGAGGAAAATGAGAAATGATTGTGGAAGATGTTAAAGACGGTCAAGGGGCAGGTGTTGAGAGAAATTTAGAAGCCTCTGTGACAGGAGAGAAAAGGGGAGTGCACAGTTGCATTTGTGTGGTATACATTAGGCGGTTATGAATTTGTTATGAATTTGTTATGCTGAGAATTGATTGCTAATGACAATAACCTTATCTGAGAAATAAGTGGAAAAGCCATTACCCATTATGCTACAAAATAATTACATTTTCTCAGTTGTGCATTGATGTAAAAGTAGATTCATTATTTTCTCAGGATATGGAACCGGGGCAAAGCCACCTAAATATGGTAAATGGTTTTATTTTTTTATAACAAACAGGAGTTTATACACATTAGATACTCTCTAGACCAGGGGTGCCCAATCTTGTTCTTGGAGGGCTACCATCACGCAGGATATGGTTCCAACCCTGCTCCAACTCACCTGCTGTTTTTTCTAGTAATCCTCAACACCTTAATTAGCTAGTTCATGTGTGTTTGAATGGGTTAGAGCTATACTCTACAACTCTACAGACAAGAGAGACATACAGAATGTACCACTGTTATAACTGGATCTTCCAGTCTCTCTGATGACGTACGCAGGAAGTTTCTAATAATTTAATTCTCTTAAAAAAACTCGCTCTCGCAAATCTGCCTTCAGTTATCACAATATGAAGGAAAAGATCTGTCACTACTTATGTTCACAATTATCACAAATTTAATGTGTAGGTGTTCCGGGTGGAGTACCTGGTGGTGTACCTGGTGGTGTACCTGGAGGTTTGCCTGGTGGTGTACCTGGAGGTCTCCATTCCTTTTTTTTTTTTTATACAGACATCTGCACCAATTATTCAAGACATTAGTTGCTTAAAGATTACTGCTCACTTTGCTTAAAGATTTAAATTGAGCTTCATTCCCAGAATAATTTAGCATGCATTATATCATAAATTGTGATCTAAAAGATTGGATCTATAAATTTAATTTATGTCATTACAGGGTACCCAACTGGAGTTAAACCTCCAAAATATGGTGAGAGACATTTTGTTTAGTTGTTTTACTTATTAGATGTTTACATGTCACCATTATTAAAATTCATATGCTGATTCTTGATGACTGTGTGTGTGAAAAAAAAATCCTACAATGTATTTAAAAGTAAAAATTCTGAATATCTAATCTGGGGCAAGAAAGAATTGTGTGTGGATATAATTTATTTAAAAATATAGCCTCTTTTGGTCAGGGATGCGGCTAGTGAAATATTCTACTTTATGATGTTGAAAGCTATATATATATATATATATATATATATATATATATATATATATATATATATATATAGCCAGAAACAACACATCTTTGTTTCTTGCTTTCTTTTGATTCAATGCAGTTAACATTGACACATTATTTCATTGCCAGTTTATATTCTGTATATAACTGTGTGTATGTGACAAATAAAACTCTTGAATCTTGAATTAACATTGATTTAAGATTCAAGATTCAAGATTCAAGAGTTTTATTTGTCACATACACAGTTATATACAGAATATAAACGGCAGTGAAATGTAAACAGGTCCGCTCCATGGACAGTGCAAATTCACAGTTAAAAACACAAGGAAGAAATTATAATAGAAATAGGATATAAAAAAAAAAGTACTCTATATATATATATATATATATATATATATATATATATATATATGTCTATATCTGTAGAATTATAAATAATCAAGTCAAGAGAAAAAAAAGGTAACAAATAAGGATAAAGTGGAATAAAATAATTGAAGTAGACTTTGCAGTGAGTAAACTGTAGACTTATAAATATGTGGTTAACAAATGTATAAAGAGTATAATGTGCAAACAGGTTTATGACAGGTTGTTACACAGTAACAACGAGAACAGAAAGTGCAGTGCAATGTCAGTGTATCGATGTTTATCCTGAAGTGAAGTCACGTGATGTTAAGTGACTGAGTTCAGGAGTCTGATGGCCTGGGGGAAGAAGCTCCTCCTGAGTCTCTCAGTTTTGGCCATCAGGCTGGAAGCGCTACCAGATGGTAGCAGCGTGAAATGAAGGTTTGCAGGGTGATTAGAGTCCTTGATGATCTTGGTAGCTCTACCTTTGCAGCGTTTGGTGTAGACGCCCTGCAGAGACGGGAGAGCTGACCCTGAGATACGCTCGGATAAGCGCGCACTACTTTGCAGGGCTTTGCGGTCATGACTGGTGCTGTTCCCATACCACGCTGTGATGCACTGAGTTAAAACACTTTCTATCGCCCTAAATAGAAAGTTTTTCAGGATAGCTGGTGAAACCCTGAATTTCCTCAGCTGGCGCAGGTGGTACAGTCTTTGCCTGGCTTTTTTCACCTGTGTCTGAATTAACATTGTTTCGATGGTGTGTTGCTATCTGTGTAAAGATTATATGGGCAAACTAACTCTTAATTTGAAATAAGAACCACAAGGATATTTAACTAAAAGTTTGCTACAGAGTAAAAGAGATGTTAGTACAAACACTACTAGTTGGCACTAATTTGAATGGTGACACGGTTTGCCTGCAGGGGTTGCAGGAGGTGCAGGGACAGTACCTGGTGCAGGAGCACCACTGCCTGGGACAGGATTGACGCCAGGAGCTGGGGTTGGAGGTAACCAGTTCAACTGTCCTTTGTACAGGTCACTATCAATGTGAGATAATATCAGCAGGTTATCAGCAGCAATCAGTGATACTTATTTCAATGTTTGCAGGATATCCTAGTGGAGTCAAACCTCCTAAAACTGGTATGGTAGTTCATATACTTTATAGCTTCACTTACTGCTCCATCTAAACCTGTGTTTACAAGCCTTTTGTCATGCCCTTTATTATGGTAATGGAACATAACAAATAGCACCTGATGTACTGCTTCCCAATGTCTGCTAGGTGCAGGGATCACTGGAACTGATATAGCAGCTCCTGGTGCAACACCTGGTGGTGATGTGGGGGTCGTAGCGGGTGGTACTGGGGTGCCCATTATACCAAGTGGAAAACCAGGTACAAAAAATAGCCTTACTCCACCAAATGCCATGAAGCACATAACATATCATGCTTGAGTTGCAGTAAAAACGTGTTCATTCCACAGCAAAGCTTCCAACCCTGACTCCTTTAGGGACTGCTGTACCAGGTAAGTACAAAACTGATAATGGGTGACCTCAAAAAAGTCAAAGACAATAGCATAAAGTCTGCCCTTTTTTGTATTTTTATGTGGCCAAGAACTGATTGAGTTACATGTAAAGAAAATAACACTTATTACAAGTAGTCGCAACAAGACATGAGGGCACAATGAGGACCTCTGGAGGCTGAAAAAGCAACACAACAAAATCAAGTACTGACACAGCTAGCTCTGAATATGCCACAATAATAACATGTTGTCTAGAGACAGTGAGCTATACAGTATATCCACAAACAATGGTGACTATATCTGTTTGCTGATCATTTGTATTAACGTCTCTTCCCTGTAACTGATCATCGATCCCCTGTCAGCTTGCTGGTATTTTCCTTTTCCCCCATCAATCAAACTGAGCCCTACAAATAACAATAACCATAATGATTGATAGCTTGTTTCTTTCATCTCCTCCACAATTGCACTCTGTTAAGCTAATTTCTAAGCTAGTCACCTCTATGCTGCCTGTCTTTGAACTGCAAGGGTTGAAGGTGGGACATGTTGTTTCTTGGCAGGACCGACGGCTATTGTAGCAACTGGCAAAGCCCCTGAGCCCAGTAAGATCTACTGTGTTGCATGTGCAATTGTCTTGTCTAAATGTAGCGGAACTCCATTACCGTTTAGCTGTGGCTTTAATTCTCTTCCGTTTTCCATCTAACCTTGCTGCAATCTGCGCTTGACTTCGCAGATCTGCGTTTTCTCAGATGTGTTACTCACAATCTGTACTTGTAGAAGGATATGGTCCTCTGGCCAGTGATGTTTTGTGTCTTTAAAACACAACATGCACACTAAGTATTAAGATAGAACATGATCCGTTCCAAGCAGGGACCAAAATTAACTCTCACCAAGCAGCAAGTGCGAGCAAAAATTGGCTTCTGCAGTTGATGAGTGACTTTATTAGGAACTGCAACATAATATATGTTTTAAATCTAATTCAAATTGAAGATTAAAAATTTGCCATGAGTGGCATACGATTAAAGATCTGGCATTTCCCAGTGGGAAAATAACCATTGTACACTTTTATGGGATCAGTTTTCTTTTTCTCCAGAACTCTATATTCTGACTCAAAATCATATCTGAGATAGAGACTGCTTGAATGTGATACTTCAAGTGACACAAGTATACAAGGAAAAATCAGCCAAATGATCCCATTGTCATTCTGACAAATTTAATGCAAAATGCAGTTTCGGTAAGACATTTTTATGGGCAATCACTCTTCACAATTCACCCTCCATTGTCAGGTGAGGCGAAAAACTTAATTTTGGCCCCTGGTTTTAAGTCTTCTGTGCACTTAATTAGATTTCAGAAACTTGTTGGAAATTGAGAGACTCATTCAGAATCTGTTGTTGGGTCATTCTCAGGATGCTGTACAATTTGACAATGTGCTTTTTAATCACATATTATAATATGTGTAGCATTTCTCTTTTAAAACACTTTTTGTGCCAACCTTGTTACCTCCAAAATGTTGTGTGGTTAAAGTGTGTGGAAGTGTGGAAGTGGTTAATAACGCACCACATCTTTATTTTTACATTCAGTGCTTTACATTCTTGTGATATGATATGATCACTGTTGACACTGACCATGCCAATATAAGTGTAACCATAATGAAATGCTGATAAAGACTGTAAGATAAACTTAAGATGAGCCATGTTGTTAAAAAATAGACTTAAAGACCATTTTTAAAAGATCATCATTTGAAATAGTGCAGCATAACAGGGTTGAACAAAAGAAAATACATTTTACAAACACATAGACAATGATATTTTCATTCAAATAAAAGCAAAATGTAGGTGGAGTTTGTTTCGTTTATAGGATTAGTTCACTTCAAAATTAAAATTTCCTGATAGTTTACTCACCCCCATGTCATCTAGAGCCCTGTTTCCACTGAAATTACCCGGAAAATTTTTTCCCAGGAATTTTTTCCCCTCAGACCTGTTGCTGTCTGTGTTTCCATCGAGGTCTAAAGTACCGTGAAGATTAGTCCGGTGACGTAAGACTGCGCACGACTTTCCAGAGCCCACTGGATAGAGTGCTCCACATATAAACTTAATAAAGCCTGATCCCCAAGACCGGTCCATCGGTCATATTTTTTAAACTTCTTTGTTGATTAAAATAGCAAACAACTCTTACTGCACGCACCGCAACTGACTTTTAAGGTGAAATAAAATGCTGGGTGAGCTCAACCAAACATCTTGGATGACGTGGGGGTGAGTAAATTATCGGGACATTTTCATTTTGAAATAAACTAATCCTTTAAATTTAAAACCCAATAAAATTGTGTGGTCATGAATGGGGTTACATCTATCAAAATGTTAGCATCTTCAATGTTATTTTTCCTGTTAATGATATCAGACAGTCATGGGAATTCAAAAGGCACTGTTTCCTGAGAATGACCCAGATGGGCTTAAATTACTAGGTGTTATATTCATTGTTATAATGTAACTTGTGTTTCTGTCTGGACTTATCTGACTGTACATATAAGCTTATAATCATGGCCTGTTCTTTTTACTCAGGTGGTGCGCAAAGAGTGCCTAGTGCTGCTGGTGAGTATGGATAGTGTGCATGTAGTTTCCTCAATATATACATCGTTAGACACTGTGGCTTGACTAGAATTATATAATAATTAATTTTGTTGCATTTATATAGTGCTTTTCTGGGTACTCAAAGCACTTTACTTAGGAAGGGGGAATCTCCTCAACCACCACCAATGTGCAGCATCCACCTGGATGATGCGATGGCAGCCATATTGCGCCAGAACTCCCACCACACACCAGCTGATTGGTGGAGAGGAGACGGAGTGATGAAGCCAATCATATATATATATATATATATATATATATATATATATATATATATATATATATATATATATACACTCACCTATACACTCACCTAAAGGATTATTAGGAACACCATACTAATACTGTGTTTGACCCCCTTTCGCCTTCAGAACTGCCTTAATTCTACGTGGCATTGATTCAACAAGGTGCTGAAAGCATTCTTTAGACATGTTGGCCCATATTGATAGGATAGCATCTTGCAGTTGATGGAGATTTGTGGGATGCACATCCAGGGCACGAAGCTCCCGTTCCACCACATCCCAAAGATGCTCTATTGGGTTGAGATCTGGTGACTGCGGGGGCCATTTTAGTACAGTGAACTCATTGTCATGTTCAAGAAACCAATTTGAAATGATTCGAGCTTTGTGACATGGTGCATTATCCTGCTGGAAGTAGCCATCAGAGAATGGGTACATGGTGGTCATAAAGGGATAGACATGGTCAGAAACAATGCTCAGGTAGGCCGTGGCATTTAAACAATGCCCAATTGGCACTAAGGGGCCTAAAGTGTGTCAAGAAAACATCCCCCACACCATTACACCACCACCACCAGCCTGCACAGTGGTAACAAGGCATGATGGATCCATGTTCTCATTCTGTTTACGCCAAATTCTGACTCTACCATCCTAATGTCTCAACAGAAATCGAGACTCATCAGACCAGGCAACATTTTTACAGTCTTCAACTGTCCAATTTTGGTGAGCTCGTGTAAATTGTAGCCTCTTTTTCCTATTTGTAGTGGAGATGAGTGGTACCCGGTGGGGTCTTCTGCTGTTGTAGCTCATCCACCTCAAGGTTGTGTGTGTTGTGGCTTCACAAATGCTTTGCTGCACACCTCGGTTGTAACGAGTGGTTATTTCAGTCAAAGTTGCTCTTCTATCAGCTTGAATCTGTCTGCCCATTCTCCTCTGACCTCTAGCATCAACAAGGCATTTTCACCCACAGGACTGCCGCATACTGGATGTTTTTCCCTTTTCACAACATTCTTTGTAAACCCTAGAAATGGTTGTGCGTGAAAATCCCAGTAACTGAGCAGATTGTGAAATACTCAGACCGGCCCGTCTGGCACCAACAACCATGCCACGCTCAAAATTGCTTAAATCACCTTTCTTTCCCATTCTGACATTCAGTTTGGAGTTCAGGAGATTGTCTTGACCAGGACCACACCCCTAAATGCATTGAAGCAACTGCCATGTGATTGGTTGATTAGATAATTGCATTAATGAGAAATTGAACAGGTGTTCCTAATAATCCTTTAGGTGAGTGTATGTATGATTAGGAGACCATGATGGACAGAGGACACTGAGCAAATTTGGCCAGGATGCCGGGGTTATACCCCTACTCTTTTTCCGAAGGACATCCTGGGATTTTTAATGACCACAGAGAGTCAGGACCTCGGTCTCATCCGAAGGATGGTGCTTGTTACAGTACAGTGTCCCCGTCACTATACTGGGGCGTTAGGACCCACACAGACCACAGGGTGAAAGCCCCCTGCTGGCCTCACTAACACCTCAACCAGCAGCAAACTAGTTTTCTGGAAGGAAGAAAGGCACGTGTGAAATGGGGAAGGCACAAAACACACTGGCAAAGCAAAAGGGGGAGAATATAAAGTGAAAAAAATAAGAGACGAAGTGAAAGATAATGAGTGGCCACACTGAGTGAGTGAAGAGAAGGAGAGTCCTGAAAAAAAAAAAAAAAAATATATATATATATATATATATATATATATATATATATATATATATATATATATATATATATATATTATTATTTTTTTTTTTTTTTTTTTTATTGTGTGCATTACTTAGATGTACCACTAGAGGGCAGTGTTAAATCAATTGTGACCTCAAACATCACTGTGCTCATAATATCTGATTTCAAGAGGAAAAAACCCTGATGAGTGTGATGAGACTGAGGCTGTTAACCCTGAGAGATCAAACAGTTAATTCCGAATCCAAGACTAAACAATTACCTAGTTTTTTTTTTTTTTTTTTTTGTGTGTTTGTTTTTTGTTTACGTGCACCATAGTAATTCCTCTGTACTATAGTCTAGTAGAGTACCATAATATTACCATCTGATATTATGTTTAGTCTCCCACAACACTTTTGGTGTAAGGGTAAAAAGTCCTGATGTACAGACTTTAGCAACATCTGTGACAAAACAGAAACGTATTCAATCTCCCACTAAGGTAAAACCCAGGAAGTGACAGTTCTGTCATATAAAAAAAGGAAGCATGGAAAAAAGGGTGCAGTACAGTTTACACACAAACAACAAACAGATGAACTTTTGCGTACATATGCTGAAATATAACCATTACCCTCGATAGCTAGGTCCTATTTGACTTCAGTGTAAAGTACACTCTTGTGTTTCCAGGTCCTGGTGGGGTTTACCCCTATGTCTATGGTAAATATTATTAGGCCATCTTTAAGGACAAAAACACATTAAAGACTTACCAAAGTCAAAGTCGTGCTGAATGTTTCCTGTTGTTTTAGGCCCGTTTTATGGTAGCACTGGGGCATCTGGAATCGGAACTGGTGTGTTACCTGGAGCTAAACCTCTGAAAGCCCCTGGTAAGATTGAAGTACTTTTTTCAGCTATTGGAATTATTTGGTCAAAATGTTTGCCTGACTGCCATAAGCAGCATATGCCTGTGTTCACTGGAATTCTAGGTTAATGTAAACACCTTCAGAATTCATGAGATCTATTGTAATGGAACATGCATGTAAACGTGTGCATGTATTAATGTAATCAGAAAATTAAAATCCCCATATATAGAAGAATATCTGCTGAACATTTAAATGTATTATATTTTGGAATCATGTCTTGACCTCAACCTTATTTGGAAATGTCCATGCAAGTATAGAAGAGTTCTCCAATCTGGATCTCACTGTATACCGACTCCTAGTGCCCTTCTTGACACGGTGTGTGTGTTTGGTCCAGGTGTTGGAGGAGCAGGCACAGCTGCAGGTGTAGGTGGAGTTGGAGGGGCAGGAGGTGTTCCTGGACTCATACCTGGAGCGGGTGAGATGTCATGCAAATCCACATTACTTGATACTTGATCATTAAGCAGTGTCCCTGTAGCTTAAAGGATTAGTTGACTTTAAAAATGAAAATTAGCCCATGATTTACTCACGCTCAAGCCATCCTATGTGTATATGACTTTCTGATGAACACAATCAGAGTTATATTAATAAACATCCTGATGTTTCCAAGCTTTATAAAGGCAGTGACGGGGTCCATGAGTTTGAAGCTCAAAAAAGTGCATCCATCCATCATAAATGTACTCCACACAGCTCCGGGGGGTTAATAAAGACCTTCTGAAGCGAATCCATGGAGAGAAAAAAATCTATATTTAACACATTATAAAATAAAATAATAATCACCTTCTGAACTTACAAAATAAACGTGACAGGCGTATGATGCCGGACGTAGCGTAAGCATTTTGAACTGCGAGAGGCATTACACTTTCTGCGCAAGTTGAATATGGAAGGTGGTCTAGCAGAAGCTGTATATTTTACTTTATAAAGTTTTAAAATTTTATATTTTTCTTACAAAACTCAATCAATTCGCTTCAGAAGTCCTTTATTAACCCCCTGAGCCATGTGGAGTACGTTTATGAGGACTGGATGCACTTTTTTTGCGCTTCAAACTCTATGGACCGTTACTGCCGTAATAAAGCTTGGAAACATCAGGATATTTATTAATATATCAATTATGTTCATCAGAAAGAAGAAAGTCATATACACCTAGGATGGACTGAGGGTGAGTAAATCATGGGCTAATTTTCATTTTAATGTCAACTGCGCATGGCGCTAACAATACTAAGGTCATGGGTTCCCAGGGAATATGTGAACTTATAAAATGCATGTTTTCTGTGCAATGTAAGTCACTTTGGATAAAAATGTTTGCCAAATGCATTAACAGCTGTGAGTGTAATGCTTTTGAAAGGGCCAGAGGTTTTTACTCTTTTTTGATTAAATGTCCATCCATAGACTTCTGTACAGAAGATGTGCAGTTAGTTAAGTGAAGGTAGGAGGGTGCTCCATAAATGGATGTAAGCATCAGTGCCTTGGACATGATGTCTTACATAGATGTTTCAGATTGAAGAGCAAATACTGTATGTCACCATATCCTGGATCAATTGTAGAGGAGCATTAGAGTAATTCAGTCTAGAGACAGTAGTCAGTAGTACAGTAGTCTGGATAATATGCATCGTGGATAGGAAGGTTGTGTTTTTTCGATGTTGCTGTGCACAAATCTCTTTGACACAGATCTCTTTTAATGAGATGTGGTCTGTCATCAAGCACTATCCCCAAGTTCCTGGTTGGCCTGCATGTTGTTTTCATTGATGTTGTGTTAAACTGATGGGCTGGCCTGGAAGACAAGGAGCTCTGTCTTTGCTAGATGGTGTTCTTTCGTCCAGGCTGAAATGTCTACTAGGTAAGCCAAGATCTGTGCAGCCACACTTGGATTGTCAGGTTGGGATGAAAAGATGAACTGCATGTCATTGCTGTAGCAGTGGTGATCCTTCCATGGGGATAATAGGTCTCTGGGATGTTGTGTATATCAGGAATAGGAGGGGACCAAGCATTAAACCCTGAAGTACCCCAGTATAGTCAATGTAATTTAGACTTCCCTTCATGGGTGCTTTCACATCTATTGTTCGGTGCATTTTGGGCCAGACCAAGGGCAAAAAAAATTGTACATTATAGAATTTTTTCAGCCATTTTGGTTCCTTTTCACACCACACTGATTGCTATCTATCTGCCATTGGGATAGGTAGGATTGTCCTGTTTTTTTGTGTGTCTAAGCTTCATCATTTTATATTTTTTCACCAAAACTGGTGAAATTTTTTCTTTTTATATTAAGATTCAGCAAACCACACAGTACCAAAATATCTCATACAACAGTGCAGTGTCTGCTTTGGTAGCAAACCAAATAGTGTATAGTATATTTGTTTCAGAGTAATCTGAACACAGGACAGAAAGTGACGATAATGTAGGAAATTACATCAGTTGCAATGTCCTCCACACGGCTGTAATTGAATCTGTAATGTGACAAACACTGCCAATGCCTGTTTCTCTCAAAATAGTGAACCTACACTTGAAACAGCTTTGTTATTTTGATCTGTTATTGGAGTGCTGTTAAAGACACTGAGATCATATGTTGCAGGCGGAGGGTTTTCAGCTGGTGTTGGAACTGGGGCTAAACCACCTAAACCAGGTAGTAAAATAAATCATATTCAAACATATGCATGTTCTACAACATGACTCCACACTGTAATGCAACACTGTATTTCAAAAGCATCGCCAAGTTCATTTTCAGAGATTTTCTCCAAGAACAAATGTACTCCCCATGGCTATAGATTAACACTCAAGCTTCAATTAAGTGCACATTTTCTCCACTGGGGTATTGTAGAGGATGTAAGGAAGTGCATATGACAAGTACTGAATGTTTATTGTTTGTGTGAGCTACAATTGTGCTGAGTATACCATCTTATTCTATTAACAGGCTATGGCTCTTTGGGTACAGGATATGCACAGCCAGGTGAGGCCCAGCATTAATGGTACAAATAACGATTGAGGAGAATAGTTATATTTTCAATAAACGAGAACCAGTGCTTGAAGTTGGCCTACATGCACCATACTGCCAATTATATGCTATTCTGTTAACGGTACCAGGAATGATTTTCCTGTACCAGCTGGTCTTATGACATCTCGGTGCTCTCTTGACACCAGAATCCCCCCCACCTCACCCCACCCCACCCCACTCCACCCCACTCCACTCTTATCAGTAACACACTTCTGTATTCACTATCTCTCTCTCACACACGCACACACTGCAGTGAGGCTGGGATCATGGATTTGACTGCATTAATCCTGAGCTCTCGTGTGATTTGGTGTCACTGTGTTCCTTCTAGCACCATCCTTTCAGAACGGATTCCCAAATTTGCTTCTCTGCTTATGCAAAGACACAGCAGCGAGCAAACCCGGCAAAAGCCATCTGTCAGAATATTTGCTGTAGAGAAGAGTCACAACAAAACTTCTCAGATGTTTCTCCTGAGAAAAACACAGAAATACTCTCACATGTGTCTGACTTAGAGTTTCAGAAGGGATCTCGGCAATCTCAATCTTTGCTTACATTTGCCAAAATACTAAAGTGTTTTTACAAGATTACAGCACTGTAAAAAAAATTACTTTAAATTTACAGCAACTTAATGGCAATTTTGGTTGCCAGTATAACTGTAAATTTACAGGGTACTGTAAATCATTAATTACAATTGTACTGTAAAAATACAGCGCACTACTGAATACATACTGTAAAATTAACCCACCTTTGTTTACAGTTGTTATTGTAAAATTACAGTAGAAATAATGTACACTGTAAAAAATGTACTATACAATTTATAGGAATTTACTGGCAAAAATTCTGTAAAATATTATTAATTGCTGTAAAATTTTAAATTTTACTGCAAAGCAATTTACAGTTAATTGTTGTATGTAAAATACAGTAGTTTTTTATTTAACAAACTTTTAACTCAAATAATACATAAAGAATCAAACCATGATTTTATTTGTGCAAGCTTTACCTTGAAACATTTATATAAGTACCACAACAGATATCGTGTAAACCCCGTGATCTACATAGTAAAATACACCATATGAACACAGAGACTTCAATACACATTGACGGTAACATTCGGTAGATCGCTTTGAGTATGAACGTGTCATTTTGAGTAGAAAATGAACTTCAGATGTCACAAAAACGCAAGTTACTAAACCTAACAATAATATGTGACCTAACTTTTGTTTTGTTGGAAGTCACCATTATGGTGATCAGTATTTGCTTTAGTTGGGCTCTTGACCCTTGACTCTGTAACATTAGTATTTATCTGGCTGCTTTAACTGTATGTTTGTGAAACACATTTGTTATGGAACAAAAAGTCAAGAGAAAATGTCATTGAATGATGTTGGCTGTCATGTAGCAGCAGAATCACTGATCTCATTCAGAATCTAATGCTCTGGTTGTAGAAGTGGTGATTAATAACTTTGTAGTATTTATCATAATGGCCATGAGATCTTGCACTGTTGTGGTAATCGAATAAAATATATAATTTTTTTTTTTTTTTTTTTTTTTTTAAGCGTGCACAAAAGGTTTAAATCTACTCCATTATGAAGACACACAGATACATCAAGAATCCACATATGAATCTCAACAATGGTGACAATCAATGAAAGGCTTCATGCTGGGTACCACCAATCAAAACTCCCGCATGCATGGTGCCATGAATAAATTATGCATCTGAATTGACACATTTTGTTTTGATTATCACCATTGTTGCGATTCATACGCTGATTTTTGATGTCTGTGTGTGTCTCATTAACGCCATAAATTAAAACTGTTTGTGCACAATTAAAAAAAAATATATATATATACCTTAAAAATAATTTGACAAAAAAGGTTTGATCTACGGCAGTACTGAGAAACACACAGAGATCAAGAATCAGTGTATTAATCTCTACAGTGGTGATAATAAAAATAAAAAAATTCACATAAACATATAAACTCTGACCATAAAACAAACTACATAAACATCACAACAAAAACAGTAAAAGCAAATAGTAAGAATAAAAAAAGTCACAATTCAGATGCATAATTTATTTATGCCGCAATGCATGCTGGGACCCATGGGGGAGTTTTGATTGGTGGTACCCAGCATGCAGTGCAGCATGAAAGTTTTCATTGATTGTCACCATTGTTGAGATTCATACGCGGATTCTTGATGTCTGTTTGTGTCTAAACAATGCTGTAGATTAAAACCTTTTGTGCACAATTAAAAAAAAAAAATATTATTAAAAAAAATATTATTCAATTACCACAACAGTGCAGAAATATTATTATAAATACTCAAAAATTATTAATAACCACTTCTATTAGACTCTGAATGAGATCAGTGATTTTGCCGCTACGTGATGATATCGTCATCATCATCAACGAATAGCCAACATCACTCGATGACATTTTCTCTTGACTTTTCATTCCATAACAAATGTGTCTCACAAACGAGTTATAATCTTAAAATTGCCAGGAATGTACAGTGAGATGAATGCAGGGTGATTTTCTTACAAATTACTGTTAATTAACAGCAGAATGATGCTGACATCACAGTAATTTACTGCTCTTGTTTTACTGTGAATTCACATGATAAAGAAATTATATTGTTTAGTGCTGTAATTGTTTTGAAGTCACCATGATGGTGATCAGTGTTGCATTTGCTTGGGATCCTGAACCTTCTCTTGAAATTTCTGATCTAGCAAAGACAAATGAAACCATTTGATAAAATAATGATAAGCTAGAATATAAAGTAAGTTAATTGGCTGATTTTAAATTACTTAAACTATATTAGACTTATTTCTGTAAAAATATTTACCAATATCTTATTTCAAATGTATAATTGTTCATAGATGGATAGATCACAATAGTGAAGCAGCTGCTGAGATTTATCTTTCAACACAAGATGTTTTTCTTCCACCACCTAATGATGCACAGACATCAATACTCAACATAGAAAACACAACAATGATGACACTCAACAAATAATAATAATAAAGATAAATTATGAACATTACAAAACAAACAAACAACACAAAATGAACCAAAAATGAGAAACTCCACAGCATAATCTAGTCATGCCGCACTGCATGCTGGGTATCTTCATAGTACATATGCACTGTAGAAATACAGTCTGATATTCCAAGAGTGCAGTTAGACACAAGAGAAGTCCTACTGAGGAATTAGTCAGTAGTCATGCAATTATTACAGTAATAAACTGTAATTTCACAATAAAATGTTTAACAGTGGACCTATTGATAAATACTTATGCACTGTACACATTGTACAATTTTGGGCTGTCCCAGATTAAATATGACTAATCGTGGCGATTTCTGTGGTCAAGGCTCCATTTGCAAAATTGGCATGCCACGTTGGCCTCTTTTCCCAAGCTATGACCACATCCATATTCTTGTCTTTCGCTTCCTCCTTTTTTTTTCACCGCCACAATTGCCAAAGTGCAATTCATCTTGCTATATTTGTTTAGCACTAGCGCATGCTGATGACGTTTTATTCTTCTATACTAACATTGCGTTGTAGCCTACAATTCAATACATACATATCATACTTTTACAGTTTATTTGATCAATGTCATACAGTGTGATTTGTAAGGATCTGTAGCAGGCATTAGTTCAACTGAGTTGCAGAATAAAATCTTTGAATCTTTTCTTCCTTCAGGTGGTGCAGTTCCAGGAGGATATGGAGGATATCCACAAGCATATCCAGGTATCGTTTTATAGAAATAATCCCAGGTTAAATTCATACTGCATCTCCATATGGAATTCAACCCCTCTGTTATAGACTACACCTCTCGTTTAGAGAGCCATCTCGGTGGAAATATGCACATTTAATAAATTACTCAGCTGTCTTTAGCTCCATTCGACTAAATAGTGTGCTGAATTTAACAGACAGGCAGGACAGGAACAGAACCTACAGTGGTTTGGTGCTTGAATGAGGTGTATTAAATACTGTACAATCACAGCTGTGTTCGTAAGGCTGGTGTGATAACACTTAGAATTATTTTGGTAATAACAGCATATTCACTGCTATTCTGAAACAGGAATTGGACTGTGGCAACATTGCAGGCAGAGAGGTAACACAGAAAGAAAGCCCTGGCATTTACTCTAGTTTCTCTAGATAGAAATAGAGCAGGAATTCTCCTTCACTTCAGAGGTCTAGAAAAATGCCAGGGTTACAAGGTTACAGTAAACACAGATTTGAAGGGTGTAGATTTGATCTCAAATGTAGGGCTTTCATTCTTTTAGACCAATAATATACCGTATAAAGAAAGCAAAACAGCTATTATTGAGCAATATGTATAATTTAATCTTATTTAAAGCAAAGAAAACATGATAGAAAATGTTTTAGATGTAGTTCCCACCAAACAGTAGTTTATCATGATAGTAGTCAAAGTGTGCTAGGACACCTGAGTGAACTTGAGTACAACTGACTTCATACATCTGCTAAAAACACACTGAACAAAAATGATGAAACACTTGCTGTGATATTTTGACAATTAGACTTTTTTTTAAGCCTGACTTTAAGTCCCAGCACTTATAAGCATGCTTGTCAGTACCTGATACCAGACCATAAATTAAACAAGGTAACACTTTAATTTACATCCTGTTCCCCATGTACATACTATGTACTTAGACATTTTGATAATTGGGTAATAACTAGGTAGGGATCCCTAAACCAATCGTATCCCGAAGTTACCTTGTATTTCCCAGTACTTTCTGGAGTGAGTACATTGTAAGTACACATAAGTGCAAGTACTGTAAAATAAAGTGCAGCCTTAAACAATATTTCTTGACAGATAATAAGCTAAAAAGAGCCATTGTTCACTACGGAAGGACATGTAGATATTGACCCACTGAAATCCGCTTGCTATGAAAAGTGTGGGTTGAAATGCAAATATCATGCAAAGTGTATTTGCATTCTTACCATAATGTCAGTCTCAGTGCTTGCTAATACTCACGCTCAAGCTGCTGTCATATACGGCACGCTATTACGTGTTTATATAGTCATTATATAATCACAACGTAGAGATGCTCGGTGGGTTTATTATTATTTCCATCCAGATGCTCTTGGTCACAGCTGGTCATAAATCTCCAGCTGGAACAAACAGTAATCCTGACACTCTCCTTTGGCTGACTCACTGTTCCTGTGTTCATCTTTCACACCAATATCCTTCATTTTACTTATATAATAGAGACAATGACACTCAATCCCTTATGTGGTTTGAACAGCTCATAATAATAATGATTTCTTGTGTTTTAGGAGGATATGGAGCAGGACTGTCACCACAACAAGGTACAAGCTCTTCCAAATCCTAAAAAAATCACTGGAGGTTGCAGTCGTATGAGACTGAGCTCTAGTTATTGGACTGACGTAGTGTCTTTGCCTCAAAACCAGGGGTTTCCAATCCTGTTCCTGGAGGGCCACTGACCTGCAGAATTTAGCTCCAACTTGCCAACTTGCCTCAACACACCCGTCTGCAGTTTCCATTAAGACCTTAATTAGCTGGTTCAGGTGTGTTTAATTGGGGTTGGAGCTGAACTCTGCAGGACAGTGACCCTCCAGGAGCAGGATTGGAAACCATATAAAACTATATATATGCAATAAATTAGACCCAATACATTGAAAGTAAATAAAAGTGGTTAATCCAACTCATGCAGGGCCGTATCTAGGGAATTCTGGGCCCCCTGAAAAAAAACATTGATGGGGGCCCCCAACGCCCTTCACTCATATCATGGGTCCATAAGATATGGCCATGAAGGCTCACATCTGGTGCCATTCACCTAATAAGGATTTCTAACAAAACAGACAAATAAATAAATGCAAATAAAGGTTATTGCTTTTACTTATTTTATATCCAAAGCTGTATATAAATATTATATCAAAACTATGGCATTAAGTGACTAATAACCTATTATTGTGCAAGATAAACTAATAAAATATTAGTTTAATATTAAAAATTAGTAAAATTATAAAATAAACTTTTTTATAGTAGGCCTACCAGCAATATAATAGGCCTATAAAATTTCTTTCCAGTCAGTCTGATGTCTAACAGGTGAGATACATATTCATAAATTAAAATGAATGCAGTCAAATGTAAAATAAAACCATTTATGTTTCTCACTGTCTCTCATTATATTAAATAAAGCTAATACATATGTCCATGAATAGAAGTGAGTTGTATTCCCGTTTTATTGACAGTATTGTTAACAATATCACATCAGCAGCCGGCAAGTCTATAATCCTTTTGACATGCACATCTATTTTTCTGCAGATTATACAAACCAACAAACTACATAAAGTGCAAAAAGATGGTGACTTTGATATACAGAGATGTGACCGTAGCGGGCTGCATGGGGGCGGCTCTTATTAGTTGTCCTATCGGGGCACACCACCCCATCACATCGACTCCCGGGCTATACAGTGCACTAACCAGTGCAAGTGCAATTTTCCAGGCCACCCTTTTCTTTTCATGACGTTACTCGTACCAGATTCCCCCTGACTTTTTCAGTCAGTTTCACTTCCACTGTAACTTTTTCTAACTTCAAATGTTTTCGGAGCAGCCTCAATTCTGATTGGTTCTATACACTATATATAACCATGAGACTAAACCATTTTTAGGGAGGGGTGAGAGAGGAAATTTGGAAAACTTCTTTAACTAGCCTAAAGTGCATGTTTTTGTGGTTTTCATTAAACTCTCAGGCATACAAATGTATATACTATATTGATTCATAGGAGTAGGGGAAAATATAGAATGGATTTAGTAGGGAGGCTTTGTACATTCAGTTCAAAAGCACATCACGCTAGCTTTGATGTCAGTGTATCTTACAAGAACATGACAATATGGTCTTTTTGTTATTATAATTAGAGATCATGTGCAAAAAGGAGCTTTTGATAAATTGTAATGTTATAACCGTCTTGATGCTATAGTATGTGGCGACACAGCATGAAATGACCTGCATTTCATTTTGTACTTTTTTTCCACAGCCAAAGCAGCCAAATACGGAGGTGGACTGTCGGGATTCCTGGGAGGAGGTTATCGAGGTACGTGAGAATAATCAGAGTCTGCAGTGAACTGATGAGACAGAATTAATCCCTGCCGCCACATAATCACTGATTTCTCATAATCACTGCTCTCATTTCTGATGTCCTCAACAAAACGTTCTGATCCCAAATCTCACCAAACACTGACCGCCTACTTCTCAAGTTTGGATTTACATGATTCAGTGAACATATGCGAGTTTATAAAACAGAGCCACATTGGGTTTGCGTCTGGATGAGGATCATTCCAAACTCACATTAAGTTCTGACTCCTTTCAGATATGAAACAGACAGATTTCTGAAGGATAAAATCAAATCCCATTCAAAAAAATGTTGTAAGATTGTTACGGTTAGGCAGGGACGAAGAGAGGCCAGGATCTAATTGCAGCAGTTCAAATGAAGAAAGTCCAAATAGGCAAGGAAGATGACAACATAAATGATGACAACTGTCCAAATATAAGAACATAAATGCAACAACTTCAAATCAACAACAGGTGTGTAAAGACAATGACTGACAAAAGAAAACTGAAACACAGGGTATATATACACAGGATAACAAGAGACTAATAAGAAACAGGTGTGAGTAATCAATCACTATGGAAACAAAGGAAAACTGGAACTACATTTATATTTAATCATTTAGCAGACACTTTTATCCAAAGCCACTTACAAATGAGAGCAATAGAAGCAATCAGAGCAGCAACAGGGCAAGTGCTGTGACTAGTCTGTAACTAAACAAAGGAAGTGAAACGTACTTCAAATATATACTTCAAAATAAAAGCCCTTAAACACAAGAGGAAATTGTGACAATGGTACCCTTAACTAACAATAACTAACAATGAGCAGTGCATTTGTTACAGTATTTATTAGTAAATATATAGGGCATTAAAGATGAAGATTCCAAAAGAAAAGTTTATTAAGAATGAGAATCTAGAAGGATATTAAGATATCTTGAATACTTTTAGAGTTACAGGCATGCAAACTTTGGAAAATTAATATTTATGG
Source organism: Paracanthobrama guichenoti (assembly GCA_018749465.1). Classification (NCBI taxonomy): domain Eukaryota; kingdom Metazoa; phylum Chordata; class Actinopteri; order Cypriniformes; family Gobionidae; genus Paracanthobrama; species Paracanthobrama guichenoti. The sequence goes on from CM031957.1 coordinate 3,390,313, forward strand.
CACTCAGGTATGTTCTATGCAATATATTTTTTTGTATTAAATATTGCAATATTATTTTTTTCTTCAGATATTCCTTTTTAAAAGAAAAAAAAAGGATCAGATGCATGCAAAGTGACCCACATTTGGTTTTTGACCACTGAAAATGTGTACAATTTACCAGTTTACTCATGGAGCCACATTAACATGTCCATATCTCTAGGATTGAACCATCGAGGGCCTTTAAAACGAAGATACCAAACGGAAAGTTTGTTAAGAACCAGAATCTAAAAGGATATTGAGCTATCTTTAATACTTCTTGAATTACAGGCATGCAAACGTGACAGGCTGTCACCGTTGGAATATAATGAAACAAAGATTGCTAAAGTCAACAGATTTTACTAATAGACCTACCAATCTCTGTGTAACAATAAAATAATGATGCTGCCATCTTTCTAAAGTCATTTTTACACCCCTGTAAATTGGCTCCAAATCTGAAAAAATTGTAATTTTGACCCCCCTCTACAAAACAGTGGATTACTCAGTAAATATACATCTGTGACATTTAATATTTTCATCACTATTTATGTTTCTCTTACTACAGGAAAATATCAACAAAATAAAAAATTTGAGCCGCGGACCTCTGGTTGAGTTGACATGAAATTACCCAGCTGTTCATTAGCTTTGTTTCCATCAACTTATTTTTATCTGCATTTTGGGATATTGCATAAAAAACTACTAGATGGAAATGCCAATATGCGCTTAAATCTTAAAAATGTGCACAAAAAACTGAAGTGCTCGCTTGAGTTGAATAAATTTTTTATCCGATAAGAAAACATGGAAAGAAAACAACGTTTACTGAATAAATTATTCGATGCACATCAAAAAAATCATGTGACTTTGCGCGATGGGACGGCATAACTGGACTAACCAGCTGACCGATCTCATTGCACAGCACCTGAAATGCAGTTTTGGTTGTTCTGAAAGTGCCTGAGCAAAGTCTGTCGTCAAAGTGTTTTGGTTTAAATACTTTCCAGAACTGTTTTACATGACTGTGTTCCCCAAACAGCAGACTCCGAAATGCATTTATTGTGTTTTGTCTGAGCGCTCTGAGGCACAAGTAATTTATATAAATACAATTATTATATATTCTACTTTTCTTAGTGATATTTGGCAGCAGTTTATCTGGAAGTGACAATTTTGTTCTCTTCGACTCAATGGATGATAATGCTGCTTTATTCGCAAATGTTTAATGCGATATCCCCATTTTGCGCATTAAGTTAAATTCCCAACTTTGGATGGAAACGTAGCTATTGTTAGTTCATGCTAGCTAATGGAAATCAACAAATGGAACCGTATAGTAAAGTGTTACCAAATCTTGTTTCAGCCACAAAGCATCTTGTCGTTTCACGTCTCAAGGGTTAGTTCACCCAAAAATTCTTTCATCCCCCTCATGTCGTTCCAAACCCACCCGGCTTTCGTCCATCTTCGGGAAACCAAACAAAGTCATTTGTAGCATTTCATGTGCGCTGAGGCTTCGTCTCACGTGTGGTGTCGTTCTGCAGGTGGAGCGGGATGCCAAGGAAAATACTGCGGGAGAAGAAAGTAAACGATCTCTTCAGATGTGAAGTGACCTCAAGAAACATGGTGCTACTGCATGCTCTAGAATGTACTTTTGATACTCAAACAAACAATCCCATCATGCACAAGTGTTATGTTTTGTATTGATAGTAAATATTTGTAACAAATCCAAATCCATGAAACATCTAGTGTTTTGTGGCATTAATTCCAATCCTGATTGTTTATGGCACATTCCATCATGTTACTGTTTCCTGTTGTAGGGTTGCATATATAACCGGGTTCATTAGATGCCAATGCTATTTGTGTAAATGTAAAGGTTTTAAGCACCGACCTCTTTGTTTTGGAGTTCACCCAAAGCTCTTTTGTTCAGTTGCAGTCATGATCTAGCTCTCTAGACTCTTAAAACAATGGCATTTCTTGCCAACGTACGTAGTGTCTTGCCTGCACAAGATGTTTTCCCGTCCTTGCCGTTTAGAGTAAGTGAAAGCATTGAGCTCCAGGAGTCCTGTCATACTGCTGATTAAACTCTGGGTTGAAACACTTCACATCTGGCCGTGCTTCAGCTTAGCGGTTTGCTTTTTATTTTTGACCCTTCACCAGCTTTCTGTGCAGACAAGCCAGTCCCGTATGGGTGAATCCCCTCCAAAAAAGAATAAAGAAAATTATGCCTATTTTTAGGAGACAACTAAGCAAATCTTATTACAGTAATGCGTTCTGAGCTTTACTTTTGAGGGGTTGTTTTGTAATTATTTGTAATCAATAATTATGCTCAATGGTAATGTTATATTCTCATTACTGTAATACAATCATTTGTATTTAATGTTCTTGACATGTTTTGTGAGATTCGCCCCCTCATGAATCATTAGCGAGCATCTTTTGATTTGAGACACTCCACCCATGTTTTTATAAGTAGGCCATAATATGCATGCAAATGCATTTAAATACATTATGCAGAGAGAGCTTTGTGGATGGCTGAACGAACGTATCGCAACATTCATTCCTGCACACCGTGTGAAGTATGAAGAGCTTTGCTCTGATTATGCTAAGAACAAGCAGAAGTGAACGACGGCTTGTGTCTAATATCAATCACCTTGTGGAAATCTATTTTGGTATCTATCCGGTGAAGGGAACAAACTGAAAGTAAACGTGTAAAATAGTAATCATTATGTACATTATGTATGTTTAAACCTGGAAGATTAACAGATGTGCTTATGTTTATCCCTGGACCCGGGGACTACAGGTGCTTCCATCATTTGACCGAGAATGTGTTTCTTTAATCATTGTGTATTCACATAGAATTAGTTTATATATATAAATACATACATAAATCATATGCGTACAGTAGGTTGGATCATTATCAACAGGTTACTTTGCCTTATGTTGTTTGTTTTGCACCATTTGAACTTGACATGTTGACCAATTATCAAGTTTGTACACATCATATGACAATAACTTTTCTTTTTTGCTTTAAATAGCTTATGCATTGTAGTCAATGTGGAACTTGCAAAACTGTGTGTGATATTTTAAGATGTGAGTGACTGTGTGTAGGTTATGTACGTAAATCCCCCCGAACTCTGTGTGTGTGTGTGTGTGTGTGTGTGTGTGTGTCCGTCCCAAAAGCCTCACTAGCCAATGTATTATCAAACATATAATGTGTCAGTTTTTGCTATATTTGGTTGATACTGTTTTTCGATCCATCTGGACACTTTATCATGTATTAATATACCTGGTGCTGTATTTGACCTGCCTGTGAGCCCTACCAGGTCTTCTCTATTGTGCCGTAGGATTTCCATCTTATTTAAATAAAGGGGCGGGGCTATTGCACTTTTTCCACAACCTATATTCTGACTAGTTCCCGGAAATCCCGGCATTTTACCTGCTCTAGTGAAAAAGGAAATAAAATATTTTAAATAAATATAAAAAAAAAAACAAGTGTCTCTTGGTATACATGATTGTGTCAAATGATGAATACATGTTTTTTTGTTGTTGTCAGAGTATACTAAAGCACTGAGCCCCAAGAAACCATGGCTTACAGTGATTTTAGGACAACTAAGGGATGTTGCGTCTTGCCTAAAACCCCCTCAGCTGTTCAGAAAACACGGCTTCACAGGATTATTACTTTTACATTAAACACTTACAACATACACTCACCTAAAGGATTATTAGGAACACCTGTTCAATTTCTCATTAATGCAATTATCTAATAAACCAATCACATGGCAGTTGCTTCAGTGCATTTAGGGGTGTGGTCCTGGTCAAGACAATCTCCTGAACTCCAAACTGAATGTCAGAATGGGAAAGAAAGGTGATTTAAGCAATTTTGAGCGTGGCATGGTTGTTGGTGCCAGACGGGCCGGTCTGAGTATTTCACAATCTGCTCAGTTACTGGGATTTTCACACACAACCATTTCTAGGGTTTACAAAGAATGTTGTGAAAAGGGAAAAACATCCAGTATGCGGCAGTCCTGTGGGCGAAAAATGCCTTGTTGATGCTAGAGGTCAGAGGAGAATGGGCAGACTGATTCAAGCTGATAGAAGAGCAACTTTGACTGAAATAACCACTCGTTACAACCGAGGTATGCAGCAAAGCATTTGTGAAGCCACAACACGCACAACCTTGAGGCGGATGGCCTACAACAGCAGAAGACCCCACCGGGTACCACTCATCTCCACTACAAATAGGAAAAAGAGGCTACAATTTGCACGAGCTCACCAAAATTGGACAACTGAAGACTGGAAAAATGTTGCCTGGTCTGATGAGTCTCGATTTCTGTTGAGACATTCAGATGGTAGATTCAGAATTTGGCGTAAACAGAATGAGAACATGGATCCATCATGCCTTGTTACCACTGTGCAGGCTGCTGGTGGTGGTGTAATGGTGTGGGGGATGTTTTCTTGGCACACTTTAGGCCCCTTAGTGCCAATTAGGCATCGTTTAAATGCCACGGCCTACCTGAGTATTGTTTCTGACCATGTCCATCCCTTTATGTCCACCATGTACCCATTCGCTGATGGGTACTTCCAGCAGGATAATGCACCATGTCACAAAGCTCGAATCATTTCAAATTGGTTTCTTGAACATGACAATGAGTTCACTGTACTAAAATGGCCCCCACAGTCACCAGATCTCAACCCAATAGAGCATCTTTGGGATGTGGTGGAACGGGAGCTTCGTTCCCTGGATGTGCGTCCCACAAATCTCCATCAACTGCAAGATGCTATCCTATCAATATGGGCCAACATTTCTAAAGAATGCTTTCAGCACCTTGTTGAATCAATGCCACGTAGAATTAAGGCAGTTCTGAAGGCAAAAGGGGGTCAAACACAGTATTAGTATGGTGTTCCTAATAATCCTTTAGGTGAGTGTATACCTGCAAGCTTCCATAAAATAAACACACAGCAACAGTAATATTGACGCAATGAGGTCACAGGTGTGTGTTTATAGAGTATTTTACAACAGCGTTGAATGTGCCAATCATAATCCAGGGCTGAAACTATTCATTTGATAAAACAATATACACACTGTAAACAATTGGCATGATCACTAAATATGTTTTATATTACTTCAACTCATCAAAATAAGTTAAGCCAATTTAAACTTTAGTTATACGAGAACTTTTTTTAAGTCAGTTTAATGTTCAGTTTAATAACTTACACCCAAAAGCCAGACAGTTTAAAAAAATACATAAATAAATAAATAATTGATGACAGACATCCGACATGTTTTTTATTAAGTGTATGAACATAGGCTGTCTTGTTATAATATGACTTTTTTTTTTTTTTTATAAAAATGGGTTACACTTTATTTTAAGGTGCCCTTCGCAATTATACAAATACGTAATGGGTAATATTAATTAAAAGCACAATATGTAAGACTTTTGTAATAAAATATCCAAAACCCACTTTATCCAAATTACGGCTCGCCCATTGACGCCTATCAATGACATAATATCTGTGCTATCCTCGGTTTCCGCTTGTAGAAACCATGGCAATACACATGGAAAAATGCGGACATGTTTATTATACAGCATTTAGCACACCGCTGTTGTGTCATTCAGTCATCATGGATCACAATAATTCATTGGTGAGTACAGAAAATCCCCCCCCAAAAAAAACATAAATGTAGATCAACCGAGTAGGGATGTCACAATACCGAAATTTCAGTAGTCGGTACCAATACCATTAAAATTTTACGGTACCAATTTCGATACCACAGCAAAATCTGTTGGAACTATTTTACTATTTTATTTAACTATTTGAAAAAAATATTAAATTCAATGAGTTCATTATTTATGATGACAATTTATAATAATTTATAGTACATTTATAAATAAATAATACATATAAACATTTAAAGGCTACATGCTGTTTAAAAGTAGCGTTTATGAAAAAGATCATGTGAAAAGTAAGTAACCCACTATGCACACCTAATAATAATTATAATAATAATAATTTTAAGAATTATTATTATTAGTGTTTGTATTATAACATTGAGACGTAGCTAAATCTACTGTACAACAGTAGCCTAATATATTTCTGTCAATTTCTTCAAGATAAACCAAACTTTTATTTTGATGGACTGCCATGGAGCGCTTTGAGTTTCTGTGTGTTTATGATATGATGAGAGTTTTCGCGAATGAAACGGTAAATGCTCATGAAGTGACACCAGAGCAGCTTTGGAGATGAAGTTTATGCATTCGCTAAAAAGATAGTGACTGTCACGCGTGTGTGTGTGGCAGATGAAACTGTGCGTCTGCACCATTTATTCACACAGAGACATGCAGAACATGTAGGATTAATATTTAAATAGTCTTTTGCGGTTTAATATTCACAGACACTAGTCTATATTCGGCTACAGTCTGGAGCCCTGCGCTTAGATAAACACAGAAGCAACTGAAAGCAGAGCCTATTAGTGGGTACCGAATATACTAGGTACTACCGGTACTATAGAAATGCTGGTATCTTCACATTTTTTAAATTTCAGTACCGACTTGGTACAGAAATACCGGTACTTGTGACATCCCTATAACCAGTCTAGTATCTCTCACGGAGGAGCTGCGGAAGCATAAAAGGAGGAACGGCGACAGTTGGATGAGAGGATGTTTTGGAGAGTTGGATGTTTTGTTTATGTGTGTGTTACCTTTTACTTTCGGTTTGTTTATTTTATTATTAAAGTGTGTAAAACGTTTGCCGGTTCCCGACTCCTTCTTCCCTGATCCTTTAACCTTGTTATACGGAGAAATAAAATAAGGATCAATATGGCGTGGCGTTTTCAAGATGGAGAAAGCTTTGCAACAAACTTACACAGAAAAAATATTTACCCATTAGTTGCAAATACTGTGGGTTCGTTCAATTTTATTTTTAGTACAAGCGTCATTCCTGTTAAATGACATTTTGGCTTCATAATTTTTGAAAACAATAAATCATGTTTTTCATGTTTTTAGCATTCTACCAAAATAGTGACGTTTAAGATTCAAGAGATTCAAGAGTTTTATTTGTCACATACACAGTTATATACAGAATATACAACCGGCAGTGAAATGTAAACAGGTCCGCTCCATGGACAGTGCAAATTCACAGTTAAAAACACAAGGAAGAAATTATAATAGAAATAGGATATAAAAAAGTACTATATATATATATATATATATATGTCTATATCTGTAGAATTATAAATAATCAAGTCAAGAGAAAAAAGGTAACAAATAAGGATAAAGTGGAATAAAATAATTGAAGTAGACTGTGCAGTGAGTAAACTGTAGACTTATAAATATGTGGTTAACAAATGTATAAAGAGTATAATGTGCAAACAGGTTTATGACAGGTTGTTACACAGTAACAACGAGAACAGAAAGTGCAGTGCAATGACAGTGTATCGATGTTTATCCTGGACGTGAAGTCACGTGATGTTAAGTTCAGGAGTCTGATGGCCTGGGGAAGAAGCTCCTCCTGAGTCTCTCAGTTTTGGCCATCAGGCTTGGAGCGCTTACCAGATGGTAGCAGCGTGAAATGAGGGTTTGCAGGGTGATTAGAGTCCTTGATGATCTTGGTAGCTCTACCTTTGCAGCGTTTGGTGTAGGCGTCCTGCAGAGGCGGAGAGCTGACCCTGAGATACGCTCGGATAAGCGCACTACTCTTTGCAGGGCTTTGCGGTCATGACTGGTGCTGTTCCCATACCACGCTGTGATGCACTGAGTTAAAACACTTTCTATCGCCCCTAAATAGAAAGTTTTCAGGATAGCTGGTGAAACCCTGAATTTCCTCAGCTGGCGCAGGTGGTACAGTCTTTGCCTGGCTTTTTTCACCTGTGTCTGAATGTGAGCAGTCCAGGTCAGGTCCTCGGAGATGTTTACTCCCAGGTACTTGAAGCTGCTCACTCTCTCTACTGGTGACCCGCTGATCATGAGGGGAGTATGTCCGTTGCTGTCTCTTCCTGAAGTCCACAATCATTTCTTTGGTCTTGCCAACATTCAGAGAGAGACAGTTGTCCTGGCACCATGATGTTAGATGCTCCACCTCGTCCAAGTATGCCGTCTCATTGTTGTTGGAAATGAGGCCCAGGACAACAGTATCATCAGCAAATTTGATGATAGAGGTGGAGCTGTGTGTGGACAAACAGTCATGCGTGTAGAGAGAGTAGAGCAGGGGGCTCAGGACACAGCCCTGTGGAGCTCCCACACTCAGGGTGATGGAGGTGGAGGTGGACTGGCCTATTCTCACCACCTGAGGCCTGCCAGTGAGGAAGTCCTCAATCCAGTGGCAGAGAGAAGGATTCAGGCCGAGATCCAGGAGTTTGGAGGTTAGCTTGGTGGGAACTATGGTGTTAAAGGCTGAGCTATAGTCAATAAATAGCAGTCTTACGTAGTTCCCACTTTTGCTGTCGATGTGAGTGAGGAGGAGTGGAGGACATGAGAGATGGCATCTTCAGTCGATCTATTGGGACGATAGGCAAACTGAAGAGGGTCCAAAGTGTCAGGAATGAAGGCGCAAATGGTGTTTTTAATGAGTCTCTCAAAGACCTTCATGACTATAGGCGTGAGAGCCACTGGACGATAGTCATTTAGGCAAGAGGGTTTACTGTTCTTAGGGACAGGGATGATGGTGGATTTTTGAAGGAGGTGGGGACCACAGATGTAGCGAGGACTCATTAAAGATAGATGTAAACAACCCGGTGAGCTGATCAGCACAGGACCGCAGAACACGACCTGAAATACCATCCGGCCCAGCAGCTTTCCTGGCGTCCACACGGCAGAGTGCTCTCCGAACTTCATCCTCCGAGACAGAGATCACGTGATTGTTGCTGCTCTGAGTAATTTCCTCCTCTAACGGCGCCACTTGGCGGAGTCGCGTTGCCGCGGTTACAGTCAAAGCGAGCATAGAAAGAGTTTAACTTCGTTCACGAGCAACGGATCAACGCTTGCCTCTGCAGAGGATTTAGATCCAAAAGAGCAGATGGACCTCAGACCCTGCCACATGCGCGCGAGTCGTTGAGTTGGAAATGAGACTCCACTCGATCTTTATAACGAGTTTTGCGGCTTTAACTGCTCGTCTGAGAGCATAGCAGGACGATCTGTATTCATTCATATTCCCTGAATGGAGACCGGCGTTGTAAAGCAGCAGTGCGTGCGTTCACTGCGCGGATTGAATTGTCCACCACGGTTTCTGATTTGAGAAGGGCGTTATTGTTATTGTTTGCGTGGCTTGCTCTGTAAAGCGTGTTGATGAAGCAAAGCGCCACGTCTGTGAACTTCGCTTACGTCAGCTGAACTTCTTTCGGAACATGTCCCAATCCACATCATCAAGAGCTGCCTGAGCGCGGTCTCTGAGTGGGGTGACCAGCGCTTAACTTCCCGCCTCACGGGGTTCCTGGAGGAGCTTTTGTTTGTATTCGGGAGTGAGGAAAATGGCGGCATGATCCGATTTGCCAAGCGCTGGAAGTGACCGCGCTTTATAGGCGTTCTTAAGCGGAGAGTAGCAGTGATCCAGTGTGTTTGCTCCTCGTGTGGGGCAGGAGGCGTGCTGGTGAAAGTTTGGCAGGACTTTCTTTAGGTTTGCTTTGTTAAAATCGCCGCGACAATGAATGCCAGCGTCGGGATGTTGGTTTATGGCGCCGCTGGCAACATCATGAAGGCCAGATAAAGCCAGCGCTGTGTCTGCCTGCGGTGGGATGTAAGCGGCGGTCGCGACAACCGCAGAAAACTCCCTAGGCAGATAGAATGGGCGGCAGATGATTGTTAAATGTTCCAGATGAGGTGAGCAGGACCGCGAGAGAATGGTGATGTTCCTGGGATCGCACCATTTCTTGTTGATCATGAAACACCTCCACCGCCTTTGGATTTACGGCCTCGGCTGTTCTGTCCATCCGAAAAACAGAAGTTCTCCGGCGGCGTCACAGCTGTGTCGGGACGCGGGCGTGAGCCATGTTTCAGACAAACAATAGATATTACAGTCTCTCATGTCCCGTTGAAAACTTATCCTGGCTCTAAGATCGTCCATCTTATTATCCAAGGATTGAACATTTGCTAGAAGAATGCTCGGGAGAGGAGGTCTGAATGCCCTTTTCCTCAGTCTGTTACGGATACCAGCACGTTTCCCACGGTGTTTCTTTGTTCTACGCCGCTGGCTCTGTCCATTGTTCAACTCGGCGTTCGAAGAATCTAACTATTAGGCATACATATTGGTCAAGCTCAGGGACTCAAAAAATAATAATTATTGGTAGATTGTTCAGACACTGGCCGTGAAGGTGTTCCACCCTGTTAGGAAATATACGTAGTTATCACAAAATGTTAATATTGTAAATGTTAAACAATAATGAGCTTTTCTTGGATAGTATATGTCCCTTATGCCATCATAGTATTTTTTATTTTTTTATTATTCTTGAAACAATAGCAAATCAATTATTGATGAATAGAATGTCTGGATTATTAAGAACAGTTTTGTACAATTTTTTTGCCAACAGGATGGTAAATATTAATAATACAAAAATAAATGAAGTAAATGAAAGAACAAAAACAACAACAACAACAAACTATAGTTTCACATGATTTATATGTATGATTAGAGGCAGTTTAGCATAGTCTATGACATAATGTAAAAATATTTTGAGGTGTTTATAATTTCATGGTTTAGTTCTTGAGGAAGCTGATTACTTTGCACTGAGGACATGATAAAATTGAATGCATATATCAATAAAAAGGTGTGTAAAAAAAAAAAGTATTTTTAATGTCTATTATATCTGTTTAAGTGATAAAGAAGACCTAACTATATAATTTAAGCCATTTCTTAAAAATGTGTGACTCATTTTATAGAAAGCATAAGTAAGTCATAGAGTCATTGTATAACAGGAATGACTCACGATTGTTTTAAATATGTAAAACTGCGCAGCATTAACCCACCAAATCATTTGACAAATAGTCACATATCAGTAACAGGCTAATATAGCATTACATTTAATGTTCCTTGCAGCTAATTCATTACAATGACATCAAATGGTGTGATCAAACGTACAGGTAATACATAAACAAATTAATTTCCTCATCCGTGAACATGATTTGTGAATTCCATAAATCTGTGGATGGTGAAAACTACATCTCCCATCGTTCCACTCTCCTTCGAAGCGTCATCAAGCTTCGCCTTTGTTATTGCTTTGAAAAAGCAAGCTCTAGCTCCGAAAACTTACATATAGTGCCTTTAACAACATGTACTTACTATATAATTAGGGTTAGGGTTGCTTGTAATTATGCATAATTTAGAAGAGTGTTACAGGCACACTGTAAAAGAAAGTGTTACCTACAAAATAATTATTTTTAAGCCCCAAATAAAATGTATATATTTTAATAGACTACATCATGTATTAATAAAGCAAAACAGCCATTATCACTATTGCCCTTGAAATAATTTTAAGTTATTTTATCAAAGTGTAACAACATCAGCGTCACAAAGTATCCAAGTATAAAACATAATTTGACGATGACCTCATTCCAGGGCGATTGTGAAAGCGCATGCGCAGACAACTCCCATTATTTTCCAGGGATAGCGTACAGTTGGCCCGTTTTCCTGGAATCTTACTACGGCGAAGGCTGCTGAAGTTCCTCGGGAAGCGCCCAGCCTCGTCGTCCCACAATGCGCCAGCGGACTCACGCCTACCTACTAGCGTAAAGCTTCCAGCTAATCAGACAGCAGCGTAACGTGTGCGTACGTAATATTCATGAGGCGCGCACCTTTCCCATAGTAGGTGCGTTACACTGGCGGCAGTCTGGCAGCAGCTGGCCGCATTTCTCCAGTGAGCCCGATCGCAGAGGGGAGTTTCTGTTGCGGTCCGAGGCTTGAATGAGGTTGATGCTGCTCTGTTGCACCTGGAAGGACGAACGCATGGGAGAGGAGGAAGGTGAGTCTGTCTGCCTGTGTCATGATAATAAAGAGTCTGGAGGAGCTGCGCATCTTCACCAGATGCTGATGCTGTGCCTGCGCGCGCACAACAACCAGCTTCTTGATTGCCACTAAATGTCCGCTTTAAGGTGTGCTGCTATAGAATGAGCTATTAAAGAAAGCACACCTGTGTTCTGGTGAGTGTTTTCCGCACTGTCCTGCTGCAGTAACACACACACACACACACACACACACACACACACACACACACACACACACACACACACACACACACACACACTCACTCACTAACTAGTGGCATATTCTCTCATTAGGGCTCATTCACTCATGAGTGTATTTTCATCAAACAATCCTGTTGTTCACTTCTTTCTCTCTTACTTCCAACAGTTTAATTTAAAGAGCCAAGATCAGGGTTTGTTAATATTGAAACACAAACACACCATTATCACGTTATGTGGATATGATTTGTGGAAACATTCCTAAAGTACCAAAAAAAGGTACCGTTGGGTGCCAGTACCGAATTTCAGGTATCAAAATGCCCGTCTTGATGAGTGTCCACGTCAACACAGTTGGTTGTGTCTTAAGTGAACGAAAACAGGTAGGATTGACACACATATCGGATGTGTGTCAATATAATGGATCCGTGCATTAGGTCTTTAAAGTGACAGCAGCCTTTTATACCCACCAGGGACATACGGATGTCGGGGATTTTAAAGCGTAATATTGAGATTTCCAGGTTAAAACAAAATGCGTCTGTCTGCTGAGTGTCTTAATGAAGACACCTGTATACTATAACGTTAACTATATAAATATATTAGTGCATAACGTTGCTACCGCAAATGATTTCAGTGAAATACCATTGAAAATCCATCTGGTGATTTCGGTAAAATTATTTTTATTTTTTGTAATATGAGTGGAGAGTTGGAAATTCATCAGACAGAAATGTACCATCATGATGATACGGTGGTACAGTGATACTATATTTATTTCTTTTACATGCTGTTCCAAAGGACATCTAAAACTACATTGTTACGATAAGGTATTTCCAAAATGTTATGGAAGTACAATAGCACAATATTTTTAGTTACATTTTGCATGTTATATGTGATGGTATTCTGGTAAATGATTCATTTGCATCTGGTCCTCATGTGAGGGTGAGTATGTGAATGTGTGTATGGTATTACAGAGAACTTCTCTGTGTGTGTGTGTCTCTGTGTGTGCCTGCCTCTGTCTGTGTGTGTGTGCGTCTGTGTGTGTGCGTCTGTGTGTGTGTGTCTGTGTGTGTGTGTGTGCCTCTGTCTGTGTGTGCCTGCCTCTGTCTGTGTGTGTCTCTGTCTGTGTGTCTCTGTGTGTGTCTCTGTCTGTGTGTGTCTATGTGTCTCTGTGTGTGTGTGTTTCTGTCTGTGTGTGTGTGTCTCTCTGTGTGTGTGTGTGTGTGTGTGTGTGTGTGTGAATGCGTGTGTGTGTCTCTGTCTGTGTGTGTGTGTGTGTGTCTGTATCTGTGTGTGTGTCTCTGTGTGTGTGTGTGTGTGTCTGTGTGTGTGTGTGTGTGTCTCTGTGTGTGTGTGTGTGTCTCTGTGTGTGTCTGTGTGTGTCTCTGTCTGTGTCTCTGTCTGTGTGTGTCTATGTGTCTCTGTGTGTGTGTGTTTCTGTCTGTGTGTGTGTGTCTCTGTGTGTGTGTGTGTGTGTGTGTGTGTGTGTGTGTGTGTGTGTGTGTGTGTGTGTGTGTGTGTGTCTGTATCTGTGTGTGTGTCTCTGTGTGTGTGTGTGTCTCTGTGTGTGTGTGTGTCTCTGTGTGTGTGTGTGTCTGTGTGTGTGTGTGTGTGTGTGTGTGTGTGTGTGTGTGTGTGTGTGTGTGTGTGTGTCTCTGTGTGTGTGTGTGTGTGTGTGTGTGTGTGTGTGTGTGTGTGTGTGTGTGTGTGTGTGTGTGTGTGTGTGTGTGTGTGTGTGTGTGTGTGTGTGTGTGTCTCTGTGTGTGTGTGTGTGTGTCTCTGTGTGTGTGTGTGTGTGTGTGTGTGTGTGTGTGTGTGTCTCTGTGTGTGTGTGTGTCTGTGTGTGTGCCTCTGTGTGTGTGTGTGTGTCTCTGTGTGTGTCTCTGTCTGTGTGTGTGTGCGTGTGTGTGTCTGTGCGTGTGTGTGTCTGTGCGTGTGTGTGTCTGTGCGTGCGTGTGTGTGTGTGTGCGTGCGCGTCTGTGTGTGTTTGTGTGTGGCAGACACACATTGATGTGGGCTGATGGAGTGAATGTGGTTTGGTCTGTCAGACGCCACACGTCCGTCACTGATGGAGGGAGTCATCGACTCGCTGTCCGTCACATTACACACCTCTGGTTTAACACTCATGCAAAGACACAGAGCGGTTTACAGAGAGATGCACAACAACTCGACTGATAAAAATGTCTGTTTCTGATGAATATAGTAAGACTGTCTGCTCAACATAGCTCGATGCAGTTTCACTGAGCCCAGCTCCTCTGCTACAAACTGTCCAGAAAGACGCCACTAGAGCCTGTGTTAGATACACCACATAAAGAGTGTGGAAGATTTGTTTTTTATGAGCATTTATTTAAATGTTAGCTGCTTTAGCAAAGTCTTGAATGTTCATTTGACTGTTTTTTGGATGATCTGCTGTAGTAAGCGGTCGAATATCAGAGACGATGAAGAATAAAGAGTTTGTCAGGGAATCCTCACATCTCGTCATCGCGTTCATTGTGAATGAACTACAGTGAAGGTTCATTGGTGAAATGGGACACATTCACCACACCATCACTTTATCATTCAGTATTAACAGAATGATAAACAAAATGCGGTAACACTTTATTTAACAGTCTCTTTTACAAATCATGAACTTATTATAGTAATAAATACAAATTATGCATAATTACAAACACATTATTACTCGGTACTTATTTTCCATATTCCAAATGCAAAAAACGGACTGACACTCCACACCTAAAATACCCATGGCATGTGTTTGCAGTCTGTTGTTATATCAGTTCTGCGCATGTCCAGTGTCCAACTCAGTGAGGTTGATCTTGACACCCTGAGCTGATCTGTGATTGCAAAAATGAAAACAAAATGGATTTTTATGTTGATTGTATTTAGTATGAATAATTGATGAATCATTGATTGGTCAATCCAAGAGGTCATGCGTTTCAAA
Source organism: Paracanthobrama guichenoti (assembly GCA_018749465.1). NCBI lineage: Eukaryota > Metazoa > Chordata > Actinopteri > Cypriniformes > Gobionidae > Paracanthobrama > Paracanthobrama guichenoti. The sequence continues at coordinate 3,405,412 of CM031957.1, forward strand.
AGTCTGCCGATCATCACTGAGCTGCAAGGTGTTCATCCAGATCTGTAGTTTCCGGTATTTATAATGTGTATAATAATCTGTAACTGTTTAAGTTTATTGAGATTAATATATAATTTATATTGTACACTCACCTAAAGGATTATTAGGAACACCTGTTCAATTTCTCATTAATGCAATTATCTGATCAACCAATCACATGGCAGTTGCTTCAATGCATTTAGGGGTGTGGTCCTGGTCAAGACAATCTCCTGAACTCCAAACTGAATGTCAGAATGGGAAAGAAATGTGATTTAAGCAATTTTGAGCGTGGCATGGTTGTTGGTGCCAGACGGGCCGGTCTGAGTATTTCACAATCTGCTCAGTTACTGGGATTTTCACACACAACCATTTCTAGGGTTTACAAAGAATGGCGTGAAAAGGGAAAAACATCCAGTATGCGGCAGTCCTGTGGGCGAAAATGCCTTGTTGATGCTAGAGGTCAGAGGAGAATGGGCCGACTGATTCAAGCTGATAGAAGAGCAACTTTGACTGAAATAACCACACGTTACAACTGAGGTATGCAGCAAAGCATTTGTGAAGCCACAACATGCACAACCTTGAGGCGGATGGGCTACAACAGCAGAAGACCCCACCGGGTACCACTCATCTCCACTACAAATAGGAAAAAGAGGCTACAATTTGCACAAGCTCACCAAAATTGGAAAAATGTTGCTTTCATTATGCTTTCAGCACCTTGTTAAATCAATGCCATGTAGAATTAAGACAGTTCTGAAGGGCGAAAGGGGGTCAAACAGAGTATTAGTATGGTGTTCCTAATAATCCTTTAGGTGAGTGTATATGAATATTTTATATATAAACATATTTTCTTAAATATATACATGCATGTTTGTGTATTTAAATACATAATTATACACAGTACACACATTATGTAAACAAACTTTTATTTCAGATGCGATTAATTGTTTGACATCACTAATATTTTTATAGCTATATGTAAAAAGTAATAGTGCCGTCAAGGATAATGAGTTCAGTTGAAAATAATTAAACGTTAAACGGCTTTAAATATATTTATTACATTTTGTCATAACTGCTTCATTCTGTTCTGTATGAAGTCAGTTAGTAAAAGAACGGCTGATTAATTTATAACTTTAAAGAGAACACATTCCTTTTACAAAGTCTTGATTTTGTTTTTAGGCTCTACTTGGTTTTCATGCTTGAATGTTCAAAAACACATTATTTTTCCCATATTCCCCATTGTTGCAGCTCCTCTCTTCCTAGTCTGTCAGTATTAGACAAACTTCACTATGGCTATGTTTATAAATCCACGTTTATCATAATCACAGCTATATGAATGTGTAAATGTCTGCTCAAATAATTAAGATGTTAATCATGCAAGAAAACCTTGTGCTTTGGTCATCTGAAAACACTTATTTAGACATGTTTTATTTAATGAGTACATTATGCACACATTTTAATAAATACGTTCGTTGACTTAAGACATTAAACATAAAACACTCTTGTTCGCCACCTGCTGGCATATTTATGTAATATTAAAAAATGGTTACTGAACAATCTGTGTATCATTCGTTCAGTCGTTTTTTTTTTTTTTTTTAATGTAATATTGAAAGTAGAAAAATGATAAAACAGATTTTAGTTTTTCATTTTTCCAGAAAAACTAAACAACGAGATTTCAGCTTGATTTTTCGTTCAGAGGTAGAAAAATGAATAAACAGTTTAACTATTCGATTTCGATTCAATATTCCGTCATCTGTTCTTCCTCAGCTCCGCGCAGCAGAATAAAAGTCCTGCGCTGCTACAGCTGTACGGATTCTTTACGTGTGTATTGCAGCTACATTTCATATTTTTCTCATCAAACAACCAGACTAACGAATGGCTCGACACAACCCGTCCCGGGGCAGAGCCTAGACAGGGCTTTCTTCTGTGTAGATAGAAATTCACCTCTTTGCATCACCTGGCAGGATATACGACAGCTGTCATAGCCTACCTTGGTTAAGTAAATAAAATAAAGTACAAACCCGATTCTAAAAAAAGTTGGGACACTGTACAAATTGTGAATAAAAACAGAATGCAATGATGTGGAAGTTTCAAATTTCAATATTTTATTCAGAATACAACATAGATGACATATCAAATGTTTAAACTGAGAAAATGTATCATTTTAAGGGAAAAATAAGTTGATTTTAAATTTCATGGCATCAACACATCTCAAAAAAGTTGGGACAAGGCCATGTTTCCCACTGTGTGGCATCCCCTCTTCTTTTGATAACAGTCTGCAAACGTCTGGGGACTGAGGAGACAAGTTGCTCAAGTTTGGGAATAGGAATGTTGTCCCATTCTTGTCTAATACAGGCTTCTAGTTGCTCAGCTGTCTAAGGTCTTCTTTGTCACATCTTCCTCTTTATGATGCACCAAATGTTTTCTATGGGTGAAAGATCTGGACTGCAGGCTGGCCATTTCAGTACCCGGATCCTTCTTCTACACAGCCATGATGTTGTAATTGATGCAGTATGTGTTCTGGCATTGTCATGTTGGAAAATGCAAGGTCTTCCCTGAAAGAGACGACGTCTGGATGGGAGCATATGTTGTTCTAGAACTTGGATATACCTTTCAGCATTGATGGTGCCTTTCCAGATGTGTAAGCTGCTCATGCCACACGCACTCATGCAACCCCATCCCATCAGAGATGCAGGCTTCTGAACTGAGCGCTGATAACAACTTGGGTTGTCCTTGTCCTCTTTAGTCCGGATGACATGGCGTCCCAGTTTTCCAAAAAGAACTTCAAATTTTGATTGGTCTTACCACAGAACAGTTTTCCACTTTGCCACAGTCCATTTTAAATGAGCCTTGGCCCAGAGAAAACGCCTGCGCTTCTGGATCATGTTTAGATATGGCTTCTTTTTGACCTATAGAGTTTTAGCGGCAACGGCGAATGGCACGGTGGATTGTGTTCACCAACAATGTTTTCTGGAAGTATTCCTGAGCCCATGTTGTGATTTCCATTACAGTAGCATTCCTGTATGTGATGCAGTGCCGTCTAAGGGCCGAAGATCACGGGCATCCAGTATGGTTTTCGGCCTTGACCCTTACGCACAGAGATTGTTCCAGATTCTCTGAATCTTTGGATGATATTATGCACTGTAGATGATGAGAACTTCAAACTCTTTGCAATTTTTCTCTGAGAAACTCCTTTCTGATATTGCTCCAGTATTTTTGGCCGCAGCATTGGGGAATTGGTGATCCTCTGCCCATCTTGACTTCTGAGAGACACTGCCACACTGAGAGGCTCTTTTTATACCCAATCATGTTGCCAATTGACCTAATAAGTTGCAAATTGGTCCTCCAGCTGTTCCTTATATGCACATTTAACTTTTCCAGCCTCTTATTGCTACCTGTCCCAACTTTTTTGGAATGTGTAGCTCTCATGAAATCCAAAATGAGCCAATATTTGGCATGACATTTCTAAATGTCTCACTTTCAACATTTGATATGTTATTTATATTCTATTCTGAATAAAATATAAGTTTATGAGATTTGTAAATTATTGCATTCCTTTTTTATTCACAATTTGTACAGTGTCCCAACTTTTTTGGAATCGGGTTTGTATATAAATATGCCTTGTGTTTTATTAAAATTTACTATAATTGATATCTCAAAAGGATGCTTATGCGCAAGCTTCTGCACACTTCTACACCGGACTGCAACACAAGATTTTCATTAAAGCCTGTAATAACTTGCCATTTCGGTTTGTTTCTCACCAGAGCGCTTGGAATGTATAGCATATAGAGTTACATAGTATTTGCATTTTTGCAAAAAAACCCCCAAAAAAACCAAAGGAAAATGCGAGCAGGACCTGTGTGTGTGTGTGTGTGTGTGTGTGTGTGTGTGTTTGTTTCGAAAAAAGAAGGTAATAAGCAGAACAACATCAAGGCAGTTCACACAGTTCCAATAAATTGCGATGGGTTAAATAAACTTAATAAACTAAATAAATAGATAAACACACGAGTCAGGTGCAGACCACAGTGTTCAGGAAATACGCAGCAGTTATTACTTTGAGTTTATTTCATATTAGTGAATTTGTCTACACCAAATTAAATCTCCAATGACCCCCTTATAATTAGGCTATAACAGTGATTAAGCTCAAAGTTAATGTGGGTGGGAGTAATGAACACAATATATATAATGCATCCTATGCATTTTGTAATAATACAGCACATTTTATAATTGGCCGTATTTGCCAGAAAAGTCGCATGGAGTGTAATTCACAAGACACCAGGTCATGGTGAGAGAGAAGCAAGCGAACATTGCATTGTAGTAAAATCTGCGTTTTATTATTAGCCTACATTCAGAAGTAGTGTAACACACCAGCAAATAAAATACAACATTAACATTATAAACACTATTAACACGTGGCTGTGCATATTTTACTTCCCCTCACTGTATGACAAGTGCTTAAATGAATGGTATTCAGAAAACAATATAATAAAAATATATAAATATATTGCCATATAATAAAAATACATAGAAGCCTAGCCTATATAAAAATACATTGTGCCATTTATTACAAACAACGTTTATTTTAAACACCAAACCTAAATGTATTTATTTAAATTGAAACTGTATCAACGTTGGGCTCGTGCATCTCATTCGGTCCAAAGTTTCCACATTTGCAATGTAACATTTGGATGATATTATACTATTTATGTAAAGAAGACTTCGTACTTCAGTCGAGTCCCATACGCGTATATAGGCTAAATCGGCATCTTCACATGATATGAGTTTGGAATAAGCACTGACTGGCACAGCCTTAATATTGTACAATAGACAAATTAAATTAAGCAGAATACTTTTTATATGTTTGGCTTTACAGTCCGGAAAATACGGTAGGATAAAGCAAATTATTCGGACCCCCCTGGCACTTTGCTGGTCTACACAGAAGAAAGCCCTGTCTAGGCTCTGCCCCGGGACGGGTTGTGTCGAGCCATTCGTTAGTCTGGTTGTTTGATGAGAAAAATATGAAATGTAGCTGCAATACACACGTAAAGAATCCGTACAGCTGTAGCAGCGCAGGACTTTTATTCTGCTGCGCGGAGCTGAGGAAGAACAGATGACGAAATAGTTTGATCTTCGGCTGACCAATCAGCAGAAAGGGCCGTATAATTCCCGGCCCCGTGTAGAAATCGAATATTTAAACTGTTTATTCATTTTTCTACCTCTGAACGAAAAACGAAAAATCAAGCCGAAATCTCGTTGTTTAGTTTTTCTGGAAAAAGCGAAAAAACTGTTTTATCATTTTTCACTTTCAAAAAAAACAAACAAACAAAAAAACGACTGAACGAATGATACACGGATTCTGAACGAATCATTTTGGTGAACGAACTGAAAATGAACAAATCTCTTGAAAGAATCAATTTCCACCACTAGTCAGTAATGCTCTGTCTAGTTCCTGTCTCTATGAAGCCCCTCCTTCTGAAAAGCACAATATGCTCTTATTGGTTGGCTGGATCAGTGTGTTGTGATTGGTCAAACGCTTTGAGTGTGAAATGTCCCACCCCTTCCCATAACTGTGAGTTTCAACCAAACCTGTAGCACTCCTCTCAGAAACTGAAGCCTCTACGCCTCGATCGCCCCCCCCGGTGGCCGGTCCCAGTATAGGTCATAACCCCCGCCCCTCCGTGTTTTCTAATGGACGCGAGACCAACTAAACAATCAAATTACACTTCAAATAATTTTTTCCCAAAGTTGGTTTCTGTCATTTGTAGGCAGGTTTTATCATGATGATTTCATTTCAAGTGTTTGTTCTTTACATAAGTTTAGTTTTAGTTAGTTATTTGATACTATAAAAACAGGAGTGTGACGTTATGATTGACAGCTGAGATTGATGGCTTCTCTGAATGACTTTTTTCAGGATTTTTGGGAGGAGATTGGAGCTTTAGCTTTAATTTTGACATTTCCATAACTGTTTATTTCACACCGACATAATGAATTGTTCTGCATCTGCGAGAGTGTGGGCGGGATTTTGATATCGTGCCCTTTACTTCCTGCTCTCTACTGCGCAGACTCTGGTCCTGAGATCTCTACTGCGCAGACTCGGTCCCAAATCTGCGCAAGATGTCAGTGCCGTATTCGAACCTCTGGAGGCTTCAATAACTTCAACTTCAGACAATGAAGTTGCGTCGTCCATATTTTTTTACGGTCTATGGTTTCAACACACTACTGACTAACTCAACCAGGCACGCCCCTTTATTCTGCGTATTAGTTATGTAAATGAGTCAAGTCAAGAGTTTTATTTGTCACATACACAGTTATATACAGAATATACAACCGGCAGTGAAATGTAAACCGGTCCGCTCCATGGACAGTGCAAATTCACGGTTAAAAACACAGATGAGGAATATTGTTATGTGTTGGTTCCCGGAAGAAAACTCAAGACTACAATGGAGGAGTTTCAGGGAGTTCAGAAACACTGACACTGATATAGAGAAGAACTCCCGCTGGAGGGACTTTGTGCTTTGGATCTTTGCAGAGCTTTTTCATGCTCAAACAGCAACATTACACACTAAAGAAAGATGAAAAAATCATAATATGTCCTCTTTAGTCTATATGAGACATTTAACAAAAGTCATTGCAAATATTGTCAGCATCTTAACAGTTAAGAAATATCATAAATGATAAGGCCAGCAGTGGTGGAGTGCTACAGATTAAATATATTTGATTTATTATTCAATGGCAAGGTGCACATTTGTAAAAATATTTCGAGGCATATTTCAGCATTCATTTCACATTTAGGCTTAGTTCACTTCAGAATTAAAATTTGTAAAGGTTTTTGAGGAAAACATTCCAGGATTTTTCTCTATATTAGGGCTGGGTATTGACAAATTTCTCACGATTCAATTTGATTCAATATCGATTACTGTGGTAGTCTGTTGGTACTACATTACTAATATTAAAGACAAACATAAATTACACTCAACTTAATCAAGTACATAATCATTTCTACTCTAATTTGTTTTTGGAAATTTTTTTGACATTTAAATGGTGGCAGTCATACAAACTTTACTGATAATTCAAACCCGCATTAATATTGAAGAACATATTGGAGAACAGTTATAATGAATAAGTAATGTGGTGCATACATTTATCAAAATGCTCATCTCTAGAGTTTTCTAGCTGACTAATGAGTTTATGGAAGTGACGTTACATGACATTGTTTACAAGCTGTTTTACTGGCGTCTAGCTGTTGTAACAGTGATTGAGTGATTGTGTGACGATACAGATTTTGGAAAGTTGTAATGTATCTTTTAACATACTTCAGATGTTCATTCATGTTTATTTCACACTGTAACTGGTATTAAGGCAGAGGAGATGATCAGTTCACGTGCACTTTGTGCTGCCGCTTCTCTTGAGCTGAGGTGCTACTACGATCTGTCACGCCACAATAAATAGCGCCAAAACTGTATTCATCTGAAACTTTGTTTCATATCAGAAACTTCACCGGGGACCAACGGGTTGAAGGTCCACATTGCAGTTTCAAAGAGCTGGGAATAAGACGAGGAATAAGGGTCTTATCTAGCCAAACCATCAGTCATTTTCTAAACAAAATAAAAAGAGCATTTGTGGTTAAAAAGTATATAAATGTTTGTCTTGCACTCGCTCTCTGTCTGTGATGTGCCATGAATTACGTAATGACGTCGGAAAGGTCATAAGTGGAAGTACCGACCCAGTGCCGGAAAACTCATCTCATTTCACCTCCAACTTCAAAATCATCCGACATCGTTGTTTTATCTTTTTTTGTTGTCGTAAAGGCCGTTTGATTTAGTCTTTGCATGTTCGCTTTAACACTGGGTCTGTACTTCCACCTACGTCACACTTGACCTTTCCAACATGACTACGTAATATGTGGCGCATCACAGAGCAGTGCAAGATGAGCATTTGTGATTTAAAAAATATATAAATGTTTTTTTTTTTTTTTCTTAAATGGCGATGGTTTGGCTAGATAAGACCCTCTTCCTCAGCTGGGATCGCGCAGAAGAAGGAAGAAGAAGCCCTTCCTTTGAAACTGCATTGATTTGGACCTTCAACCCGTTGTGGAGAAAAATCCTGGAATGTTTTCCTCAAAAACTTAATTTATTTTCGGCTGAAGAAAGAAAGACATGAACATCTTGGATGGCATGGGGGTGAGTAAATTATCAGGACATTTTGATTCTGAAGTGAACTAATCCTTTAACTATTTATTGTTTTAATCAACTGATAGCCCTAAAAAGCAGTTTGACTTCCTGTGAATAAATCTCTGCATGTAGATGCACTGGAAGCATCTGAGCCGTAATAATAATCGGAACGTGGAAACAGTATAACAGTCCTTTGACTTACCTTTGTGGAAAAGAGAAATGTCAAGTTTTTATTAGGGAAAGACTGACACATTGTTCATGCTAATTAAACTTTTGCTATCCAACCAAGATTATCAGCATTGGTTAACAAACGCAGTCCGGGTTCTAAAACCTACCAGCATTTTCTGTTTTCAAAAAAGAAAAATAAGAAATTATATTTTGCATATAAGACCATTTGGTTATTTTTCAGTATGGCATTACTTGGATGATGTTAGTGACTGTTTTTTGCTGTGTTTGTGTTGTTTAGCCGGAGGGAGGTTGCCGGAGTGTGCGGGGTGCAGACGGCTCATCTATGATGAACAGTACCTACAGGCCCTCAACACAGACTGGCACACGCTGTGTTTCAGGTAAGAATGCTTTCTTGTTTGGTACCATATCAGAGCTCGCCTTGAGCATCAATGACCGCTCAACATCTGTGTGCCCTGCTTACTGCGTGCCATGCTATCTAATGAATCCTAGCCTGTTCCCAATCTGTTTAGTAACTATGCTTTCAAATCTTAAATCGAGAATTATGATCGGAAGTTATTCTCTGAGTTTGCAACTCACTAAATCTGCACTGCATTTGCATTTCACCCAAGTTGTGAATTTGGAGTATACTTTGAATGTGACAAGGCCTTCAAAGTCTGATGAAGCTTTCACTGAACAAAGTCCCTCAGAGTGAAAAGCATTTTACATACTGAGAAAAAAACATCCAAGATGGTGGACAGTAGAGCTGCACGATTCTGGATAAATTGAGAATCTATTTAAAGTAGAAATCTTGATTCTCCCACGATTCTGAACAGACAACTACAACATGTAATTTACTTGAGGTTCTGATAAAATGTTAACTGCTGCATTTTAAACCTATCAAAGGTGTAAAAACAAGAATGATTCATTGGGCCCTATTTTACCCATCTGAGCGCATGGCGCATGTGCACTTCGGGCGTATCCAAATCCACTTTTGCTAGTTTAAGGACAGAAAAAATGGTCGGTGCACCAGACACATGGTCCAAAAGGGTTGCACCTCGTCTCTTAATGAGTCATGGGTGTGTTTTTGGGTGTAACTTGCAATAAACCAGTCAGAGTCTCATCTCCCATTCCCTTTAAAAGCCAGTTGTGCTTGCACCATGGCGAATTCGCTATTTACATGGAGGAATTTGCAATCAAGGGTGAGGAGCACCAAATTTCTGGATGTACATATCACAGAAGACCTCTCCTGGACCGCCAACACCACAGCACTGACCAAGAAAGCACAGCAGCGACTCTACTTTCTCCGCAAGCTGAGAAGAGCCGGAGCCCCAGCCATCATGCGCACCTTCTACAGAGGCACCATCGAGAGCATTCTGACCAGCTGCATCACTGTGTGGTACGGCGCCTGCAACTTCACTTCAGCGCATAGTGAGAGCAGCTGAGAAGATCGTTGGTGTCTCTCTCCCACCCCTCCAGGACATTTATAACTCCCGCCTCTCCCACAAAGCCCTCATCATTGCGAGAGACCCCACCCACCCATCGCACAGCCTCTTCAGTCTGCTGCCATCAGGGAGGAGGCTACGCAGTCTCCAAGCAAGGACCAGCAGACTGAAGGACAGCTTCATTCCCCAAGCTGTCAGGGCATTGAACTCCCTCCCGACTCTGCCGACTCTCCCCTCTTCCGCCCCACGCACCTGATCTGGGAATCACCCCCAGTTCTCCTCCCTTCATCTACCTCATATATTGTCTCTCTGAGGAATTGGTCTCCCCTCTACAGACTCTTTTTTGCACACACTCTTATAATTTTATACCTGCACTGACTTAAAATCTGAAATTGCACTATTGTTACTATTGTTTGCACTATTTTGCCATCGCCACTTTACCTCTATAATTCACTTTATCCATCTTTTTTTAATCTTTCTTCTGTTGTTGTTACTGTTAAACTTTTGTTGTTATTGTTATTGTTTTGTTGTTGTTAGGCACCTAGGGTCTGAGAGTCATAGAATTTCAATTCTCTGTATGTATGTACTGTACGTATGGCAGAATTGACAATAAAGCTGACTTTGACTTTTGACTTTTGATCAGAAAAACTGAATGCTTCTCCAGAGATGAAAATGTTTGTGTGCTGCTGCGTGTCGCTGTGTGTGTAATAATCAGAGTGTACGCATGTTGTGCACCACCTATAGGCTCATATTACTAACACACCCTTTAAATAACACAAAAAAATACTGCGCTATTGACTTTAGAGCAGGTTTGTGTTGGTCAATGGTACAGTCATTTTCAGTTCCTCAAAATGGCAACGCTCCAACAGTGCTCCTGAACACACCTGGTTTTCAGACCATCACGCCCATGGGTGAACAGATGGTGTGAGTGCATTTGCTATTTAAACATCGTGGAGCTGGACATGAAAATGTTAACTGCGTCGGGCTGAAACTAGCAAAAAACACTTGCGTCACACCAGGTGTTGCTTTGTGTATGATACGGCTCGATGGCTCACTCATAATGACTTCGCTTGTTTCATTACTGGATGAATAATCGTTTTTGAATGAATCTCTTGAATGAATGATTCAGTGACATGCATTTTATTAAGTCATTTGTCGCCACCTACTGGTGCAACGTTGAAAATTGATACAATCTTTATTTGAAGCATCAAGTCACTTTGACAAGGGTATTTGCTCCATTTGGATCGCTACCGTAGACATCAGTGTTTATATCCAAACTATAAACTATTATCGCAGTACTTCTGTGATTTAATGTGAATTATCGTAAGACAGAAGTAATGATACTGTATGGTTGGAAAGACTGTTAGTGAAGCTGTTTCATGTTCACTTGTCAAAGGTTTAATGGACATCACCAAATCTCTGTCATTTAGGAATGAGATCACGTGGGTGTTTGAATCAAGATCGCAATATTTTAACGATTAATTGTGCAGCACTAGTGGAAATGTTGATTATAAATGTGTTTTATTAAAGCTGCAGTTCGTAACTTTTTTGGTTAAAAATGATCCAAAATAAAATTGAGCAAGTGCATAACCAGCCAGTGTTCAAAACTATCTCCTAACCTTAGCTCGATTCACAGTTATAATAATGTGTTATAATTTGAGTGGTACTGGTGGCTGGTACAAAATATTGTAAAACATACTTTTTCAAAATAACAGGCAGGGGAGAGATGATGCATCTCATGCTGTCAAGCTGCAACGCTATTAAAGAAATGCATCTTGTTCAGTCACGTTGTCTGAGTTAAACTGACAGTCAGTCAACTATACTGTAACAACCTAACATAATTACTAGCTAATTCCGTTTCACTCTTGGCTTACATGTAACCGTGAAACTCGGCAGTCACGAATTGTCATGCTTATTTGACTTAAGAGAACTGATGGGGATGTTATTTTAATTGTTATTCAAGAAATATATATCTAGTGACAGTTGCCAACTTACCATGCACTTCACGGATGATCTCAGTTGTTAATGTTCGCGGCACGCAGCATGCCTCTGGCTGGATCAGCTGGTGTTGCCAACCGGCACGTTGTAGAGTGCCCTCTGGTGGACAAACTATGAAACACCAACACTCATAATGACATATAAATGCAGATACCGATAGTTTGGAAAATGCCTAATATCGGCCTGCCGATATATCGGTTGGGCTCTAGAAATGAATACATTTTATTTACCCAAATGTCTGCATGCTTATTAGAGAATGGCATTATGTTCTGCGCTTCATGTAAGGAGCACTTTGTGTGTGTGTGCTGTGCCGAGTCACTAGCTGGGTTTCCATCCAAACGTGAAGCGTTTTTTTGTGATACTTTTGATCACTCGTTTCTGACGTGATACTTCAAAATGTGCATAAAAACAGGGTGATGAAAATATAGCTATTGTCTATGTATTATTATTTTTTTTTTCACTTATTTGGGTCTATAATGATTAGGCAGCATTTTGAAACCCCACTAATGTGTTATTTTGCTCTGCTTATGTATGTTTATTAAAGCCTTCTTTTAAAAATCCCTCTGTAACTAGAGAGTATGGACACTGAACCTGAAATTTCCTCCGATTCAAACAAATAAGATGCTTACAGGACAGATAAGCAGCTCTTATCTAGTGCTGGAACAAAGCTGCTTTTGTCTTTGTTTGTTGTGTTCACCTCTTGCTTTGAGCCGTTTTCTTTATAAATTGCTTTTTTCCCAATAATCCATTAGGGCACTGTTTGGTCAGCCGTTCCTCCGTGCAGACGGGAAGAATCCTGACAGCCACACTGCACATTTCAGAGCACGATAGAGATCGTTTCCTTGTTTCAATAACTGGGAAGCTTTTGGTGTTTTGATCTCAGGTGTGTGGAAGCCACTGATGGAATCATGCTCAGGTTAATGGAAGCGATTGCACAATTCATTTGAACAACAGCGGAGAAGGCGGTTTCATCATCAGAGGCAGTGGAGGGAAACACATGAATGCGTGTGTGTGTGTGTGTGTTTGTGTGTGTTATCTAGCTGTTAGTTTGTGAACAAAAGTACTTGAGTGAGCAGAGGCGCCTTTTTGGGGGGTGAAGTTTGGGGCGATTGTAAGGGTGTTGTGTGCAGTTAGAGGAGTTCCTCCTCGCGCCTCTGCGTCCGCTCTGTAGATATGACTTGGGTTCCTCCTTCAGTGTCTGTCCGTGGGATTATTTCACCTGTTCTCTAGTCCAGCAAGTAAAAATGTAGGGCCCTATGATTTCTGCGATGCAGAAAATACGAACGCAAGCATGGAATCCAGCAGGGCTGCACGATTATGACAAAAAACATAATTGTTAATTATTCCCTTGAAATTGTAATTGCGATTTTTATTAATTACGATTATCACAATTCACATTGAATGATGTTTTAAATGGAATTATACCATAGTTTGAAGCAACTGGATGCCATATTTTTATATGAAAATAAACAAGCTGAAAATGTTTTATTGCTTTCTATAGCTTTAAGCCTCAAATGTCAACTATACTGTATATTGGTTTGGTTTCTTCCTTAAATAATAAAAATAAGTAAAAATATGCATGGTATTATGTTATACTAAAACTAATATTAAAACCATGGGGAAAAAATCCTTAAGATAAAGATAACCCGTAGAAAATAAAACAACACGTCTACTCACAACAATTACAGTGCTAAACAATATCATTTCTTACAGTGGCATGGCTAAAGACAATAACGAGCAGTAAATTGCTGTGATGTAATTATCATTTTGCTGTTGATTAATAGTAGTTTGTGCATTTTCACTGTAAATTTTGCACTGTAGTAATTTATTGTAATAATAATACTAAAAAAAATTTTTTTACAGGGCACCATTCAAGCAAATTTGCAGAGTTTAACTCCAACCCCAATTAAACACACCTGAACACACTAACTAAGCCTTGTAAGACACTGATTAGCTGGTTCAAGTGTGTTTATTTGGGGTTGGAGCTAAACTCTGCAGGACAGCGTGTTAACCCCCTCAAACTTGTTAGTTGTATTTGATGATGGTAACTGCACTGCTGAGATACTGAATAGACAGCAGACTTTTTACAAAGGTCTGGTGTGTTTGTGTGTCGACCACAGACACATACTTCATGAGGCTTGTCGAAACTCAAAACCTACATATTGCGAAATATGCAATCTCAACCCACTCATATTTACACACTCACTACCTCAAAGGCTTTTGGGAATCGCTCACTGAAGTGCTGAAATCCAGTTGTTGGCTGCTAGAACATCCAGTCTGTTAGAACAATGTTTTATTATTGGTCATCATGTAGAAGATTAATATCTAACTAATCTGGCTCTATGTAATATCTGGGAGTCAGTGTGAACAGGTTTCCAGAAGTTTGTTGGGAAAGTCTGTACAAGGAAGGATAATAATCAGTCATTGGATGCTTGGGCCCTATTTTAATGATCTAAAAGCATGGTCTAAAGCACACAGCACAAGTGCACTTAGGGTGTGTCTGAATCCACTTTTGCTAGTTTGATGACGGGAAAAATGGTGTGGGTCATGGGTGTGTTTTGGTTGTAAAGTGCAATAAACCAGTCAGACTCTCATCACCCATTCCCTTTAAAAGCCAGGTCCGCTTGCACCATGGCGGATTCACTATTTACATGGAGGAATTTGCAAGTGGAAAGACTGAACGCTTCTCCAGAGAGGAATCCTTTTATTTTTAATATTTAAAATTGTGTGTGTGCTGCTGCACGTCCCTGTGTGTGTAATAATCAGTGTAATAATAAGAGTTGTGCACCGCCTATAGGCTCATATTACTAACACACCCTTTAAATAACACAAAAAATACTGCGCTATTGACTTTTGACTCAAAATAGCAACGCGCCAGCAATGCTCCTGAACATACCTTGTTTTCAGACCAGCACACCCATGGGTGAACAGATGGCGCCAGTGCATTTGCTATTTAAACATCGCGGAGCTGGACGTGAACATGATAACTGCATCGGCTGAAACTGGCAAAAAACACTTGTATTGCGCCTGGTGTCGCATTGCGCCAGGTGTATGATAGGGCCCTTGGAGTTGCAACAGTATTTCAAACTCAGGACTTACAACCATGTTCTCGGAAAACCTGCGCTGTGTGAAACGATCAATACTGGGCAATTAGTTGTCTGTCATGTCCATTGTTGTGCAGTAACTAGTTACTAGTAATGCGTTACAGAAATACTATTACTTTCCCTGTTAACTAGTAATGTAACTAATTACTAACACAATTTAAGTAATAATATTACTTTATTACCATCCAAAATAAATGGCTAGTTAGTTAGTTACTAGTTACTTTTTTGTCACAATCGCTAATGATTTGAAATTCAAAAATCCAGTCATCCCTATCAATTTTCATAACCGTTGTCATGCGTGTATGCACGTGACGTCACCAATGCAGAAAGCTAGCTTTGTCGGAAGATGGAGAAGCCCACATTGCGGCTAGAAATACAGCCATTATTTAGATTTTTGTAAGGAGAAAGGAATTTCAAAAACATCAGTGTCACATGTAAATCGTGTACTGGTACATCGAGGCTAATAAATAGTAATAAATATAATCTAATAATTAGAAGCTGTGGCTTGTCATCAGTTTGAGCCAGTTGTACTCTTCATTTATCTATGACTTTCATGAGTTCACACTCACAGGCTAAAAAAAAGAAAAGAAAATGCAATTACCAATATTTTGGGGTGTAATGGAAACATGTATAACGTGTAACTAATTACTGTTGGCTGGGAGTAATAAGTAAAGTAATAATATTACTTTTGAAAGGAGTAACTAGTAATGAGTAATATCTCAAATTTTGGAATGACGGCTACATTCATATAGTGTTTTGTGTGTCTTGACAGTTACAAATAAAGCCACAATAAGCTCATAGATGGAACTTGTCAATCATCTAGATGGATGACACAGAGGAAACTCAATGACCAATAAGACAGTTGTATTCACATGTGACTTGCATGAACGCATTTTGGTACACTCTGAAAGGTTGCCTTGTGAAAGCGAACCGAACCAAGAGGAAAATGCAATGTTGTAACAAATGAAGTCCCTGTTTCGGGAACAAAACAAATGTTCTAGATCCAGTCACTGTTCTCCACCGGATCGGCTCCCGTCAGTTTTGTGTTCTACGCACAACTCAAATGCTCCGCTCAACACCCAGATATAAAAGCTGCTGTCGGTTAATGAAGGTTTTGACGGATTAACTCGTGGCTTGATTGGACACTTGTTGAATCAAAAGTGATAAGACTTCTCAGTTTTATGAACATCACTGTCTGTCACTGTTGTTATAATATGGGCTTGACTCCCTTTGCACATTCATACAGACCCGCACATTCATGCACCTGTAAGTTAACCCTTTCATGCATGGTGTCCACATTTGGGGGCAGTTAATTTAACTCCATTTAGGGTCATTTATCATGGTAATTTTCTCCAAAGCACTTGAGGGCAGTGTCAGTAGATTGACAGCAATATTGTAACAGTGGCTTGTATTCCAAATATTCATTGCTTGATGACATCATTAATCCAAGATGGCTGACAGCAATAGCCATGTGCCAAATGGTCAATTAAGCTAAAAAAAAAATATATAGTATGTACAGTAAAGTATGATGAATATGTTAGTATTTTATAAACTAAAATGTTGAGTAAAATGTCGTTTTTATACTCCAAAAACAAATGCGTGGACGTCATGCAACAGTGGAGTCAGATTGCAGAAAGTCTGATTTCTGTAACCTGCTAGAATATCTGTTCTATTTTTGCAAATGTGTTTTGAATTGTCTTATATTGTAATAAAACAGACATTTAACATATATATCAACATAAATAACCATTCAAAATGACATGTTACGGCATTAAATGGCAACTTTACACTTACATACCGAGACAAATTTTGCAACAGGGACAGCACAGGTCAAGCACTCAGTACAACAATAGGGAATATCCCAGAAGACAGTGGAAGTGACAGTGACAGCAGTGATGAGGAGTATGTGCCAGCAAAGCCCAGCCCATATTACTACTAGGTTTCTGCATACATGTAACTATTGTTCCTACAATATGTTTTATCGTTGTTATATTGTAATATTAATGTTTTTTTAATAACTGAGCTGATATACATAGCATAGGTTGACATAATAAAAACACAATGTTCCATATTGTCATCTGTGGCTTTTTGTCCCATTTTACGCCTTTGTTGCATGGTGTCCACATACGTGGACAGTTAAATCATTTTTAAATAAAACTGAATTTTGTAAAAATGAAAATTGATTTCAATTTTAGCATCATATTAAAGTAATAAAAATAATCTTTAAAAAATCTAGATAATGTTTTCCATAATTCATGCATGATGTGGTTGTGTGAACATAGCCTATGTAATAAAGTAGGACTTCTGCAGATCGCCAAAGGTCTGGCTACATAACAGCTCGCCGTGTCATCACTTCCTTGACAACAGTGGACACGGCTGTTTTTTTTTTTTTTTTTTTTTCACAATATAATCTGTCACAAAGTTCTGACCAAATGCAGAAGTTGAACTTCCCTAATAGTGCTGAACCGCATAGAGCTGCATCCGCGTGAGGTTGAGAGCCGGTGATTTTCCATCACGTCTGTTATTGTCCTAGCACACTTTAATCCAGCGATGGAGGATCAGTTCTTATTTATTTTCCTCAGGACATTCCAGATCCGCTTAGGTAGCCCGTGAATGAACGAACAACCGGATCTGTTTGTGCCAGCTGCCCGGTTAGTGATTGCCAAAGACATGGTGCAATAGGGCTCAAATCACGAAGCGAGTCGGCTGGCTAATCATCAGCTCTAATCATGGGGAAATAATTGCATCAGTGTGAGGTGATTAGCTCTGAGCTCTTATGAGGGCTGGGGTTTTGTTTCTTGTGATCGACATGCAGCCGGTGTCAGCTGAAAAACCAGCATGAGTCAACCAGAGTTTCAGATTTAGGTTGAAGAATATTTCAGGGGAATTTACTTTCTTGGGCTGAACACTTTCATTTGCTCTTTTAATTTCATTCAGACAGTGTACAAAGTACCTACAGTTTGAATAAAGCATCACGGAAAGTTCCTTGAATGGTGAATCCTTTGAATGTGGCAGATTACTCTGGATACGTTTATTTAAATAATTATTATTTCACCATGTAGGATTCGTTTTCTGGATCGGTGTCCGTGTTGGTCATAGATCTTTGTTCCTGTGAACAGTTTTATGGCAAAAATATTGCACTTTTTTACGCAGGATAATGATCCACAGTCTTATGATGATTATTTTTCAAGTCACAGAGCAGTACAGCAAAACTAGTTTCCCTATTTAAAAATGTAGCCTTACAAGGTAATCAAAAGAAAAAAAAAAAAAAGAATGAAAGGCCATTTAGGCCAAAGTAGGGCTGGAAATCTTTTTTTTGTAATTTTATTGTATTATTTTATTTTTGTTATTAAAAATAAGAACAAATTTCAAATAATAGAACGTATACAAAGATGCAAATTACAAACGTTACAATTTTTCTGCTAGGTCTGAATAACCAAATGTAATATTTGAATAACCAAATGTAATATTAAAACACTGACTTAAATTAAATATGCACTGATGCTACTGAAGTTATTCAGTCTGGAGATGTTTTTTTTCTTTGAATTTTGTTTGATTAACATTTAATGACACAGATGGCAGCAGTGTTGGGGAAAGTTACTTTGAAAAGTAATGCATTACAATATTGCGTTACTCCCTTAAAAAGTAACTAATTGAGTTACTTTTTAAGAAAAGTAATGTTTTGCGTTACTTTTGTGTTACTTTTTCTCACCTGGGCTGGGCTTGTTGTTTATAACAATAAAGTTCTATTGTTGTACAAAGGTAAAGACCTCTTCATACCAAAATTTAAATAATAAGCCAATAAGCCAATTGCATTGGTAAAAATGCAAATTCACACATGAACAGTTCTGCTGTTCGGTTTAACTGAATCTTCAAAGGTCAGCAGCAAGACATTGGTCAATGAAGTGAGATTAAATGCATAAAAATATTTGTTTTATTTAACATTTAATTATTGGAGGTTTGCATAGTACTCTGATTTTGTATTTGACTGATTTTATTCATTTTAAGGAGTACTGAATCTTTATTGTGCAAGTGAGATGAAGAAATGCTCACATTTAGTCTAGAACTACAATAACCCTCATGTTTACACACAACCCCTATGCACTTACTCACAATTTTTCTCAACATGGGGGACAGGAGAGGACACTTTAATCATTAATTATAGGGGCTTTCACACTGGGTAGTTCTAGGAAATTAACCACCAGGGTGGTTCCCAAAGAACTAAAGGTTCCCCTAGGAAATTTTCACGGTTCCATTCACACCACCAGTGGGAACTCTGAAGTGACGTAAGCCGCACTTGTTGTTGTGACATTTATTTTGATGGCACTGAGAACAGCAGAGCCCTAAGCACACATCTCATCTTCATTAGTTTACAGTCTGTTTAACAGGCCTGTCTAATGCGTTATTAGATAGACCTGCTACACAAAGAAAGTAGACAGTATATGAAAAAGTATTAGCATTTGCTGTGTGGTTAATGCCCAATGTCGCTAGTCACTAGTTATGCCCAATCATGTTTCACTTCGTCCCCTCAAAGTTGTGTTGGATTTTCTCTTTATTGTAAAGGTTGAGAGCTCCATCTATCAGTTTTCCATGTTCGTAGAGTTCATTTCTGGAGTTAATATATAGACTATAGTCTGTGTGTGTAGACAGCTTTTTTAAAAAATGGCAGGTGCTGGTGTTTCGCGTGCGTTCAGCTAATCAGCGTACACTTACATCACTAGTAGTTTCTATTGTTCTGGGTTAGACACTACTCTGAAGTAGGAGCTAAATCAGGTCCCCTGAAAGAAGATCCTAGAACTAAAATCATTCCCAGTTTCTGCGGTGCGAACACGCCAAAATCTGGGTACTTCCGGCAATATTTCTAGGAATTAGGGTTGGGCCGATAGACGATGCCATTGTCCATCAATGGTAATAATGAAGTTGTTCCCGATCACAATACACATTACATTCAAAACAGTTCAATGAACACAGTTTAAACACTAAAGATTTTGTGCAAAAAATGGCAAATGAATTATAGGCTACTAGATGTTTTACACAAACAAAATCAATGATATTCAAATGGCGGACCATGAGCCACATCCGGAACCCGGCATTTTTTCATCTGGACCGTGAGACAGAACGGTAGCACCTGTTTCTAGTTGAAGTGAGCAGAGCGTCAAAACAGCGTTGTGGATCACACCACAAGCACTCAGGATCGCTTGTGGTAATGATATTTCAGCGCTTTATCCTCTAGTAGTTAAAAAGCCAAACGCACTTCATTCAAGCCCTTTCAGCTCTGTGCACGTTCTCTCTTTTTCTGTTAAGAGACTCACGCCACATTAGCGGAGCTTAACGCTCAAACGCAACTCCCTGATGTCATCGTCCATCGCAATATTTAATTGTGGACATCGCCTGGTGCCAATGCCCAACCCTACTAGGAACTATGAAAAGTTTCCTTCGGTGCGAATGCCCCTAATGATCTGATATTGTGATATCGCCCAGCCCTAGGTTGAAGCTTTTAAAACGTTATTTCCCTCTGGTTTTAGGGATAGTTCATTATTAGGGTTGGGATTAGGGATTTCTTTGTTTCTTTCCATTGCTCCATAACAAACAAAATATCTATTGATAACTTACGTGGCAAAATCATGTGGCTGTAAGCTAAAGTGTGGATTCAGAGCACTCAGCACAATTCCAGTACCAGGAACAATGCCTGTTGGTCCCAGAAAAAAACATTTCTATCCATCCGATTTTAAGGATGGAATTAAGAGTTTGAACAGTGTCCTTTAAGGATATATAATTTCCCTATGAGTACTTGGTAACGGTTAATGGTTGGTCATGGAATATGGTGTATAGGGGACAGGAATGTTGTCTTATGATCATTAAAACGTATTTTGATCCAGGGACACATCCGTCCAACTTGGCAAAATAATAGTCACCTACTGGAGTGTTTTCGTAGGGCATATCCTTTGTTCTGCTAAGTCTGCAAAAGCATTTCCATTGGGTCTGGAAATTGGCAAGATTGTAAAACCGTCTCGGTGGTAAGCCTGAGCTGCAGAGACGGAGGACATTTGGCAAGGACATCTGGGTCAGAGGGAAAGAGAGGGCTGTGGAGCTTTGGAGTTGGGGCTTTCAGATCTGCCATGAGTGGAGAGAGGCGAAGACTGAGTAAAGAGGTGATTTTGTTCCCATCTGTGACACCAGCAGCTTACACCTGAGCCAACCTTGACTAGGTTTATTAAAGCGCCTGGACAGGAAATGCAAATATGGGTTTAGTTCATTTTTTTTCTCACTTTTCTTTTTTTCTGTTCTCTTTAAATATCAGTCTGGTTCTCTTTTAAAACTGTACTGAGATAAGGTTCTGGTGAGATTTTAGGTCATGGAACAGATGAGGGCTGTCATTGAAAGAAACTTGCAGTGTGAATTGTTTAAGAATTCATCGGCCACGAGTGACAGTGAGCAAAGAACACTCGTGGAAAACAGATTTGTGACATGGTTTATTTGGAGGGATGCTAGTTGTCCCTTGGGTGGGAAAGCACAGTTTTCCTTGGAAGACATAAATGGGGCTTTAATTCCATGGGAAATGGCTCTGATGCAGAGTTGTGTGTTCCCGAACTCTCAGCAGGGACCAAAATCACATGAGAAACTAGTCTGTGTTGTGAATTCCTACTTTTTCTTCACTATCTCTTAATACAGCTGCACTTACTGTTGTAGTATATTGTCATCACCCAAAACAGCAGGCTGCTTTACTGAGCTCTAATGACATTAGATGAAAATTATAATAAAAGCATTCAGGGTAGTTACTAGGGTGACTTCACTAGGCGTGATCAGGGTGTTTTCACCAGTTTTGCCTTCCGCTAGTCCACCAATCTTATCTTACTCGCTGAAGTTAGACTTCTAAAATTTGATATTTAGGTTTATTCAAATCACTAACTCTAATGTGAGCATTGGTAATAGTGATGCTTGACTTAGCCAACACCGATACAGTCTTGTCAGGGCTCGACAGTGCGACCATTTCACTCGACTTTGTGATTAAAAATAGATGTGTGTGAACTGTAAAATGTATTTTGGAGCATGTGTGCAAATAAACAATCCCAACAGATCAGGGGGGTATTCCAGAAAGCAGGTTATGTGACATACCCGGGTATGTTTAAGAGTAAGTAAGCGGATAATCTCAACTTTTAGGTAACTTTCAGGGTATGTAAGTAGCCATAGCAACTCACTCTCTGAACATAACCTGCTCCAGAGAAGCTCATGATCCAGGGTTAGTTTGCTTAAGAGTTATTCAGATGTGTTTTATATAATTAATAGAGTTATTAATATAACCAAATTTGTTTAAATAATTAGAAATTAAAAAAGTTTAAATGCTAGTCCAATTCAAATATATTTATTTATTTTATTGTTATCTTACACATGGATCTGCATTCAGTTAATTAGCATCAAACAAACAATTTAATCTGTATTCTCAGTGAATAAAGATTACTTATAAAACGAAGACTGAAAAAATGATTGCATAGCCACCAAATAGGTGGCGACATGCACTAAGTAGGTTATTTAACTCGCCATTAAACAAAAGAAAAAGAGGAAATAGAATGGCATGCTTTTTCTTAGCATCTGTTTCCATGGGGAATCATCGAGTCGTCGCTCTGTTGAGAATGTTTTGTGTATTCATGGTTAACATACTCTGAGTTGTCTGAACTTACTCCCGGACTCATTTTTGGAACCAGCATACCTCGAGTAAGCAAGGTTTGAGTTAATCAGCCAAGAGTTCAAGGTATATGTAACGGTAAGTTAACCTTGCTTTCTGGAATACCCCCCAGCTCTCTTAAATGTGAGATCATAAAAGTCTTCAATACTTAAAATGTAAACTATAACAAGCATCTTAATAATCATTTTAAGGCGTCTTATATTTTGGGGATGGAAAAACAAATTGCGATGCTTCCTAATGTGATTATTAAGCTTCAAAAGGTTCAAAAGATTTCATTAAATAAATGTGAGCGCGTCACATTTCAAAGCCCGAAGGAGCCGCTTTTGTGCGTTCGACAGACTCGACCAATCAATGAATGGATTCAAGAGTTTTATTGGTCACATACACAGTTATATACAGAATATACAACTGGCAGTGAAATGTAAACAGGTCACATTTATGCCAAGCGATTGCTTATGAACTAATGCTGATCAATTATGGCAGTGTTTACTTTATGGTGTTTATATTGTAATATGTTGTATGCGGTTGTAAGAATGCATATTTGATCTCCCTCATCTGAATTTGAATGAGCTCCTGCAATAATAAAGCACAGACATTTCAAAATAAGAGTCCCGTGTATTTTGGGCTTGTTTATTACATAAGTCACACAGTGTCCAATTTCCACCCTGGTTATTATTTGGTCACACAAACTGTAATTTAATTTAATTTCCATTAAATTTAAAGTAAACTATTGTAGCTTCTGTCTGGGACACCCCGTCACAGGAAGACTAAGAACATTATTTGATGCATATTATTAAATATATAGATTTTACTAGAATCCGTGTTATTATAATTAACAACATTTTAAAACTACAACCATAAAAAAATCTCTTTAAATAAATAAATAAATAAATAAATAAATTTAGTTGACATTAACCTGATATGTACCAAACAAACAAAGTGTCTCAGTGATACTAAAATAACCCTAGTATGGCAAAATGTGCTATTATATATCAACTATTCAACTTAGGAGCTCAGGTGTTCCTTGGGGAAAAAAGTAAGCGTCAAGCCCTGTCTTATAGCTGTCTTTATTAGAATGACTCTACTATAGACATTGTCATTTTCCCACCAAAAGTCTTACCCAGAAAGAATCGAACAATAATGGTGTGCTACTCACCCCAGTTCATTTTTGTCAACAATAACCTTAAATCACTTCCACATGTGTTGCGAAACACACATTACATCTAGAATACTTCCAGTTTTTTTCCAATGACATAATGTACACAGGACAGTGGCTTTCCCCTCTGAGCCCTGTTTCCCCCTGAGGTTTCTTTCTTACTTTCAGGGAGTTTTTCCCCTGCCACCGTTGTCTTGTTTTTGTTCCCGAAAGGGTTTCAGCCCAAACCCCTGTAATGCTGCTCTGTGGTAATTGCCATAGTTAAAAACAGCATGTAAATGAATGGAGTTTCCATCCGCACTGCTGGGAAAGTGTCATGAGAATATCAGTGCACGCAGAGATCCTGTTACTCTTGGAGCATCAATCATAAAGTTTGTTTAATGGAAATGAGACTCCTGGATGAGTGCAGTGAGTCAGCAGAACACAAACATCTGCTGCGACCGATTCATTCACATCATCACAGGAGGTTTAACCTCAACGCTAAAAATAAAGCATCAGGATTGAAAACCCAAAGCCATCGTTGATGATGATGATGATGATGATGATGATGATGATTAGGGTTGGGTATCGTTCGAATTTTAAATGTTTTTGATTCTGCTTATCGATTCCTAATTTCGGAAATTTAAAAAGAAGAAATACAAAATTAGCAATCGCACAAATAAATACAACTAAACAAATATATGATTGAAATATACTGTGTTTTAAGTTATTCAGGTTCATAAAACTGTAATTAAATGTAAATAACTACACTTTATGAATAAAATATACATTACAAATATAACTATGGAAGTTATTCAGTCAAGAACAGCTTCGTCTTTTGTTGTCGGAATTAACGTTATTATAGAGACGGCAGCAGGAATATTGGGCTGCTGTCGCTTTAAGACCTGCACTGATCTAATATACTTATACACATGCATTTTCTTTCTCTACTGTTTTGTTCACTTAAGATATAACCGACTCTATCGTGCACTATTCAGTATAAGAGGTGGATTTCTGCGCGCACGTCAAATTAGATGTGTGTGTGTGTGTAGCCCAGAAAACACAGTGTGTCGATGGTTTAAAATCATATTAAATCACTTTTTCTGTGAGCGCACTTTGGATGTGTGTGCAGCACAGAAAACAACGCGCAGGTCTAGCGCTTGAATGGTTTAAAGTCATATTAAAATGCACACAAATGAATCAATAAGAAGAATCAAATTGTAATTTTATAACAAGTATCCTATTCCTGACCTATCCTGATCCTGATTCCTGATCAATTCCCAACCCTGATGATGATGGTGATGATGATGATAATGATGATGATGATGATGATGATGATGATGATGATGATGATGATGATGATGGAAGTCAAGAATGACTGTGACAGATTGAATGATCGAGTCCTTAGATTGATTTCGACTGATTACTCATGAGTTGCTTTTACGATTAATTAAGAACCTGCTCATAACAGTCACTCTTTTGTCAGCTGAACTACACTGCATGGTCACAGGTGATATATTTCTGTATTCAGTACTAAAGAAATATACACCGATCAGGCATAACATTATGACTACTGACAGGTGACGTGAATAACACTGATTATTTCTTCATCACGGCTCCTGTTAGTGGGTGGGATATATTAGGCAGCAAGTGAACATTTTGTCCTCAAAGTTGATGTGTTAGAAGCAGGAAAAATGGGCAAGCTCTTGTGGGGTGTTCCCGGTCTACAGTGGTCAGTATCTATCAAAAGTGGTCCAAGGAATGAACAGTGGTGAACCGGCTATAAGGGTCATGGGTGGCCAAGGCTCATTGATGCACATGGGGAGTGAAGGCTGGCCCGTGTGGTCCGATCAAACAGACGAGATACTGTAGCTCAAATTGCTCAAGAAGTTAATGCTGGTTCTGATAGAAAGGTGTCAGAATACACAGTCCACTGCAGTTTGTTGCATATGGGGCTGCATAGCCGCAGACCAGTCAGAGTGCCCGTGCTGACCCTTGTTCACCGCTGAAAGCGGCAACAGTGGGCACGCTAGCATCAGAACTGGACCACGGAGCAATGGAAGAAGGTGGCCTGGTCTCATTAATCTTGTTTTCTTTTACATCACGTGGATGGCCGGGTGTGTGTGCGTTGCTTACCTGGGGAACACATGGCACCAGGATGCACTATGGGAAGATGGCAAGCCGGCAGAGGCAGTGTGATGCTTTGGGCAATGTGCTGAACAAACAAGTCCGGGACTTAAAGGATCTGCTGCTAACATCTTGGTGCCAGATACCACGGCACACCTTCAGGGGTCTAGTGGAGTTCATGCCTCGATGCGTCAGGGCTATTTTGGCAGCAAAAGGGTGACCAACACAATATTATGTCTATTTGGTGTGTGTGGTCTAATTGTTTTGTCTGTGCATGCCTGTCTTTATCTCTCTCATGACATTTGATTCAGACTGCAAGCTCACAAATACACCGTAGCGGCACAGGAAACACTTTTAACAGAATGTTAGAACGGTCTTCCGTCTGCATTGATGGAACTGAACCGATTCTTGATTCCCAATCCTAACAGACGCTAACACAAACACGAGGACGTCTCTGGCCTGCTCTAGAGAGCTTGCTGTTGTGTTGGGGAAGTACGGGAGGAATTACAGGCAGGTGCTTTGAGTTTCCTCTGTCAGGCGTGTGCACTAAAGCTCAGCACGGCTCAGATCAGCTGACCTGAAACCAGTCTAAGGAACTACACGTGCCGCTTCAGTGTCATTCTGACACATTTCATTTGGATATCAACGTCTGTTCGATTTCTCCCCACAAAATAATCTGATGGAGTTCTGGCATCGCAGAAGAAGGTAAGACGAATGTGACTGAATAAACAAAATGACTCCAGCGTGTATTAAATATAGTTCTCTGAAAGTACATGTGGTGAGCGCTTATGCATGCACCGTGTGTTTGAATTCTCCGCTGTAATGCGATCTCAGCTGCATCCTCACTACAGTGAAACAGTGAAACGGTACCCCTCTCAAACAGTGTCGCGCTGCGCAGTGTCCCGAACGTTAAAGTGCTGAACGTTCAGCACTGGGAAGTTGAATGTGTATTTAAACTGGGTCATTTATGTAGTAGAAATGTGAAAATGTGAAATTTATTTTTGAATTTGGTGCCTTCTAGACTGAGAAAAGGCAGAAAATGTATTTTTGGCTCATGTGGATGAAAGACAACAACTCCCAGAATGCACTTGCTTCGCTGCCCTACGAGGCCACTCCCAAAGCCACTGCTTCTGGTTATCACTTGCCCACCGCGGCACCGCCTCTACCGTTGTTTTCATTTTCATTATAATAAAATCATTTAGTTCAGTTAGAGAACAGAACTGAATGTGTCTGTTCAATATAATGTGAGTGAGCCGAGCGAGCAGCAGGAGTCAGATTACATTCATCACGAGTGCGAAGAGCTGAGGTAAGCACCTCACACATTCACGCCGCGCTTTTAGATCATCCCTATGGAAGCTTAACTTTCATAGGAATTCATTTGAAAAGTTGAAACACTCACTTTGCTCCGCACCGCTCCGTTTCCATGAATGACCGCAGCTGCCCGAGCCGAGCGCTGTGAGTGAGATCCCACCCCACATGGGCGGGTTGAAAACATGCGGAACTAGCTCCTGTTTACTGGCTGTAGTATACATACATTTGAATATACTACCGGATTTCTACTTATACAAAGCTTAATGCTAATCGCTGAAGTATCCCTTTACGTAACATACATCGGTATTGCAGTATAATCAAAATTCATATCATAACAAAAATAAACACCGGTTTTCAATCTGAACCGGTATACTGCCCTGCACTACTAGCAACTCTGATTGGCCATTGCTCAACAGCTATGATTGTGATTGCCTACAGTGCTCAACGCTTGTAAAACACGCTGCAAATAGAAACCTTTGACACTCAGAGAGCTCAAATAAACTCGAACGAAAGCAGTGGGTACCGAATACACCCAGTACTTGGTACTACTGGTACTGCAGAAATGCTGGTACGTCAATTTTTTTTTAGTACCAACTGATACCGGTACTATCGGTATGTTTGGCGGCACTAATTACAGTGGTACATTCTCCAAATTGGTGTTTTTGGTGTTTGTAGTGAGTGCTGTAGGGAGACAGGAAGTGTTTCTGATAAGAGAGCTGGTGTCATGGGCTCACAGTGGCTCCCAAGGAGTGCGCTACATAGCACAGGAAATGATCACACTGCAGCCCAGAACACTTCTGTCTCGAGAGAAGCAGCATTCAGACATGAGCAATCCTCCTGAAGCCCGTCAGACGGTGCGAGCGCTCCGAGGACAGATGATCTCCTGCAGAAACCAGCGCTACCGTCGCCTTAAAGGCAGAAAGTAAGTCTGGCTAGTGACCTTCACTCAGGCTCCATTTGTTTAGTCAATGGTCTAGGCTCTCGCAGTGTTCTTCTTTTGCATTCACATTCTTGGTGCTGATGTGAATTCAGATCGTGTGGGTTTGTGTCAACAAAACACAGTCATTGTACCTGAATTGTTTTCGTTAAAGTCATTTTTCTCGTAGTTTGTGCATCTGATCAGTTAGGAAGGGTGTGTGTCGCCTGTAGTTTCACTTCTGTTTTTTCTAAAGGTTTCAGTTAAATATGATTTAACCCTTGAATTGTTTTTTGATACAGCACTGCATTGTGTCTTCAGTTCTTTATCAACTAGTTTGATAAGCCTGTCAGCTGCAGTGTCCTTTCCCATCCTGTGGGCAGCTTTTTCTTTATGACTCTAGTCAACTAGTCATCCAGAATAGTAGAACTGGTCAGTAATCTGAGAGTTTTGCACTGTACTGTACTGCTCTGACTTAAGCTGATGATCTTATGAGGTTAAGCTAGGGGTGTAATGATACACCTATGCCATGGTTCGGTTCATGTCATGGTTTTGGAGCCATGGTTTGGTTCAGTTCGGTTCTGTTTGGTTTGGTTCTGTTTGCTGTGGAGTTATGGTTCATGACAGGGCACCAGCGATAATAACACTAGATTCACTTTTAACTTAATAACAACAGCAATAATTTAACTTATTAACTTTATTTGTATTAACTCTATACATTGGCTTCATGTTTCCTTTAGTGCATTTAGCATACCTGGGTAAACTAAAATTAAATAAGTGGACTAAAAACTAAAAGTGGAGTGAAATAAATGCCTCCACATTTTACCAATTACCATAATGAAAAAAAAAGCACATTTATTTAATACAAAAATGACACACACACACACACACACACACACACACACACACACACACACACACACACACACACACACACTTTAAGTAAATATCCCACTTTAGCCTACTTAACAAACACATAAATTGTATGAATATGACCAATAATGATGACTAAATAGGCCTAAAAGTTAAAGCTATTAAATAGCAGTTTTTGTTAATACTATAAAGTAGCCACCACACTAATTTAAAAATAAACAAAATAACATCACGGTTTTTCGGTTTGGTTTGAATATCGTTACACCCCTAGGTTAAGCTGATAAATATTTTCATAGTATATACAATAATTCATAAACACTGATCAGCGTGACTAGTACTGACATTATTTTATTTGCTCTCACAGTGTCACCATAATGCCAAAAAAGCAGCCTTTCAAGCCAGTAGTTATGTTTGACTGCATTTAGTTGTAATTTCACTGACGTGTGTGTGTGTGTGTGTGTGTGTGTGTGTGTTGTGAGAGAGAGAATGTTTGGCTTCTAGCAGGAGAGCAGACACATACACAGACAGACAGACAGACAACAACAGGGCGACTGCTGGCGGTTAGGAAACATTACCCGCAACAAGCACACAGTTCATTTGTGTGTGTAAAATCCTTTAAACCTCTAGAGAACTGCAATATGTAGTAATATCTAGTGAAATATAAACATACGTGACGTCTTTTTACCACAAATTTCACAATAATTTGAAAAACACACATTTTATATTATTTTGCAGAAAATGTTATAATGTGAAACCATCTACAATTGTTCTATATATGTTAAATAAACAATATAAAACAATATTTTTATAGTAGCAAGCAAATTGCAAACATGTTTTTCTATGTAGTGCTTAAATTGTCTATATACAGTCGGTGTTGCATTAAAACTTCACGAGATGTAAACAAATGAATTCACGTAAAATCATGTTTTAGTTGAGGTGTGAGCATACTTGTGCCAGGCTTTTTCCCCCTAAATGTTTCTATTTATTTGTTACTTAATATTGGATTCAAGGTAGAACAAGATCAGACAAGTTTTTACTTGGTTTCATTTTTTTGGTCGATGACATGGCGGGCCAATTCTGGTATCGAAAGCGTATTTATAATTCTAAAAATGTAAACATTTTTAAATACACTACATTAAATGACTCGACTTCCCCCTTTTACATGAGTATTCATTATAAATAATTCATCTTTAAGGAACTACTGAGCTCAAAAGTCCCAAAATGTCATTCCAGGTAACTGTCCTGGCTTAAAATACGACAAAAATGTAGAAAATATGAATAAAAGTTTTTAAAATCTACTTGTCAGTGCTATCTAAAATATAGTGATAATACTGAGCTTATTTACATTTTTATGATGGAAAGACTTTTGTCTCCAAATTGTGATTTCTCTAATGTCGTTCCTGGATAACAGACATCAATGACCATTTTGGACCATAATGCATTTTGGGATGTTATGTGACATAGTATTGTATCAGAAAGAAGACAGTGAAGGACCCTGAAGGAGGTCTCTTAAAATGCTGATACTTTGACCTTTTCTGTCACTTTGTAGTAATATCATGTGTCCTTCTGTATAACACTAATAAAACATTTATAATGTATTTATATGAAAACTCTCTATTTGATCTAACAGATTACCTTAAAGTGATGAGCTAAATTGTAGCTGGTTAACAGGTGGTTAAGTTAGTGCCTGTTTATAAAGAAAAATATTTGTTTTGTCATTCCTGGAAAACAAAAACCTTCTGTTAGCAGGACGTCATCCGTTATCCAGAATGACATATGGATAACAATCTAGTTTTTAATAAATTTTTGTACACTTTTAGGCACAGTTATTATGAGGGATGTGCGAGACTAGTGGATTAAACGACAGAAAATATTAGCCATTTACAATTAGTTCGTTTTTGCACATTTAATGTTTTGTTTTATATTTTTTACAAAGGCTAAGTTTAAATGAATAATCTTGAAATTAATATTTAATTTTGAAAAGTGTGTATATATGAGGATGGTTTTTATGGTAATCCTGAAAAACATTGCAGATGTCCTTCCGTCTAACAACGACACAGGCGATTCATTTAGCCCATATTTGTGTGTCCGATTACACAATTCTGTTCTTGTTGAGTTCAAGATAAAACAAGTCTGGTTTACTTTATTAGAAAACATCTGAAACATTTTCCAGCCTTTTTGTCTGAGTTGGTTCAGAATTGAGTTATCAGCAGTTAAAAATGAGCCCATGTCTCTATGAAATCCCAAACTGATCATATTAATTGGGATTGAAATTAAGTTTTCCGAGCACTAATTGTTTGTTGAGCTCCAATTATGAATATCAGTGCATTTGTATATATCAATAATGGCAGAAATATGATTTTCAAAATTCATACCGTTACCCAGGAATGACTTTTTAATCGGGAAAAACATCTGATTTACCAAATTACATTAGTGCATTTGGCAGACGCTTTTATCCAAAGCAACTTACATTGCATTCAAGGTACACATTTTTACATTTTTTTCTGTCAGTTCTTGCTTTCCCTGGGAATCGAACCCATGACCTTGGCGTTGCTAGCGCCACGCTCTTATTGTTTGAGCTACAGGAAATGAGTACATACGATTGCATTCCATACACAACACTAAGTATAGAAAGTCCTAAAATCTGAATTTGAAATCCGAACTTTTTTTTTTTCTTTCAAATTTTAAAACCTTTATCCATCATTCACTCTTTAACTGTCACAGCCAGCACATTCCCATAACATAAAGAGGATCACGCATGCAAACAAATTGTTTTAATAGCATGATTATTTAAGTACAAAAAAAAAAAAAAAATAATAATCTATTATAGAAATTTAAAACAATGACTAGGGATTTAAGCAATAAAGAGGAAATACTAATCCAATGGGGTGATAAATGTTGATAAATAATGAACAAACTAAAAGAGAACAAGTTAGAGCAAAAGACTTCCTCCACCGGCGGAAGTACTGATGAGCAGATTACTATAAACTACACTCCACCCATAAATTCATCAATGAACCGTGAGGTCACATCCTCAGGTCATACTGCGCCCAGCAGGTAAGAAGTAGAAGACAGGCCTGTAACTCAAATCTCAAAAAGCTTCAATATTAGCAGGGCTGTGTACACTTCATACCCACTGTAATTGTTGATCACACACATCCGTTCGGTCAAGCCACATTCAGAAGTAGCATTTGAAGTGTAAATGCCAGTGAGTCCCGGAGCATCTCCTCACCTGTGATTTCAAGATTCAAGAGTTTTATTTGTCACATACACAGTTATATACAGAATATACAACCGGCAGTGAAATGTAAACAGGTCCGCTCCATGGACAGTGCAAATTCACAGTTAAAAACACAAGGAAGAAATTATAATAGAAATAGGATATAAAAAAAAGTACTATCTATATATATATATATATATATATATATATATATATATATATATATATATATATATATATATATATATATGTATATATATCTATATCTATCTGTAGAATTATAAATAATCAAGTCAAGAGAAAAAAAAAAGGTAACAAATAAGGATAAAGTGGAATAAAATAATTGAAGTAGACTTTGCAGTGAGTAAACTGTAGACTTATAAATATGTGGTTAACAAATGTATAAAGAGTATAATGTGCAAACAGGTTTATAACAGGTTGTTACACAGTAACAACGAGAACAGAACAGAAAGTGCAGTGCAATGACAGTGTATCGATGTTTATCCTGACGTGAAGTCACGTGACGTTAAGTTCAGGAGTCTGATGGCCTGGGGGAAGAAGCTCCTCCTGAGTCTCTCAGTTTTGGCCATCAGGCTTCGGAAGCGCTTACCAGATGGCAGCAGCGTGAAATGAGGGTTTGCAGGGTGATTAGAGTCCTTGATGATCTTAGTAGCTCTACCTTTGCAGCGTTTGGTGTAGACGTCCTGCAGAGACGGGAGAGCTGACCCTGAGATACGCTTGGATAAGCGCACGACTCTTTGCAGGGCTTTGCGGTCATGACTGGCGCTGTTCCCATACCACGCTGTGATGCACTGAGTTAAAACACTTTCTATCGTCCCCTAAATAGAAAGTTTTCAGGATAGCTGGTGAAACCCTGAATTTCCTCAGCTGGCGCAGGTGGTACAGTCTTTGCTTGGCTTTTTTCACCTGTGTCTGAATGTGAGCAGTCCAGGTCAGGTCCTCTGAGATGTTTACTCCCAGGTACTTGAAGCTGCTCACTCACTCTGTGCTGCTCTCAATAAGCCAAAACACATGCTATAACCAAAAATTACAGCTCATTTTTATAGTCCTAGGGAACTTGAGTGTGTAAAGCGTTTTCTGTTAGCTGTGATCAGTGGAAGGGACACTGTTTGAAGGATGAATATGCAGATATATCAGCATTTGCATAGCTTGATGCTTTGCCTCACACTTCAACGAAACTTAAAGGGATCGTTCACCCTAACATGAAAATGAAGTCATCATTTACTCACCCTGGTGTTGTTCTAATGCAGTATGTCGTTCTTTAATTTTCACACCACAAAAGGAGAATTTTTCAAAAATGTCCAGCTCGTGCTTGTCTATATAATGGCAGTGAATAGCGACCAGCATCAAACTTTGAAAATACGTAATGTATCGCAGAACGGTCCGATGCGACACGAGCCATACATTCCAAGTGTTCTGGGGCTAAAGGATAGGGTTTGGTGAAAAACAAAACGAGATGAGGGAGACGCATTACCATTTACCATTTACATTTACACTCATGTTTTAATCCGTCTCTTTTGTCCACTTTCAGCCACTTCTGTCCTGATTTCTTCAAGGGGAGAGTCAATGGGCGAGTAAATGTATGGGCTTTTTTCAGATCTTTCACGATTTCTATATGATGGAAAAACACACAGAGAGCAGCAGCTTTAGTTTCTGCTCTGACAGCCGCAAGACCAGCTGAATGCTGTGAGTGTGTGTTAGAAATCAGGAATGGAGAGAGAACATTGTGCTTGAGACGTTTTTCGCTTCCCATATTGTTTACGCATTAGGTCGGTGGACAGAGAGAAGATGGTCTTTTAGTCAGTTTGAGCGCATTTGACCACATGAGCGTGAGCAGAAATAGACACTGGATCTGTCCTGTCATGGTGGACACTGATCAGTGTCACTGATGTGATGTGTCATATCCGCTGTATGTTCTTTTTTTTGGCTGATAAACCCTGCATTTGTGTTTATAATGATTGTTATGACTACTCCTCACATTCTCTGCTGGGTTATGAAAGGGCTGCTTGGTTCCAATGAGTTTGTCTCTTTCTGGCCTCAGTCAAATGCTTTTCTTGTCTGCTGAAGTTTGTTTGTCTTGTCTGTGGGATCATTTACGTCTCGGCTCAACGATAAGGGCAGTTCATTCTTTCTGCACACTGACAGAATGTGCACTGCATTCTGGGAAGGGCTTAGTAAGCACAAAGAAAGCGCTGGCATGCAAAAAGATTCCCACAAGACCCCCCCCAAAATGCGAAACGCGTCTAATGCTGTTAAAGAGACACACACAACATGACAAAACAGACTCTGTTCTTATAGTGAAGCTTTGCTTTGCGTTGATGTGACTCTCGTTCATTTGACGAGGAGAATCTGACCGTCTGGTTTATGGCCAGATCAGTTGAGATGAAGCACGTTTTTATCTTGCACTAGATTGCATTACTACATGAGCACATTTTTATTTGATTTCAAACAAAGAACCATTGTGATCTGTTGCTCAACCACATATTCTGGATTCCTGCGGGGCTTTGGACACTCCGCCCTGAATGTGACATCACTGCTGTCTTGTGATGACATCACCCAGTGTTTCCCTCCTCCATGTCTCTCAGTAGCAGCTGGAGCTGCTGAAGTGGTAAAAGAAAAACTGCCTCATGGTTCCTGAGGATTGGCGCAGGGAGGTCACTCTTCCCAGGGTTTGTCATAATTGGCTTGTTTTTGTATTGTACAGCCATTGATCAGAGTTGGAGAGACTACCTACCTACAACTCGATCAGTGTATTATCGACTAGCCGATCACATTTCAGTGACACAAAGGACATGAGTCTCTTGCATCACTTTCATGTCAGTCTCTTCTTTCACATAAGAGTGTTCTTCTCTTTTAAACTACTAATGCTGAATGAATAAAACTATTACTGCCTACATCCAACAACATCGTTTGTGTTAAATAAGAGAAGTGTTGTGTTTTGCGAGTGCTCGTTGCTAGTGATCGACTGATATATCGGGCCGATATTTGCAGTTTTTACATGTGTCAGCATAGGCCGATACATGGCTGCTGCTTTCGCCGATAGTTTTTTCCCGGCATTATTTACAGACAGGCATCCACAGGCAACTCTGTGTTGCTGGAGACGCTGCAGTTCACATGCAGACCATGCACCGCAGAGTGCTGGAATCTGCTCATCAAGACAATGTTAAGTTTTAAACTTTCAAAGTTTCTTTTAACTGTTTGACTTAGAACTGTTTGACTGAAATATTGCCATACACTTTGAAATACGTTACTCTATATGTGCTTGCAACTATAGCTAAGCAAGTTTGTGCATCCAAATGGAAACAGCAAATGCCTCTATAAAACTGCTTGCCATTGTATTTAGGGAGTTGCAAATAGCTAAGTTGTAGGCTATCCATATGTGTACGGTAGCTGTTACGAACACTGCTCATAGGATTAAGTAATGCCGATGTTGTTCCGTGGTATTTGTGGGAGTTTTATTCAGCGACCACCTGGCTGGTGTGTCTCTCCAGTGTTTCCCAAACACTTAATTTGTGGCGGTGCGCCACAGAATCAACACCGGCCGCCACATATTGCGTTTTTTGGCGGCCACCAAAGCAAATGTTTATCCCGCCAAAGCCTTATTTGATTGGTGAGTGATGTAGATGACTGACAGCTGCGCTTGTGACAGGTCGCATGTCATTGAAAGAACGAGCAGAGAGAGCGCGCCTCCTCCGGTCGCGCGTGCACTCTCACCGTCTTCAAACTGGCTTGCTCTCCCTCCCTCGCGCATATTAATCCAAATCAATTGAGAACTTGACACGATGGTAAAAGGTCGGAAGCACGTGGAGCATTGGGAGATTTTTATTTTTTTTTCTGAATTACCGCTGGGTATGAATTGTGCTAAAAAAAGTTGCCTTATCTTCTCCGCGGCTGAAAAAGGCACGTGTTGAGGATAAACAGACATGTTGTGTGACATGAATGGAAGATGATTGCAGAAGTGACACTGATCTGTGTTTTTGTTTTATTCTTTTTAAACGTGTACATATAGAGCAACGTGTTTCAAAGTGTATGGCAATATTTCAGCTAAGTCAAACAGTTAAAAGATGCTTTGAAAGTTTAAAACTTACCGTTGTCTTGAAGGGCAGATTCCAGCACTCTACTCATCATGATCATTGTGTCATTTTTATGATGTAAATTGAGGGAGCAAAAGCAGTATCGGCTCCAAATATCGGCTCAAGAAAATCGGTTATCGGCACTAAAAAATACATATCAGTCGATCCCTACTCGTTGCCGCTGTTGTCAGTTCTCTCTCGGTGTCTTCACACAGTTAATCGCTTCACTTGCGGAGTGAAATCACAAAACAAAACACACACAAACGTGTCCCTGCTCTTGATATACAATCATTGATGAACACTAGGGGTGTGACGAGACACTTATCTCACGAGACGAGACCCGAGATTGGGTTCACGAGAACAAGATTTTTACAAAGTATCTTTAAGAAATCCTCAATGATGAAATGCATGACTAGAAAAATAGTTTGCAATTAGCTTGAAACGTTTTAACTCATCATCTTGTAATGAATGTCATTTCAGTTCTACTTTCTGAGTGTGAATTTATCATATACAGTAAAAGACAACAAGCACTGTAAAGGTTTTGCCAAAAACACTCTGACGGGCGTCTCTCCTGTATGATCGTCTCTTCAGACCGTAGAACTGCACATGAGCTTCTTTTGACCTCCTAACTGAACTCCTTCCCACACATTGATCATAAGTGCAAACAATAACCATAAGCAAAGTACTCAATATTCAAAGTGCAAATAGAGACCACATTTTCTTCAAGCATGATACAGAGCTAAGAGATGGTTACAACTAGCTTTTATATTGGGAGAAATTTGCATGCCTCGGGGAGCCGCTTTCAAACAGCAGTAACGCA
Organism: Paracanthobrama guichenoti; assembly: GCA_018749465.1. NCBI lineage: Eukaryota > Metazoa > Chordata > Actinopteri > Cypriniformes > Gobionidae > Paracanthobrama > Paracanthobrama guichenoti. The sequence goes on from CM031957.1 coordinate 3,442,490, forward strand.
TTGAAATCGCGTTTGAATGTGCGCTCCCGTTTACTTTCGAGATCGTGTGTACTCTGTGAATAGACCCCTTAATCCCCTACATCACTGTGACGTCACCGCTCTAGCTGGAGGCAAAACATAAGGAAGAAGTCATAGCAGACACGTTAAAAGTTTGAGGTTTTGACTTTAAAATGTCGTCTTGTTGTGTTTTTGGCTGTCAGAATACCATTTTTTGGGTTCAAAACTAAAGTTTTACCGGATCCCGGCAGACATTCCTTCACAGAAATCAAGACAATTGTGGTTGAATGCAATACGGCGTACAGACTGGATGGAGATGATCATAAATAATGCTTGTGTTTGCAGTGCACACTTCATATCAGGTAAAATAATCTATGCATATGTATCTATGGTTTTATCTAGTACAAATCAGCAAGTTTCTGTTTTATAGGTGAAAAGTCGTCAACCTTCAGCACACTAACGTTAGCTATAGCTTAAATGTTAAACAAACATACAGCGATGGATGTGTGTGCCATCCTTTGAATGATCTCTTAAAATAATCCACATTGCTAATCATAGTTAACCCAGCGATAGGTTACGTTAGACAATAAGCCTTGACAAAATTCCCCCAACTTTTAAGGGGTCTATAGGGAAAGCATTTTAATATATAAGTCTTCTACTGCGCAATGAATCCTCCGCCACGGTCTAGTCCACTAACATGTAACACACTCGTAACACACGCTCAGTGCTTCACTAACAAGTAAAACACACTCATAACACACGCGCGTCTTCTTGTCAAGTGATCAGTGTTGCCCAATATGCACGACTCAAACAGCTCGTGTTGAATGAACCCACCTGAATTCAATTGTTTTTATTTCTATTAAAAGCAAAACTAGAGTGGAGGCGTAATGTGAACGTAGCATTGGCATATTCTATCCTAACTTCACCCTCGCACTCCATCATGAAAATATGACGCGAGACAGCTTTTCACCTCAACAAGAAATCTCATCACGGTTTAATCTCGCAAACTCTCATGGCATGAGATCTCGTCACACGCCTAATGTCACACCCCTAATGAACACATTTAGTTTTAATAAAAAAATAAAAATGAAAAACTATACGAGGGCGGATTAGAACTCAGAACCTCTGATGCGCTTAAACACTAGACCACAAGCACTCCATGCGAATCTATGCATTTATCATATCACTTATATTAGGCTATAGTGGGTGTAAGGATGAAACTATCACGTTAAACATGACCTCTGTGTCAATAAATTAAACTTGTGTACTATTGAAATTGATTTCTGGACATTGCAATGTAATTTTGTTCTGCAGTTGTTATTGAACATATCATTGTATTAACCCCCTCCCATTCCTGTCCCACCCACTTCTTAAAACCCGCCACTGCTCATACCGGTAACTAAATGGCAATGACGGTGATCACAGGCAAACATCACACACTTTATCTTCAGAAAATGTAAAAATATGGTTCTTTTGTGGAGTGGTTACTGTAAATGGGGAATATATTTCCAACTCCTCTGAGCTTTTGTGATAAATAGAGAACTTTCCCCGGTGGGGCGCGTGTGTTTGTGGTTACATGGTGTGTCAAAGTGAAACTGATACTCTTGACACAGTTGGCCTTTTTCTTGCTGATACGCTCTCATTGAAAGTCGCGAGATCACATTCAGGTTTGAGATCATCAGAAGGGAGTGTTGATGGAGCAGCACTGTAACGTCCCACAGAAGGTGTCGGTAAGATCAACCGCTAAAGTGTTGTAATGTTTGTGTGTAAAGGAATGAGGAATGGCTGTATTATCTCTCCTTATCTTTGCCTTTCCCTCTTTACTTCATCTCTTACTCAGTGTTGTCATAGTTTCCACCACAACACTGTAGTAAATACAGTTTTTAGTGGTGTTTATTGCCATGCTAACTTGCACTATGTAGCTATTCTGATCAGAATCAGGTTTTTTTTATTAAGAGATCGCAAACCAAAACTGGACCAATCAGTTCTCTGTCAACTCTGAGTTTGATACAGAAAAAAAAAAAAAACAGTAATATTGTGATTTTATTATTACCATTTAAAATAATGGTTTAATATACTTTTAAAATATAATTTATTTATGTGATGCAAAACTGAATTTTCCTCAGCCATTACTCCAGTCTTCAGTGTCATAAACTAAGCCCTAACTAAAGCCTTTCTCCTCATGCGGATCAGTGAAGACGACGGCGTGGCATTTAAAGATCATTTCCAATTTTTTTGCTGCTGCTATGTGAACACCATCTTACCGGTAAAAAGCCAGAATGCCATTGTTTGTGTGAACAGCATAATCTGGTCATTTTACAGTCATTTTACCGTTTTTGGTTATCCGGGAGTGACGCGCTGCCAAGATGGCGACGGCCGGCTCCACCCACTTTGGGCTTCAAAAAAGCTCTTCAGAATCCTACGGGTGACGCCACGGACACTACGTTTTAGTCTGTTGGTAAAACCGATTATTTATTTATTTTTTGTGGCAGTGGAATAAAAAATCAGGGATCTCAATATAAACTCTATTCAGAACAAATTCTTCCAGGACCAAATGTTCATTAATTTTATAGGCTGTCAATAATTTTGTCTGCACTTATTTCTCATAAGAAACTTTGGAGCCAAATTGATAGTTGATTAATGAAACGTAACCCTAAATGCTGTTCTCCTGAAATATGAACAAAATCCTCTGGGTCCACGTCCAAAATGGCCCGGTAATGCCACATTACTGTTTGGTGTTGCTTTGATTTCCTGACCCAGGGGCGGGATCAGCAGATGAACGGAGTGACCATCTGCTTTAATGAAGTGATGAGAGATGTTAGAGATGTGTGAGAGCCCGCTGTGACGGGGCAGATCTGAGACTGCAGTGAAGTCAGACGGATAGAGGGAATGATTAACAGCATCCTGTCCGTCTCCGCTTTCATCATTAGAGGCTGATAACAGAGCCTTGGGGATCACACATCATGGATTACCCAGCATCCCCCACGTCCGTCGGACCGGATTGGTGTCATCAGTCTAATGGACAGTACTCCATTGACAAACACTTCACTTTCATTCAGGCGTCTTACTATTGCTGTGTGATTTGATCAAACCTTAGCACACAGCATTTGGGCCTGGTGGACGGGCTTATATTGAAGGACCACAGAGCAACATCCTATCATTGAAGAAGTTACAGCTCTCAGACTCTCTGAAGATGACTTTGTTTGTTTTGACAAGAATGTAAGGAGTGGTCGGTCTTTGACTCATTTCTATATCTGTATCTTGTCTGGGGAAATGGTGTTCGGGCTGTGGTTTTCAAACTCTTGTTATTATCAGCACTGCATGTGCTATTATAAACAATCTGAAACATATCATACTTCTCTCCCTAAAGACAGGTAAATTACGGGACACATCAGCATTCTATGCCTTTCCCAGATGAGTACAGTAGAAATGGTGCAGTTCCTCCTTCCGTCTAAAAATAATCTGCCCTGTGCCGATCACTGAATATAAACGGGAATTGGTTTAATGAAGCCTTTTACATGGTTACTCGCCAGTCTATGGCTCTTTGTTATCCTGGTTGCAGTTCCTTAATGAATACAGTATAAATGCATTTATGTGTAGTAACATAGTTCAGTGGCAACTTCCAGTGCATAAAAGTTCCTTTCTTGCCTTCCTTGAACTCATTGTGTTCTCATTTAGGTTCTATGGTGTGTGTGTCAGAAGGTAATGCTGAAGTTCACTGCCTCTTCTTCACTGTGATCACTGATTTCCATTCATGGGATGGTGATTTGCGAAATAGACTGTACTAGAACTGATGGTCTTACTGATTAACAACTCACTTACCCCCTTTTGTCATAATGAGACAAAGACATACATTATCTTGGCACGCATTGATTTTCGAGGCTTACAGCTGTAGGGTTTAGATCAGGAGGTGGCTGTTTTTCTGCTCCTGTCACAGTTCAGAGGGCATGATGGATTCGCAGGGGTCATCGAATGGCAGATGGACTCCCTCAGGCTCTGATCAGATCAATCCAGAGGACAGTGAGATATCAGCCTCTGGCTTCTGTTATGACACCACACTGTTATGACGGATCATCTGACGTCATGCTGAAGCTCATGTGTTTAGCTTGCGCTCAGGCTCCTGAGAAACATCTATTCTTACTGAGTTATAACAGTATTGTCATGTTCATGAATGCGCCATTTTGTTTCCTGGTGTTATCCATTGTAAGAAGGGATGTCACAGTGAGGAAATTTTCTCACCGGGTGGGGGTTGAGGTATCAGGGAGCGGGGTATTGAAATCGGTTTTGAATGCGCTCTCGCAAAAGCAGACACTTTCATTTAATAATTTTTATAATTGTAGTGTCCATTGTCCAACTGAACTAGGTTTTTGTTTTTATACAAAAAAAGCAAAGCAACAGTGGGGGTGCTGCTGTGATGGGAAAGTAATGTAATCGCTGTACTTCCAAACATAGTGTAACACCGGTAACAGTGTAACGTAAGGATCCACTGGAGGCAAGCTTGGTGATGAACCCATGTGCAGTTTATTTATATCCAAACACGAACAAAGTAAACAATTACTTAACAACATGACCTAAAACATAAACTTGGACTAAACATGGACTCACCAACAGTAGGTTACAACATCAATACATGACAAAGTAACAAACGAGGCTTTAAATACATGAAGTTTGGGAACAAATGACTAAGACAACCAATGAAGAACCAGAACTCCTAACCACATGACAAGACCATGAACCAATCAGAACATGATACATTTGCAAAGGGAAGCACAATACAAGGGCTGAATCCGAAATTGCCCCTATACCCTCAAATAGGGCATTATTTGAAGGGACAGCCATTTGTAGTGGTGTCCGAAACCATAGTGGATGTTATTGAGTGCACTCATTCAATCCCACATTGCACCGCAATAACGAGTGTACAACTGATATACAAACAATGGCTGTCCGAACTTACTCACTCGTATTCATTCACTCCTTCAAGTGACCTATATTAGTGGACTAACGTAGGGAATAGTGAATGAGGGTTTAGGGGGCGATTTCGGATTCAGCCGGAGATTGCATCACTCTCAAGCAGTAATAAGATGATCGCATTACTTCATTTTCAGTTGGATATCCTGTTGTGCAGGACATTGTGTAGATGGTTTCATTACTGTAGCAGTGCTACAGGAAGTTCTCCTTGAAAGCATTATTGGTTTATAAATGTTATCAAAATGATCACCTTTGACCTCATGTCGACATTGTTCATGTCGTTTTTGATCTGCAGGTGTTGTGAGTGCGGGGCGTCTCTCTCACACTGGTACTATGAGAAGGATGGGCGTCTCTTCTGTAAGAAGGACTACTGGGCCAAATTCGGGGAGCTGTGTCATGGCTGTTCAGAGCCCATCACCACTGGACTCATCATGGTGAGTCCAAACCGTCCGAAACCGTATCTCTGCCGTCTCTCCTCACCCCACAATTCTGCCTGTCCTACGGTTTCCCGCAGCCACTCCAGTTACACGATTCTGCAGTGCTCCATTCACACAGTTACTGTTGCCGGATCACACATGAGCAAATCAACAGCACTCTTGTGTGCTTTCATGAAAGAGCTGCTATCTATAATTCAGAGATAGTGTTAATGAAGGGAAAGTTTGTGTGGCTGTTTGTCTTCATGCATTCACTGCTAGCTGTATTATTTAGCGTTTCTACAAGAGCAAGAGCTGTTTATTATGAATCATTTGAATGATTTATGACCTTTTGAATTCTTTCATTGTCCCTGATCCCTCATATATAAACTCTTTTGCACACAGTCTTGGCATAGCATATCTGTGGCCAATGCAGGTTATCATCTGGTTTGTTTACACAGAAAATCATTTTCACCCCAAAAACTGCCTTGCCAATTCTGCACTTGCATACATACACTGTGCATACAGTTGCCATATAAATTTCACGTTAGGGCTGTACAATTAATCAAAATAAAACTCAAATTGCAATATGGCAGAGGCTAATTACATAAATACATGCTTTGCACCACCATGTGTTTCACTGTGTTAATTTACACCTGAGCAGCTCATGATACTCAGAGTGGGTCAATTTAACGTAAATGCTGCTCCGCACCACACAAATGTCATCTATACATCTGAGGCAATTTAGCGCGCATTTGGGAAAGCAACATGCATAGGATTCTGTGATTTCTGCGATGTGGAAAACGTGGATGGAATCACTGAATCCAAATTTAATGTATAACACGGAACTGGACTGGATACTTATTCAAATGGCAATATGGACTAGTGTCTGCATTGTAAAAAAAATCTTGTTGGTTTAACTTGAAAAAGTAAGTTCCCTGGTCGCCTTAAAGTTCATTGAAATTAAAATTTGAGTTAATACAATGGAGGGAATTTTATTTAATCAACAGAAACTCAAAATATTATGTTATCTGAATAACATAAATTATCTAAGTTGATTAGACAAAAGAAAAAAATGTTGACATATCTTAACATTTTTCACACTATGTGAATATTAAAGCATGACTGCTATTGAAATATGAAGTCTGCGTGTATCTGTGAAAGAGCGGCACATACCTAATATGCAGTTTTATATGAATCCAAACCCTTCTCTTTCGTTTTGGATTTCAATATGAAACTGCAAATAAGGACACCTGTTATCATCTTTTCAGCAATATGAAATGATAACATGACCAGCATTTCCTGCTGTAATGGTGAAGATTCATATCATTTGTTCTCAAGAAACCATTCGTACATTCGTATAGACTGAACCTTGCCCTAGTTATCGTTTCCGCAGTTCTGTCATTTTGGTTGATCAAATCTGTGTGTTGTGCTTCAGACCAGGCCATTGTGTGTGTAATATGATATTTCACATCCACTAAGGTGTTTCTTCCTCATTTTTGAGAAAAAAAAGCACTATGGCTGACAAGAGGGAGGGCTGAAACACAAGTACTTATATTAGTGAATGAATGAGAGCTTACTTGTTTGACTGACATGCCGTTTTTAGAATTTTAGTTTTTCTTCTTTATTTCTTTCCAGTTTTGGAATTCATGTTTTGTTTACATCCTGATTTCAAATTAAGTTTAAAGAAATGGATATTTCATTACCACAATAAATGCATTCGAAGAGTTACTGCTGAGGTTTTGTTTGTAAGCATGAGGTTTTGTTTGTTGCAGATGAATATGACAAGAAAAAAGGGTTAAAGATGTTAAAATTACCAAAATACATAAAGTGCATGTTGGCAGAGGCTATTTACACAAACTCTGCCCACCAATGTCTGATTGAGCCAGACAAAATTACAGAAGAAACCTGATAACAGGATCAGTGCCGTGGGGCAGTTGGTGTTCGTTTTTAAAGACCTGAGTTCAAATCCGCCTTTTTCCGAACTCTTTCTTTTCCCTTTCACATTGTTTATCAGCTGTGAGAGGCATTTATTAAAAAAATGGAAGAAAAGATAAAAATATTTAAAAAGAAAATATTAAAAAAATGCAAATACAGTGCCTAACTGGTATTTAATAGCGGGAGTAAAGGGTTTATCGGGTAGGGATTGGTGTAGGGAAGGGCTTTAAGGATAGAATAAAGCAGCATCCATTTATGATTTTAATAAATATAATCATATACACTAGGGGTGGGAATCACAGGTTAACTCACGATACAATACGGTCACATGTATTTTGCCCATGATAATATATATATATATATATATATATATATATATATATATATATATATATATATATATATATATATATATATATATATATATATATAATCACAACACCAGCGATCTGTGACAGACGATATATTGCAAGAAAATCATCCACGATATAAGTCATATGATCATGTATTTCATCTATTTTTTTAAAATGGCAACAATGTACAATAAGTGCATATACAGCTATCAAACAGCCATAAGCTTGAAAAATGCTTATTTGCTAGAGAGAGAACAGTTTTGTGACTAAATGATTTATAGTAAAGAAATCCAACTTAATTGCAGCATCTCATTTATATTACTAGTAGTAGTAATTTAATACTAGTAGTAATTAGGGATGTCATGATACCAAAATTCCAGTAGTCGGTACCAATACCATAAAAATTTTACGGTACTTGGTACCAATTTTGTACCACAGCAAACTTTCTTTTTTTTTTTTTTTTTTTTATTAAATTCAATGAGTTTATTATTTATAATGATAATTATGATAATCATTTTAAGTAAATAATACATAAACATTTAAAGGCTGTATGCTGTTTAAAAGTAAACAGTTTATAAAAAGATCAAATGAAAGCAACCATCTTGGCATAATTATTATTATTAGTAGAGACATATTATTATTACATAGACTTAGCTGAATCTACTGTAGCCTACAGCAGTAGCCTAATATATTTCTGTCAGTTTCTTGAAGTTAAACAAACTTTTATTTTGACGGGTTGTCATGAAGACCTTTGAGTGTCTGTGTTCATGATATGACCGTTTTCTCAAATGAAATGGGAAATTCTCATGAAGTGACGGTTTATGCGTTCGTGTCCTCAAATAGACACAGCAGAGGCTAAAAAGACAGCGAGCAAGTGTCACGCTGTGCGCGCACGCCCGCGCATCAGCGCCCGTCATTCACAGAGATGCAGAACATGCAGGAGTAATATTTAAATAGTATTTTGCAGTTTAAGATTCACAGACACTTGTCTATATTCGGCTACAGTCTGGAGCCCTGCGCTTAGATAAAAACGGAAGCGACTGAATGCAGCTGCGGCGGGTAGGCTACCGAATATACTCGGTACCGGTAGCCTACTACAGAAATGCTGGTATAGTCACATTTTTTTAAATTAGTACCATCTTGGTACCGACATACTGGTACTTGTGACATCCCTAGTAGTAATGTATAAATGTAGACCAAAGAGTATGGCTTATTTCTTATTTATCCCAATCCGACGTGAAATTGCTCGGTAGGCTACTATACTTGTAGCCATTAAAAAAAAGGTATTTAGTTTCAAATTTATGTTTAAATATTATGTTTTTTGTTGTTGTTGTTGTTGTTGTTGTTTCTTATTTAATCTGTTGATTATGAAAAGTGAACAGCATGAGTAAGATGCATAAGATGTGCAATGTCGGAAGACCTGGAGTGGGTCAGAAATGATTTTTACCACTTCATTAAGTTTTGTTTTATAGAAAGCCTTTCTTTAAAGTGAATTTCATTTGGTATAAATTGCATCTTAATTTTAATCAGTGTTACATCAACCAATTGCCTGCATTTAATAAATAAGCAAATAGGCTATAGCAGACAATACATGGAAGCGCCGGAACCATGACTCGCATTGTGCATGAACTGCACGTCTCATTAATGAACCGAAACTCAGCGTATCGGCTACTTGTCTCACAGACATGTCAATAGAAATATGTCAATAGAAAGCTTGAAATGTCTTCTAATCGAAACTATTAAAAACTAAAAGAAGTAGGCCACTCTCTGATTATGTAATCTGTATGAAATGTGCATTTCTCTCTTGGCGCGTTCACTATCGTGGAGATGGCGAGTCAGCATCTTCAACTTCATCTTTGCAGCTGACACAGAAAACACTAGTTTACCTATTAATAAACAATTAAAATGTCTCCTTGCTATGTTTGACACGTTCATAATGTAAGGTCCATCCGTTAGCCCAAGGACGGAATCTAACGGCCTGGTCGAAGGACTTCTGCGTGTAGGCCTTTTCAGCATTTCTGTTAAATTCACTTAATTTATTATCGAATTTTAAATCTGACACCATGAATAATTTTATCTGACTCCAATTCTTTGTAACTTTGTTACATTTGTAACTTAACAGCTGATCATAAGTTTAGTTGTGATTTAATTTAGATTTCTCTTACCCGGAGTCGCTCAGAGGATATTGCTCGTGATTATATTTACATTACCTCACGGACGCAAATTAGTCAGTTCTAATTTTACAGAGGATTGCAGAATGAACTATTTTGTTTACACAAGTTTACTCGTAACAGAAAGTGTAATTTTAGCAATGGTCACGAAAGCTGCAACTTGTTAATAACAGTGACAGTCAGAAATCAGATTGTCCCTCATGCTTAGCGCCATGCTCCGGTCATGGGGTCCTCGGTATGAATTTGCCCTGACAGAAAGATTTACGGAAACTCCTACAAACTCCGCAGATACGACACTACTTGAGTAATGACTTAAGAAAAATACAGAATAAATCAAGATTAACATTTATTTTGGCCAGACAGAACTTAAAGAACATAATTAAACATGGATCCATGGTACACAACTTTCAGCATAAAAATATAAAATACAATTAAGTAATATGAAAATAGTTTCAAAGAGTCATATCTGGCACAATAATACAGTGTGTGTGTGTGTGTCTCTTATGACACTGACACAACACTGCATGGGGGTTCTGTCGACAGAATGTTCCCAAATGGCAGCCCTGCCACCCTTCCTTAAATACCCAGACCAGAACAAAGGGTTGTAAATATTTGCAACACAAACACCTAGTTTGGGGAGAAGATCAGATATCTTTGGAGAGACCACTCAAAAAGAGAACACAATTCTCATATGTTTCAATCTTTCTAACCCTATCAGTGACTTCAGTGATGTTGAGACCATTTTACCAATCGCACTATGACCTTTAAAAAGACACCAGACATGAAAGGGATAAAACAATAGATTCACAAGATAAATCATAAGTAGTATATCTGCATTCTGGGACTTGAATCAGGGGAAGGGGGAAAGGGAGGTAGAGAGGGGGAGAGGGTTTTGGTCAGGGCGGTGTCCTACAGTTTCTCTGTGAGATCTTCTCTCCAGATTGAGTTTTATTGTTTTAATGCAGGGCATTGGATCTCTGCCTAATTCAATTAATTGTAATTTTAAAAAAAGTGCTTAGACGACTAATGGCTTAAATGAGCTAGTCTAGTAGAAAAATTGGGGACCTTACTTATTTCACATATTTTCGAACCAGCGTGTCACAATGGGTGCCAGAGTATCGATAACGTCTCGCGGACGGAAATGTTGCGATTAAATCAGCATATCAATTTTTTTGCAAAGAAAATGAGTTGCTGTTTTACAGTTTTGTTTTGTTTTTTGTGTGTGAAATGACAGTATATTGCAGGTTAATAACTGCATGACTTTCACAGTAGTTCCTCAGTAGGACTTCTCTTGTGTCTAACTGCACTCTTGTTATATCAGACTGTATTTCTACAGTGCATATGTACTATGAAGTGACCCAGCATGCAGTGCGGCATGAATAGATTATGCTGTCGAGTTTCTTGATTCTTGTTGGTTGGTATTATTATTATTTGTTGAGTGTCATCATTGTTGTGTTTTCTATGTTGAGTATTGATGTCTGTGCATCATTAGGTGGTGGAAGAAAAACATCTTGTGTTGAAAGATAAATCTCAGCAGCTGCTTCACTATTGTGATCTATCCATCTATGAACAATTATACATTTGAAATAAGATATTGGTAAATATTTATACTGAAATAACTCTATAGTTTGAGTAACTTAAAATCAGCCAATTAACTTATATTATATTCTAGCTTGTCATTTTTTTAACAAATGTTTTCATTTGACACTTCTGTCTTGACTAGATCAGAAATTTGAATATGAATATACAAGGTTCAGGATCCCAAGCAAATGCAACACTGATCACCATCATGGTGACTTCAAAACAATTACAGCACTAAACAATATAATTTCTTACAGTGGCATGGTTAAAGACAATAACAAGAGCAGTAAATTAATGTGGTGTAATTATCATCATTTTGCTGTTGATTAACAGTAATTTGTAAGAAAATGACCCAGCATGCAATCATTTCACTGTAAATTTCTGACTACAGTAAATGTATTGTAAAATAATACTCTTTAACCCTGTAATTTTTTTTTTTTTTTTTTTTTACGGTGCACTTAAAAAAAAGCAGCTAAACTGCCTAAAACTGAATGTAACTAACTTCAGTCTGTCTGTCAGCCATCTCTCATCCACACTGACTCTCTGTTGAATTTATAGCCAGCGTTCAGGCCACACACTTTGCTTATAAAGTGCAGGTGCAGCTAACAGGACGGCTCACGGGGATGATAAAACCTTTCACCCACACGGCATACTGTCATCTGGTTTCTCTCACAGCATGTTTTCTCTGATGCTCTGCATGACGGTGACCCTTGTTCTGCGATGTTAGTCAAAACCAGAGATTGGTTTGGTCAAATAGTTTCTCGCTATGAATGTGCTCCTAATGGAACTATAAAGCAGATGGTAGTCTCTGTGGTCTGTGTTTTTATATATTAAACGTCTGGTCTGCTTTGGCCACAGTGCTCGCTTTCTCTCTGGTTTTCAGAGAGCACATTGTGTGATTTAGTGGCACACAGACTGCCTCAGGAAGTGCAGTCCCAATAATTAAACTCCCTGGGCTCGGGATAAGTGAATTAAAGATGGCTCAGCATGCACTTCCTGCATTTGATTGACAGACACACATCTTCATTAGGGGATTGAACACCGCAGCCTGTGAGGACCCGTGTGCAGATGGAGGTCAGCTCTGTGAAGAAGAGGCTTCAAGAAGAGCGTACAAGCTGCAGTGACCTTGAAAGATTCCTCAATAGCCACAAACTTGAATTGTTACCAGTTTAGAATTTGAGGAGTGATGTGTGGAAAATCAATTGATGTTCCTCAATCAATTCATTATAAACAATGTAATAAGAAAAAAAGTTATACAATTATAAAAGCTTGTTTTCCCATTAATTTTCTTTTTGTTGTAAAAACTGTATAGCACCAACGACCCGAGGAGTGTAAAGTGTCTAAAGCTCCAGACAACACAACACTCAAACCCCTCCACCACGTTAAAGAGGTGATCCAAGGAGGGGCAGCCCTGCGCCTGTAAACCCTAGGCAACAACATTTCCTTCGTAGAGAAGGCAATCCCAGAATGCATTGCAGCGATAGCCAAGTTTCCATCCACTTTTCCCATTGTTTTGTTATTAACAAAGTTAACATTGCTCAATCTGCTGTCTTTAGCCTGCTTCCATCCAATCTGTCTTTTACTGATAAAATGTTGTGCGTAATGACGTCATCCCTAAAAAAAACACATTGTCGCAAACGTTTTGTTGTATCGCTAAAAAAATCTGCCCTTGAGGTGTTTCCAGACATAATTTCACATATGTCGCAAATTATATTGTAACTTTCGCATCCCAAATATTTGTAAAATGCAGAGAGTAATGAGACGATTGAAATTCTCTTGCTTACTATTTTCATGAATAATAGGCCTATTACTAAATGATGAAATATTAATCAGAAGATCACAGCGACGTGGGACAGTTTGTCTGGCAGGACTGATGAACTGTCTTTATGTGACGAAGCCCATGGGTGTGGACACAGAGCAGCTCACTTGTCCTGTATGCAACATTTTAATATCCATAAAAAAGATTGGCACAGGAAACTGTTCAGTCATACAGCAACAATATGCCTTGAACATGCAGTCAAGCCAGACCCGGTCTGACGTGGCCGAGAACGCATGTATTCAGATCATTCAAACCAAATAAGATATTCTTTCTGGTTTTCAATAACATCAAATCACTGCTAATGTTTCTCTCTCAGAGACAGATGCAGCTGTAACCTAAACCTTTTATTTCTGTAGCCTATATTTAACTTCTTTAAATGGTCTATAGAGCCGTCTTAATTTTAAAATTAGTTTGAGATAAAATGATTTTGCATATTAATACATTGTATTTATACAATTATTTTATTAACAAGTGTCATGTTTGTTATTTTCATTTGTCAAGTAGCAAATCCTGCGCATGAAATCGTTATTTTAATGCAGTAATTTTATTTATTCAGATGCAGACAGATATTTATGTATAGTTTATTTGGGAGGGACAGATTCAATGACCATAGATTATCTTAATGTCCGTGGAAACTCCAACAGCCTTCCTTTTTTTTCTTTTTGACGAGCTGCGGAGATTTTCAAGGCGCGCTATTATCCGAATTCCATTTTGCAACAAAACTTTATGATATATTATTAAATTATAAGCCTTATACATAAAATGATTTATATTAACAAGTGTCATATTTTTTTGTACTTTGTTATACATTGTATATTCAGAAACGGGTGCAGTTTTTTATATAAGCTATTCTTTTTCTGATGAACTTTTACTAGATTGTAAAAAACAGACAAAATGACAAAAATAAGGATGAATGATGTTTGAGAGGGAACACGTCCTATTCTTACCAAAAGTAATAAAATAATTTAATTTACAATTTAATAATATGAATATAATAGATTTAATGTGTACAGGGAAATGGGGCTTCAACGGGAGCGATGCCATGCCCGCACGGACGCTGTATTTATACGCTAAAGTTAAATGGAAAAAGATTGCGTCGACTTTTTCCAAAAAAAATGGCATTTCCATTTTGCTGCGCTAAACCTTTTTTCGCAAACCTGCCTTATCTCAGTAAAATGTTTCTTCCAAGATGGTAGGCTGAGTTTCCAGAATTGTAATAAATACATTTCATTAAATACGCATTTAATGTATTAACGTATTGATATTAATTGGTATATGTAATTACAAAACAATCCAATACTAGTAATTTTGTGCCTATTATAATATTGAGACGGACACTGAGGAATCTGCTGTGAGCATTCGTTGAGTCTCTCATTCTGTTTGTGTGACCGTTAATGGAATTTCTGCCCTTGAAGAGCATTTCGATTCATTCACTTATGAAGTTCCATTTGGGTTAAAAGCTAGCTGTTGTATGCTTTACAAGACACACACTCCCATGGTATAGTCTCTTTATAGTTACTTATGTCGAGTGGCGTCCTGTAATAAAATCACTCTCAATCCTTACACATGACACTGAGACGCATCCCACATGAGCGGATGGTCATTCTGTGGAAAACCCTCCTCCCACCGCTGACACACAACTGGCTTGTGTGCATTTCTCATCCACGAGTTGTCTCATTCAGAGCATGAGAAGACACTATCTCATCAGCCTTTGTGCAATATCATGGGTTTCTTGTGTTTGTTTGTGTCTTTCTGAGTGCTCAGTGATAAAGGTCCACAAACATGTCTGTCTGGATCTGCGTTTGTTTACACCAGACTCCCGTCGACTGCTTTTTGGACCCCCCCTGTGCATTTCATTGCCATGACTAATTTCAGTCGTTTGTCATGGAAACTCAAGTGTTGAATTTGTACGTTGTTCTATTTTGAGTGGTTTCCTCATTCCACACTATACCCTCATGTCTTATCAGAGATCTACTGATGGGACGATCTGTGATTCCTGAGAACATTAGAGTTACTGTAATTTCTTTAGAATAAGGGTTTGCTTATGGGGAATTCACTGTGTTTTTCTCCAACCCTTTCCTCCTGCTTCTTTTATTCTGGACTAGTCTCAACCCACAATGTTGAGATCTGACTGATACCTGCAGTTTCAATCTGAATGGCTGGAGATTTCAGGGTGCGGAGTTGTCCCATGGCATCAAATCTTTGAGAAATGCCCAGGATTCTAGCCACTTCAGATTTTAGCTCTCTTTTTACTGTAGCTGAAGATTTGAGTCTGTTTTCCTTGGAGAGGTTGTGTGTGTGTGTGTGTGTCGGTGGGAGGGTTTGGTCGAGTGGGGGAGGTGTGTGTGTCTGCGCAGAGATGCATGTGCTCGGCAGGAAGTGATGAAGTCACCCACTCAGAGAGAGAGCGAGAGACAGAGGGAGTAACGCAGAGCTTTCTGGGATGAGCTCAGCGCTGGGCGTATGGGCTGTGTTTTGTTTATGTGCCGGGTTCGCTAGAATGATCCTCACGCTGTAGCTGCCGGTCATGGTCGGCGATGTGTTTTACTGGGGCTTCTGCTGTCTGAAACTCTGGAAGAGAGAGAAGAAGGTAAGCCAGATGCCGTCTCTCATGCTGATGGGATTTTACACACACTACTCGCACAGCATAGCCACACACGGAATATGTTTCATTCATTTTCAGCTTAGATGTTTTATTTGATTCATTATCATTTAAAATGATACTGATAGATTTACAGAACATTATCATTTAAACACATTCAAGCATGTGTGTAGATGCAGCTCGGCAATTCTCAGTACGGTTCATTGAATCTGGATGTTCACAGACATGATGACCCTTCATCTGATCAAACTGCACCACAACATAATGACTGTACAGTCGGTCCCGTTTCCAAATGGTCATTCGCACATAATTGTCTGTTTGACGTCTTCTGGCATCATATGAAATGGGAAATTCATGACCTAAAATAGAACATTCATAACGTCTTTTATTTTATTATTTATATGTAATTCTCCCCTAGCAGTAGATTGTCTTGGGATCACATCCTTGACTAGTTAACCAGGTCATGTCTGGCACTGATGTCTGAGCATCTCCGCGTTTGCAGCTGCTGATGCTGCACTAACAGCACTGGGACACTGACATGGAAATGTCAGCCTGTACCGATCGTTATTCACATTTATTCATGTAGCAGAGACTTTGACCCAGTAAAAGGGGTTTTAAGCAGTGGAATCAAACCCATGACGTTAGCATGGCTAATCCTGTACAGGTGAATCTACGCTATTTGGTACTTTTGAAATCTGGCAGGGAAAATCTGGCATATTTAAAACAAGGCTGTGAGGACAGACATACAGTAGGTTTAACAGGTTAAACGCTTCATTATCATTTGTAAATATGAATGTGAATAAATATACATAGTCTGTTTAAAGGATTTACTTTAAAATGAAAATGATTCCATGATTTACTCACCCTCAAGCCATTCTAGGAGTATTTCTTCTTTCAGATGAACACAATTGGAGTTATATCAATAAATGTCCTGGCTCTTCCAAGCTTTTATAATGAGAGTGACGGTCCATTGAGTTTGAAGCTCAAAAAACACATCCATTCATTATAAACGTACTCCACACAGCTCCTAATAAAGGCCTTCTGAAGCGAAGTGATGCGTTTGTGTAAGAAAAATATCCAGATTTAACACATTATAAAGTAAAATATCTATCTTCTGCCAGACTTCTGCCAGGCATTTTCTGCATAAGAAGTTAGATATTTTGTTTTAAATATGGATATTGTTCTTACACAAACCCATCGATTCGCTTCAGAAGGCCTTTATTAACCCCCCGGGCCCGAGCCGTGAGTAAATCATGGGGTAATTTTTATTTTAAAGTCAACTAATTCTTTTAATAGTTTGTGCTGTGAAGGTCAAGAGCAGCTTTCACAGCCGTGTACAGCATATCGAGCAGACTGTACGTCTGTCCCTCAGGGCCCTGTTGTCTTTCACTCTGCTCTGTGTGCTTCGATTGAATGTTGTGTTACATCAGCAGGAAAAAGTTCCCTGCCCAACGTTGGGGGGTTTGTGATTGTGGGAAATTTCCCCAGAAGGGTTTCCGAGCAGCAGCAGGTTCAATGATGAGTGTTTGGTCTCTAGAGGGGCATTCAGATGGTTTGTGTCCCCTGACTGATTTCATTTAATGAAACTGGGTGTTGTTGAAAGGATGAACAGCTGCAAAAGGAAGTGTACGTGTGACTGTAAGATGGTGAATTCCAGTGTTTCCATCTTTAAATATCACTTTTGAAATCACTCTTCAGCCCAGTTGTTTCCAAACACATTGTAACACAGGCAACATGGGTGGTTTTTCATTCTTTCTTTTTTTTTTCTTTCTTTTTTGGGGACCAATTCTCACTGTTAACTAGTTGCATTTTTGCTTGCATATTACTAACATATTGGCTGTTTATTAGTACAGCACATATTAATGCCTTATAACATCCCTTAATACTACCCCATACATAAGCATAACCACTACAACAACTACCTTACTTACTATTAATAAGCAGTAAATTAGAAGTTTATTGAGGCAAAAGTTAATAATGTTAATAGTGAATATGTGTTCCCCAAACTAAAGTGTAATATTTTGAGTGGAGGATGAATTTTTGTCTGGACAGCATAGGACGTAAAAGTATGTGTACAGTATGTCATTCTCAGTCACTGATCAATGTGAGGTTATTTCCAGAACAAGGTTGTCTTCCACAGGTTTTTTTTTTTTTTTTTTTTTTACTTTGATGGTTTAATCAAACTTGTAGGGTCATTAAAAACAAATACTAAATAGTAAAATAAATAAAAATTAAAAAATAAAAAAAAAGATCACCAAAATGACATATTTAAATGGAACAAGAATCTCCATGCCTTAAAATAGCTAGTTGTCAAAGTTCAGCACTTTTTGCTGGGTGAAATTAAAAAAGACATGAAAAATGCTAATACTAATAGTGGTATTTTTCATGCCTTTTTTAAATTTTTAAATAAAAGTGCTTCCCAGTTGGATTTCCTACACTTTGAAACTTTCAGTTTTACAAATGGGGACAATCTCTGGATGAATAAATAAGTGCTGGAATGTCCAATTACAATTTGTGTGTTTCTTATTCAGATGTTCACATTATCTTCAAGTCTGAATTGCAACCAATTCATTGATTCATCAATCATTGGCAAATTAGGTAATTGATAACTGCATTAATATATAAACACGCCATTAGCTTTGGTTTAGTGTCGGTGAAGGGGTACGTGAGCCTTATTGATGGGGTTGTGGGGGAACTTGAGGCTAAAAAGGTCGGGAACCACTGGTTTAGATTATTTCATCTATAAATACTAAATAAGCTATATCATCGAACAATTAATTAATTTATATTTGTATATAAAATCAACCCTTTATGCTGGGTTAAATAAGCAACCCAATTTATTGGGTAAAATTAGCCCAACCTGTGTTCATCTGACAAAATTAGGCAAACTACAGCTACAGGTTTTATTTTACTATGCAAAAAAAAAAAAAAAAAAAGAAAGAAAAAACAGCCTGGGTAAAAATGTGTTAATGTTTCAATTGTGTTCAATTGACTCAATTATGCAAAATGCTTACAAATAGAGTGAAGATACTGTATGTCTCAACTGTCCATCCAGAACAACTGTGGATTCTTACAGAAACTTTACAGATCTATTTTTACTTTAAGGTTTTGCTGCTTCCCTAAATAAGATGGAAGATGTGTTTTCCTACTATAGTTTGCTGATGTTTTTTATAAAAATGACTAATCTCATTGAAAGGCAGCTGCTCACTGTTGACGTCATTATTAGCACACTCCACAGGCTGTTTTGTAAAAGATGATTTTAGGATAGGCAAAAAAAAACAGGTGCCTTTTGCATAGCTGTCTTCATTGGAAACAGTTGTTTGCAGTAGATATTGAGATGTACAGTAGATGCAGCTTGTGTGGGCGCAAATGTTCTGTGTATTTTCAGACGTGTCGGTGGTCTGTCAGCTCTGTTTTCCGTGTTGGTTGATGGTTTGTAAATGAAGCGACTGAAATGAGGAGGCAGTGGGCAATCCGTGACTTCACTGCGTGATACCGTCACATTTTCCCCCTGTCTAAAGGTGTCATTCATATATGAATTATGGTTCAAGTTCTCTCTATCGTCAAATTCCAAGAAATGGAAAGACCTTGTCAAACTTTTATTTAGTATACATCTATGATCATGGCGTCACATGTTTTTTTTTAACACCAAGAAACTGTTGTAGAGGAAGCTAAACAAAATGTGGCCTTAGAATATGGCCATGTTTTGCAACATAACACATCAATCTTGTATGATTAGTAGTACTATTATAAAGAGTAGATCCAGTTCTGAAAATAAAGACAATGTATAAGACTTGTGGAGAACTGGCTTCATACATCCAGCTGATTCAAACACATTCAGATTATGTTTGAACACACACACTCAATCTGATATTGATATATCATAAGTGTCAACACTTTCTGAGGCAATTGTAGGAAAACAAGTTCCTTATGAGCTGTAAACAAGTCTGTCTGACTTTCTGTCCTTCTTTCTCAGTCGGTTGATCGCTAAAGTTTTTGTAGGTAAACTAGACTGTCATTAGCTCAACATCAGCTAGTCTGAGGCTGATTCACATTCATGTGTTTCAAATGTCACTTTTTTAGGAGTTCAAGCTAGTGTTGTCACTACACTGTAATTTCTAACTTCGAAGCGATACCTGGAAAAGTATCGATATTCTATACCATTTTCAAAACCACAGGGAAGAAACGCTGCATATTTTTATATTATTATTTTTTTGTCCATTTATCGAAAGTCTAGGCAATCAAACATTTCTTCTAAAGCGATCACTTTATATGATAAAGCTTTTAAGCTTTTTTTCATATATAAACATTGATCAATTACCATTACAATTATCTCACAAATATTTGCTAAGTTTGCTGCAGTAGCTTACACAGCACAAGGAAGCTTGATTTCAAATGGTGAATTACATTTAAAAAGACGAGTAAACCATAATAAAATAAGAACAAATAAACAAATGACTATAATAGCACAAATAAATTCAATAGAACAAAGATAGAAATGAAATAGACTGCTTTCTTTGTTCAGGTAAGTCTAACAGTATTCAGGTAAGAAAGTAATCAAATTTAAAATAACACTGGATTATTATTAATTTTTAAAAATCATTTAAAGTCGATCAGTCAAGAGCAGTAAGCGATCGTTTGTCTTTTATGGTTTGAATAACATTAATAACATTCGGCTGCTGTCCCTTTAAGACCTGTTACACAGCATTCTTCCTGAACTGTTTAAGACTGTGTTTATGTTAATACTCACCAAGATGGGCATTGTGACATTATTTTGAGTGTATTTGACCAATAAGCTGGGAAAAGGAGCTCATTTTTGCACTTGTATGTCAGAGGCGGCTTTATTACTGTGTGTGTGCGCGCTTCAGATGTGAGCGAGAAATATGTGGGAATGAGTAGAATTATGTCCAATCCCGCATGAAATTCAGACCCGTCACACCAACACTATTTAACCGGAGTGAATGAAAGGAGGCGGTTCGTGTCAACTCGCTGTCGGTCGGAGAGGATACTGTAGAAAGGAGTATTGGTATCATTTCAGATATTTCAGTATTGATGCATATCGAAATATCGATATTTTTGACCCTATTTAACCCTGTTGTAATTGTTAAATTTCCCTAGGATTCCCATTCTCCCCTAAAACTGATTGGGCGGCCCAAACGTTAAGTCATAGAGACTTGAAATTTTAAAGGGTGGTAGTACTCACACCGCCTACAACATCACCAATGCTCGCCCCGATCGGCCTAACTACCGCACTACAGCGGTCAAAAGTACGAAATGGCTCATAACTCCTAAACCTCATGCAAAATTTGGGGTATTTTTTGTACAAAATACTTGTGCAAACTAGCCCTAGGTTTTTTGCGTGATCGGAACCAATCCAGTGCAGAAGTATTCTCTGGAGAGTGAATATCAATATTTATCAAAAAATGTTGAAATTTCGGGTTCACGGTCGCTAATGAGAGCCAAAACGTCTGATGTGGCTGGGCCCACTTTTACTAAAATGGCTGTAACTCATGAACTGACACGTGTATGCGCTCAATTTGATGTCACAGGGAAAAAATCGTGGCGACTGGCAACTTGGTGGCACTATAACAGGAAAAACAAGAACATGGCTGTAACCACCGCTTGTCCGATTGACTTGCAAATTGG
Source organism: Paracanthobrama guichenoti (assembly GCA_018749465.1). Lineage (NCBI taxonomy): Eukaryota > Metazoa > Chordata > Actinopteri > Cypriniformes > Gobionidae > Paracanthobrama > Paracanthobrama guichenoti. The sequence goes on from CM031957.1 coordinate 3,463,978, forward strand.
CATGCACTGTCCAAGGTGCCACGATAATCTATGAGAACATTGTTGTATCTCGAAAAACATGGCCGCCATCGGCAAATGAGGCCGATCAGAACGAAACTCGGTGGGCGTATTCGACTCATGGCCCTAGAGGGCTGTAACAATTTTGAAAGAAATTGGTCACTAGTTGGCACTAACAAGATTTATGCCTTTGTAATCATGTGGTATTTCACACATACACACTTATAATATTAATATAATTTGATAGATCTCTTCATACTGAGCAAAATAATAGTCCTAGGGTCTGACTCTCTAGATGAATAATTATCAAAAAAAGTTGAACTTTACCTTTTAGGGAGCTATAACAGTCATTTAGAAAATGGCCGTGGCAAAATGTACTCAAAAGCCTATAAATCCTAAACGAAAGCTTGGAACTTCACAAAAATAGGTGGAGATCAGACCATAGGTGATGATTTAACTGTTAAAAAGCTTTAATAACCATATATTTCCTATGGTAAATTGCTTTTATTGGCTGTAAATGGTCTTTTCCATCTATGAAGTGGTCACATGCTTGCTAAATAAAACAATAACTTTTTACGCATATTTGCTTAAAGACTGTAAAACGCTTGATAATTGCTGCTCGCAGCTATATTTTATATGGAAATCACTGCAAATGAAAGCTTAATATAGGAACATCCTTTTTCATATTAGACATTTGGCTCAATACAAACGACTGAAGCAGAAAGACATGAGACGAGTGAAGTCCTTTCTCTGGTTTGTTTCTCTGGCTGATAGCGTGGTCTTCAACATTTACACTGATGGGTCTGATTTGCACCTTTATCTAAAATGTTATGATGAGTGTATTGATCGAATGTGTTCAGGACATTGTTGTCGTCCTTATCTCACCAAAATAAGTCAACATCAGCGCACATGGAGCTTTAGAGCGAGTGTTCAACATCTGAATGTAACAGACAGGCCATGATGATGGAGAGCATAGGAAACGTGTCTGATCTCAGTGTTTCTGTGTTCCAGGTGGCCGGAGAGCAGAAGTATCACCCAGAATGCTTCACCTGTCTGAACTGCCGAGCGTTCATCGGTGATGGAGACACGTATGCGCTGGTGGAGCGCTCCAAACTTTACTGGTGAGTGAAACCCAGGGCTTGACATTAACTTTTTTGCTCACCAGTCACTGTGGCTAGTGGTTTCCCAAAGTTACTAGCCACTCAGCATTTTCACTGGCCACAATTTTGGCATCAATACCATGGGTATATAGACATTTTTATATTATCTCATAATTTGGCTGGATTATTATTATTATTATTATTATTATTATAAATAGTATTATTATAATTTGGATTATTAGGCGCCTGTCACTTTAAGACCGAATGGATCCGTTATAGTTACACTTGCGTTGTCTTTCTCAACGGTTTACATTCACTTAAAACAGAACTGACTGTTTAGGTGAATACTCGCCAAGGCTGGCATTTGATATAATTTTGTATTTTTGACTGTTTAAGTGCAATAAGCAGTGAAAAAGAGCTCAATTTAGTGCTGAAAGGTGGCTTTATGTGTGCGCACTTTGTGAAAATGATGCGTAATACCCACAATCCCACTCTGAAATTCAAGCCCTGTAACAGCGACAATATTCATCCGGAGCGAATGAAGCAAGCGAGCGAGTGAGTGGAGGAGGGTTTGTGTGTCAGAGAGAGAGAAAGAGCCAGCGTTGGTATTGTGTGTCCATTCTGAGGACGATGAGCATTGGAAGTTTCAGATATTGCTGTATCGATATGTAGCGAAAAATCTATATTTTTGACAACACTACATTGCATGTTGTTAGAGGGTATTTTATGATACTATGCAATATTTATACCATTTTTATTAGCTAAGTTGGTTGTCTATTTTGCACTATTTTGAGTGTCACCCCTTCATTGCTGGGCACTTTTTTTCTGGATCATGGCTGATTTGTGGTTTGTATCACCAAAAGATTCCCTGACTTTTTGCGTATTTTCCATTCATTTCTTCTGTCGGTAATTTTTGACTGCGAAGGAGCCAAGTGTGGCAATTTTTTTTCCCGACCCTTTAACATAACCAAATCATCTCCATGATTTTTTTGTGTGTTCACATAGCTAATGTGACAAAAGTCATCAATGTTTTGATCATTTTTGACCAAAGAGGCCTGAGGGATAAAAGACTACAATTGAAAAATGTATTATATATATATATATTAAATTCAACCCGTCAAAGTGTCTAGTAGGAGTGACTGTGTTACACGCCACTGCTGAAACACACACATTTGACGGGTGTTAATATCAAGCCTTGGGGACAAAAAAAGCAAACAAAACCCACTGTTTGAGCCCACAGACACGCCAGTTGCCCTCAATGTGAAATTCGGCTGACCGCTGGAAGTTATTGCTCTTTATTTCTAAAGCAGGACATTAGCATGAGCTGTTGTTATGGGTTATTAATATATGTCCTGTTGTGTGGGTGTGCAGTAGCTGTCCTTTATCTTCATACTGTAGCATCTGAAATGAAAAGCATGCCATGAGCTGTGAAAGTATGTGCTTTATTCATATGAAAACCGCTGGGGAACGACAGTCAAACATGCAAACCCAGTAACTCTGAGAAAATGTTTACTTCATTCTACTTTTACTTCATTTCAGTCACTCTACAGTTTGATAATTTGAATCAACTAGTAACCTGAATGATTGGTGACCCCTCAATAACTTTCTTTCATAATCATCACCACTAATTGAGAGACTCAGGAGGAGCTTCTTCCCCCAGGCCATCAGACTCCTGAACTCAGTCACTTAACATCACGTGACCATCGATACACTGACATTGCACTGCACTTTCTGTTCTCGTTGTTACTGTGTAACAACCTGTTATAAACCTGTTTGCACATTATACTATTTTATACATTTGTTAACCACATATTCTACTTGACTTGATTATTTATAATTCTACAGATATATATATATATATATTAGTACTTTTTATATCCTATTTCTATTATAATTTCTTCCTTGTGTTTTTAACTGTGAATTTGCACTGTCCATGGAGCGGACCTGTTTACATTTCACTGCCGGTTGTATATTCTGTATATAACTGTGTATGTGACAAATAAAACTCTTGAATCTTGAATCTTGAATGATTTCATGTACATTCAGAAATGAATATAAGGAAAATATACAATGTGAAACTTTGACATCTCGGATGTTTGAACTAGAAAGATATTTATAAGAACATTTGTAACCAAGCAGATCTCACCCCCTCATTGACTACCATAGTATCCCCCACTATGATAGTCAATGGGGGACGAGATCTGCTTGGTTACAAACATTCTTCTTATTCTTATTATTACATTATTAACAGAAGTAAAATGTCACAAATAATCTGAAATCCATGATTTCTTGTCATTTAAACTTTCTATAAACTTCTAAAATCATGTTTCTGTATCATTTGATGATTTCTGACATCATGTTGTAATGTTGCAGTCTCTCTGTGTCTGTCCTGAGGATGTTAAATGAACTCTTCTTTTGCTCTGTCTCCCTCTAGTGGACACTGTTATTACCGGACTATCGTGACTCCGGTCACCCTGCCCGACTCGCCGTGCTCCAGGATTCCTCACACAGTCACGCTAGTGTCTATTCCCGCCTCCACCGATGGGAAGCGAGGGCTTTCCGTGTCCATCGATCAGGGCTCCAGTCCCAATGGCTACAGCCCCGAACACAAGCCCACCATCAGAGTCTCACAGTGAGTGTGTGTCCCGCAAACATGCTGCAGTCTAGACCTCAAAACCAAAGACACCGTGTTCATGTAGCTCCATCACAGCAGAAGAGAGACATTCTTAAAGTGCTGCTGATCATTTACTTTTAATGAAAAGAACACTCATGCATTTTTCAGAATGAGAATTAGGAGTCCACATTAGATGGAATTATCATATCCGTTTAAAGGGATAGTTCACAAAAAAAAAAAAAGAAGAAAATTGTCATTTACTCACGCTTATTTTGTTCCAGACCTGTATGAGTTTCTTCTGCTGAACACAAAGGAAGATATTTTGAAGAATGTGATGAATCAAACAGTTGATGGTAGCCATTGACTTCCATACTGTTTTTTCCCCTACTATGGAAGTCAATGACTACCGTCAACTGCCTGGTTACCAACATTCTTCAAAATATCTTCTTTTGACACTCATACAGGTTTGGAGTGAGTAAATGATGACAAAATTTTGGTGAACTATCACTTTAACCTCCTGGATGCCACGGTCCACATACAAGGACATTATATTTTAATTAATTTCTCTGACACCATACATGTCACAGTTTTAGTCTGGATGTCCTGTAAAGAGCACATTCAGGGCTTTTCACAGATACCATTTGCTTTGAGGTTTCACCAGGACAACAACTTCTTGCTCTTTAAAAATGACTTAATGATCAAATTTAGCACTCTTATGGAAATATATTTTTTTTTAATATTTTGTAGTTTTCAAATTGTTTGTCATAAACCAACATCCCAGGGAAATGTTATGGGGTTTCTAATCAAACTATAACTTTCTGTTATGACTTTCTCAATAGAGGACATCGGGACTTATATCATGTTTATCAGGCAATCTGGGAGACACAAGTGAATAGGGAAATAAATTATATATCAGTATATTATTTAATATAAGTTAGATATTATTATGAAAATGTTGCCAACTATTACTCCCATTATTGCACTTCTTTTCCATTACATGTTGCTCCAAGAACACATTAATATGCAATTTAGAGACAGTGTATAGATACATTGCATTGAATGGGAAAACCCATGTATGGCAATTTTGCCTACATATTGCATAAAGTAAAATGGTATAGTATGGTAAAGTAAAATATCAATACATTCCATTATATGTTTCATAACATGGTTGAGAATCATCTTTAAACGAAGTGTGGTTAAAAAAATCCTGAAACCTAAAAATGTATTGGTGAATGAAAAAAAAAAAAAAAATCCCATTGTTTTTACCATACATGTAATTTCATGTAATTTAATTTTTATACAACTGAGTGAGACCTGGTGTCCAATTACGAGCACATAGCATAAAATATGAATAAAATATTTATCTAAATGTTTTTTACCCTCATTTGTTTCTTATGCTCTAAACAATGTAATCACATGAAAAATGTGTCCTAAGACATTTTCCTGGGTCTTAGGAGGTTAATACTTTGATTTAGAATTTACTGGTGTACAAAAATAGAACTAAAATGCAAATGTATGAATGTACATTGAGAAAGGAAAAGTAAAGTGGAAACGTCAGCCAATATTTTCCACACCAGTCTTTTTCTGTATAATAGCTTTCTTCAGGCCCTATCACGCTCAAATCCGGCATGAATATCCATTAACACTGCGATGATCTGCTGTCCAGACTGAAATCACAATGATCAGTTGGAATCATCTCACTCATGTATTGCTCTTCCCTTACAAACTATGAAGTCAGAGCTGATTGGCGATCTCTGTTTGTGTCCATGTGTTCAGGGTGGACCCAGAGTGCATCAGTCCAGATGTCAAGAACTCCATTCATGTTGGTGATCGGATCCTAGAGATCAATGGCACGCCGATTCAGAACGTTCCTCTGGATGAGGTGAGTGACTCCTGCTCGCACAGACATTTACAGAGTGTTTGATGTGAACTGAACACCAGACAGTTTTATGCTACTAAACAGTCAGAAATTAACTTCCCCATTAAGGCCCAAATTTGCACCCTACACTCTCAGAAAAAAAAGGTACAGAGGAGGTACAATTTTGTTCCTTGGGGAACAAAACGTAAAACTGTACCTTTTAAAGGTACACAATTGGTCCTTAGGGTACAATTATACCATTGTTTTTCTCTACTTAGAGCAGGGGTAGGCAAGTTCGGTCCTAGTGAGTCGCTGTCCTGCAGAGTTTGGCTCCAACCCTGAAAGACATCTACAGATGCTCGTATTGAGAATTAACAGAGGTTTAGATGTTGATGTTTTATTAAAAATGTTTGGTCACCATTATGGTGATCAGTGTTTCCTTTAGTTGGGCAGTTTGGCTCTTGGCTTTTTATGTGAGTTTGTGGTTTTTGTTACAGTGTTAACAAAACATATAATCTGTTCGTATAAAAAAAGCCATAAACAAAAATTGTCTTGAAGAAAAGTGTTTGACTAAACTCACTGCCTAAAAATGTTAATAAATAATATTTACCAACGATACTTTCTTACCACAGATCAGACATTCTGAATTATACCTTCTAGGGGGAAAAAAGTTTAGACACACACAGATATCAAGAATCAGCATATGAATCTCAACAGTGGTGACATACTTAATGCTGCAATGCATGCTGGGAGCCATGAGTTTTATACTGTGGTGGCTTAGTAGGGTTGGAGCTAAACTCTGCAGGACAGCAGCTCTCTAGGACCGAACTTGCCTACCCCTGACTTAGAGGTACAAAAATGTACCCTTAAGGGTACAGCCCCAGTGACGGCCACTTGTACCTTAAAAGGTACAGTTTTTTTCTTTCTAAGGGCAATTTTCATAATTACCGAATTTGCATGTGCATCTGTTGTCTTACCTCAATTTAACCAATTACTTAGATCAAAATACTATAGACTGTTACCAATAAAATGGTATCATCATCAACAAAAGCTATCTTTACACCGCAGAGGTGGAACAGAAGCTGGCATTTATGTTTAATGCTGCTCAAAGTTGGCATACATGTATTTACACAGCAATTGCATGATGTAAATAGCCTACATAAACTATATAAATTATAACATTTAAAACAGGAGCTTATTACAGGATTGTGCTGCAATATGAAAAAAAAAAAAAAAACAATTGTTGATTATTGCTCTTTATATTGTAATAGTAATTTTTGTTATACTTTTTATAATAAGTATACAGTAATAAAGTACTTACAAATCATTAACAAACTATTAGTTTATAGTTAATTCATAGTTAATATATTGTAGTGTTTACACTTTTAATGTATACAAATTGTGAGTTAGATCATGTTTTTTATGCTTTAACTTATTAACTGCAAATAGTTCTCACTTTTGGTCACGGAAAATGGGAAAATGTCATTAAGTGTTTTAAACCAACCATTATTGGACATTAATTGCATTGGTATTAAGTGTCCCTTAATCCAGAATATACAGTATAACTGTACTGTTTGTACAGTATAAAAACAATTACGCATATGGAGAGTCCCCACGAACAACATATGCCAACGTGTGTGTGTGTGTGTGTGTTTATTGTAAACATTTTAAGGAACACTGAATATGAATGCAATTAATGTCTAATAATGGTTGGGTTAAAGCACTTAATTAATGTCATTTTCCTATTTTCCGTAACTGTGATCAAAAGTGAGAACTATTATCCTATTAACATTTCCTTTACATATGAGCTAATTAAACAATAATTGTGTGATGATGAACTCACTATTTGTATATCGCCTTTTAATATATGTACAGACTACAATATATTAACTGTGAATTAACTATAAACTAATAATTTGTTAATTGTAAGTACTTTATTACTGTATACTTATAATAAAGTGTCACCAACATTTTGTTGATTAATACAATACAAAAAAAAAAAAAAAAGTGTTTGCAGAAAGGGCACGTAATTACGCAGAAACAAACTAAGAACAGTTTGTGAATTAGATTATTGCTTTTTACGAATGAGAAAATCGAGACCTCCCATTGGGTGTTTTAGTAGCATGGAAAACAAAACAGTCATGCAAACGGTGAATAAACTAAACAGAAAACGAGCAAACAGCATTCCCTTCACTGAAGCGGTCCATGACTTCAGTTCAGCACGAGTTCTGCACACCAGATCAAATCACTGAAGCTGTCTGCACTGCAAAATGAGTCGCTTACATCCCACTGCACTACACCTACACCGAAACAAATCTCTCACTGGCCATTGCATTCATGCCCTCAACAGATACGTGTGTGACGCTGCAGAAAAACAACACGTAAAAGCTGTAATGCTGCAGCTGACATATATTTTCACATTTCACTTTAATTATGACAGTCTTAATAGATTTTGTTTAATTTTACAGGTGCATTTTTTTGCCCCCTTATCTTGCATTTGGGGGGCATTTTTTGTGACATTTTCGCGACACGTGTCACGTTAACACATGCAATTTTCTCCACAAAATGAGCTTCGTTCAAATCAGTGAAATGTTAAAAATGATTATAAAACGATGAGCCACAAGGCCATTAAAGTTTCTAAAAGTCTGTGTTTGTATTCTTGCATTCTGATATGCGTCACACCTGGCCAGCACTATAGCAGTCATCTGCTCAATGTGTGTTTTATATTTGCAGTTTTCTTTGTTAAGTTCAAGTAGGTATAGCACAAGAGGGCAATGCTCACATACAGTAGAGTGTGTTTCTGGCCTTCACCGAAGTCTTCTGTAAATGAGCTCCATGTGTGTGTGTGTCAGATTGATTTGCTGATCCAGGAGACCAGTCGCCTGCTGCAGCTGACCATTGAACATGACCCTCATGATCATGGCTCTTCAGAGGATCAGGTGGACGGCCCCACACCCCCGTCCGAGGGGCCCAGTCCCATCATGCCTATCACACGGCCGCCCAGCCAGGACATCAACAACCTGCGCTCACGCATGATCACGTCAGTAAAGCACAGCACTGCCACATACACGTGTGCTGTTAGCCAGCACTACTGCTACTGCTCATACTGAACTCACTGCTTCAAAAAGAACCTAAACTCTGGCACTGCATAAAAACACACTAACACTAACAGAATACCTGAGTAACTGCATTGTTACAGCCTAGGCAATCCATCTTTAATCGTGATGCATGTTATGTTACAGCATTGATCACTTGAGTTAGTAGTGTGATTTCACCTTAGTTAATGTGTGTTTTGTGTAGGCGCAGCTACAGTATCGATAAATCGCCGTGCTCCAGCAACACGCCATCTCCACTATCTCTGAGGAAGGACATCGGTCGCTCTGAGTCGCTGCGCGTCGTCACCAACCGCACACACAGAATATTCAGAGCCTCCGATCTGATCCATGGAGAGGTTCTGGGGAAAGGCTGCTTCGGACAGGCCATAAAGGTCAGCACACACACTCACACACACATACGTTGGGTTTCCATGTTTTATGGGGACTTTCCATAGACATATTGGCCTGGTTTCACAGACAGGGCTTAGATTAAGTCAGGATTAGGCTTTAGTTCAATTAGGATATTTAAGCAGCTTTTATAAACGTGCCTTAGAAAAAAACATTACTGATGTGCATCTTGAGACAAAACAATGGCACTGATATATTTTAAGATATGCCAGTGGAAGTTGCTTTCAGTTAAAACAGCTCAAACATGCATTTTAGTCTTAAGCGTTGTCTGTGAAACTGGGAGAATGATTTGTATACTGTACAAACTGTATATTCTCTCCCCTACCCCTAAACCTACCCATCACAGAACACTTTCTGCATTTAAAAAATGAAAATAAAAATAAAAGCTGTTTTCCCACAAGATCAAACATTTCTGGTATATTACTATCCTTGTGGGGACATTTTGTTCCCACAATGTAGGGAATACCAAAACCACACACACACGCTTGTTCATCTCTTTCTTTTTTTCTATAGTGCTTTATACAACACATATCAGTAAACAGACAATAAAAAGACAATCCGTTTGTTAAGTATAACGTCATGCGTCTGTTTCAGGGTTCAAACGCTTTATTGGATGCCAAAAGCAAACCTCAAATGGCATTAATGCACACTCACGGTTTGCTGTAATGCTACTGAAAAATCTTGATTTTTATCCATTATCTCCATACCATGATCTCAGCTGGCCATTTAGTGATTAATCTGTTCTGAATCTGTAAAATATTGGTGTCCGGGACGCCGTGAGCCCAGAGACTGTAATGTACACTGCGAGTTTCTGAAAGCGTAGCTTAAACGTGTGCTATGATTAAATAGTGCTCATAAACGGCTGCTGTTGAGATGGTATTCTCACTTGAAATGAGTGGAGGCTTGGACCCGAAAACAGCATTACTCACGTCACGACTTAACAAGCGGATAGTGTCATTTATTCAGCTCAATTCAGTTCAGTGTTGATTGACTGTGGTAATATGCTGTTCTCACATCACTGTCAGGTGACTCACAGAGAGACGGGTGAGGTGATGGTGATGAAGGAACTCATTCGTTTCGATGAGGAGACGCAGATGACCTTCCTCAAAGAGGTGAGCACGTCCTCCTCACTTATATGACTGTATAGGACAGATCGAGTGTGTGCTAGAATCACATCTGGAGGAGACTTTTGAACATTTGCGTTGCATGTGTTTTTCCATCAGCTCATAATTTACCCAGCAGGCTCAGGGGTTAAACGAGGAGAATGAGCCTGTGGTGTTACCAGAGTCTCATGAGAGTGTCAACACCATAAAAACACAACAGCTTTACCAGCTGAAAGACTGCGCAAACACTTTGACGTCAACTAGCACTCATTTGTCTGTGATTCGTTTATGATTAGCTCCCATAATTCGCTGTTTAAATGACTTTGCTGTACACTTGTACTTAAAAGGAAGGAAGCGCTCGTGGTCTCAGTGCAGCTGGTGTTCCAGCCAGTTCATCTGAGGAGAAAAACAGCTTACGCACAGTCACCAATGAGCACCAGGCCCCTCGGGCCCTTTAAAACGCTTCAGTTCAGTTGTATCAAATCTAAGAACATAATATAGCTGCAAGCAGCAATTATCGGGGCCAAGCACAACAGAAGCAAACAAGGAAGCTAGCAGCAGACCAACTGCAAAAATGGGTAAAGACATTTGGAGACCATTTCAAGCAAAAAGGTTGAAAACCCATAAATGCATGAGCTGTATAGAGCCAATTTCAGGTTTTGTTTAATTATAGTCGTCACCTTCATTTATATAGCGCTGTTTACAATGAAGATTGTTTCAAAGTAGCTTCACAATGGTAACAGGAAAATATTGCAACAGAATTTAAGAGAAAGTAATATAATAAAATATTTTGTGTCCCCACCTGAGCAAGCCAAAGGCAACAAGGGGGACGGTGGCAAGGAACCCAAGCTCCATCAGGTGACATAATGGAGAAAAAAACCTAGGGAGAAACCAGTCGGGGGTCGGTTCTCCTCTGGCCAAACGAACAAACAGTGTATGATTATGATTCAGGCAACATTACAAATCAAATGTCATATTAGATCCGGAACAGTCAGAATATTTGTCCAGTTCCATCCGGTTGAAGATCAGAGTCATCACGCAGGAGATGGGCTTGATGAGGCCATCACAGGGAGAGTCTAGTTGACACGGACTCTGCTGATACTTCAGGGTTTGTCGTGTCTAGGTGCAGGTCCACCATCTGATCTGGATACGGCCCGGATCCGGCTGACTGCAGTAAACCTCGGGATAAACAGAGAGACTAACATTAACGTAGATGCCATTCTTCTTATGATGTAACGAGTACATCAGGTGTTATGGGAAGTGTTCCCGGTTCTGGCTGACCTAGTTAATGCAGCCTAACAATCATTTACTGTTTTGAATGAAATAAATGAAAAATGTTTTATGTGTATTCCATAGTACAGAGATGTGTTTTTAGTCTAGATTTAAACTGACAGAGTGTCTTCTCTGATATAGCACCACCAAGTGATGCAGTCCCACCACTTTTTGTGTATGTCCCTAGAGTGCCCCCATACATAAGCATGTCAAATTTGGTGAAAATATCTCATTTAATTTAGAGAGTTATAGACATTTGTATTTATGAGCAAAAAAATAACCCACACCTGACTTTGATTGCATGAAGTCAACCAAATCCAAAGTTATAAGCATGTGAATATTTGATTTTGCCACCTAGTTCCACCAAAACTGGCTCAAAACTTCTCAGGCTCTTTCAGGGCATTGTGCCGATGACCCATACCAAGTTTCGTAACGATACGCTAATGTGTTCATGAAATACAGCATTTTTCAAATGACAAAATTCAAAATGACCGATATGGAAAAACTGGATATCTTTCGATTCAGCATGCTGCCCCGAATCTAACAAGACCACTTTTATTTTATTTTGGGCAAACCTTTCAGAAGTTATAAGCAAAAATAGCCATTTTTCATATCTCCGGACCAGTAGGTGGCGCTGTGCCAAAACGCAGCATGTATTGCATGTATCTAAATTCAACCGAATCGTCTTGAGCCATGGAATCGGGGGGGAAGGGCTGTGTCTAGCCCTTACGGTTCAAAAGTTATTAGCACAAACATAAGTGCAAATTTGGACAGGTGGTGGCGCTAGAGGGATTGAGTTAGAGACTCCAGAATTGGTGTAGTTAATGTTGGGCCAGTCCTCTATCAGTGTGCCAAATTTCATAACTTTCCCACAAGCGGTTCTATGGGCTGCCATAGACTCAAGAGTGGAAGAAGAAGAAGAAGAAGAAGAAGCAGAATAATAAGAACGCCAACGGATACAATAGGTGCCTATACACCTTTTGTGCTTGGCCCCTAAAAAAGACTTAAATATCCTAAATGGAATAAGAAAAGTCTTAATTAACATTTCATGAAGTATTACGCTATTAAGAATAATGTTGAGATCCAACAGAAACACCAGCGGGTCCACAGACAGGCCGCTTCAGTTGTTCATGTTTCATGTGTCTATATACAGCTGCACATGTTCAGCCTGAGACAAAAAAATATCAGGAACTTCTTTAAATTACTTTAGTCTTGCGTGATTTGAATGAGTTTAGTGTATACTCTTATTGATTATAAACATGTTTGTGAAAATGACTGATGCGTTCTGTGATGGTGTGTGTTCAGGTGAAGGTGATGAGGTGTTTGGACCATCCCAACGTGCTGAAGTTTATTGGCGTCCTCTACAAAGACAAGCGACTCAACTTCATCGCTGAGTACATCAAAGGAGGAACACTGAGAGACATCATCAAGAACATGGTGTGTGTGTCTATGTGTGTGTGTGTGATGGGTAGGTTTAGGGTAAGGGTTCGGGTTAGGCACTTAGTTGTGATGTATAGGGTTAGGTTAAGGGGCTAGAGACTGTATTGTGTCAATGAATGTCCTCACAAAGATAGATGTACAAGAGTGTGTGTGTGTGTGTGTGTGTGTGTGTGTGTGTGTGTGTGTGTGTGTGTGTGTGATGGTTAGGTTTAGGGCTAGGGTTAGTGTAAGAGGAGAGAATATACAGTTTGTACAGTATAAACCCATTACATCTATAGAGAGTCCCCACAAAGATAGTGAACCAGATGTGTGTGTGTGATGGTTAGGTTTAGGGCTAGGGTTAGTGTAAGGAGAGAGAATATACAGTTTGTACAGTATAAAACCATTACGTCTATAGAGAGTCCCCACAAAGATAGTGAACCAGACGTGTGTGTGTGTGTGTGTGTGTGTGTGTGTGTGTGTGATGGTTAGGTTTAGGGCTAGGGTTAGTGTAAGAGGAGAGAATATACAGTTTGTACAGTATAAAACCCATTACGTCTATAGAGAGTCCCCACAAAGATAGTGAACCAGACGTGTGTGTGTGTGTGTGTGTGTGTGTGTGTGTGTGTGTGTGTGTGTGTGTGTGTGTGTGTGGTGTAGGTAGGGTTAGGGGTTAGTGTAAGTGTAAGAGGAGAATATACAGTTTGTACAGTATAAAACCCATTACGTCTATAGAGAGTCCCCACAAAGATAGTGAACCAGACGTGTGTGTGTGTCTCACTAACTGTGTTTGATGAATACTGCACATTTATTCCAAGCGATTGCTTATGATCTACTGTTGATGAATTATGACAATGTTTACCATATGGTGTTTATATCATACCTGCAAACCTTTGCCTTTCTACAAAGCACAGCTGTGTTGTATAGAGGGGTTACAAGGGTAACCGCTATATTTCTGCTGAGCGTCAAAGAGTGTAATTGCATGAATATCAGCTCATTCTCAGTGTGAATGTCTCATCTGTGCAGGACAGTAATTATCCATGGAAACAGAGAGTGAGTTTTGCCAAGGATATTGCCTCTGGGATGGTGAGTGAGACGCCCTCATGACTGCCCTCTTCTGGCTCACGGCAGTGTCACATGCTGCATTTCATTCAGAACTCTTTTAAACGTTGTTCTTCTAATACTTATCTAATTCATAAAATAAAATAAAAGATTATGTGCTAGAAGGTGAAAAAGCTAAAGAAAATCTGTTAATAATAAAATAATACAGAAACTAACTTTTAAACATAATTTTTTTTTTGCCTCGATTTACTGTCAGCAGATTTAGATCTGTCGACAGAAAATCAGTATATGAACGACACAGACTCTTCTTTTGTAGCTTCAGACTTTTCTTCCAGTCAGATGATAATATCAGAAATGTTTGATATGTAGAACCGATTCTAGAACACACATTGTTTTCATTTGTTGTGCGTCTCAGAGCAACGAGGCTCATGTTTCTGCACAAGTTTGTTGTGACAGTCAGTTGACTAGTGTGTGATGTCCAGTTTTAATCTGTAACCATTTACTAAGTCAGCAAGCGTAGGACGCCTAGTGCTTTAAAATGTGTTAGACTGTGTTCAGTCCTGTGCATGACTGTAGAGGGCAGCATTTTAACATCCGTTTCCTCCATTGATCCAGGCCTACCTGCACTCCATGAACATCATCCATCGAGATCTCAACTCACACAACTGTCTGGTCAGAGAGGTGAGCGACATCACCAGACTTCTCCTTTCTTTTGCTTTGTTTTGCTCTGTGAAGTATTCAGGGTTTTCTAAAGCTGCTGCATCTGTTTCCAGCATGATTTAGTTTGCATACTGAGAATAAAGAGATAAAGTTTTCTGTACTGCATTGATGTAGATAGCTTTTGACTTGTATAATGCCGGATCACATTCAGAGGCAAAGCACTACAGACAGGCAGAGATCACTCCAGTTCATACGCTCTGATTTTAGGAAAATACCCATTTAAAGAGTGATGTCAGCTGTTATAACATGAGGAATTGGTCTGGGACGAATTGCATGCGGTCAATAGCCAGGTTTACATCCCATTTTAGCACTTCAAAATATAGCTGATGCCGAAACATAAATATTTCACATTAAATATTTAAATATTTCCATTTAATTTTAGCGTATAAATTCTATATTGATGCATCAAATGTCACAAAAATTAGGTTGGAAATACTTTTTGTCGAGAAAAGGGGCTTTAACGCAAATAAAAGTGGTTTCACGTGACAGAATTAATATTAATAATAATGCGTTTTATTTATATAGCGCCTTTCCCAAGCTCAAGGTCGCTGTACAGGAAATATATACATATACATAGCCTATACATTTAGCCTATAGTTCATGGTTTCTCTGTAGTTCAAAGGTGCATTAAATCTATTATATTCATGTTATTTAATTGTATATAAAATTATTTTATTACTATTGGTTAATGGCAAGAATAAGACACATTAACTCAAACATCATTCATCTTTATTTTTGTAATTGTCTATAATATTTTTCTGTTAATTTGATTTTCCTTTTATTTTTAACATTGCAAGTCAAAATGTATTCATTTTGTTCTGAAGATGAAAGTAAAAAAATTGTTTCAACTTAAAGTTAGTGTTTTCACGCTCCTTTAAAATATTACGTTTACTCAACTTAAAATGTGAAGTAATTGACAACTTGAATATTTCAGGTTAAATCTGGGAATGTTAATCTAAAGCAAATATTTGAAGTTGTGAATTGTGATAGCTAATTGCAACTGTAATTTATAAACTCGGAATAAGCAGATGTTTCTCACATTTTAAAAGTAATATAGGCCTATAGTATTAGATTGTTGCTATAGCCTATGCAAAGACTGAATATTTCATTGTACCAATCTTTTCATAGTCCCTAACATTTTGCATACATGACAAATAATGAGCTGCCCTGTGTCCTGTCAGATGGGCTGCTCCACTGCTCCACGTCGTCTTCTGATATTTCCTAATATTGCTTAGCTTATTTGATTTTCAAACTCATTATTCTCTACATTTTACAAATATTTGGGATGTGACAGCTACGATGAAATTTATGTATGGAAACGGCTCAAGGGCAGATTTTTTTTTTTGTGAGAACAAAACTTTTAGGTATGACGCACACCATTTTATTAATTGGATGGAAACCAGCTGGATACAGCAAATTTCGCTAACTTTTTTTTAATGCATCTTTGTCGATAACAAAGCAACACAAAAATCGTATGGAAACTTCCCTAATGTGTCATGCTACTGTGCAAAGGCAGACTTTTGTCAAAGCTGAGTTATATCTAAAGTCATGATCTATCCCATTACGGATCGGTTTGGCTCAATTGTCCTCCGATTCAGATAGAGTATGAATGTTTGATGACACAAATTTAGCTGAAGGAGTCAACATTGAAGGCAGTTTTCTCGGTTACTGTGCTTTGCCTGTGTAGATCAACACAGACTTGAGTCTGTCTGTTCATTGTTCATGTACAATGGCAGTGGCAGATTTGTTAATGGTTCCCTGCTCTGGATAGAATAACAGCGTTGTTGTGGCGGACTTCGGCCTGTCCCGGCTCATGGTGGAGGACAAGAACCAGGACAAACTGTCTTCCGGACAGATCCCGGGCGTCAGGAAACCCGACAGGAGAAAGAGATACACTGTGGTGGGAAACCCGTACTGGATGGCTCCTGAGATGATTCACGGTGAGAGTCGACTGCGTTCATCATTTGTTTCCGGTTGTCAAGTTTTGATTGAACTGAATTCTCTTCATTATTAATGTATTATTCTGTGTTATTCATGGTGATCTTACAAAAAGGTTGTGTGGTATTTAGGAGGAATCATATGTGACACTGGAGCAATGTTCCCTATAAGCTGCGCGTGTGAAAGAATAAAATGCCGCGCAGACGTGAAATGTGGGGAGAAATCCATCTGATTGTAGTTCAAATGAGAATTAATTGCAGTGCTCTGTTCAACCGCTATAGAGTTAGTATCTTTATAGTGTTAGAATGGGTCAATATGGTTTATAGGTTTCATAGAAAGAGAATGATTTGTGTGTGAGCGGCAGTGAGTTATGTTTGTGTTCTAAATAGCTTAATATGAAAGGCAACTTGGCTTGATTAAGTGGTGGAAATAACGGATGATGGGCACAGCACGGTGACAAAACAGATTTACAGTTACACACCCACCACAAGTGTAGCGCAAACTCAAAACACCTCAGTAACACATGCCAGTTTAAATAGATGTGTGTGTGTGTGTTTGGGTTTCAGGGATGTTTAGATAACTAAAAGAGTTCACATGTTCCCTTGAACATATTTAGCTATTAGATCTATTTAATTACTTCAGTGTTTTTTTTTTTTTTTTTTTTTACAAATTGAAGCATTTAAACTCATATAATATATCAGTTTAAATACGTCAATTAGTTTGTATGTTATATCATAGGCTATTATAATTATATTGTAAGCCTAATAAAGAATTGATCTCACAAGGGGATTGCTTAGGGATGCCATTAAAATGTTTGAAAACCCCTGATATAGAAAATCTTTGGAATTCATAAGCAATAAACAAACATTTAATTTTGATGGTTTAATGATGCCTGTCGCCAATAATTGACAAACACCTTAAAAACCATCTCAGTGTAATTTTTTCTTAATATTTCCATATTATATTATATTATATTATATTATATTATATTATATTATATTATAAAGAATTGAACTGTCCTGGGGGAGATTTGTAATAGTATTTCTTGGTAAAGAAGACTTTATGCCGAGTTCACACTGCCCGATTTTAGCCCCGATTTTGACTCACTGACAGGTTTTGCGAAATCGCCAACAAATGCCCGAAAATCATAGGCAAATTTGTGCTCATTCACAGTGACAATCACGCAGTGTGAATGATCAAAGACACGATCTGAGAGAATCAAAATCCTGCTGTGTGAAATGTGTTCTGACTGAAAAATACATCAGCGAAGACCTATAGCCTCATGCAGTGTGAAACCTCCTGTCTCTGATCCATCGGTCAGTGTGAACACAGCAGTGACTGAATGTTACTCCAGATAGTCATGCAGTGTGAAACCTCCTGTCGTCTATCCATCGGTCAGTGTGAACACAGCAGTGACTGAATGTTACTCCAGATAGTCATGCAGTGTGAAACCTCCTGTCTCTGATCCATCGGTCAGTGTGAACACAGCAGTGACTGAATGTTACTCCAGATAGTCATGCAGTGTGAAACCTCCTGTCTCTGATCCATCGGTCAGTGTGAACACAGCAGCGACTGAATGTTACTCCAGATAGTCATGCGGTGTGAAACCTCCTGTCTCTGATCCATCGGTCAGTGTGAACACAGCAGCGACTGAATGTTACTCCAGATAGTCATGCGGTGTGAAACCTCCTGTCTCTGATCCATCGGTCAGTGTGAACACAGCAGTGACTGAATGTTACTCCAGATAGTCATGCGGTGTGAAACCTCCTGTCTCTGATCCATCGGTCAGTGTGAACACAGCAGTGACTGAATGTTACTCCAGATAGTCATGCGGTGTGAAACCTCCTGTCTCTGATCCATCGGTCAGTGTGAACACAGCAGTGACTGAATGTTACTCCAGATAGTCATGCGGTGTGAAACCTCCTGTCTCTGATCCATCGGTCAGTGTGAACACAGCAGTGACTGAATGTTACTCCAGATAGTCATGCGGTGTGAAACCTCCTGTCTCTGATCCATCGGTCAGTGTGAACACAGCAGCGACTGAATGTTACTCCAGATAGTCATGCGGTGTGAAACCTCCTGTCGCCGATCCATCGGTCAGTGTGAACACAGCAGTGACTGAATGTTACTCCAGATAGTCATGCGGTGTGAAACCTCCTGTCTCTGATCCATCGGTCAGTGTGAACACAGCAGTGACTGAATGTTACTCCAGATAGTCATGCGGTGTGAAACCTCCTGTCGTCTATCCATCGGTCAGTGTGAACACAGCAGTGACTGAATGTTACTCCAGATAGTCATGCGGTGTGAAACCTCCTGTCGTCTATCCATCGGTCAGTGTGAACACAGCAGCGACTGAATGTTACTCCAGATAGTCATGCGGTGTGAAACCTCCTGTCTCCTATCCATCGGTCAGTGTGAACACAGCAGTGACTGAATGTTACTCCAGATAGTCATGCGGTGTGAAACCTCCTGTCTCTGATCCATCGGTCAGTGTGAACACAGCAGCGACTGAATGTTACTCCAGATAGTCATGCGGTGTGAAACCTCCTGTCGTCTATCCATCGGTCAGTGTGAACACAGCAGCGACTGAATGTTACTCCAGATAGTCATGCGGTGTGAAACCTCCTGTCTCTGATCCATCGGGTCAGTGTGAACACAGCAGTGACTGAATGTTACTCCAGATAGTCATGCGGTGTGAAACCTCCTGTCTCCTATCCATCGGTCAGTGTGAACACAGCAGTGACTGAATGTTACTCCAGATAGTCATGCGGTGTGAAACCTCCTGTCTCTGATCCATCGGTCAGTGTGAACACAGCAGTGACTGAATGTTACTCCAGATAGTCATGCAGTGTGAAACCTCCTGTCGTCTATCCATCGGTCAGTGTGAACACAGCAGTGACTGAATGTTACTCCAGATAGTCATGCGGTGTGAAACCTCCTGTCTCTGATCCATCGGTCAGTGTGAACACAGCAGTGACTGAATGTTACTCCAGATAGTCATGCGGTGTGAAACCTCCTGTCGCCGATCCATCGGTTGGGAGCCTGAAACCGGGTCCGAGAGTGGATAAATCTGAAACCGACACCCTTGCATTTTCGTGTGTACAGCCAATCCGTATATTTTGTGAAAAGGTGATTGTCATCACACCACATTCCGCATGGGAAAGACTAGAAAGGGATACAACTACATCAATATTGCGTCATTCAATTACTGTATTTGCATTATTGTAAGGGTAGGTTTTGGATGTTGGCATTAATAAAACACATCTGGTAAGTAGCAAATTTATTTATTGTTATTTTATTGTGAGATTTTGCCTCACTTCCAACCGTTGCTGTACCCCTTATAGCCACAACTCTTCTTCTCTGTTTTTAGTGTATTTCTGTGGCAGAATTACAGCGCCACACACTGGTCTGGCATGTATACTACATCGTTTTGAGTCTGTTTCAGTGGTTTTGTGTATACGCAAATATTTCTTGAGACGAGGGGAAAAAAAAGATGTTGATGTTATACAACAGAAAAAAAAGATATTGATGTTATACAACAGTTAATATGAAGTATAAAATAAAACAAGAAGTTAATATTAAATGACTTGCATTCAAGAAACAATATTGCCTGTTTTCGCTCTATTTCACCAACGAAAATAGTTCAAACAAAGCCACAGGACTGTATTGCATCTGTAAGCAACACACGGCAGTTTCCTTACTGAATGAACGAATCGTTTGAATGAATGATTCAGTGACTCATTAATTAAGACACTCAAATGCCTCGTTCCTGAATGAATCAGTTTTTCATTTAACCAATTTGAATGAATAGGTTCAATCTCCACGACTCGCTCATTAACATGGTTTTAATTTCACATTTTAAGTATCTTTTAATTTTTTTATCATTTCTAATATCAATATTCAGCGTTTTATGTTTTAAAACATCGACACATTATTTAGGCATTTGTAACTGCAGGTTAAATGCATTCATGTCTAAATGTAAGAATTTGACACAAAAGATGATACATTTAAATTAGGTTAAAAATGGCTTTATAAAGGTAAATATGACCATACAAGATAAATATCTATTTAAATTATTGGTAAAGATAATTTGTCACTGTTCATTTTTGTCATGAGTCAGCTGACCACGGCAGTACTAAACCTGCCAAAGTACCAGCACAAAAACACACTCAGCAAAATATAGAGAAAATCCCAGCAAATATCGAGATATAATTTTTTGTCAATATCGCACACCCCTAGCAGACACAAACAATGTTAAAATTTCAATCAAATTGTTAAATCAGATGTGAATAGGCGTTTTTCACTGGGTTTCATGGTGGATGTGTGAGACTGATGTTTTGCTGTTTCTGTTCCTCAGGAAAGAGCTATGATGAGAAGGTGGACATCTTCTCCTTCGGCATCATGCTGTGCGAGGTGAGCGTTTCAGGACTGATCTGTGGGAATAATCACAGGCTGTAAACGTTCAAAATAACTGCTTCCTCCACATGAACTTCCAGGGATTTCTCTTTTAATGGGAAACACTGCTACCACATACAGCAGCTCTGCCTGGCACATCAGCGCCAGATCAAAATAGGACAGCAGCCCGTCATTACTGAATGACATCCAGAGGAAGCAGTTAGAGGGGAAGTAGTTGGTGGTTGGGTGTGTGGTGTGGGTTTAGGGAAGCCCGGCGCTTACCGTGTAATGATTAGAACTGAGAGTAAACCTGATCGCACTTCCTCTGTCTTAAATCAAATTCACTGCCCTGTCTCAGATTATAGGGCGAGTCAACGCTGATCCCGACTACCTGCCCCGGGCCATGGATTTCGGGCTGAATGTGAAAGGCTTTTTGGACGATTACTGCCCGTCGGACTGCCCGCCCTCTTTCTTCCCCATGGCGGTGCTCTGCTGTGATCTGGACGCAGAGAAACGGTTAGAAAATACATGAGACATGCTTATTATACAGGTCACATTTGCACAGAACAGAAATATAGTGTATTATATTAATAACAATATTACTGTAATTATATTATAAATGACACTTTGTTTATAGGGATGCACTGATATGAAAATATTGGCCGATAAATCTGTATTCAAATTTTTATATAATTTTTGAAAGTCTGATTACAAAAACTAAAGTCTCATCATTAAAATCCATGTCCCAAGCACACAATTATGTTCTCATTATAATTTTATGTAGCCTCACTCTGTATCTGACAGACTTGCGCTGTACATTTTGCATTGTACTGTATTTTCCTTTTTTGAAGTGATTTCAATCATATTTCTAGCAAATCAAAACCACATCTGAAATATCTCAGCTGAAGGAAATAATACATTATCTATCGGTTTTAATATATCGGACAAATGTTCTTATAGAGGCCGATAATGATAACATTAAAAATTAACATAGGAGGGATTCTATAATTGGAGATACATTTTGCATTTAAAAAAATTAAGGAAAAATTCTTATTGAAAACATATTCAATTGTAATAATTCAGTGTTGGCCAAACACAAGTTACTTGATTTTTATTTTATTTTACTCTTAACGAAAAAGTCATTTCTTTATAGTAATGTTTGTCAACTCTGTTACAGACAAATTAGGCAATGTGTAGAAATAACACTGGTAACAGGGTTGACGATTTTAAACTTTTTAGCCAAAAACTCCACATGGCACTAATGAAATCATGATTAAAAGACTTTTAAACAACCCACTGTGTGATCAGTGATAAATTCTGTTTTCCTTTTGATATTGTGGTAATAATTTTGACGTTTTACAAAATAACTCTTGGTGTAAGGCGTTTTTAGATGTATACATATTTTCTCAGAGAGCGTACATACCCTTCAGTGTATCAGATCTTATCAGTGAGGAGAAGTGACATAATTTCCTGTATCTGACATAGTTGTGGGAAATAATTCCACCAATTTAAAGGCAAAGTATGGTAATGTGGTAACAGAGTTGACACGAGATTTATGGACACATTTTTATAAGATTAAATATATTTTTAAACAATTTAATGTTGTAGAATTTATAAATAAACCAAAAGAAAAGTAAAATAAAATTACGTAATGATACATGATGGGAAAAAATACACTTGACTAATTCAGACAACAAGAAATCATGATTTTCAGCTATTATAGGTCACCTTTTTTTTTACAGAAAATATTATATTTGTATGCCCTGTAACATCTTATGATCCATATCATAAGATATGGATCATATGGATCAATGAGTAACAAATTATTAAAATATAACCATTTGAAAAACGCAGGAAAACCAAATGTACCTGCAATTATAGAATCACCTGTATACCGGCCGATACTGATATGCGGCCGATATATTGTGCATCCCTAATTGTTTATAATAAGAGTAATTTGAACTAGAAGTTCATCAAGACAAACACTGAATGTTATAATGGTTGGGCTTGTCCTGAAATGCGCGTGTGCTGCTTCTGCAGGCCGGCGTTTGTGAAGCTGGAGTCGTGGCTGGAGAACCTGAAGATGCATCTGGAGATGGGCCTGCATCTGGTCTCAGAGCTCGAGCTCATTCATCAAGACTTCTGGCAGAAACACTCGAGCGGCAAGAACGGGCTGCACACGCACCCAGAGCAGCCCGAGTGACCCGCTGACGGAGGGCAAACCGTCTCACGCTGAGCAGATCTACAGGAGGACGTCTGCTGTCTGTGGCCTGAAGGCACCATGTTTCTGGAAATCCAAGCATCATATGACACCTGCAACATAACGTCCCGCGCGTCTCATCGTGACTGAAAGGCTTCGGCCTGGACAGATGATCCAGCTTGAAAACATTACCTCACAAGCACAGTTTCATCTGTTTCGTCATAACACATGTCTGTTGTGGCTTACTGTGTGATGTTCTTCATACGGTACTGATGGTGTGTTCACGTCTCGTCCAGATGACTGTAAATGCCCGTATCGGAGGAAATGAAGTTGGCTGCTGAAGCTCTGACTCGTCCTGCTTCGGTTAAAGGCTGTGTTTTGGTACAGCTGGTAATGAGACCTGAACGCACATGTGTTCGGCGGGAGTCTCTGCACATCATCCTCGTCAGCGCCCTGTCCTCGTGTTCGTCTTAACACGTCAAGCGTCACTAATATTCCTCATGTCAGGCATTTCCCACTGTGTAAATAGAGCTATAGTACATATTGTAAATGTTTGACATTATTTTGTATAATGATTCCGCATCGGCGTACTTTTCACGAGAGCACCAGGAAAATAATCAAACTTTAGAGTGTAAAAAACATGATACATGTGAACTGTGGGCTTTCTCTTCCTCTTTTAGAGACCTTATTCACAGCAGCGCCATCTTTTTTAACGGGAATGACAGCGAGGCTGTGAGGGATGGACATACATCTCTTCAGTGTGTTTTTGGATTGTTCTGCTGACAAAAAAAGAAGTTTCAGTTGACAAAAAACTCCAGACAACATGAGCTGTGGAAAATGATGTGATCTAGCAGCTTTATAGAGCTTTTTTACAGCAGATGCCATTGAAAACACGGTAAATCACCAGCCTCGCTTTCATACCCGTCGTGCTTCTCTGAATAAGGTCTATTGTGTGTCCCAGTCCAGCCCTATGGGTCAAATTAACACAATTACTGTCCTCTTTTACAAAATCCAATATATATATATATATATATATATATATATATATATATATATATATATATATATATATATATATATATATATATATATAATATATATATATATAATATAAAATTTTAATTGTAAAGTAAATGTACATCACGTTAGTATGTGTTGAAATGAATGTAATTTATGGTGATTGAAATAGAAAATCTGAAAAATCTTCGCTGGGTTTTTTGTTAAATCAATTTCCTTATCTCTTTCTTTTGATTTTGGGGTGAAAGATCCGGCAGACAGATTTCCTGTGCTCTGTGGTGAATCTCAGCCGAAGCGCTCGTCACTCTTGGTCGTGATCTGGGTTGAGTTTGTTCCCAGGCTTGTGTTTCGGAAAGGCGGAGCTTGAATTTTGACCCACACGCGGGACGGTGGGTCTCGGGGTCCGTCCTCACTTAGAAACAGGTGAAACGGAGGCGGCGCGGGACGTGTCCAGCTCAGCGGGCGCCTGTGTCTTTGAGTTTACACAACACTGCTGGTGTAAAACGCTTCTCTCGATGTTTCCTCCTCCGTCCTCCGCTACAAGTCCAGCTATTCTCATAACGATGAACAAATGTCATTATAAAAACACAACGGAGGATCGCCAGGAAAGCACGTGTACAGACTGAAAGAAAAAAGACAAAAAAAAAAGACAAAGTAAAAACACAGCCTCTTCCTCTCTCTTTTTGAATAGAACCACTATTTTCTCTTTTATAAAAGGTTTAAATGATTTCATTTGCACTATGGAAGAAAGCGGCTGCCGCGCGAGCCTTTTGGTTTCTTTGGTTTCTTTGGGTTGTTTGGTTGGTGATTGTATGAATGCACGTCACTGATGGAGCCTTTTGTGACGTTTGGCCCCAGACGCCGTGTCTCCTGAGCAGCACGTGTAACAGACGCAGAAAACACGAACCCATTCATTAACTTATTAATACAGAGTATCTCAATCACCAGCTGCCGCTGAAGTCAACATGAAGCAGCATCTGCAGTCCATACTGTCAAACTTGGCATTAACCAGAATTAGATGACTGCGTTCACTATCGATACGATTTTGACATTGTCCAAGTAGATCAAGTCTGTCCATTCCATGAGGGCCACTGTCCTGCAGAGTTCAGCTCTAGCCCTAATTAAACACACCTGAACCAGCTAATCAAGGTCTTCAGGATCACTAGAATCAGAGATGGGCTGTGTCCGAAATCGCCTTCTTTAACCTCACTATTCCCTACATTACTCCACTAGTATAGTCCACAGGAGTGGATGAAAATGGGTAAGCGAATTTGACACTGAGTGCACTAGAAGGGCTGCCGCTTTTGCATAGTTTACACTTGCTGTTTAATAATCATCTGAAACTTAGCAAACTGGCAGGTTCAGTAGTAATGAAAAGATTTATCTTCCATAATGTCGACTATAATTTCAGATACCACTACAAATGGCTGTCCCCTCAAATAGTGTTTAGGGTATATGGGGCGATTTCAGACACATCCATGGTCTTATTACTGGGAGTTATGAGGCTCTACAATTAAAGAAAGCGTAACGGCCTACTTGGATCACGTGTGCCTTGATGACCAAACACATTACAGCCTTTACATCAGTTAATTTCTTTCAATCTCTAGCCTGGTTTCCATTAGCCAGTGATCGACTAAAATGTCATTTTTTTCCTCTCCCAATAAGTTGGATGATGGTAGGTTTATGTATATTGCAGCCACCGCCCTAGCCATTATTTTTAATCAAAGGAGATGTAGGCGTGTTATCCAAGCATTAATGGCAAGGAAAGACCCTTATACTTGGGAGCGGCCACGCATAATATCTGCTTCGAGGTCTTTATAAATTGTAGTATTTCTTTAGAATCCAGTATTCCCATAATTGTTTAGTCCTTTATAAGTTTAATAAAGAACTTGTCTTCTGTCCAAACCATAGACTGTATATAACAATGGACGTGGCGTCACCCGTAGGATTCTGAAGAGCTTTTTTGAAGCCCAAAGTGGGTGGAGCCGGCCGTCGCCATCTTGGCAGCGCGTCACTCCCGGATAACCAAAAATGGGCAAAGAGGTGGGACGTGGGTGGAGCTGAGGTGCCTGGTTGCTGAAACCAGCAGCGGCAATCCATCACTCAGTGGCCACGCCCTTAATTATGCAGAACGTCAAGGCTTAATAGAATTTAACAAGGAGTTATAAAAAATATCACCCCCCTCAGTTGTCATGACTGTGAGGGCTATACAGAGTAAAACCACTTTTTGTACCAGGCTGTAAACATGTTTTTCTGCTGTAAAGTTGGGCATTTTAACATGGGGGTCTATGGGATTGACTCTTTTGGAGCCTGTCTCTAGCAGCCAGTCGATGAATTGCAGTTTAAGTCACTTCCGTGTTGGATTCAAGAGAAGGGTGACGTTTGGTCCAAACATACTGCGTCATCTTTAAATAATGATCATGTGACTTGACGTAGGCCAGGTGACCTGTAAATGTGGAAAAAAACTGTTTCCATTGCCGTTTTTTGCGAAATTGCGAAAATCAAATTGCCTGAAAATCCACCTCGTCAGCGTAAAAACATTTTTGCGATATATGTGAGTTTTTGTGAAATTGACGCATTTCCATTGGGCGTATTTTCAATTCGCAACTTCAGTTTGCGCAATTTAAAGGGTAATGGAAACGCAGCTGCTGTTTGCAGAAATTGAGAAGTGCTGTAATCTGAATTGTATCTGCTGCAAAATTGTCAGTGACTTCTCTTATAAAACAGCGTTTTTTTTCAGGGTAAACCGAAGAGCAAACATGTTGAAGATTAGTCGATAGGCAGTCGAGTCATTAAATGATGAGGTCTTCATTGACATCCATTAAAAAAACAGCCCTCTGTACAGCAGCTTTACACTACTTTTTGCTAACCTTAGAGCGTGGCCTTAAAGTGACTTTGCTAGAATTCTGGCGCTAAAGGATCAGGATTGGACAGTCCTGAAATAGATTTGGGTATTGGTTAATATGAACCAGTAGCTTGCACAACCTAGTATTGGTTTTAGAGTTACTACATTATGATGGAGAGGAGCACTGATTTCATGTTGACTTTAAGCTCTAATGATTTGATATCAATGCTATCAGCATTGCCACTAATAAAAAGCCATATTGCTATGTAAGCCATTATACAGTATTGATTACGAGTCCAGTACAAATACTGATTAAAAATGGATTTGAACCAAAAACTACAGCGCTTCAGGTGATTTGCGATCTGCTGCTCAGGTGTCCGGCGCGACTGCTGCACTGCTGCCTACTGAGAGTCCTGTAGCATGACGACTGCTCCACGTCCCTCTTCATGTCCGGTTGGACCAGACAGAAAGAGCACTTAAATTATGTAGTCTGGCTTCTAGAAGTCCAGCTCAGGGTCCCGCCGCTGGTCACATCACAGCATGTGCATCTGTATCTGTGCATGCATGGCATCAGGCAAACATCAATGAGAAAGTGTTCAAAGGTACTTCACTGATCCGCAGACGTGACCGAATGCTGCAGAAACGATGGCTTTACCTCTCTCGACATTGCTGTGCCTTTGTTTTACGCTAGCCTTGCCAACGACTTGTAGTGTGTGTTGAGCCGGATGAGTTTGTCATTGCTTACCTGTTTCCTTTTTGTTCTCCAGATATATTTATATTTTCCATGTTTTCTTTGTCCAGATTGCTATTTTAGGTTTATGGTTTCTTGTAATTTAATGTTTTTACTGAAGCTGTGAAAATGACTCTGCACTTTAAACGCACTGGCCGTGAACGTTGAACTTTCAAGGAGACGGAATAAACTGACGCTCCTGATGTTACGCCGCTGTCTCTCGACTTGTCATTGCTGCTGTGTTCAGGTGTGTCACACTCCATTCCTGGCATGCCAGCTGTAACCGCTTTCATACAATGGTTTTGTATTCATAATCAGGTATTCAGCTTATGGCTTTGTGATCATAGTGATTCACAGGGGACAGATGAATATGGTGACGGTTCAACATGTCATTCATTGGTGTGAAGAGCCTAACAGACAACAGAGGTCATTTACATTCTGACAGGCCCAGTTTCCACCTTGTATTAAGATGCGTTTTGGTCGATCGGATCACAAGTGGATGACGCTAGGTACAGGTGTAAACCGGGTCTAAAACGTTTTGAGCTTGTCCACTTTCATCCAGAGGTAGTGGAAAACACATTTGACTGGATTGCTTTCATAGTGTAAACGCTCATGTGGTTGAATGTGTTCAAACAGCCACTAAAAGACCGTCTTCTCTCCACCTACTGACCTAATGCATGAACATTATGGGAAATGCGCGCAAGCCAGATGGGATTTAAACTTTGTCGGCTGAAGACCCAAGTTTACTTTAAAGATGAAGGGCCCTATTTTAATGTTCTGAGCGCATGGTCTGAAGCGCTTGGCACAGGTGCACTTACACTCAAAAAAAAAATTATACCCTGGATTTACTTAACTTTTTTATGTCAACAGGGTCCACGTAACTGGGTTATGTTGAATTTAATTAACATTGTTTATTTCACTAAACTTTTACATAAGGTTAATTCAATGCCATTTAGTTCAATCAGATTAACATTCTTAATTTTGTCCTAAACTATTAAGTTAAATTATTCTAAAATGAATATCAAACAAAAACCAAAACAAGTAATCCAGTTTAATTACAAATTTACAAATGTTTCTAACAAGAAAACCAAAATCGTATTGGCTAGCCAGAAGATGGTTTTGTTACATCCATGGCATGCCCAAAGTAGTTGTTTTTTATTATTAAAACAACTTTAATTGTTATTAGCAGTTCCTCAACCCAAGCACATGCTCTACACTTCACCACAATGGTAACCTTCAAAAACACTAACATAACACAAACTTTTAAATACCAATATAACAGAACATTAAAAAGTCTCCATGTTCATGCATGCAATAATATTTTATTTAAACATTTACTCTCTGAATTCAGCCCCTTTGCAAAGCATGATGGGAAGTGAAAGTCCTGCGTGATTGGGTTACTTGAATAAAACGTTATTTGAAAATAAAAACATCAAGTTATGTCAAAGAGTAACTGTTTTAAGTCAATATAACATGAAGCAATTACATTTGAACCAGAAACCTGATATAATGGTGTTAAATCAAGATGAACTGATTAAATAAAGTGAACAGCATAATGAAATCAGCGTGTCCGAATCCACTTTTGCTAGTTTAACGATGGAAAAAACTGTTGCGCGCCAGGCACATGGTCTAAAAGGGTTGTCCCTAGTCTCTTGATGAGTCATGAGTTTGTTTTGGGCGTAACGTGCAATAAACCAATCAGAGTCTCATCTCCCATTCCTTTTAAAAGCCTTTGTGCTCACGCCATGGCGCATGGCAGATTCACTATATACAAGTAAACGTAAACGCTTCTCCAGAGAGGAATCCTTTTATTTTTAATATTTGGCTTGTTTGTGTGCTGCTGCGTGTCGCTGTGTGTGTAATAATCAGAGTGTATATACGTTGTGCACTGCCTATAGGCGCATATTACTAACACACCCCTTGAATAACACAAAAAATACTGCGCTATTGACTTTAGAGCAGGTTTGTGTTGTTCAATGGCGCAATCGTTTTCAGTTCCTCAAAATAGCAACGTGCCAACAATGCTTCTGAACACACCTGGTTTTCAGACCAGACGCCCATGAGCGAACAGATGGCGTGAGTGCATTTGCTATTTAAACATCGTGGAGCTGGACATGAAAAAGATAACTGTGTCGGGCTGAAACTAGCAAAAAACACTTGCGTCGCATTGCACCGGGTGTATGATGGGGCCCTAAAAACGCCCCAAGCACAACACATTTTGTCCATTTAGATGGAAAGATCTGAAAAAGCCCATACGTTTACTCACCCATAGACCCTCCCCTCGAAGAAATCAGGACAGAAGTGGCTGAAAGTGGACAAAAGAGACAGATTAAAACACCAGGTGTGAACAGAAATGTGTCTTCCTCATCTACTTGTGATCCGATCGACCAAAACACATTGGTAGAAATTCGAAAAATGGTCATGAAACTATAGATGTTATTGTTGCCAAAAAAACTTGATAGGGTTGAATTATTGGTTCAGGTTTATTTTGCATTTATCTAATGAGAATATGTGGGGAAATGTACTTAATTGTCATGACAATAATAATAATAAGAACAGGGTTCGTTTTCTTCATATGTGACCCTGGAGCACAAAAGCAGTCATGCGTCTCACGGGTATATATGTGGAAATAGCCAACAATACATTGTATGGGTCAAAATTATCAATATTTATTTTATGATTTTCGATTTTACGATTTTCTCAGTATTTAGATTGTTTTGAACCCTCAGATTCCAGTCGTATCTCGGCCAAATATTGTCCTATCCTAACAAACCATACATCACTGGAAAGCTTATTTATTCAGCTTTCATTTGATGTATACATCTGAATTTAAAAACATTGACCCTTATGATTGGTTTTGTGGTCCAGGGTCACACTATATTATATTTGGCACAGCCCTAAACAACACCTGGTGACACCGGAAGATGATAGGAAAGCGCGGGACGTGTTCGGCTCTCCCATGTGCGATTGTTTTGATGGTGCGCGTGACGTCAGCGGGGCAGGCGGTGCGTGACGTCACGGCGGCGTGGAGCCGCATTTAAAGCGCTCAGTGATGCGCCGGTGCAGTGAGTCGGTCCTCGGAACGCCAGCCGTCCGTCTGTTTGGGGCGGTGGATTTCTCACAGCACTGAGGAGTATCTAGAAAGACGAAAGGGACTTTTGGTTTTAGAGCGATGGAAAACTCGACTGTCAACAGCCGGTTCAGGACTGTGCTCTTCAGCCACGGTGAGTGACGCTCTGCGCAGCGACATGCGCGACACAACGCATTTCTGTCATATCAAACTCACTGTGCGCGTGTTATTGTATCGCATTCCTGCGTGGCGCTACTATCAAACACTGCGCATGTGCATACAAACATATAGACTGCGCTGAGGCTCGTGTCTGTCCTCCTCACGCTCCTGTATTCAAGATGCTCTTATGCAGAGATGCTTAAAAGCGCTTAAGCTCATATATAAACCTGAATAAGCATGACTGGTACCAAAAGAATCTGAACAAACCAAAACTAAAGAACTGCATTTACTGGAGAGTTTCTCATAGCCTACATTACAAAAGCATGAAGTGTTTGCATTGAGTCAATCTGTCACCAAAGGCTGCTAGTTAAGTGATGAGACTAATTACACAAGTGACACTGCAGTGAATGCATTCACAATACATACAGCAGGACCGCATGTTTCCTTGACCGTGCTGTTGTATTTAAATGTAATTTTTCAGATAACTTTTTTTTCTCTCTCCCCCAAGAGCTCTGCCGTCAACACTGCCCCAATCTTCTAGCAATACACTAGCAACCAGTCAAAGCAACGTCAATACTGCTTAGCAACACCCTAACAATCAGTCAAAACAATGTCAATACATCACCTTCAAAGTTCCAGGCAAGGCAAACTTTCATATTTGAGTTGCTTTGATTCAAACAATTGCTAAAAGTAGGAAGGCAACAGTTCACTTTTGTTTTTGTTTTTTTTGCTTTGAAAAACGCGAGGCACTGGCAGTGGAATGGGGCAAAAACGCAAGGTCTCGAGTCGTGTCTTTTAAAACGTAAATTTATTTAACTTGAGCATCACGTTTCTAGAACACCGTGTCAATGTGCAAAGCGCTGCAAAAGATGTGAGACGCAAGCGCAACAGTCAAACATGTCCGTCTAGCGTGTGTTTGTAGCGCAGTGTAATGGAAAACGTGCACCCCTCATGCAGTGACATCCTTTCATTTATACGGTGTGCTGTGTCCTGCTTCACATATGTATGTGCTACATTCAGTGAAGCGCTGATGAAGTTTGTTCTTCAGAGTATGAGTGCATTCCCAAACATATTTCATCAGTCATGTTGCTGGACTCCATCACAGCTTTCACTGGTCAAGGTCCACCCAAGAGGACGTTTGACTGACATGTAACTCAACCAATAACAGTTTGTTTTGTTCCGCGTCATGTTTAGGGGCATGAAAATGTAAAGTCGATGTCCCTGCAATAACAGACCACCGTGCATTTAGGAATTATTCATTCAAGAACATTGTGTTTACTGCAAACAATGGAGCCGCGAACTTCACATACTTTTGAAAATCCAGCGTTTAGTTGATCCTGGTAAGCTCTCATTGTCACAGTTGTAAACATTACGGCGTTCTTCTTCCACGAGAGGTTGCCACGGCATTTGTTTCGAGGCGGACTGTTAAAGAACGCAACACGCGTCTCGCGGACATCCTGTAGAATTCAACCAATCAGATGACGACTTCAAAACTCCTGAAGTGTTTCCAGAAAAGTGTGCCATATGCATCAGACGTTCAACCAACGTGAGCGTGACGTCTGAGGCTACATATGGTATAGCTAGTAAGTCAGTCGGTGATGCATCAACTATGGTTAATGACACACGCTTGCTTTTCACCAAACCAGTTCAGCGAAGATTCGGCTGCGGGGCAGAATTTAAAGACTTCATTGGTCATGTCAACCAGAGTGCTGATTGCCTACACAATGCTACAACATGGCTGAAACGACCAGTCGGCATCCAGGACTAGAACCACTACACCACCAGAGGTGTTTTCATGGTGAGAGAAGGCGAAGCGGCAAGGTGATTACGTCATAATCCTGTGGAGAGAAGAGTGGAAAAAGGAAGCACACTAACTGTTGACCATCTGCACTCATGCTGCTTTAAGCTGCTCAGTTCAGCAGGATCTGATAACGTGTCCCACTGCTCCTGGACAAACAAAATACAGTCAGCCACGTGACATTTGAGTGACTTAACAGATTACTGCCATACTACTTTAATTATTAATGCATTAATGTATAGTGCACTGTATGTTACATGACATAAATGACTAACTGTAGTGCACAACAGAGTGCAGTATCCCGCAATGCATTTGTCTTGGCATTCTGCTGTGTGAATGTCATTGATTGAATAATGTTTCACACGCTAGCTTGACAGCATTGCGAGTGTATTGCAGAGGATGCAGTGTGCTTTTGCACTGTAAACCCGAATAAATTTGCAAAGCTTTTTTTTTTTTAATACGTTAATTGCTCAACTTCAAATATTTGAGTAAGCAAATTCACACATTTAAATTAAATTATCAACTTAGTAGTGGAAACTTGGCTAGCTTTAACTAGCCAATTCAATAAATGCTACCTTGTTAATTGGTAACACAACACTTTGGTAGCATTAGCACTTAGCTGAGTACAGCAATATACTGTATATTTTTATATATACAGTATAACGTACTGTATATCTGTTCTCAAACTAAGCTTATGCTCCGCTCGTCACCAGGATAGGACCCCCCAAAAACCCAACATAACAGAAACCCTTCTAAATCAGCAATCAAAACATTAAACGCTACGAAATCTCCAAACAAAGTCCAATAGAAGAGAGTGCATCTTAGGAAAAGTGTACAGCCAAGGTGCTCTATGGTCTAGGGTTTGTAATGGTCCATAAAAGAGAACTTTAAGATGACCATAGCACTCTTTCAGATTAAAAAGCCTTTAAGCTAGATATCTGGCAATAAAGGCTTTTAATCTAAAAGAGTGCTATGGTCATCTTAAAGTTTTCTTTTATGGACTACTGAATCTCCAGCTTAACATTACACCCTTAATTTAGGCATTTACTCTCCCTTTTGAGCTGTCATGGCAAAGCATGCTAGGAAATAGAAATCCCAGCCCAGTTTCAGTTAAATTTTAAATGAGTCTAAATGAAAAGAAACAATTCAGATTATGTAAAATGTGTCAGTTTTGAGAACTCAAAAGAAAAAGAAAGTTCTAAATACTCATAAAAGTTATTTGATTTAACTAAACCTGACAAGCAGTCAACCGATACACTTGTGATGCAACCAGTTCCTCTCCGCATTGGACCTCCTTCAGGGATGGACAGGCAACAAGCTGACGTGCGTTTCCTCTCTGAAGTCCAGCTGAAACAACAGTCTGCGGTCAGATGCCAGATCGGTTAGAGGATCTCGCGGTGAGCATTCCTCAGCTAGTGTTTGGCGGACGGCTCTTGGAAAACACGTCTCTGCTTGGATTTGAGTCAGTGAGCTGCAATAATACAGAAATGCGTAAAACGGTTGAGCGAGAGACGGATATAGGTGCTCTGGTTGGATTTGGCAGGAGCAGGTGACGCTGGAATGCCATTAGTGAACTGCAGAACTGACGGAGAGGAATAAAGCACCACATCTGAAATACTCATCTGATTCTGGATTCATAACACAATATAGACCTACACATACAGCTCACTGCCTACAAATACTGTATGGGAAATATATTTAAAGGAAATCGATGTTTCAATAACTAACCAGTTATGTTTACAGTGACGTACTTGCAGTGAAAAGTGTAGTGGATTTAAAAGAAAAGCTTTTAAAGGGGTCCTTTTAGTTTTTTTTTTTTTTTTTTCTTGCTCCTCTTTCTTTAGTGTGTAATGTTGCTGTTTGAGCATGAAAAAGCTCTGCAAAGTTATAAAGTCCCTCCAGCGGGAGTTCTTCTCTATATCAGTGTCAGTGTTTCTGAACTCCCTGAAACTCCTCCATTGTAGTCTTGAGTTTTCTTCCGGGAACCAACACATAACAATATTCCTCATTTAAATAATTCCCGCCCAAAGCATAGGCAGAATAAAGGGGCGGGGCCTGGTTGAGTTAGTTAGGAGTGTGTTGTTGTTGTAATGCCGTTTATGCAGCCTTCCTAAGGTGGGCAACTTATGAAACAGTGGTTCAAATTATAAGCATATTTTTAATGCAGTAATTATGCCTTGCAATGCACCTTATTGTATGCACCATTGTATGATCTGATGAATGGTTGTAACCACAGTTATAATACATTAT
This sequence comes from Paracanthobrama guichenoti, assembly GCA_018749465.1. Classification (NCBI taxonomy): domain Eukaryota; kingdom Metazoa; phylum Chordata; class Actinopteri; order Cypriniformes; family Gobionidae; genus Paracanthobrama; species Paracanthobrama guichenoti. The sequence goes on from CM031957.1 coordinate 3,499,028, forward strand.
AGTACTTAACTATTCATTGAACACCCCTTTAGAAAATATAATGCATTAAAACACGACACACAACAAATTTCACAATCTGCAAACATTTTAATGCATTTTAACTTTGGTTAGAATTATTTATGAAAATGTATAATGTATTATAATGTGCATTATAGATGCATAAGGGCTTTAAGTAAAGTGTTACCAATGTATTTTTAACACTTCTATTGTGTTCTCAGTATTTTTATAACTATGCCTACTGCTTTATGAAATATGCATTGCGATGCAGGTCAGATGTTATAAATGACACCATTAAGTTGTGCCTGTGAAGGTTATTTGTGTCGATTAGCTTGTTTTTCTCAGCTGTCATTATAAGACTCAGGCTCGATCTGACCCGGCAAAACTGACCCCATAGTTAGCGTAGTTACAGTAGTGTTTACAGCGACTCAGGAAGCCTCCGGAGTCCTTACGGATTATGGTAAGGTCCGTTATATTTCAGACACGCGCTCTAGAGGCCAATTCCGTCAGATGAGGTCGACCGAGGTCCTGACTCTCTGTGGTCATTAAATATCCCAGGATGTCCTTTGAAAAAGAGTAGGGGTGTAACCTTGCCATCCTGGCCAAATTTGCCCATTGGCCTCTGTCCATCATGGCCTCCTAATCATCCCCATACACTGATTGGCTTCATCACTCCGTCTCCTCTCCACCATAAGCTGGTGTGTGGTTGGGCGTTCTGGTGCAAATATGGCTGCCGTCGCATCCGCATTATAATTCACACCGCACCAACAGGCGGCAACAGACACTTTGTCGGGTTTTGTCAGATCAGTGTGTTACCCCTGTCAGAGCTGGTTTTCATTGATTGAACATGTTTGATCAGAATTAGAGTGTCTAAGAAGTGATGTGCTGTAATCTGGCGACTGTCAGCGCAGTGTGAATTGGCCTTAACTTCTGAGTAGTTCGACTACTCAGAACAGACTGCACTTTTCAGAAGGCAGGTTTTAAAGAAATCGAAAGTTAAAAAACTACTGCCAGGATTTACTAAAGACACGCAGTGAAAAGTTGGCACTGAAAAGGATTTTTTTGTGGCTGACCTTATTGCATATGCATTTGTAGGAGTTTCCCTTTCAGACGCAGTATTTATGGGAGGAGAGTCTTTAAATGAATAATTCAAGGTGATTTTACTAAGGTATGCGCTTGTCAATATACTGGTGTTTGTGCCATTATTTAACGCCTCAAAAAAAGCATGTCTTAAACCAGACGCTAACTGTAAATTGTGTTGGTCATTATGTGAATGATCGGCTGCGTCTGTATGCTTTAGTTTGCGTGTCGTCAGTAGATCACGCGCTGAACTTTACACCATCAGCGCTTCTATGGAATTGCGCTCTCACGCTAATTTGCCCTGTTTAGTAAATCTGGCCCTAAATGATGTAAACATTATTCTAGGAGTCCCCTTAAAAAAAAGTATGAACTTGTATATGAACCAAATAGGACCCCTTTAAACGTTTTACATTTTTGGTCGCACTTTATTTTATAGTAAGAAGAATATAATAAATAAGTTATATAATCCATTGTAAATTAAGTTTAGATTCAGGGTTAGTACCCAGTTCTTACACATGTAGAGCAGGACTCTGGTACCAATTTTCTGTTCAAAAGTGTAATTTGAGCTGTATAGTGCCTGCAGAAGCTTTTCTCTTTGTCTGGTCAGTGTTGTTTGATTAAAAGTCCCCTAATCTGCCAATAGTCTCTGGTAAATAACATGCATGTGCTCCGTTTTCAAACAGTGTAAAGGACTGTCTATAAGCTCCAGAAGAGCATGTGTTGTACATGTGCTCTCCATACAACAAGGTTTAACAAATAAAAGGCATATGGCATGGCCGTCTGAACCTGTGAACATGTAGAAACTGTGCTGAGCTGAAACTCACAATCTGCTGCTTCCATCACTGTTGCAGTTTCCCCAATATCACACAACAACAACTCAAGAGCTCAAGCCTTTCATTTATTTCGTTATGGAGTTCAGTATGGTTTTGGCTATTCTTTGCAATAATATTTGCATCTGTTTGTGTACAGGTTTATGCAGGAAGTGTCTTGTTGAAATGTATGATGTTTTATTAAAGTTCGGGAGGATCACGTTCAGATAATTAACCTTATTAACACGGGAGGAGCTCATTCAGTTAATCAACTGCATCAGGTGGTGTATATACAGCAGACTTACCTCTGTTATATGACAGTTTTCCAGCATTCCTCCATCACCCCATCTCCTCACTTCTAACTATTCCTATCCCAGCCTGGGATGGGGGAGTACTCTGGGTTCTGGCCAAATTCAGAGCTTGGAGCCCTCCCTTCGGATAGCACGCCAAATACGCATAACCTTTTCTCTGTTTAATTATATGTAAGTGTGAACTTGTGAAAAGTGTGTTGATCTGTGTTTTCTGCTCTCTTTCTCTCTGGGTTTGTTGTGCTGTTGAATCCGTCGTTCCGGGTTGAATCCCCCTCTTCAGCGGATGATGAGGTAAGCCAGCGTTCACATGTGCACACGATGAGAGTTTAATGTATTGCGTCTGTCCCGGTTTCATGAGATGGGGTGATGAGTGGTACACTTTACTGCTCATACTGTACTGTGTACTGCATATTATTGTTTTGTAAGATAACAATGACATACAGTAACTAAATTGGGAGCCTTTCCCTGAAACAGCCACACTACACTACCTCTATTCAAACAGTCATATCAATTAATAGAGGTCGAGCGCATTATGGGATCCATTGTGTACTGCAACATTTTTGGCAAATGTTGTAGGTCATGCACGTACAGTACTGCAGAAATCGTATGATAGTGTGCCATTTTTCTCATGCTATGAATCATGGGATGGTCATTCTTATGCTCTCGGATGAGAGATGACTTTTCATGCTGTCAATAAACCTCATTCCTGCTGTTGCTCAAGAAAGGGTTTGGTCACCAGTTTCACCAAGCCCAGTTTTTCTTGTTCCAAAAAAAAAATCCTTTGGAATGCTGCTTGATGAACGGCACATTGAGGCGGGGAGACGATCGGCTGACGTGAGCTGCTGGATGAGAGGGAGAGAGAGGCCGGTTCACTGTTTGCTCTGACATTTAACACGAGCATTCAATACCTGATCATGTAGAGAAGATACTGACTGGGTTAGCAGGTCTTCTGTCTGGTTTCCCAACATGCCTTGCGTGATTGGGCATCATGTGTCGCTGCAGCTGTGTTTGAATGTGTTGAGCTGTTGCCAAACAGAGCAGGCAAACAGTGTGTTGGTGTCAAGAGCATCTTGTTTATTTTACTTGCATTCCATGCCAGCGTGTTATAATGTGTCCTGCTGCAGATGAGCTTTGGGAAGAAGATACTGTTTCAGATGTTTCTCCTAAAACTCCTGACACCGTACCAGCACTGAGCTATAAAATCAGTCAATTGTGTATAGCATCTCAGATCATCTGCACCTGGAGAAGTTTAATGTTTGAGTTCATATTGAGATCTCCCAATTTGGCTTTTGATGGACGTTTGACATTGGCAAATTATTAAGATGTCTTCTGAAACTTTAGAGACGACATGAGATTCTTGATGGATTTTTCTCAGCAGGCTTCTCAAATATATCTCCATTTCATCTCATTGATGTTTAAGAGGAACAATACAGCTATTAAACTGTTTTGGGATTTTTCTTTCCTGCGCTGTTGTTATCATTGGTATCTTCTCAATCTCATTGGGCACACGAAAGTTTAATAAATTCCATCCACGCCATGCAATAGTAACAAAAACATGTACTCGCCCTCATATAATGTCAAACAGTTTAAAAATGCCATAAAGTCTAAAACATCCGCCTCCAACCAGTCTGTTTTCTTAATTTTGATTGTGTGGAAGTGACGTACCACAGAAGAAAGATAAAACAACATGAAGACGAATAAATCATGACCGAGTTTTCATTTCTGCCAAAATTCTTTTTTAGAGGCTACAAAGCTCATGTTCCTTCAGTGTATTTTCAATTGTGCTTCTAACAGACGACTCACAGAATATGAAAATGGATGTTATGACTTCTGTGTGTTTTGTGGGTGTCTAAAAGACAGACGGCGGCTCAGTGGGTAGCACTGTCGCCTCACAGCATGGAGGTCCCTGGTTCGAGTCCCGGCCGAGCCAGGAAGAGTTTGCGTGTTCTCCCTGTGCTTGCATGGGTTTCCTCTGTGTGCTCCGGTTTCCCCCACAATCCAAAAACATGCAGTTTGGGTGAATAGGACTTGCTAAATTGTCCGTAGGTGTGAAAGCGTGTATGTGTGAGTCCCAAGCCATGTAATGAGGATGGTTGGGGAAAGACCCTGGAAAAATCATTGCCAAGAAAATTCATAGACCGTCTCTCGCATATCAAATCAAATCACCTTTATTTATATAGCGCTTTTAACAAGTCCAATTGTTTCAAAGCAGCTTCACATTGTTAAAAGTAAAATAATGCAACAGAATTTGTACAGCCGTTCTGGTGAAACGGTGATGTTATCCAGCTAATTTCAAGTATCATATAGTGTCAATGCGGGCAGATCGGTAATATAGATGAAATTTAGGTGTCCCCAACTGAGCAAGCCAAAAGCCAGAGGCAACGGTGGCAAGGAACCAAAACTCCTTCAGGGCCAGAATGGAGAAAAAAACCTTGGGAGAAACCAGGCTCAGTCGGGTGCCAGTTCTCCTCTGGCCGATTTAACAAACAGTGTATGATTATAATTCTGGCAACATAGCAGGTCTTAATTCATATTAGGCAAATAGATATTTGTTAGATTATTCGAGAGATTGGAGTCGTCATGCCGAAGACGGGTTTAATGAGGATGTCGTGACGATGCAGCATTTACGGGGGGAGTTTATTTGACATGTTCTTTGCAGACACTTCAGGGATGCGTTGGTCATGTCCAGGCGCTGGTCCACCATCTGATCTGGATACGGCCTGGATCTGGCTGACTGCAGTAAACCTCGGTATAAACAGAGAGACTAACATTAGCGTAGATGCCATATGGCAAGAGATGGCCCATAGAGTCGGCTATGACTGAAATGGTTAATGAATGAATGAAAAGACTGACAGCAGTTTTTGTTTTAGATATACTGGCTAGAATCACAACCCACCATAAACCACCCGAACCCACTGATGACAAACCACTTTACAATAACATGCTATTTGTAGCATCCGCAGCTTAGCATGAGCTCTTGGATTTTTGTGACGTTTTTGCCTTTGCTCGTCTCTTCTGGGTGTGGTGGAGATCTCTGGTGCAATAAACGCAGAAAAAAAGGCCCAAATGCCACGACTGCGCCAAAGCCAACTCTGAGGTTGTGATGTCATCTCATCCAGTTTTAGATCTGCAGACGGCTTTTAACCACAGATATATGTGAGTATGTGACGCCTGCAGTGTGAAATGTGTGCTTCCTGGCTATATTTGGACTTTACTAGGCCTTAAACTGGGCTGTTTCCTTGCATACATGTCTAGTTTGTGTCTTTCTCTGTCCTTAAGCATCCTCCGTTCAGCGTTCCAGCGGGTGTGTTGGAAACACCCATCAGTCCCTCCCAGAACCTCTCCAACCTGTGCACCCAGTAACGCCACAGCTTTAAATATCACTGCAACAAAAGCAGCTTTAGTGCAGGCTTTATGAGCAATGAATGACGTCACGTCTGATGGCGTTTCTCCAGCTTCATGAAGACTTTCACTTGACTCATCTCAGCATTTCTTTCGCTTCACTAGACGACTTTGTCATCTACCTTTCCTGCAAATGCAGTGTCCGATTCCTCAACGCTGTTTCCTAACCAAGTAAATTGGCCCTGTGTGATGGAGTAAAATGACATGATATGAATTTTTTTTTTTTTTTGGACCTCATTATAAAAGCCAGCGGTTACTGGAGTAGACAATCTATAGGCCTGCAGATGCTTAGGATAATTAAATAACGATTTTGATCGTTATTGGATTATGACTACAGGAAAAAAAAACATATTTTTTTATTTGTGTTTAAAAAAGATTGACCACAGATGGATGCACTCATATTTGTTCTGGTGTTTGTTGTTGTAAATTATTGTAAAGGGAGTGTGTGTTTGTGTCAGACAATCATTTTCATAATTCTCTCTTGCTCACTCACTTTCTCAGACTTTGTGTAGGGCGTAACACAGGGTCACTTAGTAATACAATTTCTGTCACCAGTAGTCTGAGATTTGTGCTGGAGATTTGTGCTGGTCCCTGTGGTGAAAATCAAGTTTTTAATGTTGTTTTATATGTATCTGTGGTGTTTTTAATACGCTTTCAGACAAACCATGTGCAAATTCATGTCAACACCATTGCTGAGTATTTTCTCTTTAAAACCGCAGTGAACCAAAGACAGTCTTAAAAACCAGTGGTGTAATGTATCGAATTAATAATACTTTGTTACAGTACTTGAGTATTTTTGGAGAAAATCTGTACTTGAGATTTTCTATTTCTGTCAACTTTTACTTTTACTCCACTACATAATCTAAATAAAATGTATACTTTTACTCCAATACATTTCCCCAAAGCATTTTCGTTAGTTACTACAAAATGAAGTCAGAAGAACACAGACTGCAAGCAGGCATGTGCAAACAAGTGCTCGCGCAACCGCGGTTGATTTCATTTTCCGGAATGTGTCCGTTGCTGGAGCGGCTGAGAAGGGTCTGCTGTCATTATAGCGGCCTCTAGAGGCGAAATAAAAACTCACTGATGCCTCGTGGAGTTTGTCTTGACACGTGATATGAGGTTGTGAGCTGCACAGAGCAGGACACTTCAAAAACGGATTTAAAACATGGACAACTACATGGTATGTTATACACTACAGTACAAGTTTTCATATCACTATAAAGTGATTAATTTGCTGACTGGATGCTGCATTAGTGGAGAATGGCAGTGTGTTTGCCATTGAGGCTGAGAGGACGCTAACATTAGTAGTAGCCTACCATCAAGCAGTTAAAACAATGTGACAAACACGCAAATCTATTTGAAATTGAAAATCATTAAAGGGTTAGTTAACCCAAAAATTCTAAAAAAATTCTGTCATTAATTACTTACCCTCATGTCGTTCGACACCCATAAGACCTTTGTTCATCTTCAGAACACAAAGACGTGAACCTCTGACGTGAACTCACGTAGCACCACGACGTATGCGCGAGAATATGACCCGGAAGCGAGGAAATTGGTTTGCAAGCAGAGGAAGACGTGCCGTATCTAAGCTGTCTTGGCGTAATGCTCAAAATGGTGCTAAAGTGTACATTTCCTGGTTGCCCGAACCGTGAATAAGTGCATGTAAAAGTGCCTTATCAAAGTCGAGAAAAGAAAGGCTCTACGTAATATTTTCGTGCATGCATCGTGGCGCTTCTGCTCAAACGGTGTACATTTTATTTATTTATTTTTGGCTCCTTTTATATTTTGCATGTACTTTTACTTTCAATACTTAAGCATGTTTAACATCAAAACAATAATTTTCATACATGAGTAAAATTTTTCATATTTATTGTACTTAAGTAATATTCTAAACAGTGACTTTAACTTCTACCAAAGTCATCTGGTAAGATATCTATACTTTTACTGAAGTATGGCTTTCGAGTACTTTATCCACCACTGTCAAAAACACGGTTTGAAATCTCTGGTGTCACAAACTACCTTGTAATCAATCACGTCAACGTGCCGTCGGGCTTTAGCGTATCATTAGCTATTCTCTGTGGCAGGGGAGTCTCGAGAAGCCAGGTTATCCCGGTATATGTTTCTTTTTATATGAAAAATTGGGTAGATTTAGCAATATAGAGATTGAATTATGTATATGATGTATATTATGATGTTATGATGAACTATATGTCTTTCTCCACTGATGTTCTGAGTTTTTCACAGCGTTTCTAAGGACACTGACTGATACTGAGATGGCAAATGGGAACATGGTTTGTGTAAACGGGGCTCACTTGCATATTCATGAACCTGCGAATACTAAATGAAGCAAGGGTGTAGAGTTACATTCAAGCTATTTTAAGGCACAACAAAAGTTTGTTTTCATAGGAAAAACTACTTTTAAATGTGTAATTTTGGTGATCAAATGTTTGTTTTAAAGGATAAAATAATTGACTACAGGGGACTTTAAATTATGAACCTTAGTTTCTACATGAATGTTTTACTGACATGGGTTCTATATACAAAGATGCTGGTATATTCACTTTGACTGTAATATAATAATATTGAGCAGTATCCACCTCTTTCTTCACTTCTCCAGTAGGATGCTCTGTTAGAGAGTTAAACTACTCCACTACCACAAGCCCAAAATAAGAGTCCAGTGCCAGTTACTGTACTGAATGAGATTTATTTCACAGTGCAATCATTTTGTACAGTTCTGTCTTCGTTTCTTCACGTTCATGCTGCATAACTCCACAATAAATCCCCAAGATGTTATTTTGGAAGCTTCTATGTAGTTGACAACAACGGTTTTCTTCATTGCTTCCACCGTCCACCCATCATCTTCACTGGCTCAGCCTCGGCCTCGTGGTCTGCAGTGACTCTGGAATGCCTGTGAACACCCAAAGACGCTTGCGTTACAGAGGCTTTTTCTATAAATACAACCAAGCCTGGTTCTCATGGCTTTGTGTGACCCGAGCGTTACATCAGAGGACCATCCAGCCTCTGCATTAGTTTTGGGTTGCCATTATAGAGTGTTGGGTATGTGGTTTAAAAGCAGCCAGTCAGCCAAAAAGGAGTTTCAAATGTCTCATTTCAGAAATGTGTGCAAAAGCGAGTCGTAGCTAGTTGGCTGAATGATGTCCTGCTATTTTATAGAGTTTATTGCTTTATTGTGTGCAGATTGGGTAATCTGTGCGTACAGACAGTGTAATGGTGGGAACAGGGGCACATCCTCGCCTTTCTCGTAAACACTATTTTCCATGGAGACGCTCTCATATTTAGGGCCCAAGCCCTGAAAGGGGTTTTCGGGGCCCGTAACATGCTCAAAAACTCTTGAAACTTTGCACACAGGTCCAAATCTGCAGCCATTCGGGCCGGGCTAAAGCGGGTACACGGGCGTGACAGGGGGGCTCTACGGTGCCCCCTAAAGCGAAATCTGAAATCTTGGATACTTTCTAGCACATAATAATATGAAACATGATACGCATATAGTTCATCAGGCCAAACTACTTCTGTACTCAGTCATTTAGCTCTGCCCAACAGGAAGTCGGCTATTTAGGGTTGTTTGAAAAACACATGCTCTGGTGTTTGATATACTCATCCTATGTGATTCAACTCGGTCACCTTGAAGTCAAGACATTGAGGATGCTATATTACAAGCGGATCTTGAACGGTTTGGCATTAAAAAGAAGATATGTTGAGAAAAGGGAAACAGAAAGTGTCTGAAACATCTGTACATTGATTTGATTTTGATGAAACCTCAGCTGTGTGTTCGTTGTAGGAGGCCGATCACATGGATGTGACTATTGTGAGTCAAAGTCATAGCGCCACCAGCTAGCAGCAGGAAGTGTCATTTTTAAAAATGCTTTTAAATCACCCTCTTATTTTTACCCAATTTGCTTCAAACTTCAGTATCAAAACAGTAAACCAAAGGATGTGAAAGGATTCTTGATATCTTAAATGATGTTACCATGGCAACATGTCAAACTTTAATAATATTCTTGGGTGTTTTTGAGGCTCTTAGCATGCTTGAAATTGCATGAAACTCAACACGTACATCATATTTGTCGGTAGTTAGACACTGGCAAAGCCTTAGAAATGGGCGTGGAGAGGGAGCTCAGTAGTGCCACCTTTTTACAAAAGCAGGGGGGGTTTATTTCTACCTACAGTCAGCAAACTGGGTACATGTATTGTTCACATCGAGCTGGACGATACACTTTCTAATTTACAGTTATTAGCTCTGAACAACAGGAAGTCAAATATTTTGGTTTGAATGTGAATTTTTATCTTCTCCTCCTAGGGAATTTATATGATTCACACCAAACTTTCTGAACATATAGTGTCTGATTTCACTCACCTGCCACACAGGAACACCAGCTGCATTTTCCAAAGTATGCAGTATATAGCAGATCAAACTGCGTTTGATACTTTAGCCCCTTATCTGTCACCATCCAACCGGTGGGATGCTTGGCGTTCTTATTTTGAATGCCTTTTTTGTATCATATTTTTGTAATCATCATAAATTAACATTCGGAAGCTTATGAACTCAAAATTCATCCTATGAAAACCATTTTGAAATCAGCCGTTGCGTTACCATGGAAACGGTACTCTAAATTCTTCTAGCGGGCTCCTTCCCTAGTGGGCGGTGTCAGGTTTCATATTACAAAATGTATTTTTGACTCAATTTAGTATATTAGTATGTGGCCTTAACTACTAGCTTATGTACTAACATTTAAATTAACAATTTGATACAATGCACTTGCATGTTTTTACATTTTAAAAAATTGCCTGTATGTAATTACATCTGTAATTTTAATTTCCGTAGTTACATTTTATAAGTACACTGTTGACATTTCCCTTACACCTAACCCAATCCTTAAACTTGCCCACACCACCACATCTGTCTCTAACTTTAGCCTTAAACTCACCCATACCACCACACCTGTCCTTAACCCTACCCTTAAACTTACCCATACCACCACACCTGTCCTTAACCCTACCCTTAAACTTACCCACACCACCACATCTGTCCCTATCTTTATCCTTAAACTTACCCATACCACCACACCTGTCCTTAACCCTACCCTTAAACTGACCCATACCACCACACCTGTCCCTGTTTACCCTTAAACTTACCCATACCACCTCACCTGTCCTTAACCCTACCCTTAAACTTACCCATACCACCACACCTGTCCCTAACTTTACCCTTAAACTTACCCATACCACCACATCTGTCCCTATCCTACCCTTAAACTTACCCATACCACCTCACCTGTCCCTAACCCTACCCTTAAACTTACCCATACCACCACACCTGTCCCTAACTTTACCCTTAAACTTACCCATACCACCACACCTGTCCCTAACTTTACCCTTACCACCACAAATTACCCTTTCCACCACACCTGTCCCTAACTTTACCTTAAATACCACACCTGTCCCTAACTTTACCCTTAAACTTACCCATACCACCACACCTGTCCCTATCTTTACCCTTAAACTTACCCATACCACCTCACCTGTCCTTAACCCTACCCTTAAACTTACCCATACCACCACACCTGTCCCTAACTTTACCCTTAAACTTACCCATACCACCACATCTGTCCCTATCTTTACCCTTAAACTTACCCATACCACCTCACCTGTCCTTAACCCTACCCTTAAACTTACCCATACCACCACACCTGTCCCTAACTTTACCCTTAAACTTACCCATACCACCACACCTGTCCCTAACTTTACCCTTAAACTCACCCACACCACCACACCTGTCCCTAACTTTACCCTTAAACTTACCCACACCACCACACCTGTCCCTAACTTTACCCTTAATCTTACCCACACCTGTCCCTAACTTTACCCTTAAACTTACCCTTACCACCACACCTGTCCCTTAAACTTACCCACACCACCACACCGGTCCCTAACTTTACCCTTAAACTTACCCACACCACCACACCTGTCCCTAACTTTACCCTTAAACTTACCCACACCACCACACCTGTCCCTAACTTTACCCTTAAACTTACCTATAACACCACACCTGTCCCTAACTTTACTCTTAAACTTACCCACACCACCACACCTGTCCCTTTACCCTTAAACTTACCCACACCACCACACCTGTCCCTAACTTTACCCTTAAACTTACCCACACCACCACACCTGTCCCTAACTTTACCCTTAAACTTACCCATACCACCACACCCGTCCCTAACTTTACCCTTAAACTTACCCACACCACCACACCTGTCCCTAACTTTACTCTTAAACTTACCTATAACACCACACCTGTCCCTAACTTTACCCTTAAACTCACCCATACCACCACACCTGTCCTTAAAGGGGCACTTCAGCACTGGGAAGATGAATGTGTATTTAAACTGGGTCATTTATGTAGTAGAAATGTGAAATTATTTTTGAATTTGGTGCCTTCTAGACTGAGAAAAGCCAGAAAATGTATTTTTGGCTCATGTGGCTCAAGCGCGGGCGCGGCACACATTCACGCCGCGCTTTCAGATCATCCCTATGGAAGCTTAACTTTCATAGGAATTAATTTGAAAAGTTGAAACACTCACTTTGCTCCACACCACTCCGTTTCCATGAATGCCTGCAGCTGACCGGGCCGAGCGCTGTGAGTGAGATCCCACCCCACATGGGCGGGTTGAAAACATGCGGAACTAGCTCCTGTTCACTGGCTGTAGTCTTTAGCCTCTGGCCAAAAAATCATCCGATGATCATTCGAATATACTACCGGCTTTCTACTGATACAAAGCTTAATGCTAATCACTGAAGTATCTCTTTAACTTTGCCCGTATCCCACCTCAGTATCCGCAGTAAAGTGTTTTGCAATACAGTATGAACACAATAAGTAAATTGTTTGTTTTTTTGTTGAGGTAAGTAAGTAGTTAAGGCCACCTAATATAAAGTGGGACCATTTATTTTAACTACTTTATAATCAACCTTTTCTAATCTTGACAAAACACATATTGTCAGAAAGATCTGAGTCTCAAAGTTCCATCTTTGTTTTTTTTTTTGTTTTTGAATAGACGTGATATTTGGACAGCAATTTTGTAATTTGTTACAGGAGAATGCACAAAAAAAAAAAAAAAAAAGGAATGTGGATGACACCCGGTGGCTATTTTTGGTATGGCGCCTCAACAAAATCTCATGGGAACTTAAATTTTTCTGATATCAACTTGGTTCGACATATGAATGACTAATTTTAGAGTAATTTTTTATTTATTTTTTGTTTCAAAATATATAATATATATATATATATATATATATATATATATATATATATATATATATATATATATATATATATATATATATATATATATATATATATATATATATATATATATATATATATATATATATATATATATATATATATATATATATATATATATATTATATTTATATTTAGTAATATTTAAGTTTATATAAAATATAACGTTAATTTAGAATTTGCTTATAACGTTGTGAAGTGCTTTCACTTCAGCAGTAATTTGCAGAGTGTCGTCTCTAAAACAAGATCAACCAGGTCTATATATCAGGTCTATATTCCAAAGCATTCTTGAATTACAGCCATTTAAGTTTGGATAGTGCATTTTTGTGTCTATTCTTAAAAAGGGGGTGATAGCAGGGGTTAACTTTATTTCTCTGTTCTTTCAATAAATTGATAACTGGAATAATACATCATCTTGCTTTGACATGAGTTGTCTGAATGTCATCTGGACTCAGAGGTGGTGTTGGATGGGCGTTGTATTGGGTCAAGGTGACAGACCCTGCAAGACACTGGGGGCATGAAAGCAGTGTGTACATCGTACATTACAGTCATTTACCACAGTTCAAGGGTGTTGCTATAACCCAGTTACTTGTGGTCAAATGACTGTAACGCAGATCCTCCACAGCAGTAGAATTAAAGATAATTTTATTAACCATAAGAACTGCGTGAATGTAGATGGGAATAATCTGGCCAGTGCAGTGACTATAACAGGCCTTTTGCATGTCAAATGAAAGGAGTGAAGCTATAGGCTATTCATATCATGAGACCGAGAGCCTCCAATTGACCCGTGTGTGGAATGTGGAGCCATGCTGAGACAAAACGAGCCCCTTGATGAACTTAATGAAGACATTCATGTACACTTTAGATCACGTTACTTCCACATCTGTCTGCATGTTGATGTACAAACACACTGTTGTGTATTTTGAGACGGTTCTCGATGCAGACAGCATGTGATTTTTATGTTGCTTTGACCCTTTGGCTCTTTGTTTACAGTTACAGAAGACCAAAACGCACACGTCACAAGCGGTCAACAATCATACACTAAAATACCTGTGCAGATGCTGATATACTTCTGTCTGACAGGCAAAATACAGTTCTCCACCAGATATTCACCGTCTAATGATTCTACCATTGTTTATAGTGACTTTCTAAACCTCAGTGACCAGCAGCAGAAATTCAGTGTTTGTTCACGCGGCACTTTTCTATACATTCATTCACATGATGAGCAGCAGTCAAAAAAAAAAAAAAAAAAAAAAAAAAATTCATCATATGACACACACTGTATTTAAAGTTCTCTAAATTCATACAGTAGCTTTTGATTATTATTTCCTGAAAATCTTCTCTTGTGCAATACATCTCATTCACGCTTTTAGATGTTACGTTATTTTTTTGGTTTTTTTGGAGGTTGACATCATCTGTCACCACTTTTATTGCATGGACATTCTGCTGAACATCTCCTTTTCACCACACATGAGTTTGACTTTAGACATGAGAGAAACAGCTCCTTTGAATAAATGATCCAGCCTGTGGACAGTCAGGTCTGCTATGATTTGAGATGAATAAAGACAAAGGCTTTTTGCAATGGAGTAAAAGTGTACTGTCTACTGCCAGTATAAATGTATACTTTTCAATAATGCTTTTATTAATGGTATGCGAAACATATACACCTTACACATTTCATATTGTAGTATTCCTTTGTTTGTTTCATTTTAAAAACAGCAATGGAAAGCAGCTCAATCAATCAATATTACATTGTAAAATATGTATACGTTTTTATACATCTTATAAAACACTGAACCTAGCAGGAGATGAACACTACAGCTGATGAATGATGATATACTGGTTCATTCCAGTGCCGAGCCTAGACTTCTGGGGGCCCTAAGCAAAACTTTGTCTGAGGGCCCCTGTCAGTGCATTCATAAAATAAAAAATAATAAAAAACAAAAAAACTGAATGACCCCCAACCCCTTAATCTGTCTTTTAGAGCAGTGTACACTGTCAACAAACAACAGTGAGTTAAAATATAAAAAAAAAAAAAAAAAATAGGATAAATACAACAGAAAAAAAGATATGCAATTTAGCCTACTGCTTATAATCGCCTACCATACAGAAATGGAATAAAACATAATAAAAAAAATGTAATTAAAAATAAAATAAAACATTTGCATAGTCTTCACTGCATGAATGAAATAAACAGTGATTCTTATTAAAGTTACTAATGCTATTCAGGGAATGATTCTCTCGTGTTCTTTTGTTGTTTGATTCACATTAAATGACAGTGAGATCAGCGGGTTTATCAGCTGCTGTCACTTTAAGACCAAATGCACAGAACCAATACTCTGACAAGCATTGGATTACTTTCCCAGCTAACAGAATAACCCCTCTGTTCACCAAAGACATAACTGAATGTGTTTAAGTCCCCAAAGAAGGATTTTGACATATTTTTGCGTGTATTTGTCCATTCAAGCACTCACACGAAGCCTAAGGTAGCCTGTACTTATCCGTGTTTTTCTCCGTCTCTGAACGCACGGACGCATAGCCGTCTGTTGAACAGCGTCTCTTTCACAGCTCAATGTTCTTTTACACATGGCGTTACATGATTCAACTGATTTGGACGTTATGTATGGTGACAGCGTATGGTAACATCCTTTAAAGGAAAGGAACGGAAAGGGGCATCATGTTTTCATAATTGATGGATGCCCTAAATAGCTGATTCTTGAGAGCAAGGGGGCCCCCTGGTGGTCTATGTATAGGGAGGATCGGCTCTGCATTTGTCCCATAAATCAATATTATCTCACGTCAGAATGTATTGTTGCATATTGCATATTTGTTACTTTATTAATACTTACAGGCCTGGTTTCACAGGGCTTAGATTGTCGTCGTCATCATCATCATCATCATCATCATGTGCCTAGAAGAAACATCACTGATGTGCATCTTGAGACAAAACAATGGCACTGATATAAGTTGCATAAGATACAAGTTGCTTTGTTAAAACAGCTCAAACATGCATTTAGTCTGGGACTAGGTTTAAGCCTTGACTGTGAAACCGGGGGATAAACTCTAGTTTGTACTGTATCATCAACTGCTAATGCATTGTTGTAAATAATTTAAAAAATCTAAGATAAATGTTTGCTTTTAATGAATGAAGTAGATATGTGACGAGTGTGTGAGAGGCCCAACATGTGCTTTCCATTCAGCGAACAAAGCACTCCTGTCTGCCTTCTGTGTGTTTCATTCCCTTCACATCACCTCACACATCTCTCACTCTCACTCTCACTCTCACTCTCACTCACACACACACACACACACACGTTTGTTTTTTACATTCCATAGGCGTAATGGTTTTTATACTGTACAAACCATATTTTCTCTCTCCCCCTACACTACCCCTACCCATCACAGGAAACATTCTGCATTTATACTTTCTCAAAAAACTCATTCTGTATGATTTATAAGCATTTGAAAAAATGGGGACATGGGTAATGTCCTCATAAGTCACCCTCTCCTTGTAATACCTATGTCATACCCATGTCATTATACACATTTGTGTCCTGATATGTCACAAAAACAACACACACACACACACACACACACACACACACACACACACACACACACGTCTGGTTCACTATCTTTGTGGGGACTCTCTATAGACGTAATGGTTTTATACTGTACAAACTGTATATTCTCTCTCCTTACACTAACCCTAGCCCTAAACCAACCCAATCACACACACACACACACACGTCTAGTTCACTATCTTTGTGGGGACTCTCTATAGATGTAATGGGTTTTATACTGTACAAACTGTATATTCTCTCTCCTTACACTAACCCTAGCCCCCTAAACCAACCCAATCACACACACACACACACGTCTGGTTCACTATCTTTGTGGGGACTCTCTATAGATGTAATGGGTTTTATACTGTACAAACTGTATATTCTCTCTCCTTACACTAACCCTAGCCCTAAACCAACCCAATCACACACACACACACACACACGTCTGGTTCACTATCTTTGTGGGGACTCTCTATAGACGTAATGGGTTTTATACTGTACAAACTGTATATTCTCTCTCCTTACACTAACCCTAGCCCTAAACCAACCCAATCACACACACACACACGTCTGGTTCACTATCTTTGTGGGGACTCTCTATAGACGTAATGGTTTTATACTGTACAAACTGTATATTCTCTCCTCTTACACTAACCCTAGCCCTAAACCTACCTATCACACACACACACACACACACACACACACACACACACACACACACACACACACACACACACACGTCTAGTTCACTATCTTTGTGGGGACTCTCTATAGACGTAATGGGTTTATACTGTACAAACTGTATATCACACAACTTTCTGCATTTTTACTTTTTCACAACACACACTTAATTTAGTATGACACACATAACTTTTCCACTATGGGGATCATTTTCCCACAAGGAAAGGATTTCAGATATTTCCATTTTGTAAGGACATTTTGTCTTTTTA
The DNA here is from genome assembly GCA_018749465.1 of Paracanthobrama guichenoti. Taxonomy (NCBI): domain Eukaryota; kingdom Metazoa; phylum Chordata; class Actinopteri; order Cypriniformes; family Gobionidae; genus Paracanthobrama; species Paracanthobrama guichenoti. Next base: position 3,516,467 of record CM031957.1, read on the forward strand.
GGTTTTTCAAAACTTAATTTAGTATGATTTATAAGCTGTTTTCCTCATGGGGACCAAAACATTTTCCCACAAGGACAAGGATTTCAGATATTTCCATTTTGTAAGGACATTTTGTCCTCATAATGTAGGTTTTTCAGTACTTGTTTGAGTAAGTACAATGTTACTACCTTTAAAGTGTAACACAACACACTCACACAGTTGGTTGTTATAACACACTCTAATATAGCTCTCACAAGTATAGCTGAACCAACACACACACACACACACACACACACACACACACACACACACACACACACACACACACACACACACACACACACAGTTGTCTGCTGAAACTCAACCTCCCTGTCGATCATCACAGCTTGTGCTAGACAACATACAGGACCTTTATAATTAATCCCTGCAGTTCTTCTGCTTTGAGTCACTGAAAAACAAATCTTTACCCCAAACACCGTTCTCTGCTAAACTGAGGCAAGTTCCTCATAGATTTGCCTGCAATCTGCAATCTCAAAGCATGATGCTGGCTCCATTGTATTTTATGTAGTGTTGTATGCAGTTTGCGTCAATTAGAAGGCTTTGCTTGTAGGCTAATCAACTTTATCAGGCTTAATCACATTTCTGGTTTAGTGTCAGGGCTTCCAGCAGATTAGTTGCATGTACTTTATTCCAACATTTTTTGTCCCATACAAAGCATGCTGGAAACTTGTTTCAGTAATGTGAACTGCAAAAATAATTTTTGAGTACTTGATTAGGTCACATTCGTCCCTAATTGATTCTAGTAGAGTGCACAAATGTAAAGAGTTACATTAATCGAAAGCAAAGAAATCACAAAGCACATAGTTTTGTATAGATCACAAATAAGTCCTCATAGACCGGGAAGAACCAAACCATAAAGATCCCAGTGAACTTCCTGTCAAGATATATGGCTCCCGACCTTCTGATTCATACTTTACAGCTATAAAAACATGATGCAGTGAGCTAACACACTTCCAGATATATGAGCCAACTGTGTGTGATGCAGTACTTCAGCCTCTCAGCAGACCAGACAACACTTGACTTTGCATCAGTCCATTACACCAGCAGACTGCAGACCACAGATGCACTTGACTCAGTCTGACCTGCTAATTCATGTATTGACATTCTTATCCCAGTAACCCAAAGCAAAAATGCCTGTTTGTAATTGCCACAGATATTCCCCTTTAAGTACTCTTCAGAGATAAGATCTCATGCGACATAAATGGTTTTCTTCATTAATGGAATCAAAAAAGTAAAAAGTTGTGTAGGCTGAAGAAATTAGGGCTGTAATTCCCATAGACCTGAGACATAGACATGTGAACCATTTGGGATCCAATACCACCTAGTAATGCTCTAATAAAAACACCCACCTAACAACAGCCTAGAAACCACCTAGAACACACTAGCAATCACCTAGAAATCACCCAGAACAACGTCACGTAATGTTACATTTACCTCAGAAAAACCATTCAGTGTCCATAAACTTGTTAGTCAGCTTGAAAAATTAATTCTAGAGATGAGCATTTTGATGAATGTATGCACCACATTACATATTCATATTCATGTTTTTCAATATTAATGCATGTTTGAATAAAGTTTTTATGATTGCTACCATTTAAATTGCTACCATTTAATTGCTACCATTTAAAAGTTAAATGTAGTAATTGCTACTACAGTAAAAATTGTAATTGTAAAGTTAGCATTATAACTTTTGCCATGAAAATTTGCCATGTACTGTATCTTATATCCACAATAATCGATATTGAATTGAACCGAACTGAAATTGCAATCGAATTGAAAGCTTGTGAATGTAAATTAGTTCAGGGAAGGAGGAGGCGGGAACAGGCGGACATTAAAAAGACTTTAATCAAATAACCAAAATTAAAGTAAAAAAACGCAGGCAGCCCCTCACGGACAACTGCCGCACACACACATAATAAAACACAACCTAAAGTCCAGGCCTAGTCCTCTCTCGTCCTTCATTGTCGTCGCTCCTGCTTTTATGCTCCATCACTCCTGTGTGAGAGATCTCACATCGCTCTCTCACGGCTCTCGCTCGTCCTGCTCGTCACAGAATCGAATCGTGAAATTTGTGTCAATACCCAGCCCTACTAGCGAGCACCTAGCAACAGCCTAGAAACCACCCAGAACACTTTAGTGAGAACCTAGCAATGCCCTAGAACCCACCCAGAACATCCCAGCAACCACCTCGTAACATCCTAGAAACCACCCAGAACACTTTAGTGAGAACCTAGCAATGCCCTAGAACCCACCCAGAACATCCCAGCAACCACCTAGAACATCCTAGAAACCACCCAGAACACTTTAGTGAGAACCTAGCAATGCCCTAGAACCCACCCAGAACATCCCAGCAACCACCTCGTAACATTAGAAACCACCAAAAACACTAGTCTGTGAAACTGTGAGTTTGCATAAGGTAAGTGAGAGATTCATTAATGGGTCAAAAATGAGGGTCATACTTTATATTAGGTGTGTCCTTAATTAATATGCACTTACATAAAAAACAAGTACAATAAACTTAGTGTGTTCATGTTATATTGTAAGGGTAAGGTTAGGGACAGTTTTTTGTGGTATTTGTCATGTATTCCCTATGTGTTTGTGGACTTTTATGTTATTTCCTGTCATGTGTTTTGGTTTGTAGTTATTTGTAGTTTTCATGTTGATTTAGTTCTCCAGGTGTTTACCATATAACCACGCTCCCTTGTTATCTCGTCTAGCTTGTTTGTCTGTGTGTGTATATATAGTGCTTATGTTTCACTCGTGGTTTGTCCGTCGTTGTATGAGTTTGCCTAGTTCCTTGTGTTTCCTTTTTTTAAAATTAAATTTCCTAGCATTTAGATCCTCCCTCACCTGCTCATTTTCACCAAGCATGACAGTATTGGTAAGTTTAAGGGTGGGTTAAGGTGTAAGATAAGTGTCAGCAGTGTAATTATAGATGTAATTACAGAAATTAATTACAGCTGTAATTGCATGCAGGAGATTTTTTGGTAACGCTTTAGGTTAAGGTGTTGTGGTTAGTGTAATTACATATCTAAGTACTGAGAAATATGAAATGTACTTACTGTAGGATTAGGGTTTGGTTGAAGGTTAGTTGCATGTAATTATTTATCATTTATTGTTATTACTATGGTAAGAACATGTAACATATGTAACAAGGGCACTGTAAAATAAAGTGTTACCCATTTTTTAAATGTAAGTATAATCATGTATGTACGCAATACGTGCATTGTATCAAATTATTAGATTAAATGTGAGTGCATAGCAGTTAAAGACACCTAATATAAAATAGATCTTAAATAGATCCTGAGTTTTTGACACGAGACTCACCAACATGGTGAGTGTAACTGGTCTTTTTGGCCCTTCTGATCAAACGACTTATAAAAACACTGCAAAATAAGCCTCAAAAATTATTAAAGATGCAACAGAGCGTACATATATGTATGGCTGTGCATTTGTTTGTGCATTTTAATTATATCACAGGATTTGTGTAATTTACAGTGAACTTAAAAACCATGTATATATGTTTATTTCATTGCGTGTAATGGTGAATTGCAGCGTGAATTTGAAGGAATCTTTGATTATTTTAACTCAACAGTTATGTTTTGTAGCACGCTAGTGCATGCCAGGGTCAGTTGCGTTTCCACTTTTACGTGCAGGGCTTGATCGGGGCCAAGGGCCAGGGGTTTTTGACTCGCCAAATACCTTGGCCCAAAGTGGGCCAACTGGAGCTTGAGCAGTGGTCATGAACAGAGGTGGGGTCAGGAGATGGACAACACCGCTGCTCATTTCCCATCAGGTTATTACATCAGGCTTCCAGCTAACTTCAACATTTAAGACATTTTAAACCATTTTCAGCTTAAAACTCTCTTTCAGACACCAGTGAGTGTTTGAAACAAGTTTGACATACGAGTCCTGAACAGTGAAGCCAAAGCATCTTGATCAGTATAGCTCATAAACCCTGTCCTCTCCATGAAATGTAATGGGACATAGACAAACTAAACAATCAAATTACACTTCAAATAATTTTTTTCCAAAGATGGTTTCTGTCATTTTATGCAGTTTTTATCACACTGATGTTAGTTCATGTGTTTGTTTTTTTTAAATAAGTTTGGTTTTAGTTATTTGATGCTATAAAAACAGGAGTGTGACATCATCATTGTCAGCTGAGATTGACGGATTCTCTGAGGGAAGTAGTCACTGAGGCACAAACGGACATTGATATCGTGGATCCACTTCATGTTCACTACTGCACAGACCCAAGATGTCAGCACCATATTTAGACACTGGTGGCTTCACTTACTAATAATAATAATAATAATAATAATAATAATAATAATAATAATAATAATTTGTTACATTTATATAGCGCTTTTCTAGGTACTCAAAACACTTTACATAGAATCTCCTCAACCACCACCAATGTGCAGCATCCACCTAGATGATGCGATGGCAGCCATATTGCGGCAGAACGCCCACCACACACCAGCTTATGGTGGAGAGGTGACAAAGTGATGAAGCCAATCAGTGTATGTGGATGATTAGGAGGCCATGATGGACAGAGGCCAATGGGCAAATTTGGCCAGGATGCCAGGGTTACACCCCTACTCCTTTTCCGAAACACATCCTGGGATTTTTAATGACCACAGAGAGTCAGGACCTCGGTTTAACGTCTCAGCTGGTGCTTGTTGCAGTATAGTGTACCCATCACTATACTGGAGTGTTAGGACCCATACAGACCACAGGGTGAGCACCCCCTGCTGGTCTCACTAACACCTCTTCCAGCAGCAATGGGAACGCCTCTGCGTGATTTGCGTCGTGAAGCACGTGTGTAATCAGTCCAATGGAGAGACAGAACATCATAGGCGGGTGACATCATAGACCCGGAAACTATAAAGCATGCCGGCAAACACACGCCTTCAACTTCTGTTGTCTTCAGCAAGCGCTCTGTGTATCATTGTCTCTGTCAGCTCTGTGTTTGTGTCTGAGTTCAGACTTTTGCTATTTTTAAGAACACAAAAGCATACACACTGACATTTGAGAGATTGTAATGGCGAGCGAACAGCATTACAGAAAGTGTGTCCCTCCCTGCCCTCGCTACATCACGAGCGGGGATACACATTTGATGTGTGTTGTTTGTCTGGGTGAGCAGCACGTGCACTCGGCTCTCGAGGGGGCTGGCTGCGAGCATTGTGAGGCGCTGCCTCTTCACGTGCTGCGATCCCGCCAGGCGTTCTTCGAGGAGGGTGCTGCAGCTCGCTTTCCTCGCGGCACGGGTCCCGCTGCGGCTGAGGCATAGCGGCGGATTATGTCGTGGGGCTCGCAGATGGATCTGTCAGAGGGGTCGGAGATGGGCCCAGCCCTTTCTTTGCCTTCACCTGTCAGATCCAGTGCTGCTTCTCTGGGTTCGGGAGCCCACGCTGCAGTTTCTCCCGCCACACCGAGGTGTTGAGATCTTGGAAGTGGCCCATGTCTTCCCGTGTGTTCAGTCCCCATACATCCGTATATAGTAACATCGAGGGACTAAAGAGACATGGTTATGGTTCGATGCCGCGGGTAGAAGTGATGCTCACAAGCCATCTCTCGCCCGATTCGGCTTCGGCCATCAAAGCCCCATCCTTGCCCACTAAGCCATTAAGAGCTACATCAGCGCTAGTGGGCAAGGCATACTCGGCAGCAGGTCAGGCTGCCGCATGCCTGCACACTATGGCCATCGTGCAGGCATACCAGACTGACCTGCTGAGAGACCTGGGAGAAAGCGAAGAGATCGGAGCGCATGTCATCAATGAGCGCCGGTCTTCAGCAGATTTATCTCTCCGGGCCACCAAGGAGACATCAAGATCTATAGGCCGCTGATCTATAGGTCCGGTGTCAAAGCAGAGGATGAGCAAGTGGGTGGTCGAGGCCATCTCACTTGCTTATGAGGCGGCCGGACAGCCTTCTCTCTTGGCTGTTTGGGTCCATTCTACTAGGAGTATGGCTGCTTCTCAGGCTCTCTTGGCTGGGGCCTCCCTGCAGGATGTTTGTGATGTGGCAGGATGGTCCTCACCGCACCGTAAGGTTCTATGAGCTAGACATCAATGCAAATCCGGGGGCTCGGGTGCTCGCCTCTTAGACAATGTACAGGCGGACATCCGGCTGATATGGGGGCGTGGGTATTCTCGTTCCTATTGCGGTGACACAGCGCGAGTTCCCTTGAAAGGGAACGTCTCAGTTACGACTGTAACCTTAGTTCCCTGAATTGGGAACGAGACGCTGCATCCCCCTGTCTTGCTTCATCCTTATTCCAGAATCTGGAGGCGTGTGTTTGCCAGTATGCTTTATGGTTTCCGCGTCTATGAAGTCAACCGCCTGTGACGTTCCGTCTCTCCATTGGACTGATTACACACGTACTTCATGATGCAATCATGCAGAGGCGTTCCCATTGTGGTGACGCAGCATCTTGTTCCCTATTCAGAGAACTAGGTTACTGTAACTAACTAAGGTTACATTCGTAACCGAGACGTTTTCCCAGGAGGTCTCCCATCCAGGTACTGACCAGGCTCAGCCCTGCTTAGCTTCAGTGGGAAACCAGTCTTGGGCTACAGGGTGATATGGCTGCTGGTTAAACTTCCTTCAACAGAAGAGAGTGAAGGTGCGTCGTCCATCTTTTTTTACTGTCTGTGGTTTGAAATAACTTCCGATTGCGATCCATTGGGGATTCTGATCACCGTATGAAGCAGAAATATATTTTTTTATGCAATGCTAAATGCTTATGTTAACCACTGCAAAAATTAATACACATGATTATGGAGAAATACCAGAGACTGCTTGGAAAAACTTAGAAAAATCATACTGAGCACCTTCAATAACTTAGAAACCTTTCAGAACACCCAGAACAAACACATAGTAACACTCAACAAGAACATTATCAGCCACATATTAGTCCCCTGACAATGGCCAAAACAACAAGAGCTAATTTTCTGCTGAAAAAGGTAAAGATCCAGTGTATTGTTGGGTATGTGCCCATGTTATCAAGCATGATTATGATTATGTAATCATTTGGCTGGTTTCCAGTTTGGTAATGTTCAGCTATTATGCCCAAGCCTGAGGGTGGCACTGCACGCTAGCAGGCTACTTGAAGAAAAAAAAAAAAAATTATTCAGCTATCGCTCAGTTAGAGTAGAGTAAGTAGTAATCAGCAAGAAAGCCCTTCAATCCGGCCGTGGTTAGTAAAGCCTCTGCAAATCTGAGCTGGCGACGTGGAAACTAATTGAAGGGGATTGTGTGAAGAGTCATTCAGCTCTCTGCAGCAGTGCATCGGGACAGAGCGGAGGATGCTGGAGCCGCTAGATCATGCTTCATCTGCAGAAGTAAGGCTGATGCTCAATTGATTTAGTATTCATTCCCTCTGGGTTTCTGTATTTGTTCATCTCTAGCTGATTATGAGCTACTTGCAGCCAAAAAATGATGATTGATTTCTTTTTGACTTCATCTTGGTCGTCTTTTTCTTTTCACTTCAGTTGGTAAAGTGTTTAGTTGTAATTAAAGACCTCACCCTGTTAATGTGTTGTATAAATGTGTAGAAGATTTTCATTGAATTGTTAGATGTAGCTAACTGTGTTGCGTCCTCTAAAGCTTCCCAGTGTCACAGAAAACAATTATTTTCCACAAATACTGTTTGGAATAACATATTTAGACCAAGTGTGCACCCATCATAACACAGAATGTGTTCATATTTTGTATCAATGATTTTGTGTGTGTGTGTGTGTGTGTGCACATTGATGGCAAGTGTCATCCTGAATGAAATGTTGTGTATGCTCAAGTGATGCTGAGATCCACAGTTCTGTGGGTAGGTAGACATTGCTTGTTAAGAGGCTTTTTTATTGGTTCGTTTTTTGAAGGTGGCATATATGTATCCTTCACTGCCTTTGATATCCCACAATCCTCTGCATTCCATTCTGTGACAATTGAGCTAGAAAAAGAAAGATGGAGTCTGAAAGTTTTGGTTGTTGGTTAGTTTGTGTGTAAATGTAAATTTTTGACCAATGTTTTCCACTTCTGATTTCATTTCTAGCGAGAAATTACATCGGACATGGACAGAAGTTGCTCACGCACAGCTAAGCTAACATGATAATTTTTTGATATATTGACTCTTTATATATTCAAACAACAAATATTCTGGGGACCATGAAAGTTTTGTGAATATGATCAAAAATGCTGGCGCTGACTAGCGGGGAAAGATATACATTCATCAGGCCCTATCATACACCCGGCGCAATGCAATGGCAGGCTCATGGCGCAAGTGTTTTTTGCTAGTTTCAGCCCGACGCAGTTATCATGTTCACGTCCAGCTCCACGATGTTTAAATAGCAAATGCACTCACACCATCTGTTCACCCATGGGCGTGATGGTCTGAAAACCAGGTGTGTTCAGAAGCATTGTTGGAGTGTTGCTATTTTGAGGAACTGAAAACGACTGCGCCATTGACCAACACAAACCTGCTCTAAAGTCAATAGTGCAGTATTTTTTGTGTTATTTAAAGGGGTGTGTTAGTAATATGAGCCTATAGGCAGGGCACAACACGCATACATGAGCAGCAGCACACAAACATTTAAATATTAAAAATAAAAGGTTGAGGGTGTCTATATGGTGCAAGTGGACCTGGCTTTTAAAGGGAATGGGAGATGAGACTCTGATTGGTTTATTGCACATTACGCCCAAAACACACCCATGACTCAAGAGACTAGGGACAACCCTTTTGGACCATGCGCCAGACGCGCTGACCATTTTTCCCATCATTAAACTAGCAAAAGTGGATTCGGATACGCCCTAAGTGCACCTACGTCACGCTTCAGACCATGCGCTCAGACTGTTAAAATAGGGACCAATGTCTTATTGTGCACAGTTAAAAAGGTTTGCTTTTGGAGACTTTTATCAAGATGTTATATCTTTAAAATTTACCTACAAATTTTGTTTGTCACTTAGGACTAAAATATTACCAATAGTTAGCACAGTCATTTCATGCTGGTTAATGTAATAATAGCAACTAGTGCTAGAAGTATCACCACTGGGATAAGTGGAGATGCTCTGGAGGATGAACTTGACCTTTAGCCTTGATGTCCTGCTCAAAAGTAAATCTCCCACAATCCGCTGCAAAACCGCCACATTATACCATCTAATTAATTCCCCTAGATAAAATCAAGCCCTACATTTATTTTCTCATATTCCATTGTTCACTCAGGATGTCACATTACAGAAGTGAAAGGGGTTGAGAGTGAATGCTGTTTGATGTTGGCTTTGGATTGCTGCTCATACACCACAGTGCACCACAATTAAAAGAAATATGAAGAGGGAAAATATGAAGAGTTATAATTAATTTACATATTTATTTGAAGTTCTCAGGGAGAACCGCTTCGTGTGTCAATGGATGCGTTTGGAAGAAATCAAATGCTTGAAACTGGTAAGATGTGATTGATCATACAGTAGCATATACTGTACAGACTGTGAGTGTATGCTTTACACCCATGGCCTCCTGGAAGTCAGTTTAAGGCTACTCGCTGAAGTGTTGGGACAGATTGAGAGGAAGCAGTATTGTTTTTCTTTTGAACTAGGCTGGTCAGAATGAGGCAGTGCATCTTGGGAGATTTCTGGGTTATTTTTAGAGTTAGCCTGAGAATTCAGGCGGAGGTCACCTCGAAAAAATTCAGCTCTTGCAAGTGGCCATGAAATATATTCTCCTGTGATTGTAGTGAATTCCAAACATTTTATTTTCTGCTACTGATGCATTTATCAGGGCGCTGTTAAAACTGCCTCTCATGGACCATTTGCTGTGTTGTTGGTGCAACCCCTCTGGTTCTACTCGCACCACTCCAAGCGGGAATTTTTTCCTCAAACAATGCTTTATTGAATTCATGATATTTAGATATGCCAGTTGTGCATTGGGATACTCACTCAAAGTATTTATTTTGAATGAATTGTACAAAACTGATTGAAAAGTCATTATAATGCAAGGAATGATTGGTCATGGATGTGCTGATTTGGAAAGATATATGACCCTTGTTATTCAGACAGACAAAGATTCTCTCTTCTCAAGGCTGTGTTCATTTTCACTCAAATGAAGATGTGATTTGTCTTACATCCTTGTGTAGGTGTCCAATATTGTGATCTGTCGTGAAGAAGTGTTCACTTCCTCCCACAGCTCTCATGAGTGAACACTTCCCACATCGCACATGTGTCCTATTATTGTTTTTATCTCATGCACTCTCACTTCCACTCATCACCTCATCTTCCTACTTTACCATGTTCAGAAGAAATCTGTCTTCTGGCATCACTTCCTCTCTACAGCTCTTAGGAAGTCCAGTTGATGATAGTGAATTGCCTCCAAAAAATCAATTTGCAGGATTCTACTTTTATAAGTAAGTATCCTCATTGTTTTGTGAGAGATAAATTGGCCTTGGTAGTCTTAATGTGAAATGTAGCCAACTACTCAAAAGAGCAGCTCTTGCTTGTAGTTTAAACACTTCGAAACTTGAGCTTCCCAAGATTTAAGCAACTCATGATTTTAATTTGACTCTCTAGTCCTGTTCCACCATCATCACATGAATTATTGACTCATTACTCATTCTCATGTAACCCTACACAACTATTCTCACACATTCCCCCTATCACCAATGCATTACAAATTTTTATTTTTATTTTTTATTATTTATTTTTTTTACAGTAATGTCATGCGTCACATTGCACTGGGTGTATGATAGGGCCCGATGAATCATACATTTGATTGAGATGAGCTGAACATTAAAATAACAACATTTGAGAAATGAAACATTAGATGAACATAAGATGAACGCTGATCGTTTACAAGAACTTTAAGTGTTGAGAATTGTTTATCTTTCAGCAATGAAATGTATAATAGGCTATTTTTGAGAATATTAATAGTGCAATATTCTTTGTTATTTAAAGAGAGCATTAGTAATATGAGCCTATAGTCGAATCACATTCTGATTATTACACACACAGGGATGCAGCACAAACATTTTAAAATTTAAAAAATTAAAGGATTCCTCTCTGGAGAAGCGTTCAGTATTTCCGGTCGCAAATTTCTCCATGTAAATGGCAAATCCGCCATGGTGCAAGAGAAACTGGCTTTTAAAGGGAATGGGAGATGAGACTCTGATTGGTTTATTGTACGTTACTCCCAAAACACAACCATGGCTCATTAAGTGGATTTGGACACGTCCTAAGTGCACCTGCACCTTCTCTCAGATTGCTCAAACAGGGCCCTGTGTACTTCAAAAACCTTTCAAGGTGGGCAGACATGTAGACCACAGCAATGAGGTTAAACACTGCAGGCAACTAAGGCAAGCATAACTCTTTCTATTGCTCTTTCTTAGGATGACTGTGGATGTTTCAAAGACCCAAAGCCCAAGTACAGATCATGATTGTCACTGACCCAAGCCATCTAGAGTCCAGAACATTACAGACTGTGAACTTGAGCCAGTGAGAAATTAACATGGACCCCTACAACCTCATAGTAACCTCCTGGAAACCACTCACAAAACCTTAGCATCATCACATATCCCTGAGTTTTAACACATATCCCTCACGTTTCTTCAAAAAAATCTATTGAGTTTATAAATACTTGTTTGTAATGGTGACATACAGTAGATGTATTCTCTAAGCTAATGAATGTGGATCAAGCCTCTTAACCTGTAATTATCCAGCAGTGTGATGTCGCTGTTTGTGAAATGTCACTCGGCGGGTGGCCCTACAGAAGGTTAATGCTCTGTTGGTTGCTCAAATGTCCTTTTAAATGCACTTTCCATATCCCGACTGTGATCTCTGGTTGGCGTCATATTCATTACATTTGGCAACGATGAACAGCATTTAATCAAGACTGTTCCCAAGAAAAGAGCTTCCAGGAGTTGCTGAAATATCGAAGTGTGCCCTTATTACATGAGTTCAGTGAAGAGCTTATGTGTGTAGTTTGAAAAGGAGTATTAGGCTGCATTTACACTGGCACAAAAAAAATCTGATTTTATACTCACATCTGACACAGATCGGAATTTGTTGCACACATGTAAACACAAAGATCCGCAAGATATCCGCATCCAATATTTTTTGGATCTTTTTCACATCCAATCGGAGCCACTTCCAAATGTGGTTTTAAATCAGACACACGGATATCCAATTCCCCTTTGAATTCCAAGCCACCACAAGACGAGGTGCGACACGTTTGTCCACAAATATAGCTTTTTAATGTTTTATTATGAAGCAGATGTGCCTGTATGCACTCGCTCGCAGCTTTTTTTATTGAGGTGGAACCTTTATAAAGGAAAGAAATTACACAGGAACATTCAGGAGCTGGTTTTCAACCCCCGCCCGTGAGTTTTAAAAAATAAAACCGCTTCACTACTGAATGCTACATTTATATTTCTCAGCAATGAGGTAATAACTTCACTGTAATTACACCAACAAGCCTCACTATACGTTTACTCTCTCTCTCTCTCTCTCTCTCTCTCTCTCTCTCTCTCTCTCTCTCTCTCTCTCTCTCTCTCTCTCTCTCTCTCTCTCTCTCTCACGTTAATTAAAAAATCTTGCAGCACTTCTTTATTTCACTTCAGAATTCTAGATCTAACGAGCTGTAGATAAAATAACAAACGAAAATTACCATTGTTTTCTATATCCGTTTGGTCAGATATTGTGCTGCAAAACATCCATGACAGCTGTATCTTGTCCATGCTGGCAAATAGGCCTAATCATGGACATGAACTATATAAATAATTTTAATAGCATGGCAATTCAAAACCTGAGGGTCTGCATGTGCATAGTAAAGTGATCACTAACAATCATTTTGGGTGTGAATTAATGTAAACACAGATGCGTGAACGTAAACAGGCAGGCCAAATATATGGTCAAAAGATCAGGTCTGTGCATTAATACCTGCAGTGTAAATGCAGCATTAAAGAAAGTTTTGCCCATATCTGTAGATTTGTGTAAAATAAACCCTTAGCAGATATATGCATTTCAAATGCATGGTGTTTTCCAGAAATATGGACAAAATATTGATGGCATCACCTCATGCTCAGGCTGCATAGTTCACAATTTTTTTTGTCCAATCAAATGCTCCGCTATAATGAGTGTTCCTCCTCCTTAAAGCACCCGCCAGCGATTAGCAATAGCAAACAGCAAATGTTGTGCTGGGCATACTTGAAAAGATATTAGCTATTATAAAAGATAAGTCATTCAATCCCTGCCCCAACTTCATGTTTGAATAGAAAACACTTCAGCATAATAAAGACAATTGTGCTCGTAAAAATGTCATGGGTTTGTGAGACTTTCGTGAGTCTGTGGCTGCCATTCTTTCTGCAAGAAATGAGTTTGCTGATAACAATCCAATCCTGGAGGGTCGCTGATCTTTTTCTTGTCATTTTGGCCTTCTGTCCACACTAAATTTATGTATTTGTACATGTAGATGTATATTTATTGTATGTTTTGTCATGTGACGCATATTGTACCAATATTCATGTTTATATTGGTATTGTGTCTGTTATGTGCAATTCTCAATTCACACAGTTGCTAAAATGTTACTTTGTACGCTCTTCATATCACAGTCCTGCAAAGATGACAAAATTTACTCAGTCCTGCGGCAAAACATGAGAGATTGCAAAAAATGATTGCGTTTTAGACCAAACATATAATGGTGAGTGAGTGCAACCTGGACGCATCAGTGAATGAGGAGATATTTAGCTAAATAAATGATCCTGCCAGAGAACTTGGTCAAGTCATCTTTATTTATATAGTGCTTTTTACAATGCCAATTGTTTCACAGCAGCTTCACAGTGGTAACAGGAAAACAATGCAACATAATTTGATTCGGCTATACAGCCGCTCTGGAGAAAACAGTGATGTCATCTAGCTAATTTCAAGTATCATATAGTGTCAATGCGGGCAGATCGGTAATATAGATGAAATTTAGGTGTCCCCAACTGAGCAAGCCAAAAGCCAGAGGCAACGGTGGCAAGGAACCAAAACTCCTTCAGGGCCAGAATGGAGAAAACAAACCTTGGGAGAAACCAGGCTCAGTCGGGGTGCCAGTTTCCTCTGGCCGACGAACAAACAGTGTATGATTTATAATTCTGAAAACATTACAGGTCAGAAGTCATATTAGATCAATAGGTATTCATAAGATTATTCGAAAGATTGGAGTCGTCACGCCGAAGACGGGTTTAATGAGGATGTCGTGTCGATGCAGCATTTACAGGGGGGAGTTTAATTGACATGCTCTCTGCAGACATTTCAGGTGCGTTGGTCATGTCCAGGCGCTGGTCCACCATCTGATCTGGATACGGCCCGGATCCGGCTGACTGTAGTAAACCTCGGGATAAACAGAGAGACTAACATTAGCGTAGATGCCATTCTTCTTATGATGTAACGAGTACATCAGGTGTTATGGGAAGTGTTCCCGGTTCCGGCCGACCTAGTTAATGCAGCCTAACAATCATTTACTAATTTGAATAATATAAATTAATAATGTTCTATGTGTATGCCATAGTAAAGAGATGTGTTTTTAGTCTAGATTTAAACTGACAGAGTGTGTCTGCTTCCCGAACAATGCTAGGAAGACTGTTCCAGAGTTTAGGCGCTAAATAGGAAAAGGATCGACCGTCTGCAGTTGATTTTGATATTCTAGGTATTATCAACTGGCCAGAGTTTTGAGACCGCAATAGACGTGATGGAGTGAGTATAATGCGTTAAGAACTCTCTCAAGTACTGGGCAGCTAAACCATTTAGTGCTTTGTAAGTAATAAGCAAGATTTTAAAATGTATGCAATGTTTAATAGGGAGCCAGTGCAGTGTTGACAGAACCGGGCTAATATGGTCATACTTCCCTGTTCTAGTAAGAGCTCGAGCTGCTGCATTTTGGACCAGCTGGAGTTTGTTTATTAAGCGAGCAGGGCAACCACCCAGTAAAGCATTACAGTAATCTAGCCTTGAGGTCATGATCGCATTAACTAACTGTTCAGCATTTTGCATTTAAAGCATGTGCCGTAATTTAGATATATTTTTAAGATGGTTTTACAGATGTTAGAAACGTCTATGTCTCTATCATCTGATCTCGGTGAGCTTTTATGAGGGTTTACACATACACAGTAAGCTGAATTTTGTGTTTTCTGTGCTTCAGTGTGGATAATAAACTTAGAAAATGCTAGTGTGGATGGAGAGGGCTTTGAAACAAAAACGCTGTTTTCAAATGTATCCGGAATAATGTAGACATAGCCTAGGAATACTAGAGGCTTCCAGGCAGTTATGTTGAGGGAAGATGGAGCTGAACTCTGCAGGACAGTGACCCTCCAGGAGCAGGACCCCTGCTGTACACTAAGTGTGTACTCACACTAGGCCATCTGAACTGTGCCCGGGCGCGTTTGACCCCCTAAGTCTGGTTCGGTTGACTAGTGTGAGGGCTCTGTACCATGCCCGGTCACTGTTCATTTAGTTCAAATATATTTAGGTTTATAATGCATCTGGTTCTCACGTTATTGACAAACAGGGTAAATGTTACTGTAGCTCTCTAATCTCATCCGCACATATGAATATTCAAGCTTGGTGTGGTTGGTTGCATCAGGTTTTACGTCAAGACATGTAACACCAAATGCTACAGATTAGTGAGTAAAGCTGCAAATTCCTCCGTAATGGTCTTCTGATACGTGCAGTGCAAAGTGAAAATCACTGCGCGGCATAAATGATAAATCTATTAAGCAGTCTATTAGCGAAAAACACTTTTCTTCTTGTTCTCTTCAAAACAAAAAGTTGCATTGTGAATGACGTAAGCGTGCTCCGGCCCAGTACATTAAGTGCAATGTGAGTGCAGGCCAGCGGGGTAGGGGGGACCGTCGCGCTTGAGCACGGTACAAGGCAACCGTGCTTGGTGTGAGTACACCCTAAGACTGCTTCAGACTCACATTAGAAGTCTAGTAATATGTGCCTATAGACAACACGTGTACACTCTGATTATCGCACATACACATTTTTAAATATTAAAAATAAAAGGATTTCTCTCTGGAGACTGCTGCGTTCAGTCTTTCCGCTCGCAAATTCCTCCAAATAGCGAATCCGCTCATTAAGAGACAAGGTACACCCCTTTTGAACCAAACGCCTGTTTTTTTCCGTCGTTAAACTTAAAACGTTAGCAAAATTGGATTCGGACCTAAGTGCACCTGCGCCATAAGCTTTAGAGCATGCGCTCAGATCATTAAAATAGGGCCCAGGTTGTACCAGATGCAGATGCTAACCGGACGTGTCCGCCACTGACTCTCCAGAGCACTGGTGATTAAACGGTTAAACGGGTACAACCCGTCTACCACAGAATCAAAGGTATCAAATGTAAAACTCTGCACATGAAAATAGCCTGATGTCCTATTTTCAAAGCACTTTCATTACAGCACATTAACTAGACATTTGCCTGCATGTCAACACATGCTGACATAAATTATTCCTTTGTGACGTGACTGACAAGTGCAGTTTTCACGACTAGTGCTATAGAACTCTAGAGGAGCAGCTCGACTGACATGCACAGAAACCAATCGATAGATTGATATGTACTTACTAATGGAAGTTAAATAAAAACAGATTAAATCTTACTGGATTGAGAAAGAGCTGTTCAGTTTTCTGTGCACAGACTGTGTTGAGCATTTTCACTTCTTTTTATATTTACTTTAAAATAATCGGTTGACAAGCCTCTCAGTAGAGATCAAGATATGCATGTGTTCTTTTCACACCAAAATATATCAGTGAATGAAAACGGATTTTCTACTTGAACGTCTTGATTTCTTTCCCCACGGAGACGCCTCCCCTCACTCTGTCCGCTGCTTCCATATCCTCCGTTTATCTGCGTCTCCTGCTGGTATTTCCTGAACTCCATTGTGCCGGGCACATTTGGTCTCTCTCTCCGCTGCGGCCCCTCTGGCCTTCATGCGTTCACTCTCGTCCTCCTTCTGCAGCTGCTGCTGAGCCTCTGCCTGCATGTGTGTGTGTGTGTGTGTGTGTGTGTGTGTGTGTGTGTGTGTGTGTGTGTGTGTGTGTGTGAGGACTCATTCATCTTGTGCTGAGGCGGTTTTGCTGAGTCGAGCCGGTGTGTATCAGCATTCTGCGGGATGGTAAGTGGATCTGTGCGTCTGTCAGCTGCTGCAGGCAATACAGATGTCTGTCTCGCCACCTGTCTGTCTGTGTGAGATCTGTCGGAGTGTTACATTTATGTGTAGGCAATATCAATGCATCAATCTAGTGGCTATGATGGTGGTCTCGTGGTTTTGCATGCAGGAATGCTTGGTTTGAGACTGAAAGAGTTACACAGCAGCGGGACGTCGCAGGTGGCATTAATGCCATGATGTAGCCAGCGGGGTCATTCAGCTGGAGATGTTTGGAATACGTCATCAAGTTTCTGTGTGTTTGAACATGTCATCAATAGACCCAGAGGCAAAATGAAAGTCTTTTCATATTTTCTGCACTGCTTTTGGTGGGAAATCTGCAGAATTAAATGTGTTTGAGTATAACACTCTCTGGAAATATGACATTTCCTAAGCGAATGAGAATGTTCAACACAGCCCAGACTTGATTGCGTTGATTAAATAGTAAAAAGTGTCTGTATATGTCAGATGGTTTCAGAGACTGTGCAACTACATCATGCATTGAATAGCATACACATCAAGTCCATTTTGATTTTATTTTGAATTTAACTCTTTCCCTGTCAGTGTTTTCTAAAAAAAGTTGCCCGTCAGCATATTTGGTCATATTCACAAAACTTGTATGACCCCCAGAATATTTTGTTGTATGAACATGTAAACATTCAACATTTTATTATAGCTTAATTCATTCCCATTAATATGGAGTTGGCCCTCCCTTTTCAGCTATAACAGCTTCAACTCTTCTGGGAAGGCTTTCCACAAGGTTTAGGAGTGTGTTTATGTGAATTTTTGACCATTCTTCTAGAAGCGCATTTGTCAGGTCAGGCACTGATGTTGGACAAGAAGGCCTGGCTCGCAGTCTCCGCTCTAATTCATCCCAAAGATGTTCTGTCGGGTTGAGGTCAGGACTCTCTGCAGGCCAGTCAAGTTCCTCCATACCCAACTCACTCATGTTGGAACAGGAAGGGGTCATCCCCAAACTGTTCCCACAAAGTTGGGAGCATGAAATTGTCCAAAATGTCTTGGTATGCTGAAGCATTAAGAGTTCCTTTCACTGGAACTAAGGGGCCAAGCCCAACCCATGAAAAACAACCCACACCATAATCCCCCTCCACCAAACTTTACACTTTGATGGAATGCAAGTACCGTTTGTTTATTTGCTTTATTCTGTGGCAGAAACAAGCTTCCGTACAAATTATGTTTCACCCCTGCTTGTCTCTTTTTGTAGTCTACATTTGAATCTGACAACAATATTAGAGCAAGTTAGGAGGAGAAGACCCCAGCATCACTGTCTTATTGAAGTGCTTATCTTTTTGGATTTACCAACAAAACAAGATAAACAAGTCTAATTAAAAAGTGCATCTTTTACTGTCAAGACTTAATGCGAAGCAAATATTCCAGGTAATATTTTATACATTTGTTTTTGTATAAAGATAATAAAGTCAACATGTTGTCTGTATAATATTATATTTATTATTGTGTTGCATATTTTTGGAAGAGGATCATAATTTTTGGTGGCGCTTGGCATTGAAAAGTTTAAAAAACTCCTAGTCTCGATGACGGCCCACTTGACTTCCATTGGCCATTACTTGTGCTCTGTTCATTTTTGATAACTGGTTTATGAGTCTTATTTATTTTCCGTGGCATTCAACAGCATGCATAGATATGGTATATAGAGGCTGATCTAGAAATAATCCAGTGTATTACATTTACATTACATTTATGCATTTGGCAGACGCTTTTATCCAAAGCAACTTACACTGCATTCAAGGTACACATTTTTACATTTTTTTTGTCAGTTCTTGCTTTCCCTTGGAATCGAACCCTTGACCTTGGCATTGCTAGTGCCACGGTCTTATTGTTTGAGCTACAGGAAAGCGATATTCCTCTAAGATCGGCCATTATACTGGTCAGAGACACTGCAAAGTCTGTGAACTGCAGTAGACTCATTTAATCTAATGGCTTTAGCTTTGCACATTAAAGAAGTTGAACAAACTTGAGGGATTTATGGAAATTGATCGGTTGACTGTGATTGGTTTAGAGCACAGAGTGGTCAGATTTAATTAAAGGGACACTTGAGACTCTGTTGTCTATATTCTCTAATGTTGAGTCTCTGTTGGAGTATAAATCCTGTAAAAGGTCTTGAGAAAGTGATGCATGTCTGCTAGTAGTGGACTGAGATCAGCGGTTCGTCCAGGGGCTCTGTGGCCTAAAAGAGTGTGGCCAAAGATGATGATGATGATGATGGACAGGTGATGCATTAGAGAAGATGAATGTACATTGTTTCTTATGTTGACGGCCTGATCTGTGAGACAAATCCACCTTTAAAGGTAAAGTAATCAAGCATTCTGCGTTAGTTCAGGCAGGCCACGTAGTCAAGAGCCGCTATCAGCTGATTGGAAAGATTCCAACCCCGCCCATATCAGCTGATCTGATTCCTATGCACTCAATTGGCAACTCTCAAACAGGGCGCCTTACTTAAGCGTAGCTTCAGCTCAATCTGCTGCTTGGCTGCTTCTGCGAGTAAGTAAATGAGTAGCCAACACTGTCTAGAATTAACATGAGCATCTCGCATATAAACTCATCTGATGTTCTCCACCAGGCGCAACTACTTAAGGTGGTCTACACTGGACATGTCAAAGTAAACATTACAAACTGGTACACTTGTCTTTCTGAACGGGTGCATGAACATAGGCACCGATTTTTGTTCCCCCGCCCCCCCTTCTAGTACATGTATCCCTGCCTTTTTTATCTTTTTTTTGTTTTAAAACATCGCCAAGTAAAACACTGCAACATGACAATATAAACAACAATAAAATCAGAAATGGACTTTAACTGTTAGCGCTCCCGCTTAGAGATTGTCTGGGATTCGTGATCCTGTTTCACGTGCCTCAATCCAGAGTTTATAAGAAAGTTAGCGCGCATCATTAATCCATTTCAGAGTGACAGTTTTGTTCAGAAACACCTATTAATCTCATACTCTCTCTATTGTCACCTAATGCAGATATTATAATAAATGGACCCATAAATGTATTATGAGAAAGATCACAGAAGTTTCACCTTAAGGTGGAAATTATTGACTGATGGATTGGCTGAGAACTGTCTTTCTGCACTCATTAAGAAATTGTGGTTCTATTCTATCTAAAGAAATATGAGGTAAACGTGTGAACCCATATACATATTTCTCCAAATGTGCACACTTTTGGACTAAAAGTTGCAGCCCATCCTGTGTTAAAGAAAGGGATCAAACGCGATTGATTATGTACAGATTTGTGTCTCATTATTCCATTCAAAATACTAATACACACTAAGCATGTTCACTTACAATACGCCTTTCATTTTATTTTATTTCAGCTCATAAGAATCAATATAATCGAAAATTAGAAGATAAAAGTTTGATAACCACACCCACCACTGCTTTAAAAAGGTGCGCGCTCATAAAAGGCAGATATTACAACCAGTGAGGTCCACCAATCAGGGAGGTTCCAGAATTTCAATAGATGTTTTGATTGGTTACCATTAATGGAGAATATCTTGTGTTTTTTTTCCGTGGGTGCTCGACCATTTCCTTGAGCCCCCGAGCACCCACGGGATCAGTGTAAATGTGCATGATGATGCTGTATCGAAGCATCCATTGTAGTGCGTTGTTTGCTTTCACATGTTCATGACCTGTTTAATCATTAAAGGTCTTGAAGGTTTGAACTTCTCTAACCGAAACTAAATGTCGTTCCCAATGCTGCAGTCATGGTCCCACACCGGCTAAACACCCTCTGGCTCCGCCTGCTACATTAGCCACGCCCCAAACTCTTGCTATTGGTTGAGCTTGAAAGAGATTGACGGATCTGAGCGGATGCTCTCAATGTTTAGATAGTGCCTGAGTGGATCCATGTTTACACTTCTGAGGGGGATAAACCCATGAATGGCATACTAATTGTAGTCAATGAACAATAATCTGAATTAATAGAATGCATTTTAAATAGAACATCATAAACTCTTCCTTTAAAGCACGTACATGAGCTAAAGCCACGGCCTGTCCGTGTCCAGGTCTCACGTGATATAATATGATGCTTAGCTACAGAATAAGCACAGTGTTTGGATTTGATCTCGGCATGTCATAATAGAGATTGTGCATGGCACATTGCCCAGAATTAAATTTTTATGGATGTTATGTTTACAATAAAGAAAAGTCAGTCCAAAACCTACATACTTTTGTCTGTTCAGAAAACAAGTTTTGTCCTTATATAGTGGGTGGTTGAACATTTAAACATGAACAATGACTATAACTCCTAATAAAACATGAAAACCACATACTCTTTCACATAATTGATTTTGTATTTAATTTAACATTTTTATAGTCTAATTTTCTGTTTGACAAAAATGCATATTTTAAAAGTGAACATACAATTGCTGTTTCCAGTCATTAGTCTTTTAGAATGAAGCTTTTTCATGTCTGATAACGGTACAGAACTCATCATCCCTTTCTTCTATCATTTCAATTCATAATTAATCAGACTGACGCTGACATCTTACGGTCCTTTATGAACAACTGTCAGTACAAACAAATTACTTGTTGCTGGATGTTTATTTATTTATTTTTACTCTGGACAGGACACGGTGTTACATGAGATAATAACCCTTTCAAAGTTAAAATAATATTAATAAATAGCCAAACACACGTTGATGCCAATAAAAACTGCAGATGAAGTTAAAACACATATGTATTCATTTTACAGTTGCATTGCATATAAACAATTAAATGTATTTCCATATTTATTGGTATTATTCAAGTAATAACATAAATAATATGTCCTAGACACTCAGAAATTCCAGTACAGTCTATTAGTGCTCTGTTTGATGAATAATAAAAACATAGATACAAAAATTAGCTTTTGCCATTTATATAAGGCAATGCATCCACCAAAGTTAGTGACACAAGTATTTCAACACTTAAGTCACACTTAAACATTTTATATTTTGTAATATGACAAACAAACCATTACCCGAATGCAGTGAAAAATTAATTGAACAATACCGTTTTTGAGCACATGCATTTATTTCCCAAAAAAAGCTACTTTATTCTTAATTGTTTGTACAAAATACCTAATTTAAGATGAAACTGGTGTGAAACTGGTCTCAGTGTGTTTATGTGTTCAGATGAGGCTATATAATCAAATCCCTCCAGAGAAACAGATCTCAACATGTGCTATCAGTTTGATCTGAACGCTCAGGGCTTCAGCCGCACCCAGAAGCTGTGACCATATTGCTCATATCTTCCCTCACATTGAGCTGCTTTTATTTATTTTGTATTATTATTTATTTACATTAATTCATTTGCATCATTTATATTATGTGATCAGATGTTGAGTTGTTAAAGGAACAGTTCTGACATCCTGTTGCACTTTCTTTCTTCCGTGGATCACAAAAGGAGATGTTTAGCAGAATGTCATTGCTGCTCTTTTCCATGCAACGAAAGCATGCAGTGACCAGGGGCTGTTCAAAAGCACCATAAATTAATTCAAACCTAATCTGTAGCATTTAGTGTTACATGTCTTGACGTAAAACCTGATGCAACCAACCACACCAAGCTTGAATATTCATATGTGCGGATGAGATTGGAGAGCTACAGTAACATTTGAAAGTGAAGAAGATTTTTATTTCAGGTCTGATGTGAAATGCAATGTACAATTCGTACAATTCTCTCTTTTTGTCCTTTTGACAGCCGTTGCATCTTTTGTCTCCAAAAAGAAAATTGTCTTGGAACATTTTTACTGACGTGTGGATGAATGCATTTTCTCTCTTAGGCAAACTATTCTTTTAAGGATGGTGGTTTCTGTGATTGGACAGCAGAAGAGGACAGGCGGTTTTCTTGGTCTCTCTGTCTCTGCTTGTTAAATCACATCCTCAGGGACAGTCTAATGCTCTTATTAAAGCAGCCTTTTTCTTCCTGCAACAGGAAATGACCATCATATCTTCTGTTGGCGGGCGTGGCCATGATGCTCATGTATATATGGGAATATTTGTATACATACGTGAGTGTGAGTGTGTGTGAGTGTGTGTGAGTGTGTGTGAGTGTGTGTGTGTGTGTGAGTGTGTGTGTGTGTGTGTGTGTGTGTGTGTGTGTGTGTGTGTGTGTGTGTGTGTGTGTGTGTGTGTGTGATGGTTAGGTTTAGGGCTAGGGTTAGTGTAAGAGGAGAGAATATACAGTTTGTACAGTATAAAACCCATTACGTCTATAGAAAGTCCCCACAAAGATAGTGAACCAGGTGTGTGTGTGTGTGTGTGTGTGTGTGTGTGTGTGTGTGTGTGTGTGTGTGTGTGTGTGTGTGTGATGGTTAGGTTTAGGGCTAGGGTTAGTGTAAGAGGAGAGAATATACAGTTTGTACAGTATAAAACCCATTACATCTATAGAGAGTCCCCACAAAGATAGTGAACCAGACGTGTGTGTGTGTGTGTGTGTGATTGGGTTGGTTTAGGGCTAGGGTTAGTGTAAGGAGAGAGAATATACAGTTTGTACAGTATAAAACCCATTACGTCTATAGAGAGTCCCCACAAAGATAGTGAACCAGACGTGTGTGTGTGTGTGTGATTGGGTTGGTTTAGGGTGAGTTAAGGAGAGAGAATATACAGTTGTACAGTTTAGGGCTAGGGTTAGTGTAAGGAGAGAGAATATACAGTTTGTACAGTATAAAACCCATTACATCTATAGAGAGTCCCCACAAAGATAGTGAACCAGACGTGTGTGTGTGTGTGTGAGATGTAGGTTTGTGCTAGGGTTAGTGTGTGGAGAGAGAATATACAGTTTGTACAGTATAAAACCCATTACATCTATAGAGAGTCCCCACAAAGATAGTGAACCAGACGTGTGTGTGTGTGTGTGATTGGGTTGGTTTAGGGCTAGGGTTAGTGTAAGGAGAGAGAATATACAGTTTGTACAGTATAAAACCATTACGTCTATAGAGAGTCCCCACAAAGATGCGAGTTATTGAGTATTTTTATGGAAAGAAGAATGTGAAGTATTATCTGGCAGATTCCATCGTAATACCACTGTTTCCCCATCTGTTCTCCCGGTAGTCTTGTCCTGGTTTCATAGTAAAAATGGAAATAAGACGGAGAATGTTGGCATACTTTCAAAGCAGCACATGCAGCACGACTGCCAGTGAAGAAAGATGAGATGAGTCTCTGAATCTCAAGTAACTGTTGTGTCTGGAGTTCACAGTCATCATGGCCTTCGTCTTCATTACTACAGCCAATGCTAGAGGACACATCCCGTGAACGTGATTTCACCAAGTGCAACATGTTCCATGTTTGATCCTGGAACGACATTCCAATCAACCAGATTTGAGGGACATTTACAGTTTATGTGAAGTTTAGGATTACAACCATGGTTACGTGCTTCTACATCAGTGTTATTCACCTATCATTTCCCTCTGATTTTAGGGATAATTTATGGGTAGGGATAGATTTAGGGGTAGGGATAGGACTACATTTTCAGACAGGAATATTGTTCCAGGATCAACAAAATATATTGAACCAGGAACATTTCTTACTTGGCAAAATCACGGTGCATCCCACTGACGTAACCTAGGGTCTTGCTCAATGGCCATATTGGCTTATAGCTCACAGCATACCGTCCAGTTATCAGTGCTGAGGTTACAGATGATCATCACTTTGTTTGAGCCGAGTGTGTGACGTGTCAACTGACTCAACTACTGGTGTGAGTTTGGGCTGGGCTGTCTGTTTGTTGTGGTGGGAATGTTTGGGGAAACCCGTTTGGCAGTTATTAATTTTGCAATTCCATTTGGCACAACTAATGGTGCAGAGTGTGTAGCGCAGGTGTACTCAGGGCGTGTCCACTTTTGCTAGTTTAACGATGGGAAAATGGCCGGCGTGCCAGGCACATGGTCCAAAAGGTTTGTACCTAGTCTCTTAATGAGTCGTGGGTGTGTTTTGGGCGTAATGTGCAATAAACCAATCAGAGTCTCATCTCTCATTTCCTTTAAAAGCCAGGTCCGCTTGCACCATGGCGGATTCACTATTTACATGGAGGAATTTGCGAGTGGACTGAACGCTTCTCCAGAGAGGAATCCTTTTATTTTTAATATTTGGCTTGTTTGTGTGCTGCTGCGTGTCGCTGTGTGTGTAATAATCAGTGTACACATGTTGTGCACCGCCTATAGGCTCATATTACTAACACACCCCTTGAATAACACAAAAAATATTGCGCTATTGACTTTAGAGCAGGTTTGTGTTGGTCAATGGCGCAGTCGTTTTCAGTTCCTC
The DNA here is from genome assembly GCA_018749465.1 of Paracanthobrama guichenoti. NCBI lineage: Eukaryota > Metazoa > Chordata > Actinopteri > Cypriniformes > Gobionidae > Paracanthobrama > Paracanthobrama guichenoti. Next base: position 3,541,948 of record CM031957.1, read on the forward strand.
AAAATAGCAACGTGCCAACAATGCTTCTGAACACACCTGGTTTTCAGACCAGCACGCCCATGGGTGAACAGATGGCATGAGTGCATTTGCCATTTAAACATCGTGGAGCTGGACATGAAAAAGATAACTGCGTCGGCTGAAACTAGCAAAAAACACTTGTGTCGCGCCTGGCACTGCATTGCGCCAGGTGTTTGATAGTGCCCAATATCGATATGTAACTAATAGTAATTCTTGAACAGTAATTTTTTTTTTTTTAAAGATACTTGTGTGAAGTCTCATGAGCAGCAACCCAATCCAGATTCAATAAACCTGTCTGAAGTTGACTTCCTTCAGGTATGTTTAATTGGGTTGAAGCTAAACACTGCTAGAAGGCGGTCCTCCAGGAGTAGGACTGGACACACCTGATTTTGCGTAGGTCATTTATGCTCTTGCTTGAGACGAGCTTAACTCCTGGCCTTTCTAGAGACCCTGGTCAGTCACACATTGAGATGTTTTATGGGGAATATTTGACTTGCAAACTCAGTGACCTGTTGGCTGACGTACAGTTTGTGTTGCCCAGTCTGCATGTCATTTGGCAGAGGGGTGCCGGCAGTCAGCGCGCTCTAATGGCATAATGGGATAATTGTTCAGAGGATACACTGCAGGGAGGGGTGTTGCAATAGAGGACACAATGTCAACTACTGAAAAAAAAAAAAAAAAAAAAAGACTTCCTCTAGACATTCCAGTGCAACATACTTTTTTTCAAGATAATTTACCTGCTAAAGTGATATTCACATTGCAAGTGTTTTCTTTAGACGTTTTTGTTAGGGAAGTGTATGTGATACATAATCCAGTGACCATGGCTATCTCAGGCCCTGTTTACACTTTCTCAGTGTGATTGGACCACAAGTGGACAGTTGAGGCATGTTCTCTATAGGTGTGCTACATGAGCCAAGTCCAATGGGACCCCAGGAAAGTTTCAGGCCGGTTTGAGTGTCAAGTCTTCTGGCCATGGTATGTAATCCTTCACATGTCAGAGATGCATCAGGGTTTACACTACAAATAACTGTATCGCAACTTCAATCTCCCAAACCACTCTTTCTCAGCATAGACTCCAAAGGAGGTAATAAACAAGACCGGCATCAGATTTCCATTGTTTTGATCCATCATGTTTTGTCAAGCCCTTCTGTTGCTAATAAACCTCATGCCCTGGAATTAGGCCACCTTGATAGCGACTAAAGCGCTTTCACAATGCATCAAGCAAATCTGAGACCGGGGCACGACCTTCCACATTCCTCTGTTGTTATGTCTACATCTATTGTTTGCATCTCAGGTGAAGTCACTCTCCACCCCTTGCCGTTTTGGCACAGAGAACTTTACATAAGAACCATTCAAGACCATGACTCTTTATTCTTTATGGGAGAAGTAATTGTGCCATTCACCATTTCTTTCACTCGAGGTCCACTGAAAATCAATAGACAGTGTAATCCTGCTTTTCCTCTAGAGAGTCATGGCTGTTGACAGTGAGAATGCAGCTGTATTCACGGTGTATCAGTCTGATTATGGCTCATTAGCATAAATCTTGATTGTTCACTGTACGAGTGATTTTGGTGCAGTATGTATGAAGTTACGCTGCTGGTTTGACGTGGTGGACCTTCCCAGCTGACTGTTCTTTTGCCAATGGCTGAATTTTTTTTTTTTTTTTTTTTTTTTTTTTGTTAACTGGCTGGTTTCATGGCTTCAGCAGGCATAATTGTACAACTACCTGAAGTTTCTTGTAAGAAAATTAAAGCGGCAGAAGTCAGCGCTGCCTTTCTGAACCATAAATCAGCACTCCAGTGTGTGCTAGCACCTATAATTTTCCATTCTTTTAGCCACTAGCAGAGGACCCGCCTGCACATGAATGGGAATGGTGGGGTCAAAGCTGCAGGTGCTTAAGACTTGAGGTGCTTGTGAGCACGGCCCATGATAACAGCATCTCTCCGCACGTCTAATGGCCTCCAGCCACCCTCGTCTGCCCCTTCTCCTGCTGTGGGAAGTGCTTCATCAGCAGAACACGATTGCTCGCACGACTCTGGCTGAAGGGAGGGGATATCGCCTGAGCCGCATCGAGTTTGAACAGGAACTTAGAAGACTTGTAGATAAAGACTCTAATTGAATGCGACAGGAAGTCTGGGAAAGGTACTTTGCCAGCGCCAGTCAGCCCTTGAGAGGCTGTAGTCTACAGTAAAGAACTAACTCGGTATGTGGCAAACAGCGAGACAATGTTTTCAGACCTAGAACAAATAACATCTACTCTCTCTGTAGGAACTATTCAACATGCTTTGATACATTTGCTTTGTAAGAAAATTGATGATATAATCTATTGCTGCTTATTCAGCTCATGTAATCGTCTTGAGGAGATTTTACTGTAGAAGACGTTTGCTAAGTCAAGCATTACCCGTCCTTCACCATTTAAGTTTCATGAATGACTCATTGAAGAGAGATTACAGATTTCACTAAATGGACAATAAAATGGGAAAATACCACAGAGAGGGGGATCCAAGTCCTATCTAGAGACCAGGATATCCTAGAGAAATGGGCTACATTGACTAAGAGCTGTCTCCGCCTGTCTCAAAATGTCACCATTATAGTGTAATTGTATACTTGACTGGCACTTTGCAACAACACAACCTAGTTTCTGCCAGAGGTGTCAAAAGTATTTACATTCATTAGTCAGGTAGAAGTATAGATACCAGGTATCTAGGTAAGTATCAACTCAAGCGTTTTACTCAAGTAAAAGTACTGGTTTCAAAACAACTTAAAGTATAAAAGTAATGTAAGGGGAAAAAAATGTCATTAAGGACAAAAGCTTAGGCCACGCATGCCACAGGGGCCTATAGTGCACTCCCCCCACCTATATGCCACTTTAGCATAGCGATCACTTGAATACACAGCTACGAGTTATTGCACTAAAAACCTGGCTGTCAGTCATGAATGAGCAAGTCTGCCTGCTAATCGCTGATTGGCTGAAAGTGCGTGCTCGTCGGCGGGATCCCGCCCAATCTGGCAACACTGTGTGCGATTTTGTGTCATCCAACCACAATAAAAAACACTCTACCCAGATGGCGCGATTTATCTGGAATCTTTTTTTTTTTTTTTTTTTGGAACGATGACGAGCCGGAATGAAAACAAGCCGAAATGAAATGGGAGTAACAAGGCTATATTTAAGGAGTAGAAGGTACAGATAATTGCGTGAAAATGTAAGGAGTAGAAGTAAAATGTCGGCTGAAAAATAATTACTCCAGTAAAGTATAGATACCCAAAATTTACGAAGTATTTGTACATCTTTACTTGACACCTCTGGTTTCTGCAGTGACTTTCAACATGTTTCATATTTACTTTTTACGTAGCATGAAAAAGTGACATAAACCCAGCAAAGTGGGTGTGAAACTGGTTTTTAGAAATGTCAAGATTCAAGATTCAAGATTCAAGAGTTTTATTTGTCACATACACAGTTATATACAGAATATACAACCGGCAGTGAAATGTAAACAGGTCCGCTCCATGGACAGTGCAAATTCACAGTTAAAAACACAAGGAAGAAATTATAATAGAAATAGGATATAAAAAAAGTACTATCTATATATATATATATATATGTCTATATCTGTAGAATTATAAATAATCAAGTCAAGAGAAAAAAAGGTAACAAATAAGGATAAAGTGGAATAAAATAATTGAAGTAGACTTTGCAGTGAGTAAACTGTAGACTTATAAATATGTGGTTAACAAATGTATAAAGAGTATAATGTGCAAACAGGTTTATGACAGGTTGTTACACAGTAACAACGAGAACAGAAAGTGCAGTGCAATGTCAGTGTATCGATGTTTATCCTGACGTGAAGTCACGTGATGTTAAGTTCAGGAGTCTGATGGCCTGGGGGAAGAAGCTCCTCCTGAGTCTCTCAGTTTTGGCCATCAGGCTTGGGCGCTTACCAGATAGCAGCAGCGTGAAATGAGGGTTTGCAGGGTGATTAGAGTCCTTGATGATCTTAGTAGCTCTACCTTTGCAGCGTTTGGTGTAGACGTCCTGCAGAGACAGGAGAGCTGACCCTGAGATATGCTCGGATAAGCGCACGACTCTTTGCAGGGCTTTGCAGTCATGGCTGTGATGCACTGAGTTAATACACTTTCTATCGCCCCTAAATAGAAAGTTTTCAGGATAGCTGGTGAAACCCTGAATTTCCTCAGCTGGCGCAGGTGGTACAGTCTTTGCCTGGCTTTTTTCACCTGTGTCTGAATGTGAGCAGTCCAGGTCAGGTCCTCGGAGATGTTTACTCCCAGGTACTTGAAGCTGCTCACTCTCTCTACTGGTGACCCGCTGATCATGAGGGGGGAGTATGTCCGTTGCTGTCTCTTCCTGAAGTCCACAATCATTTCTTTGGTCTTGCCAACATTCAGAGAGAGACAGTTGTCCTGGCACCATGATGTTAGATGCTCCACCTCGTCCAAGTATGCCGTCTCATTGTTGTTGGAAATGAGGCCCAGGACAACAGTATCATCAGCAAATTTGATGATAGAGGTGGAGCTGTGTGTGGACAAACAGTCATGCGTGTAGAGAGAGTAGAGCAGGGGCTCAGGACACAGCCCTGTGGAGCTCCCACACTCAGGGTGATGGAGGTGGAGGTGGACTGGCCTATTCTCACCACCTGAGGCCTGCCAGTGAGGAAGTCCTCAATCCAGTGGCAGAGAGAAGGATTCAGGCCGAGATCCAGGAGTTTGGAGGTTAGCTTGGTGGGAACTATGGTGTTAAAGGCTGAGCTATAGTCAATAAATAGCAGTCTTACGTAGTTCCCACTTTTGCTGTCGATGTGAGTGAGGAGGAGTGGAGGACATGAGAGATGGCATCTTCAGTCGATCTATTGGGACGATAGGCAAACTGAAGAGGGTCCAAAGTGTCAGGAATGAAGGCGCAAATGGTGTTTTTAATGAGTCTCTCAAAGACCTTCATGACTATAGACGTGAGAGCCACTGGACGATAGTCATTTAGGCAAGAGGGTTTACTGTTCTTAGGGACAGGGATGATGGTGGATTTTTTTGAAGGAGGTGGGGACCACAGATGTAGCGAGGACTCATTAAAGATAGATGTAAACAACCCGGTGAGCTGATCAGCACAGGACCGCAGAACACGACCTGAAATACCATCCGGCCCAGCAGCTTTCCTGACGTCCACACGCTTGAGTGCTCTCCGAACTTCATCCTCCGAGACAGAGATCACGTGATTGTTGCTGCTCTGAGTAATTTCCTCTAACGCGCCACTTGGCGGAGTCGCGTTGCCGCGGTTACAGTCAAAGCGAGCATAGAAAGAGTTTAACTCGTTCACGAGCAACGGATCAACGCTTGCCTCTGCAGAGGATTTAGATCCAAAAGAGCAGATGGACCTCAGACCCTGCCACATGCGCCGCGAGTCGTTGAGATGGAAATGAGACTCCACTCGATCTTTATAACGGAGTTTTGCGGCTTTAACTGCTCGTCTGAGAGCATAGCAGGACGATCTGTATTCATTCATATTCCCTGAATGGAGACCGGCGTTGTAAGCAGCAGTGCGTGCGTTCACTGCCGCGCGGATTGAATTGTCCACCCACGGTTTCTGATTTGAGAAGGAATGTGACTTGAATAGTATTTCAAACCACATATTAAAGTAGCTCAAATTGGATTTGTAAAAATCTCATTTCATGTGAATTTTTTTCTTTTTTTTTTTTTGCTGTATGGACTTATATTATAAATATGAGATTCCAATCAGATATGCACAATAATCACATTTGGACTGGCATAATTAGGCTTTATATACCATGTTAAAACAAGTATCCATTACATTTTATAGTTTCATTATGTTCATTGTATTACTAGTCTAAATAATAACTTTAAATAATACTCTTTATAATAGCATGTACATATTTCCATCCTAAGTGCAGCCTAAGTGAGCCACAAACTGCCTCAGCTGAAATATAAATAAATAAATATATATTTGTTTGGTACTGAAAATGTTAAAGGTTTCTGTGAGGGTCAGGTTTAGGGGTAGAGTTAATGTATGGGAAATACAATACATTATTATAAAAAAGTAATAGAAATGAACAGGAATTTTCCAGAGCCCTTAAAGGGATACTTCAGCGATTAGCAATAGTTTTGTATCAGTAGAATTCCGGTAGTATATTCGAGACGAGAGATTTATGTATTTTATTTCTGGAAAAAATCCTCTGATGACGCAAATATCGTCATTTTCCGTCACCTGAGGATTTTTTGGCCAGAGGCTAAAGACTACAGCCAGTAAACAGGAGCTAGTTCCGCATGTTTTCAACCCGCCCATGTGGGGTGGGATCTCACTCATAGCGCTCGGCTCGGGCAGCTGCGGTCATTCATGGAAACGGAGCGGTGCGGAGCAAAGTGAGTGTTTCACCTTTTCAAATGAATTCCTATGAAAGTTAAGCTTCCGTAGGGATGATCTGAAAGTGCGGCGTGAATGTGTGCCGCGCCCGCGCTTACCTCAGCTCTTCGCACTCGTGATGAATATAATCTGACTCCTGCTGCTCACTCGGCTCACTCACATTATATTGAACAGACACATTCAGTTCTGTTCTCTAACTGAACTAAATTATTTTATTATAATGAAAATGAAAACAACGGTAGGGGCGGTGCCGCGGTGGGCAAGTGATCCAGTGAACCAGTAGCCGTGGCTTTGGAAATGGCCTCGTAGGGCAGCAAAGGAAGTGCATTCTGGGAGTTGTTGTCTTTACATGTCTTTACAAATACACTTTCTGGCTTTTCTCAGTCTAGAAGGCACCAAATTCAAAAATAATTTCACATTTCTACTACATAAATGACCCAGTTTAAATACACATTCATCTTCCCAGTGCTGAAGTACCCCTTTTAAAATCGATGACATGACCTCATTAAATGGTGTGTTTGGAGATGGTTATCTGCAGCAGTCAGCAGCAGAGGGCACTGCTCTGTCCGACCATCAGCACTGCAGTGATGTCTTCAACCAGAGATCAAACACATCCAGTGGGGAAAACACTCTCATGTGAACAGAGCAAAACCTGACACAAACAGTAAAGGATTTTTCAAAGTTCCTGTTTTTGATAGCGGATGTCTAGACAGTTATTGTGTGTGTGTGTGTGTGTGTGTGTGTGTGTGTGTGTGTGTGTGTGTGTGTGTGTGTGTGTGTGTGTGTGTGTGTGTTTTTAACACAGACAACTTTATTTTAAGTTGTCTGTGTTACAGTGTAATTACAATACATTTAAGTACTGAGTGATATTAATTAACTATGCGTACTTACTATAGGATTAGGGTAGGGTTTAGGTTTGTTGTAGGGTTAGTTGCATGTAATTATGCAGAATTTATAGTTATTACTACAGAAACTACATGTAACATGTAACAATGTAATATAAATTATCAGCTGGCCAGAGTTTTGAGACCGCAATAGACGGGATGGAGTATAATGTGTTAAGAACTCGCTCAAGTACTGGGGAGCTAAACCATTTAGTGCGTTGTAAGTAATTAGCAAGATTTTAAAATGTATATGATGTTTAATAGGGAGCCAGTGCAGTGTTGACAGAACCGGGCTAATATGGTCATACTTCCTGGTTCTAGTAAGAACTCAAGCTACGTTTTGGACCAGCTGGAGTTTGTTTATTAAGCGAGCAGGGCAACCACCCAGTAGAGCATTACAATAATCTAGCCTTGAGATCATAAACACATGAACTAACTGTTCAGCATTTGTCATTGAAAGCATGTGCCACAATTTAGATATATTTTTTTAAGATGGTAGAATGCAGTTTTACAGATGCTAGAAACGTGGCTTTCAAATGAAAGATTGGTATCAAAGAGCACACCCAGGTTCCTCACTGACGATGAGGACTTGACAGAGCAGCCATTAAGTGTTAGACAGTATTCTAGGTTACTACATGTGGAGGGCTCTTTTTGTCCCAATAATTAGAAATTCAGTTTTTTTTTCTGAATTAAGTTGCAGGAAATCATCCAATGTTTTATATCAGCTATGCATTTCCTTAATCTTGTGAATTGGTAAGTTTCATCAGGGCGTGAAGAAATATAGAGCTGAGTATCGTCAGCATAACAGTGAAAACTAATGCCATGCTTCCTAATGATATCTCCCAGTGGTAGCATGTACAGGGTGAAGAGCAACGGTCCTAGCACTGAGCCCTGCGGTACTCCATACTGAACTTGTGATCGGTGTGAGATCTCTTCATTTACTGCTACAAACTGATAACGGTCAGATAAGTATGATTTAAGCCATGCCAATGCAGTTCCACTAATGCCAACATAATTTTCGAGTCTATTCAAAAGAATGTTGTGGTCGATAGTATCGAATGCAGCGCTAAGATCGAGTAACACTAATAGAGAAATACAACCACGATCGGATGATAAGAGTAAATCATTTGTAACTCTGATGAGAGCAGTCTCAGTACTATGATACGGTCTAAATCCTGACTGGAAATCCTCACAGATACCATTTCTTTCTAAAAAGGAACATAATTGTGAAGACACTGCCTTTTCCAGTATTTTTGACAGGAAGGGTAGATTTGAGATCGGTCTATAATTGACTAATTCTGTAGGATCAAGTTGCTTTTTTTTAATAAGTGGTTTGATTAATAGCCAGCTTAAAAGTTTTCGGTACATATCCTAATAACAAAGATGAGTTAATGATATTAAGAAGAGGATCTATGACCTCTGGTAGCATCTCTTTTAATAGCCTAGTCGGTATAGGGTCGAGCATACATGTTGTTGATTTTGATTTTTATGCTTCCATACTGTCAAAAACTTACATACAACACCTTTAACTAGTTCAGGTGTAAAAACCCTAATAACTCATCCCCCGCAGCGTTACATGTATGTAAAATATAGAGACTCCTCTGTCCTCTATGTGTGCCTCACTGACATACTTAAGACAAAAAGAGAGGATAAACAATGTATCTTGTTCCCATAATGACAACACAACACTAATCCTTTGAGATGATCATGTTGAGATTATCATCTGATTTAGGAAGAGTGCTTTGCTGTGTCCTCCTCAGTTTTCAGCATCTAGTCCTGTAACCAGCAGTAATAAAGGCATCTCTGCGATGTGAGAGGACGTGTTTGAGGGGTTTGAGGGGTTGTCATGTCTGTGTTTGGGTCCTTTGTGCTGCAAGCGGCTCAGATGTGGCAGGCTGACGTGTTCGGTGGCGGCACCAGGCTTCGCTCGGCACTGAGACGCCTCCAGCCACAAACCCACGGATGGCTCGAGAAACAGCTAAATATGATCGATGTTTCACAAAATATGAAATCAGTGGAAGGGACTTTCCTCAGAGAGGTTGTGTATACTGTAAAAGAGCAGTGTTCAATAGAGTTGGGTGTGTGGCACATTCCTCCCACAAATCCATAGAAGAATTTACTGTATATTTAAAATAATTTAATCATTTATTTGGTTAAAAAATTATGATTGTTGTGATTGGTGTGTATGTGTGAGTGAGAGTGTGTGTGTGTGTGTGTGTGTGTGTGTGTGTGTGTGTGTGTGTGTGTGTGTGTGTGTGTGTGTGTGTGTGTGTGTCTGTAAAAAAATATGGACGACGCAACTTCATTCTCTTCCACTGAAGAAAAGTGAAGCCACCGGAGATCCGAATATGGCGCTGACATCAGGTAGTAACCTCAGGACCAGAGTCTGCGCAGTAGAGAGCAGGAAGTAAAGGGCACGATATCAAAATCCCGCCCACACTCTCGCAGATGCAGAACAATTCATTATGTCGGTGTGAAATAAACAGTTATGGAAATGTCAAAATTAAAGCTAAAGCTCCAATCTCCTCCCAAAAATCCTGAAAAAAGTCATTCAGAGAAGCCGTCAATCTCAGCTGTCAATCATAACGTCACACTCCTGTTTTTATAGTATCAAATAACTAACTAAAACTAAACTTATGTAAAGAACAAACACTTGAAAATTATATGAAGTGTAATTTGATTGTTTAGTTTCTCTCGCATCCAGAAAACACGGAGGGGCGGGGGTTATGACTTATACTGGGACCAACCACCTGGGGGCGATCAAGACGTTTTGGCTTCAAATCCTTGTCCTTGTGGGGGCTTTCTTTTTTTGTCCCCATGAGGAAAACCGCTTATAAATCAGTGATTTTTGTAATGTAAAAATGCATAAGGTTTTCTGTGATGGTAGGGTTAGTGTGTGTGTGTGTGTGTGTGTGTGTGTGTGTGTGTGTGTGTGTGTGTGTGTGTGTGATGGGTAGGTTTAGTGTAAGGGGAAAGAATATACAATTTGTACAGTATAAAAACCATTATGTCTATAGAGAGTCCCCATAAAATATGGAAACCCTATGTGTATATGTGTACGAAAACGTAAGCGCATGTGTGTGTGTGTGTGTGTGTGTGTGTGTGTGTCCAGGTCCAGGCTTTGCAGATTGGGGGCACGTGGCTTTTTAAAGTCACTGGACAGATGTTGTTTAAAGTCTCTAGCAAGACAACATCACTCTTGAAGAAAGACGAGAGAGAGAGAGAGAGAGAGAGAGAGAGAGAGAGAGAGAGAGAGAGAGAGAGAGAGAGAGAGAGAGAGAGATACTATATACAATAGAGAAATACAATACTTATGATGGAACAGAGACAAATGGAAAGAAAAACATCCCTTCTATCCCATCTTCTTCTCTGCATTTGTCCTCTTCTCTAGCTTGCTTCCTAATCTAGTTAATAAACCTGGCATTGTATATTACAAATATTTTTGCCTCTTTGCTTTTGTTTGTGTTTTGTAAGTCACTTTGGATAAAAGCGTCTGCTGTAATGAATGGAGGAAAAAAACAGCTAAACATTTATACATATTTATAGTTGCTAATTTGATCAGATATTCTGTGATGTCTTGATTGACTTTATGTGATGGTCTTATATGACTGAAAGCTGGGGGTGTGGCTATGTAAATGAGAAGCAGTGGAGGAAGACGATATGCAGGGGATGTGGCTATGCAAATGAGCTTTTGCAGTGGCATAAGATGCATGTGCCGGAGGTGTGGCTATGCAAATGAGTTCCATGGAGATGCAGACAGACAGTGGGTCATGTGCCGCCTCTCTCTCTCTCTCTCTCTCTCTCTCTCTCTCTCTCTCTCTCTCTCTCTCTCTCTCTCTCTAAACACTGACTGTTTGCTCTCCATCAGTAATAATGGCAACAAACTCTGAAGTCATCAGCAATTCTGAGGTATGTCTGCAGTCTGCACTCTTACTTGAATTTGTGGATGTTGACTTTGCATTTGCACAATGCATTTACAGTGACGGAGGATCGTAGAAAAGAGTCTGAAATTGGGAATAACAAGAGATGATTGCTGACCAAGACGGCAGACGTTTCTGTGAGGATGTTTGGGTTTGATTTCATTAGACATGGATGTGATAAAGTGGATTTTAGTCCAGTCTGACAACTGATCAGCTTTTGTGTGACCTAAACTGCTTTTGTGGAAAATGCATGATTATCTGAATGGTTTTATTGATGATTAACTGATATGGGTTTTTGACTGATGCATTTATACTTGATGGCCAATATAAACATGATATTTCAATTTAAGTTGCATACATTAGTTTAAATTGGTTAAATGTACAAAAATATATTTACATTTAAGTGGATAATTTACAGTTTCGAATATGAATGCACATTCATATTGATATTTTTGCTCGGGTTTATGTTGTGTATCATTTTGATATTGTGCACCTGTTTGAGACTTTCACTGGACACACACACACACACACACACACACACACACACACACACACACACACACACACACACACACACACACACACACACACACACACAAAGAGCTCTGCTGTGTTGATTCACACAACAGCTCCATTGACACACTCAGCTGCTGTCACACACACTCATACCTACAGCTCACTGCAAATATATCAGTCAGCACTGAAGTACAGGTTATGTGAAGCACATGTCAAACTGAACAGGTCAATGCAAAAGTAGAGGGTCTTCAGTAGTTTTCTTGGGCTGTCCGTGTGCTGAGGTCCGACTCACACCCCTTCCAGCCCAACTCTGACATCCCAGTGTTCAACAGGACCTGAAAGACAGTTCAAGTGGGTCTCATCCCAGATAGCAAGCCACCATTGAAACAATGTTAAATCAATGTTAATGTGTCAATATTGACTGCAATGAATCAACATCATGTTTGCACCTCCAATTAATGTTGAAAAAATGTTGAAATTTCATGCATGGTAATGGCATTGAATCAATGTTACAATGTGATGTTGGTTCAACATCATACTTGCACTCTCAGAAAATGAAACACAACAACTATAACTGACTTAAAGCCACACAGCCTGCAAATCAACTGAAGATAAAAGAAGACAATAAATCTCTCAAGATCTCAGCAGAAGTGCTTTTTGAGAATTAACAGAGGTTTAGATGATGATGATTTATTGAAAATGTTTGGTCACCATTATGGTGATCAGTGTTTCTTTAGTTAGGCAGTTTGACTCTTGGCTTTTTATGCAAGTTTGTGGTCTTTGTAACAGTGTTTACCAAAACACATAATTTGTTGTAAAGAAAGCCAGAGACAAAGAAGATCAGGTGGTATAGTTTTCAGCATAATAAAGTAGAATAATTCAATAATCTTTTCCCTGACCAAAATCTATTTGTTATTAATAAATTGTATTTACCAATAATACTTTCTTGCCACAGATCAGACATTCTGATTTTTGGTTCTTAAAATACATTACAGGAAATTAAATTTTTAGACACACACACATGGACATCAAGAATCAGCATATGAATCTCAACAATGGTGACATGCTTCATGTCGCAGATTTTCGGAGAGTGCAAGCATGATGTTGAACCAACATCGCATTGTAACAGTGATTCAATGCCATTACCATTGATACCTTGCTATATGGGATGCTATTAGTTGAGCCATCGGCTGACATGAGGGAAAAGTCACAGTGTTGCATTCTTCAGGAGGTCAACTTCATTAAACTACCAGAAAATATTTGATCTGCAAAAACGTACAAACAGCAGCTTGGACGCGGTGTGTATAAGCGTGAGCTTGATTGTGCAGTGTAGAGTGCTTGATTGTTTGAGATGTGAGAGCAGGACTGTGTGCAGCACCTCCAGTGAGCTCGTGCTGAACTGCAGCTCTCAAACAATCACAGCAAACTGTGTGAACTTGCAGCTTAGTATTGTTGCGTTGCTCACTGTCAGTCATTTATTAAAAAGTTTAGCAGTTAGCCTAACAATTTCAGCCTTTAACCTCTGCAGTTGTCGTTTCCCTGTGGGCTGGTTCAGTAGTATTGTGGTGGTTTGTGTGTGATATCTGTGTGGGCCGTTCAGCTGGATTCACACACTGTGAGATGAACGGAGATGTTCATGCGTGGCTGAGCGGATCTGACCAAAGTGACCTGACAGACAAGCGTCGGAATGACCTGTTTTTCTCTTCACCGACTGAAAGGTGGCTGTTTTCTGCACCTCTAATAAAATATAGTACTACAGTCTTTATCAGATGACACTTCACTTTATTTGCCTTTGAAACGGAAGCAAAAGAAAGGTTTTAAATCCTTGCTTGCCTGCATGTCTGTGACATTGGATCTGAGATCTCTTTAAACTTTAATGAATGAGCAAGACTGAAGTTATTGGTTTTGAGCCCTCTATGGTTGCCATAGAGGCGTTACTAATCTTAACCTTGCTAATTTAGTGTACTGTATTAAACCATCTGTGGACAAAGATGGGTGGTATGTTAGATTCCTCCCTTAAAGGGATGGTTCACCCAAAAAAGAAAATGATCATTTATCAATTGTCATCATTTACTGTTCCAAACCTGTATGAATTACTTTCTTCTGCTGAACACAAAAGAAGATATTTTGAAGAATATGGGTAAACAAACAGTTGATGGGACCCCATTGACTTCCGTAGTATTATTTTTTTCCTACTACGGAAGTCAATGGGGTCCCATAAACTGTTTGGTTACCCATATTCTTCAAAATATCTTCTTTTGTGTTCAGCAGAAGAAAGTAATTCATACAGGTTTGGAAACAACATGAGGATGAGTAAATGGTGACAACATGTTCATTTTTGGGTGAATACTTTAACACTAGAACCGCCACAGGGTGAAATTTACCCATGGCTGTTTTTCAAATGTACATAACAGATTTTCAATAAAATATCCAAGTCTCCCAGTCACTGACTTTTACTAAAATTGTGTTATTTGCAATCCCCTGTTGTTAAAAATTGTTTAGATAAAACCAAATTTAAAAACGGGGCATTTATACCTATAAGCGCCAGCGGGTCAAATGTACCCGTATATAATTATTTTATTTTCGCGCTGTGTTTGAGCAACGTGTCAGCTTACTGTAGACAGTCACACAACACACATTCAAATAAAGATGTTTTAGCCTTTTTATAAATGTTCAAACTCTGGATTAATTATACATTTTTGTTTTGCAATTCTGCATTGTGTAGGCTATTGTTTGCTACTGTGTTGCTATTTATTCAAGTCTGCCCATTTCCTGAAAAAAAAAAAAATCTGATCTATGATGTAATGAATAAAAGATTTTTCATGATTACCCCAAGTTTATTGGTGTTGTTCTCTTATTCAAATTATAAATGATATTATTAATTAGGTGAAACTGTGCTCTTGAATTTGTCATCGTATGTCATCCCAATATTACACCACCCAAATATGTATTTATTTCCTTCTATTTCTCATTGTCATTGCAGGCTGGTTTAGCGTAGCCTGCTTAAAATAGCATAAAACAACAGGACAAAAAAATTATAATTTCATGACTTTGTGAAGACAGTGGCATAATACAGTGACATATTACGTTTTTTAACCGTATCAAAACAGTAATCATCAGTATGGGTAAATTTTACCCGCTGACGGTTTTAGGTATACAGCGACCCCTGACAAACAAACAAACAAATACATGCAGTGGTTAAAATCTTGTCTTACTTTTAAGGACTCTAGTTTTAATGGTCTATGTACACACATGTATCTGACAGACATCTTTGCCCATTGCATTATAAGACGTTGTCAAGTTTAAAGGAATTATTTTTTTAATTATTATTATTATTATTATTATTATTATAAAAACAATATATGCCAATGTCACTTCCCTGATGAGAGGATGTGAGAATCTTCTAGGACTATATCATTTTACAAGTCTTTAAACCAATAAGTACAGATATTTACTTACCAAATTTGGTAAAAAGTTGGTAAATCTTTTTCTCAACTAGTTTAAAAGTTGTCAACTTAAAAGAAAAATGACTGGAAACAACTAAACTATAAAATCAGTGTTTGACACAAAATACTTTTAGCATTAATATTGCGGCACACTATGGATTTCTAGCGGCATGTTTTGAAAAAACAAAAACTCTTCATAGCAAAATGCACAGACTTCTACAATCTTATATCTGAATCTTTTGTTTCTTAGACCCAGAAATCGCATTCTGAAGGGGGTAGAGAGATCTGGGGCATTCTCTGAAATTCCTTAATCTTGCTCTTTAAATCGTTCTCAGCTGCGACTGAGTTCTGTTAAGACTTTAATACCGATTATAATCACACACTTGACTTTACCTCATGCCAGTGGCTGGCCTCTTACCGCAGCCACATTTTCCACCATGAGTAAGAAGCTGAAGTGAGTAGCAATCAAAGGAAAAGTTTACAATAATTCTAGAATCTAATTCATTTACTTCACATCACTTAGTGTGTCAGATTCATCAATGTAAATTAAACCAAAGGCCATTGCTTCTCACTTTTGTCATAACTGAACTCATTGCATGTGCATGACATTTGACATTTTTTACGAACTATTGCTTTAAAATAAGACACTATGGGCCAGATTTAATAAACAGGGCAAATTAGTGTGTGTGTGCAATCCCATAAAAGTCCTGCTTGTGATCTACTGACATTGAGTAAATTAAAGCAGCCAGATCATTTCTATAATGACCAATGCAATCTACCAAGAACAGCACAAATTATCATCTGTTTTAAGATGTGCTTTTTTTGAGGCGTTAAATAATGGCACAAACACCAGTATATTGACAAGCGCATACCTTAGTAAATCACCTTGAATTATTCATTTAAATACTCTCCTCCCATAAATACTGCGTCTGAAAGGGAAACTCCTACAAATGCATATGCAATAATCAGCCACAAAAATATCCTTTTCATCACCTTTTCACCTTTTCATTTTCTTTAGTAAATCCTGGCAGTAGTAATGCCAAAAGAGAGTTTGCCCTGGCGTAAGCTGTTAGTAAATCTGGCCCATGGTTGCAAACAATTACAGCATTTTGAGAGTGTGTCTTTGTACCTGGCTTGAGGAATTTGAAACTCATTCTTGACGTTCTCAAAAATGAGCACCTTGCGATAGGCACACACACAATCCCACCATTCACCGCAAGGCTGAAAGTACATAATTGATCTTTGAAGCCCCACTAAATGAGCAGTTCCCTCAACATCAGAACAGTCATTAATTCCCCATAAAGCACTGTGAATCTCATGAAGATGATAGCAGTGTGCTGTAGCAGCCGTGTGGATCTGGATAATGTAGCAGTGTCCTGGGTCAGGTTTAGTGCAGTGCGATGGCCTGCGTGTCGATAGCGCTGCGGTGGAAGCTGCTGCTGATTGGTGCCCTGGGGCAGCGGGGCAGCTCGATGCAGTGAAGGGCACTGCGTCCCTGGCTGTCAGGGTATAAAAGCCTGAGCCAATGAATGGGCCACCGGGTCTTGAGTGAGAAGGGGAATGAGGAGCTGGCTCCGACAAGGCAAGAAGTTTAGATTGTTTCATCCTCCCAGAGGCGTTTCAGGTGAGATTCTGTGTGCATGTTGGGATGAATGTGGAATATGGGCATCAGAGTTATTTTTTGGGCTCACTGTCCTTCATTAGTTTTACTGTTATTTTATTTATGCTGGAGTGGATATCTTATTCTGCTTATTATTTTCCACAAGACCAAACTGAGAACATATTTAATGCAGAAGAGGATGTTGCTGATGTATATGCTTCTGGTAGATACATAATATAACTCATGGGGCCCTATTTTACTGTATACCCAGTGCAATGCAATGCAAGTGTTTTTTGCTAGTTTCAGCCCGACGCAGTTATCATTTTCACGTCCAGCTCCATGTTGTTTAAATGGCAAATGCACTCATACCATCTGTTCACCCATGGGCATGATGGTCTGAAAACCAGGTGTGTTCAGGAGCATTGTTGGAGTGTTGCTATTTTGAGGAACTGAAAACGACTGCGCCATTGACCAACACAAACCTGCTCTAAAGTCAATAACGCAGTATTTTTTGTGTTATTTAAAGTTAGTAATATGTGCCTATAGGCGGTGTACAACTGTTATTATTACACACACAGTGACGCACAGCACACTAATATTTTTAAATATTAAAAATAAAAGGATTACTCTCTGGAGAAGCGTTCGGTCTTTCCGCTCGCAAATTCAGCCATGGTACAAGTCCAACTGGCTTTTAAAGGGAATGGGAGATGAGACTCTGACTGGTTTATTATTATAAACCATAGTTTTATAGTTACACCCAAAACACACCCATGACTCATTAAGAGACGAGGTACAACCCTTTTGGACCATGTGGCTGGCGCTCAGACCGCTTTTTCCGTAGTAAAACTAGCAAAAGTGGATTCGGCCATGCGCCACCTGCGCCATGAGCTCAGATAGTTAAAATAGGACCAACCTCCAGCACACCTGTAACGTCTCAATAATATGACCTGTATGTCCAAGTAGGCTGAGATGAAATCTTGGTGTTAGATTTGAGACAGATTTGAGGAATAATGCTTTACCGTGAAGACATTTCAACATTTTCATTACCTCACATCACATCACAGGAAACCAGCTTTTTTGGCATTATACTGTCCAGTCCGTTTCTGGAGGCCGTGCCTTCAGTATCGAGCAGTGATTTGAAATGGGCCAGTGAAGCCTGTGGTGATGGAGATTGAACATTGATCTCTTCAGCTCGCCTGTGGTGTAAAGCAGGTCACCGTCACCTAATCTGTGACGCTCTTCATTAGTGCTGTTGGTCAAGTCAAGCATTACTATTGCTATTGTTTTAGCAGTATAGCTTAATTATAAATCACTAGATTTATTTATGAGTTTATAATCTCTAGTCCCGCCTTTTAAAGCCATCAGACTGTGATGATCATCATAATAACGTTTTACCAATACTCATTTTCATCACTAAAATTCAAAGGGCCTGCAACAACATTTTAGTTTTTCCTTTTTCTGTGTAAAAAAATCTAGTTTCTTTTTTGTTCAGCTTGAATTATTCATAATCATGCTGTGAATTCATGCTAGTATGTAGGTTTCCTCAGAATGTGTGCATTAGATATTTGTTTCATGCTGTTTCATTATTACTGGCATAAAACATTTGGTTAGGTGTGTGTTGGCAAATTCTGTTCAAACACCAACAAAATTGAATGTGATAATGTATTGGTATCATGTGGTGGTTTTTGACTTTTTACATATATGGTAGCATATTTAGTACTTAAGACACACTGAAATGTCTCTGTCGTCCATGCTACATCTATATCTGATGATCCTGAGAGTAGGTCCAGTGGCCAGCAATGTTGCGCACCAGCATCTTCTGCTTTTATGTCCATTGGATGCATCAAGACCTGTTGCATTAATGTAATCATTTCATCTTTTTCTTTTTCTCTCATCCCCTCGCCATCCTTTCCACCAAACATTACTCCCATGTAACATTACTGCCCTTGCTCTCGGTCTGTACCCGCTGTGCACCTCCTCTCCTCCCCTGTCTCTTGTGGTTGGAGATGGCAGAGTGCTCAGTAGCTCCAGTAGCGATGGAGGACAGTGACCGTGAGACCGACTCTGCATCAGATGAGCAGGACTCTGTACCAGCGTCACCTGAGCCCAGGATGCATGAAGTGGAAAAGGTACTGGTTCACCTCTACAAGAGTCTTCCCCCCCTCCCACTTCGTTGGATCCGTTTGACCTCTGACCTCTTAGGATGTCCATTACTGCCCTGGATGACTTAGGATGACTGCCCTTAGATGTAGACATTATATGAGGAGACATTATAAAGGCAGTTGTCTTTGCCACATATCGACCAGCCGTTCCTCCATCTCTGTTGTCCACCAGACACATACAGCTGCTTGTTGTTTCGCGGTCTCCATTTCAAAAGTTCTGTCACTTCTGTCTCCTTGTAAACTTGTCTCTCATTGGCTATTGTGGAAGTATTGATGTAATCATAGTCGTAATCATTCCGATTTAAAATCCTAAATATCAAACATGTTTGATATTGATATTGTCGGTTTAAAGGTTACATAACACACACAGTTTCTGCCAGTCTCATGTTAATCTTGAGTACCTACAGAGTAGTCTTGATCCTTCATATCTCAGAAGAGTCTTTAGTTTTATCATGTTTATATAAAAGACAGATATGCTGTACCGATTCTTTCTGAAAACAGCCAAGCTTGTGCAGGTGTGCAGTGGGCAGAGCTAAAGAGTCACGAACACACACACACACACACACACACACACACACACACACACACACTACACAAATACACAATACATCATGGCATTATCCCTGGATAACTTTCGATTCACTATACGTTGGTGTTGTATATATTGTATACTCTTATGTGCCGATTGCCAACAAAACAGACATTTGATGCAGTTTCATTCACCGCCTGCGGTTTCCACTCATAACCAGGAACAAACACACACTTGCAGAACTCTGGAAACACAAACTGCATCCACTGTTCCCTTAACGCTGGGTTATTTGGGAAGCTGAACAATGCTATCTTTCCCTCACACCAGAAACACACTTCTTTAGTGACATTGTTGATTTTGTGGTCTAAAAACAAAATGAGAGCGCCGGCAATGGCTCCCATAACCTGAACAGAGCCCGTTGATGGACGTGCTCTTGCTCTCGTTCGGGTTGATGTCCACACACGCATAACCGGGAGACGAGCCCATAAAAGGAATTCCGCCCTTTATGATATCATACAGGGCCATACTCGGAAAAAAACTTTCAGAAACTTAAACAAATCCTGAAGGAGTGTATTTGGCACAGAAATACTGTCATATGTCCAACCATTTTAAACTTTGGCCATGTTTAGCATCAGAATCCAACTCTTCAACAGTGTAAATAAGCCAGAATGCATTAAATAGCATTAGAGTGGGATACAAGGAGATGTTTTGAATTTTCACCCTACTGGTCAAGAAGTCTCGTAAAGTGTGTAATGGAGGAGAGGAGTAAATTTGACCAGTCCACTGCAAACTCACACTTAGCTCTGAAACGCACCATGCACCATCACATCAAGTTTTTTTCTTGTTGCAATCAGAAAAAAACAAAACAACAACATTTTATTACAGAAGTCAAATGAGTTGCAAAAAAATGTTTTCATATCAGATGTGGCTTTGAGCTCTTCAATGGCACAAATCAGTTTGACAGAAGAGAAAACATGGAGATGAATTCAGTGAGAAGGACTGTCTGTCTGTCTAGTGTTTTCCTGCCTTTGGCTCAAGACACTGGGGGGAGCATCAGCATCCCTGAGACCCTACGTAGGACAAGCGGTTTGGAGAATGTATGCAGTAATACGTTTTATAGACGAACAGCAGGCAGGACTCATATAGGACATCTGTTCAGTTCAGTGTTTGTGTCTTCCAGGTTGTAGCAACAGATTGACCATATGACTATCATAATCACTTTTCCAGTGTACAGGATCATGCCTGCACCTCAAACACGGATTCACTGCACCACAATGCATTATTTATCTGGACAGGTCTCAGAGCAGTGGAAACCTGAGAGGGTCATATACAGCCTTTAGTTTTGCATCATGGCCTTCTCTTAACAGGTTTCCCAAGACGACTAGGCCATTGTTAGAGTTTAATGACAGTAATGTCATAAAGTTAAATATGGTTGTCAGTCACGTTTGAGTGTTCTGTACTCATTAAGTTCGCTCGTCAGTTCGATCGTCCTTTGCCGGTGTGTTGAACAGAACTTCTTTAATGTTTGGATGTCTGCTTGCGTGTATCGTCAATCTGCTGTGAAGCGACTCTAATCTGGAGTGAGTCTGCGCTCCTCTATAGGGCTCCGTGGAGCAGGAATCTTTACTCTTTACTTCCACAACAGCATCGATTCTGTCATTATCAATGCAGCAGCTCGTGTGCAGGGAGTATCAATGGCGTCTGTGTTTTTGATGTCTTGCGTCTTTTGTGGACACTAACAGCAGTGGTGTAGACGTGTGCTCTCCAGTTTTACTACTCCTTTTCTACTAATGTGCTTTTCTTGTATACATAATGTCAATATTTTACCATGGTAAACTTAATTTCTGTCAAAATGTTTCACTGAAGGAGATTTCATTTACTGCGTTACTACTCTAGTAAATGAGTGTTTACCATGGTAATATTTTGTAAGGGCATGCACAAGTGTTTTGTATCTAACCACTAAATGGTCTATTCTCTTTTTGCTTTTCTTCTCCTTCACCTTAACTTTCCCTATTAAACTGCTTCTGCACCTGCCCATATGTTCTGGCCCGACCCCTAACTTGCCCGATCCCTTCCTGACCTCAGCACTTCCCTAAGGAAGACTCAGAGGACTCGGAGCTGGAGCACATCATGGGACATCACCCGCCCAGAGAGGGCCACCCATTCGCCCACCCCGGGCCCCATAAGGCCGATAGTGAGGGTGAGGCTCACAGCAGGCCTCACACCCCGGGATCACCCACCTTCCTGAGGCCTGCAGCGGCACCCAGGGGCCCCGGAGAGTTAGAGCACGGGGCTCAGCGGGGCCATGTGGACTTTAGCCTGCCGTCTCCCATCAGCCCATCCAGGCCTAAAAGCCCCTGGGGTCGCTATGACCCCTATGACACTACTGAGGTAATGAATGCCGGGGTAGAGAAGGTCTGATTTCCATCATAAGCGTCCGTGCACAAACACCTTGAAATATCACTCCTAGCAACTATGAGAATCACATGTTGGAATGTACCATGGTATTCTTTGAAATTTCTTGAATGTTAATCCTTCAGTACCGTGGTACATATCAAAGTACGTTTTGTGAGGGATCTCAGTAGCCCGGTTACCTCTCGTAGTTATTGTTCTGAATTGGTCACCTATTTTCGTTCTTGAGATTGTGTTTCATCTGTCACTTCCTTTTTTGGGAGGATGGATTTACTTTTTAATGGCATGTTTTTGAATGGATCCTGTTGGTGGTCTAGAGCATGTTTGTAAAAGATGATAATTAAAGGCGTAAAGCCCTTTTTGGGTTTATGATACTCCACCCCACATCTTTCTCAATTTACTTCAAGCCAAAGCCTGGCATGTGTGGTTTGCCTCCCAGAGAGAAACTCTCACAATGTCTGTCAGCTCCTGTTGGCTGTTATGATAATAAGAAATATCGCCTACAAACTGAGGGCTGCCGTTTCACTACGCTGAATTCTGCTATGCTTGATTCTTGGGTCATCTCTCTATGAACTTGAGTCTTTTAGATTTCTCATTTTTTCTTTTATGTTTATTTAAAATTATGTCCATTTATATATTTGTGTATTATTAGTGGGCTTTTATTATTTATTTAAGCGTATTAATATTTTTTGTTATTTCTCTCTCTGTGTCTCTGTTATTTCTTGGTAGGACCAGGACAAGGAGTATGTGGGATTTGCTACTTTACCAAATCAGGTTCACCGCAAATCTGTGAAGAAGGGCTTTGACTTCACTTTAATGGTAGCAGGTAATTTCAACTTCACATCTGTGGAAATTAGTGTGTTCTCCTTTTTCTGCATGTTAAAGGTATAGTTCACGCAAAAATATTTTAGTGAACCATCATGCTGTTCAAAAACTGACTGCTCTTTTCAATCTACTGATTTGAAGCTGTTGAGCTCAAAATGGCAAAAAAGCACCACAAAAGTGTCATAACAGTGTGACTCAAGCACTCTTATGGAGACTGAAATACAAGCTGTTATTCACTGAAAATCTCCCCCTCCACTCCATTCAGACATGTAGTGCCAGTTTGAAGGACAGTGACGAGAGAAATCTGTGTTATTGACTTCAAACTTGGTGCGGCACATGTTTGTGAGAAATTAAGTTTTTTTTGGGTGAACTGATTTATGGAGTTTTTGTTCCTCACAGGAGAGTCAGGTTTAGGAAAGTCTACCCTGGTCAACAGTCTGTTCCTTACAGATCTCTACAAAGACCGAAAGCTGCTCAATGCTGAAGGTGAGTTCATCTCTCGCGGTTGTTTGCTGTGAGTGTTGCTGTATGTTCTGATGGCTGTTTTGTTGGTAGAGAGGATCACTCAGACGGTGGAGATCACCAAACACACAGTGGACATTGAGGAGAAGGGCGTCAAACTAAAGCTCACTATCGTGGACACACCAGGATTCGGGGATGCTGTCAATAACACTGAATGGTACATAAATGGTGTCTCTGATTCTGCATACAGTAACATGATGCATGCTAATTCACATTACTTTTAAATAAAATGTTCTTTAAGGCATTACACCAAATACTACAATGATAGCTATATAAATACTTGATGCTGACATAATCCCAGCAAGCAACATCTCACTGTCTCAGTTAACTATAGACCTGATATAGTCCGGCTATGAGTAACACACTTCTAGCCAAAATAACCTTGAATTTGATTACATGTCGTTTTTGCCAAATTAACTCGAGATGTATGATATACCATCATGTAAGCAAAGTCAACAGTGATTACAAGGTGTTTGGTTTCATTTCTTTGACATGTTCATGTTCTAGATCAGTGGTTCTAGATGACTAGTCTATTCTATGGTTAGACATCTATTAAGTTTTCACTGACAGCCCAAATTTTGCATTGTGTTAGCCTAGAAGTCAGGGCTGTTTGGACAGCTATTAGATGTCTTTTAAAACGCAAAATTGCTTGCTGGGATATTTCATTCACAAGTCATGGAAATGTCACAATGTGTAAACTGTGTTTTCAGCTGGAAGTCAGTGGCAGACTACATAGACCAACAGTTTGAGCAGTACTTCAGAGATGAGAGCGGACTGAACCGCAAGAACATTCAGGATAACCGAGTGCACTGTTGTCTCTACTTCATTTCACCCTTCGGTCACGGGTATGTGCGTCATCAGATCTGATCAGCCCTTTGACTTCTTTATGGTGGTATGGTGTAGTGGCTGAAGCTCAAGGCTGGTAGCTGGTATTCAAACTCCATAAGGGCAGCTAAAGCTCGTCTTACTTATCTCTGTAGTATAATAGTATGTGTACTGTAAAGCACATGCTTTCATGCAAGACATAATACATCTGATAATGCATATTTATCTCATTTGAATGTGACATACACACATTTCCATTTAGTCAAGATGCCTTTTTTACATCACGTATGCTTCACGTGTTTGTTACCATCATGGCTTTTATGTGTTTTGTATTTGGAGAGCAACAAGATCAACTGCTTGATGTCGGTCTGAAATACTAGTTTCAGACTCATGGCTATTAGAGTCATACAGTATATAGAAACAGTCCTACTTTAATGTCAGTCATGTGACACAGTAAGTGATCTGTCTCAGTGAGAGAGATGCCAGTGAAAAAGTATCCACAATGCATCTGTGCCCTCTGCTGGTCATGTCTGATCTGTGACAGGAAGGCAAGCCAAGTTCAACAAGTTTTGTTGTTATTTCACCTATTACCAACATAAACACACAGTTACTCCAGCACCAATTGACAGAGAAATTAAACAGCTAACAATAAATTGCTGATATACGTCTTGTCTAGTTTGTGCTGTTGTGTGGTGATTATCATCACTGTGTTTGCATCAGTTTAAGGCCTCTGGACGTGGAGTTCATGAAGGCTCTTCATGAGAAGGTCAACATTGTTCCTGTACTAGCTAAAGCTGACACACTCACGCCAATGGAGGTCAAGAAAAAGAAAATCAAGGCAAGTGTTCAAGTTGTCAAAAGCTGTTTGTGTATGTGCCGTGGGCTTATTTCAGTTTCAAACCCTTTGTGCTCCAGCAGATTCGAGAGGAGATAGAACAATATGGAATAAAGATCTACCAATTTCCAGACTGTGATTCAGATGAAGATGAGGACTTCAAACAGCAAGACCAAGAGCTCAAGGTTTGTGTCCTGAGCCAGTGAAAGAGAGAGAGAAAGTGTGTGTGTGTTTTGCGAGTAATTCAGAAGCCCATCCATTCAATTAAAAATAACTAAATTTGTAGTTTTGCTGCTGTTTCAGTTGAGCTAAGTTTTTTGCTGTCAAGTCTGAAGGTGACGGCTGGCCATGATGGAGTGACAGAATCTCAATCTCTGAGATATTGACCAGTGGTTATCTTACTATCTTATTTCCCCTTCATAACAGTGTGTAGCCTTTGTATTGTGAAAATTAAAAGAATAATAAAAGAAGTATGTGAACTGCTTTGCAGAATCTGTGAAAATGTGAATAATTTTAACAAAATAAGAGAGATCATACAAAATGCATGTTATTTTTTTATTTAGTGCTGTCCTGAATAAGAGATTTTACATAAAAATGTTTTACATATAGTCCAGAAGACAAAAAAAATAAATGGCTGAATTTATAAATATGACCCGTTCAAAAGTTTACGAACCCTTGACTCTTAATACTGTCATTCCCTGAAGATACACAGCTGTGTGAGTCTCTTGTTTGTCCTGAGCAGTTAAACTGCCCGACGTTCTTCAGAAAAAATCTTCAGTTTTCCTACATCTTTTGCATATTTGAACCCTTTCCAGCAATGATGATTGAGGGACTGAGGGACGATTGAGGGACACAACTATTTAAAAAAAGGCTGAAACATTCACTGATGCTCCAGAAGGAAACACGACGGGGTGATGAAGATGAAACATTTTCTTATTTTGTTTACATTTTTTTATTTTATTTAGTACTGCCCTTCAGAAGCAACAGAAGATCCTTACATATTTCCTGGAAGACAAATTAAGTACAATTTACCTTGATCTTCAAATTCAATAAGTTTTAACCCCCTGCTCTTAATGCGTCGTGTTTCCTTCTGCAGCATCAGTGAATGTTTGAAGCTTTTTTAATAGTTGTGTTTGAGTCCCTCAATCGTCCTCAGATCTCAGAATCATACAGTCACTGTTGGAGAGGGTTCAAATGTGCAGAAGATGCTGGAAAACTGAAGAATGTGCAGGACCTGGAGGATTTTTCTTTCTTTTCTTTTCACAGATTCTGCAAGCAGTTCCCATCGTTTTCTTGCAACTGTATTTTGAATAGATGTTAGTGGAGAATCATGTTTTTTTTTTATTGTAACCTCACTGCACTGGCCTTTACCTGTGATGTTAATACCAAAACAAACCTTGTAAAACATTTCTAATTTTACATTAATTTATAAAATGGTCATTTCTTGTGAATGAAAACATTACTGTACACTTTACTGTACAAAAAGGTACTGGGGCGGTACCCTAAGGTACAAAAGTGAAAAGGTACATCTTTGTACCTTGCTCACCCCTAAATGGTACATATTAGTACCTTAAAAGGTACATATCAGTACTTTAAGAGTGTGTGTTAGTACCTTAAAGGTACATATTAATACCTTAAAGGAAGTGTTCTCAAAAAGAGAGAGAGAGAAACATAGATGCTCACACAGAAAAGAAAACAGCCATATGTCTTCAGGAATAACACAGTAGTGCAGCATAAGATGGTCAAGTACCAACCAACACATTGCTAGCTAAGCAATGCGATTCATTGCTAGCTAAACCCTACTGAATAATTGCTACTGAATTGTGGCTAAGTCTTTAATTAAGTCATTTATCCATTCCAAACCTCAAATAATAGGTAATAATATATCTCTTCTATCTTATATATGTCTAAAAGGCTTCTTTTATAAGAGGTTTAAGGCCCGTTTTGTACCATTTTGTGCCACCCCTAAAGCATGATTTCTGTCGATGATTAGTTTACTTGTTCTCCTCCTGTAGGACAGCATTCCCTTTGCTGTGATCGGCAGTAACACAGTAGTGGAAGCGAAGGGCAAGAGGGTTCGAGGACGTCTGTACCCCTGGGGAATCGTAGAAGGTATGATCCTGATCCAAGAACAAATAGGCCTCAAAAAAGTTCCCTACTATGTCAGTAAAACATGCAGGGGTTACAAAATTATTTTATGATCATTTAATAGATTGGATATGTACTGTGTGTTTGTGTGTGCTTGTTGGACAGTGGAGAACCCAGCACACTGTGACTTTGTGAAGTTGAGGAACATGTTGGTACGAACGCACATGCAAGATCTGAAGGATGTGACCCGGGAAACCCACTATGAGAACTACAGAGCCCACTGCATCCAGAGTATGACCCGCATGGTGGTGAAAGAACGCAACCGCAAGTACGCAGTCGTGTTTCAGGCAGAAGAAACTGTGTTTTCACGCTTTATCAGCTTTTGTTTTGAACAACAGTGGCCCCAAAAAGTATTTGAAAATGTAAGTCACATATGATATTTACATTAAGAAAAGAAGAAGAACTTTTATAGTAGGTAGCCTTACAAAAAGTATTTTTTGGAAAACAAAGAATCAATACAAAATACAACACACCAAGTACAAATGATCAAAAATACATTTCAAATAGATATGATTTAACTAGTCTTGAAACTAGATAGAGAAGAGGGTACAAAAACCTCAAAAGCCTACAATGACCTCAGCCATTACTAGAGAGTTATCATGCCTTTCATTTCTGAACACTGATCCAAATAACTAGTAATTCCTTGGGAAGGATGTAGTAACACTTGAGTCATTACTAGTGGGTTACCATGATCTTCACTTTAGAATTAATGATATATTGTGTTTAATTAATTGTTCTTAGTAGTCCTCAGGGAGGTATGACAAATAGTAGTTATTGATTAGCTAATAGTGAATTATCTCATTTAAGTGCTATTATTTACTACAATATATGAATCAGAGTTTCTTGTTTGTTAATAGCAGTTAATAGAATGTTAATATTGCATTACTTATTTGCTCCTGTGTACTGAGAACTCTTAATAACAGGACAGCGGAGGAGGATTTGACATGAATCCCATCAATATCAAAGCACAGGTCTATTCTTTTGGCTGGTGTAGTAGAGCCAATCAACAATATTTCAGTTCTGTTATTATTCGGTTTAAGAAATTTCAGGGACATTCGGTGTTTGATATCCCCAATACATACAGTAAGTGGATAAGGAAGAGATGGCATGTCAGAGCTGGTGGTAAATTGGTGGTAAAAAGTTCAAGCTCATATGGATATGTATGATGTCACAAAGAGGATGCATGTTGATGATAAAAAGTAATGGACCAAAAACTGAACCCTGAGAAACACCATGTGTTAGAGGAGCAGAGGTGGATGTGTACCCTTGTATAGTGAGGATATCATAGTACCATAGTACAATACCTTCTGTCGTTGAGGTACGAGGTGAGCCAGGGAAGATCTAAAACATTGCCAAACATTGCCAATTTCAGAAAGGCCAGGGAGGAGAATATTGCAACATGGTCTCATTGGAAAAACTTGCCTGTGGCAACATTTTTGCCAAACGCGAAATGCGTACCAATGCGTACATATCACTGCAGTTTCCAACAGAAATTTCTTACACACTTATGATTACAGGGGCAGATTATGGATCAATGACTTGTTTTCACACGGCTCCTTGCACAATATAATGTTATGACCTAAAAAAAAATGTTTTACCATAGTGCATGATTTGTAAACAAATACATCACTGAACCAGCTCCATATGTTCGGCTTTTCTGCATGCCAAGCTTGCTTGGTAGCTCAGCTGGTACAGAATTGTATTCGCAATGCTGAGAGCTCGGGTACGAATCATGTGAAAGACGAGTCACGATAAAAGAGCTCTTTAAAAGTTTAAAACACAAGTTAAACAGGCATGGTTACGATTGCATTTTTTTCACATTTGCTTTTGTTAACACTATCGGGTAGGTTTAGGGTTTAGTGTAGGTGTACGTTATTTACCATGATGGAGTATTACATTTTTAGCGCCACTCACCGGAAATTTCAATTCAGAACTGCAATAATGCGTACAAAAACCAACGTAATAAAAATTGCCAGATTCACGTTAATCTGTTCCGGAAAAAACTAAACAAGCTTTTAGCGCCACTCACTGGACATTTCACTTTGAAACTGTCGCAAAACGTGCATTACACAGACAGGATTTCTTAAAGGGGCACTTCAGCACTGGGAAGATGAATGTGTATTTAAACTGGGTCATTTATGTAGTAGAAATGTGAAATTATTTTTGAATTTGGTGCCTTCTAGACTGAGAAAAGGCAGAAAATGTATTTTTGGCTCATGTGGATGAAAGACAACAACTCCCAGAATGCACTTGATTCGCTGCCCTACGAGGCCACTCCCAAAGCCACTGCTACTGGTTATCACTTGCCCACCTCTACCGTTGTTTTCATTTTCATAATAATAATAATAAAATCATTTAGTTCAGTTAGAGAACAGAACTGAATGTGTCTGTTCAATATAATGTGAGTGAGCCGAGCGAGCAGCAGGAGTCAGATTACATTCATCACGAGTGCGAAGAGCTGAGGTAAGCGCTTTCAGATCATCCCTATGGAAGCTTAACTTTCATAGGAATTCATTTGAAAAGTTGAAACACTCACTTTGCTCCGCACCGCTCCGTTTCCATGAATGACCGCAGCTGCCCGAGCCGAGCGCTGTGAGTGAGATCCCACCCCACAAACATGAAAACATGCGGGTTGAAAACATGCGGAACTAGCTCCTGTTTACTGGCTGTAGTCTTTAGCCTCTGGCCAAAAAATCCTCAGGTGACGGAAAATTATGATATTTGCGTCATTGGAGGATTTTTTTCAGAAATAAAATACATAAATCTCTCGTCTCAGGGGGATATGGATATGGGATATGGTCATCGAATGATGATGACACGATCATTCGAATATACTACTGGATTTCTACTGATACAAAGCTTAATGCTAATCACTGAAGTATCCCTTTAAGGATGGCAGTCATTTTTATTTCTACTACAGATACTACAATACAGTTCATCAGATGGTTATGGTAGGTGAGATATGAAGAACACACATTTTATAATTGGTTAAGGTGAAAGCAGAGAGAGAATATTTTGAGTGAGCTGCCAATGACTCAATCTTTGGCAATAGATTCAGTGATTGCCTTCAGCTTGTCTGTGTAAAACTAAAGCCATTCACAAGCTCATCAGAGCCAGAGATAGCATGTTGTGGAGGGTTAGTGAGCTGGTTTATCATAGCAAAAAGTGCTTTGGGTCTGCATGTAGAGTTCTTAATAGATATGAGACATGTGAGGCAGAGAGAGCTCTGTGGTAATTAAGAAAATATTCTGTTTATACCAGAGAATGCACAGCAAGTCCAGTTTTCATGTACAATCTTTCCAGGCAATGACTTTTATAGTTCATAGCTCAGAGTTCGGAAGTGAACCAGGATGACGCTTGAGTGGATGAAACCAGCCTAGTTTTAACAGCAGCACGCTTCTCAGGTCTTTGGGAAATAACTTTATAGATGCAACATATTTCTAATGGACAGTGAGATTATAAAGAGCCTGACAAAGTAGAGGCCCTTATGGAAACAGAGAATGACGATGGGTTCACAGAACTGATTTTACGGTAGAGGGGTATTTTTCCATACCTGATATAGAAACTGGAAAACTGAAGCTTATAAACCAGTAACATAGATATTATGTTATACAGATGAATAGAAAATATCAAGTATATGACCCCTGGAGTGAGTTGCAAAATGAACATGTTGAATTAGTTTGAAACATTCCAACACAAAAATACTGCGCAATGTAATGAATTCATGTCTATGTATTAAAATCCCCAAGCACAATAACAGATAAAAATCTAGCACAGACAAGAGTAAAGGCCCCGATAAACTCACAGCAAAGTTCTTTTTCCTTCTTCATTGATGGGTAAAAAACAGTTCGAAAAACCTTTGCTGCGTTATACTGTTAGCGAACATCCCAACACCGTTCACGCTGCTGAGAGCAACGTGTAGGTGAATATGTAAATATGCGCTGCAAGCTTTCCTCTCAATAACAAAATAAACAGAACAATAAAAAAAACCAGCAGTGAGAAAACAGCAATTCAGAAAGTATCTGATCATAGTGATGTGGATATTCAAGAGAGATTCAAGAGATTCAAGAGTTTTATTTGTCACATACACAGTTATATACAGAATATACAACCGGCAGTGAAATGTAAACAGGTCCGCTCCATGGACAGTGCAAATTCACAGTTAAAAACACAAGGAAGAAATTATAATAGAAATAGGATATAAAAAAAAGTACTCTATATATATATATATATATATGTCTATATCTGTAGAATTATAAATAATCAAGTCAAGAGAAAAAAAGGTAACAAATAAGGATAAAGTGGAATAAAATAATTGAAGTAGATATGAATGAAGGATATGTTTGTATCAGCTCTGCAATTTGGCACTCTAGTCAAGCAGTCACATTTATTTATACAACACTTTACACAATAGATTGCTTTAAACCAAACAGCCTTACTGTAGTAAAACAGTGTCAGTCTCTCCAGTGTTTGTTTCCACTCACAGACATCTGACGCTGACAGACTCAACAGAGGAAAGGAATGAGGAGGACAGAGACCCAGAGCACATCTACCTATTACGCAATGGTAGTTCGAAGGTGTTTATCAGCCGGAGTGAACTTTTTCAAACTCCCGAAACAAACTCCAAATGAGCTTCATTTTGGCCTGCTTTTGTTCAAAATGACACCTTACAAGTTCGTTCTTTGATTTCGCTTGAAGTATATCGGGGCCTTAAATAGCTGTCTAATTTCAGAGAAAATATCAGTATGGGATTTTGGAGGTCTATAGATTTAAGATGTTTGACCAACCATTTTCAACGGCAGGTATTCAATGGAGGAAGCATCTCAGTAACTCAGATATTTAAGGGTGTTTACACACTCGAGTCCCCTTTAAGTGTGGATTTAAGTGGACCAAGAGGTGAACCAAGTGAAAAACAACCCAGTTCTCTTCACGTTCACACTGTCCCCGTCCCTGAAAAGGACTTGGATCCTTTTTTGGCCCACTTAAGTAGGAATGTGTTCATACTGCTTTTTGGATCTAGTCCAGTTCAGTGTTTCATGGCTGAACCTATGGCCTTCAAAATTGAATCCCATTCACTTACATTGTACCTGCCTCACTAGCCAAGATATTTGTTTGTAGAGATTATTATTATTAATTATTATATTTTTTCAATTATAAGTTGTTTATCTTTTACACAAAAATATACATTTTGTTTCAATACTACATCCATATTCATAACATTTATTTTGAATTGTTTCCCTTGAATCATGTTTTTTATTGCAGAAGGTAATGAGAACATTAGCATAGAAAACAAAAAAAACAAAAGGACAAATACATGTGCTTGTAAAACCATTTAAAACTGGCAAGGCTTGCAACCGAGTCTCTCTTACACAGTTTGGAAGCTTTTGAAACAAGTGTACGCTATGAATTAATAATTTGTAGAGATCTGCCAGAAGAAGAAGCCATGATGAATAGTCGATTTGTACAGAGGCATCTGATGACCAAACTACATTGGGATTCACAAAAAACAACAAAAAAACAAAACAACAACAACAACAAATGAGCCGGTTTGTGTTCAGATTTTGTGTTTTTAGAGAACCATACCATAAGATGAAATCTAACCGTACCCAGACCGCCTCCCGAGATACTCTCGGTTTGCTCCGCTTTAAAGGGGTTTGAGATCGTTTCAAAAATCATGTGAACCACACTCAGACCCCTGAAAAGGACCAAGTGTGAAAACACCCTAATATGCTCACGGCAGACCACAGCCAGCCCTCCACCCCTGTGACATAGACGTGGTTTATTAAAATGCATGAATCCAGGCGGTGTAAGCAGAGAAAGTCATTGGGCACCTGCCAGGTTTCTGTCAAAAAATGCATGTCCAGGTTTGTGTCAGTGATTATGTCATTTAGCACTGATGCTTTATTAGTCAAAGAGTGAATGTTGACCAGAGCACACTGTAAATCTGAAGATGTGAGTCTGTGGTTGCCAAAGTTGGGGTCATTGAATAGTGACCTTTCTATAGCTGACTGCAGGATTTTTCTGTCGAGATTTACGGGGACCGCGGGTGAAAACCTCAAAGTGTCTTCCACGAATGGTGTATGTAACGTGGATGGCGTCAAATTCCAGGCTTCTTACACCATTCGTAAATGTTTGGAGGCAAACGGAAAAATCCTGAGCAGTTGAGTACTGAAGAGCCATGTCAGAAGGAACCAAAAACAATCCAAAAAGAGAAATGAGCAAAGCAGTTACACCAAGAAACGTGACCAATGATCGCTCGGGACTCAAACAAACAACATATCAATATATCTGCATTAGCCAGAATGGTATCGAATTCACATCTACAATCCGCAGAAAGGAAGGCTCCCCAAACACCAAGGAATAATGATGCCAGTACAAATGATAAAGAGAGCGGAGACTCACTGTATCAGATGTCGGAGGGCTCAGATCAGTGTGATGGGATCACCAAAAAAGCCAGGTCAGTTATTAGGAGTTTTGAGGAGAAAAAAAGAAAAGTAGCCCAGGCCTATCGACTCCCCATAAAACAGCATCCAAAAAAACAATCAAACAGGACACAAGCACACCTAGCGTTCTCACACCGGAAATCACACCGTTAGGTTAAACTAAATGATGGTCCAAATAATGTTCATTCCTTTCCACCTTACAGGGTTGCCTGCAAACTGTAGGACGCAGCTAAATATTAAGTCATTAACACACATAAAGATTTTAAGATCTTACACAATGAATTGAATATCAACAGATTGCTTTTCATACTACACTGCCCAGCCAAAAAAAAAAAAACTTCACTGTTTGTATTTAAATAGGCAAATGCATGAGTCTATGACTGGATCATTATTGCAGTGATTATTATGTTTCCAGCATGTTATATGTTTGGCAACAGTTCTTCCAACCCTAACTGATGGAGTGTGTAGCTTTTCTCTTCTTAAACAACCATGTAGGAAGACACATGGAAATAAATGTTGTGATGTTATTTCGTTCAAGAGGTGCATCAATTTTTGGTTAAGATCTTGTATTGGCAATGCAAGAGTCCAGCTCGCTGTAAAGTCTCCTCCAGTACATTCCAAAGACTTTAAATTCATTTAAGTTCTGGACTCAGAGGTGAAAATGATTCTTCATGCTCCCTCACAACCATTCTTTCACAATCTGAGCCTGATGAATCTTGACATTGACATGATGTGTCTTCCTACACAGTTGTTTAAGAAACGAAAAGCTACACACTCCATCAGTTAAGGTTAGAATGAATAGTCACTTCAGTAAGGATCCAATCATAGACTCTTAAGCATTTAAATTCTTAAAATCATTAAAACAGCAATTTTTTTTTTTTTTTTTTTTTGGCTTGGCAGTGTATGTTCATTTTATGTTAGATAACAGTTGAACATGGAATTTTTGCTGTGTTGCATATGAAGCACCAAATTGTACCATGTTCTTGTACAATGCTTTTTGGGGCTACAGTAAACGATGGCATTTCTTTTGCTGGTGAAACTGACCGTACGTGCATGCATGTGATGTTTTGCTCCGAGCAGCAAACTGACCAGGGAGAGCGGCACCGACTTCCCCATTCCCATGGTGCCCGGTGTCACCGACGAGACGGAGAAGCTCATCCGAGAGAAAGATGAGGAGGTACGGCATTCTCCCTGCCAAGATCAACACGAGCAAACGCCACATCACGAGCAGCGTTTGGAGCCTGAGCCGTGTGTGGATCCTCACTCAGAGCCCGAACCCAACGCTGACCCCGCAGGGTCCTGACGGCTTCTGATAGGGCTTCATATAGTTTGTCACACTAAACCTCGTGAACCTCAGATCAACCCTCTAGAGCAGTGGTTATACGGGCCACTGGCGCCCCCCATAGGTGTATCCGGAGCACTGTTGGGCAGTTACACTAGAGCACATGCTATATAAGGCTCATGATCTGTGTGTGTGTAATGCGTTTATAAAGCCTGCACATCTCTGGCATGATGCACTTTAATCCTGCATCGCATAATGGGTAAATCTTACTAAGGAATGTCTAGAGTATGTATATCGAACCCCAAAATGATGAAGATGATGATTATTATTATTTGCAAATTAGGCCAGTTATTAGGATTTTTGTTTTTTTAGGATTTTCCCTAACTTCACACTACCTCAATGCAAAAAAAATCTTATTACTGTAATATAGTAGTACTAAGTTGAGCTGTCTATTTAATTAAATTCAATACAATTTATACTACACTTATATAATGACCTATAATACTATATCCCACTTTATATTAAGTGTCTTTAACTACTGTGCATTAAGCACTTATTGTGTACAAACATGGTTTGACTGTACTTATATTTAAAATACCTGCATGTAAATACAGCTGTCAGTAATTTCTGAAATTACATCTATAATTACACTGTTGACTTCCATACCTTCACCTACCCATAGCACCAAACCTGTCCTAACCTTGCCCGTATCTCACCTCAATAGCAGCACAAATTATTTTGGGTAACACTTTATTTTACAGTGTCCTTGTTACATATGTTACATGTTCTTACATAAATTGCTATTTCATGGTTTGCGTTCTCAGGCCACCAAGTGCCGTTGCCGTGCGGATGAGCTCATTGGGTGTTTTCTGTTTTAGCTGAGGATGCTGTTGTTTAAGTGGCGCCAAATTAAATAACTAATCAGTTTTTACAACAGAAATGAATCAATCAAAAACTTACTTTAGCTTTTCATCTAAAATTAAATTAATTTCCTATTATCACTGTAAAGCTGCTTTGAAGCAATCTGCGTTGTAAAAAGCGTTATATAAATGGTGACTTGACTTACTGTAGTAATAACAGTAAAAAATATGCATAATTGCATGCAACTGACCCTTTAACCAAACCCTATTTCTAACCCTATTTTTCAGTATTTAAATGTATAATTACACTGTAACGTAGACACCTTCAAATAATGGGTTGCACTTTATGGTAACACTTTATTTGCAGCATCCTTGTTACACGTTACATGTAGTTACTGTGGTAATAACTATAAATTATGCATAATTACATGGAACTAACCTAAATGACATGCAACTAACCTAAACCACACCCTAATCCTATAGTAAGTACATGTAGTTTATTATTGCACATTACTTAAATGCATAATTACACTAACACATACACTGTAAAATAAAGCGTAACACTTGATTTCAAGGTGTCATTGTTACAGTGTAATTATAAGTACGGTAATTTAAGTATGAATTAATAATAATTAACTACATGCACATACTATAGGGTTATGTTAGATTAGGTGTGGTTTAGGTTAGTTGCATGTAATTAAGCACAATTTTAAGTAATTACAGTAGTACCTAAATGTAACGTGTAACAAAGACTGTAAAATAAAGTGGATAACATTTTATTTTATAGTGTCCTTGTTACATACGTTACATGTACTTAACATCGTAATAACAGTAAATGATGCATAATTACATGCAAATAACCCTCGACCTAACCCTATAGTAAGTACATGTCAATTAATACTTAAATATATAATGACACTGTAAAATAAAGTGTAACCATAAAGTGTTACCAAATAATGTTTAACACAACATCACCACAATAAGTTTTTTTTTTTTTTTTTTTTTTTAAGTACATAGTAGTTAAATACACCTAAAATAAGGTGTGACAATACTATACAGCTGTTATAAATTATATAATGTATTAGTAGTAAGAATATATATATATATATATATATATATATATATATATATATATATATATATATATATATATATATATATATATATATATATATAGTGATACAAAGCTTTTATAGAATTTTCCTGTAGGACATTTTATCTGAGTATAGGCTAAAATATATTTTGTAATATATTTTGTAGGTATTTTTGTATATATTTTGGAAGATTTGTAGAAAAGATACTTGTCTTTCTGAAGTAGTTACTGCATTATATGAGTTGGAATGGAACGATGAAAGTATATGAAGGCTTTGCAGTGGTTATCTGTTATGGATTTATTGCACTGGAATCAGTCTGTGATTAAAGTCTTGTAAACACTGGTGATATGATTTGACATGGCGCATCTGTCTTCACACGCACTTTTGGGTGTTATTTAAAGGTTTATTCTGGTAACTTAAACCACGGCATTATTATTCACGGTTCTCGATTCATTTCATTTTCTGCACAGCTTTGAATAGCTCCAGGTTTGCTGACCTCATTCCAGCGGCTCGGCTTTACATAAATGCCGTATCAGCCCAAGGAAGTCGTATTAAAGGGATAAATGTCTTGAGATGAAAACACTGACATATGATATGGTATGCAAGGAATAATTGACTGGACTGTTGAATTGCTGACAGTACCTGAAATGGGAATTCAGTCACCAATCACCACTTATCATTTTGCAATAATCACTAGTCAGAAAATGACAAATGTTAACATTACTGTACAGTCGAACACAAAATAAATGATTTAACATTTTATTCACATGAATATTTAACATATGATTTACATGGAGCCATGCACTGTTGAATGTACTATGGCACGTGCAGGAAGAGTAGTATTGATTTTAGCTTATATGTTGTGCATTATGTAACACTGCCATCGATCTCCTGCACACACTGATCATGTAGACGTGCCAATATCCCCGAGGTCACGTACTGAAGGCATGCGCGTTATTGATTATCCGCTCACGTGACTTTTGCCTGGCTAATATGATTGGTTAGTTTGGAGATAGCCGATCGACATCACGTGACTCATTGCAGCCTCACAGACTCATCGATTGATCAGTTTTGGTGATCTGATTGTTTGTTTTCTTCTTTGCAGTTGAGACGAATGCAGGAAATGCTGCAGAAGATCCAGGAGCAGATGCACACGCAGAAAGAGGCGTATTAACAGCGCTCGCTCGGTCCTCTCGACCGGCACCTTCACAGTAACATCAGGAGCATTACTGCGGTCCGTGCCAGTCTTCACATCTCACTAACACGTCTGGGTCACATTTCATAATAATTATAATTATAATAATAAATAATAATAATCCATTTTTTGATTTTGAGTTGAAATTTCACCCAGACATGTTGAAATGAATAAAGG
Organism: Paracanthobrama guichenoti; assembly: GCA_018749465.1. Classification (NCBI taxonomy): domain Eukaryota; kingdom Metazoa; phylum Chordata; class Actinopteri; order Cypriniformes; family Gobionidae; genus Paracanthobrama; species Paracanthobrama guichenoti. Next base: position 3,580,029 of record CM031957.1, read on the forward strand.
TTCACTATTGGCATTGATGGTTCCATGAAGGTTCTTTGGGAAGCCAAAAAGGTTCTTCTATGGCAAAACCCCTATACTAGGATATTGTTGTTTCCATTCTGACTGACACTACTTTATTCAATTTAACTATGTTCTTGTTTGAATATAAAAGTACAGCGCTCATGTGAAGGCGCCTGGTTTAGGGCCGGGAAAGACAACAGCCCTTTAACCACTTTGCTTGTTGTCCAATATGTGTCTCTACCCCAAGATTGTTTTATAATTGCTTGATATCATAGGATAGACACGATGGAATTATTTAATTTTTTTTTTTTTCTACAATGTGTAACTTTATTTTGTACAATGTTCATTAATTGCATCGGATATAATGTATGTCTTTGGTTTTGTTTGTATTTCTATACAAAACTGCAAAATGGCTTCTTTTAGAAAATTTCTAAATGGAAAAAAACTATTATTTTATTTTCTTATTGGAGAAATAAAGTACTGTAGAGAGATATTTTTGTTAACACGGCTAACACATGTATCGTTTCTCCTCTGGATAAGATGTTCCTGGCCTTGAACTCATTCCACAAGTGCATGTTTAAAGAAGAAACGTCTGATTCTGTGCTTTCGGCGCGTTCACGTCATGTCAGAATCACAGTTTAGTCATTACTCATTAAAACCGTCGATGTCTGAGCTTTGACGTCTAGCTGTGAGCTGCTGCTGGTCATGTGATCAGCTCAGAGAACTCAAAACTGAGATTCTGACAAAACATGAACGAACCAATATATTTCTGCTGTTTCAATTGTGGTAAGGGTGCTCATTGTGACTATATCTGTGTTACAGTCCATAGAAATAAATTATATTTCTCCTGCATCATATATATATTTTCTTGGGTAATGTTGGTGAAACAAAGAACACTTATAAACAGTGTTGATAAAACAAACCTTGAAATAACAAGAGTTCTGAAAAATGTTGGGTCAGAGGTGAATGAATAAACCCATTTACCATGACTTATGTTCTGTTGTTGCCGGTTATTTCTGTACTATCACTGATATTTCACAAGACTGTAGGCTCAAGTCATAAGGACAATGTTTAAATTCATATTCTTTTGAATGGCCTTTTGAAACCGTATTAGAGATGTAACAGAAATGTACTACATACTGCTTTGTTTTTGCAAAAAACAACTTCTGATCAAGGTTGAGCAAGCTTACTGCTAGTTTTAAAAATCACTTTTCCCCCCTGGCTTCCACTAATAAATGACTTTTTCAAAGACTGATAAAGATGAAATCACTAAAAATATTACGGTCTGGCCACGTAAATCTCTTTATTATTTTTTTAATATGTTACTTTATATATATACATACGTACACCATCAGGCATAACATTACGACAGGTGAAGTGAATAACACTGACGATCTCTTCATGGCACCTGTTAGTGGGTGGGATATATTAGGCAGCAAGTGAACATTTTGTTTGAGTGAGTTTGACAAGAGCCAAATTGTGATGGCTAGACGACTGGGTCAGAGCATCTGCAAAACTGCAGCTCTTGTGTGGTGTTCCTGGTCTGCAGTGGTCAGTATCTATCAAAAGTGCTCCAAGAACCGGCTACAGGGTCAGCGAAGGCTGGCCCGTGTGGTCCGATCAAACAGACGAGATACTGTAGCCCAAATTGCTCAAGAAGTTAATGCTGGTTCTGATAGAAAGGTGTCAGAATACACAGTGCATCACAGTTTGTTGCATATGGGGCTGCATAGCCGCAGACCAGCCAGGGTGCCCATGCTGACCCCTGTCCACCGCCGAAAGCGCCAACAGTGGGCACATTAGCATGTAAATACAACAATGCTTTGGGCAATGTTCTCCTGGGAAACCTTGGGTCCTGCCATCCATGTGGATGTTACTTTGACACGTGCCACCTACCTAAGCATTATTGCAGACCATGTACACCCTTTCATGGAAACGGTATTCCCTGATGGCTGTGGCCTCTTTCAGCAGGATAATGCGCCCTGCCACAAAGCAAAAATGGTTCAGGAATGGTTTGAGAAGCACAACAACGAGTTTGAGGTGTTGACTTGGCCTCCAAATTCCCCAGATCTCAATCCAATCGAGCATCTGTGGGATGTGCTGAACAAACAAGTCCGATCCATGGAGGCCCGATCTCACAACTTACAGGACTTAAATGATCTGCTGCTAACATCTTGGTGTCAGATACCACAGCACACCTTCAGAGGTCTAGTGGAGTCCATGCCTCGATGGGTCAGGGCTGTTTTGGCAGCAAAAGTACGACCAACAGAATATTAGGAAGGTGGTCATAATGTTATGCCTGAACGGTATATATTAACCACACATTTGTAACTGTGGATTAAAGGGATAGTTCACCCAAAAATTTTAATTATCCCACACTGTAAAAAGTGAAAAGGTGCAGTTGTTGCTTTAAGGAGGTATTTCTACCTGATTCGACCTATATACATTTTTATTTCATTGTTGTAACCCTAATTCACTTAATTGAGTTACAATGACTCAACATTCAATTTCCATTAAAGCTCAGGATGGACACATTCGACACATGCGCACTCCGACTGCACCAGACCTATAGAGGGCAGTTTAGTCGTGACTTGTGTCAGCTACAGGACGTCTGCTCTGAAGGATAAACAAGAAGAGCAGGTTTGTGTTTGGCTGCTCCTTGCTGATCTGCAAATTTTGCTTTTATGTTATTAAACATTATTTTGCATCAAAGTGAAAATCACAATTGACATTACAAAACATGCATTCAAAATTGTTTTTTTTTGTAACATGTAACATGATGTAACATTTTGTAACATCACGTCAGAAGTCAAGGCCCTGATATAGGCCTACTCACAGCGAAGTTCTTTTACATTCTTCATTCAGGGATAAAATTAAGTTTGAAATACATGAGCAGCGTTATACTGTTAGCGAACATCCCGACACTGTCCACTCTGTTGAGAGAGTAACAGTTAGATGGATATGTAAATATGTGCTGCGCGCTTTCTCCGCAATAACAAAATAATCACAACAAGCATTTTTTTAATAAAGCATCTGATCATAACAACATGGATATGTTTGCACAAGCACTGCACATCAGCACTCTAGTAAAGTCACGTCACATTTATTTATATAGCACTTTATACACTAGATTGCTTAAAATCGAGCAGCTTTATCGTATTTAACATGAAAAACTGTCAGTGTCAACTTTTTCTTCTATAAAGCATTTTATATTATGAGACACGCAGTGCGCAGAAGTCGCCAACTTTCTACAGAGTCAGTAGCTACAGACCTCCAAACTTTGTGTGGTCTTCAGATCCGCTCAAGAACAGTGCATAGAGAGCTTCATGGAATGGGTTTCCATGGCCGAGCAGCTGAATCCAAGTCTTACATCACCAAGTGCAATGCAAAGCGTCGGATGCAGTGGTGTAAATCACGCCGCCACTGGACTCTAGAGCAGTGGAGACGTGTTCTCTGGAGTGACCAATCACGCTTCTCTGTCTGCCAATCCGATGGACGAGTCTGGGTTTGGCGGTTTCCAGGAGAACGGTACTTGCCTGACTGCATTGTGCCAATTATAAAGTTTGGTGGAGGGGGGATTATGGTGTGGGGTTGTTTTTCAGGTGTTGGGCTTGCCCCCTTAGTTCCAGTGAAAGGAACTCTTAATGCTTCAGCATACCAAGACATTTTGGACAATTTCATGCTCCCAACTTTGTGGGAACAGTTTGGGGATGGCCCCTTCCTGTTCCAACATGACTGCGCACCAGTGCACAAAGCAAGGTCCATAAAGTGGAAGTGTTCAAATACTTGTTGGCATCACTCCTCTGACTTTAGCTCTGATCTTGTATCTCTTGTGTGGCATGGGTTGCCAGTAAACAGCTCAGCCGCAGTCACACTGTTTTCTTGAACTCAAATAAATTCACTGAATCACTTACAATCAGGATCAAGGCAACTAGTCTTTACACTATTCTGTGATGCAATAACTGCATTTTTAAATTTTTAAAAAATATCACTTAGTCTGATTTATAAGTTGTTTTCCTCATGGGGACCAAAATAATGTCCCCAGAAGGACTAGGATTTCGGATATTGCCATCAGTGGGGGGATATTTCATCCCCATAATGTAGGGTTTGCCAGGTCTCACACACACACACACACACACACACACACACACACACACACACACACACACACACACACACACACACACACACACACACACACACACACACACACACACAAACAAACAAACAAACACACACTCTCTCTCTCTCTCTACCCCAAAACCTACCCATCACACAAAACTTTGTGCATTTTTAAATTTTCAAAAAACTCATTCTGTATGATTTATAAGCTCGTTTTCTCATGGGAACTTCAATTTAGTCCCCATGGTGACACGAGTCAGTGTGCATTCAGTTTGAAGTCCCCACTGGGATAGACACACACACATATAAGAATAAAAAAGTCTAAGAATAAGGGAATACATTGATTGTATTTTATTGATATAAAACTCAGTTGCAGAACTTTGAGATTTGCTGGACGTGAGGCCAGATCTTGACAAACAGCAAACCTTCTTTATCAGTGCAGGTGGGTGTCTGTTTGTGAGAGCAAATTTAACCCCAATGATCCTTGAACACATGATCCAGCCAATCAATGCACCAGTTTGGACACAGAAGAACAGTTGAAACCATCTATTTTGCTTTTACTTAAATGCATAATGTGTTAATAAGGGCTTGGATGCCTGCAGAAAGTCAACCAAACATTTAATGTTACGATTTAGCGTCTTCACAGAGTACCTTAACAACACCAAACTGCCAAGAGCGCGCTCTGCATTCACTTTTTATAGTGGCCTTTTACCTCAGGCCCTTCAGTTTAGCCACGAGGACAGGGCTTCAGTCTTTCTGATGACGGGGGGAATGAGGTAAAAGATCAGTGTTTTGTAACGATTGTAATCTAACCCCTACATCAGCAAGCAAACGCCACTATTTGCCCCCTCTTTCAAGTCTTGGAGTTTCATTCGAATGCAACTATAAAAGAATCTTACAATAATGAACGTTTCAGATGAGAACATGATGCGATTCATGACTCGATTCATATATCTCATGATCGAAAATTTCTTTTTAAATGCTGGAAATGCAAATTCCTTTATAAAAAAAAAAATCAAAAAATTTTTATTGATATAATTTTCTATGGTCTATGACATTGCATTATGCTGAATATCAAATGAGGATTTTTGGACACATTCATGATTTTAGATTTGTCAAGTAAAAATTATAGTTTTTATTTTTAATTAAAATGATAAAATTAGACCCTTGGGGTAAGATGGGCCACCTAGAATTAGCACAGAGGGACCAGAGTGGCATGTTGTTACTGTTATTATGTTTAAATGTAATGCTTATTGTAATTCATGAGGTTATTATTCAACATTTCCATGAACTGGCCACTACATCTCAGGCATCTTAGCTATTCATTAAAACCTGTTGGCTCATTTAGTGAAATCAATCAATTTGAATTCATAGTACATATCTTGAATTAAAATATGGGCTATTAAATATGTAAATATCCATATGCTTGTGTATACAAGTCATAGAATAAATGTTCCTTTCAGATGAATGTATTTTACTGGAATTCTACTTTATCTGTTGTCAGTTTTTTGGTTTGGGTGTTTTCTTTCCTCAGGTGGAGGTCCATCTTACCCCTTTGAATAATTTAACATTTTGTGCTATGACAAGTAATTTATCTAATGTTTCTATTAATTTCATATAATTAATAACACATGACTGATGCATCATAATCCTGCACATGCTAAATTATTGTATCGGAATTTTGCATGTAAAAGTAAACGCACATTCATCTGTAAAAACACCCCATCTTACTCTACTTGTACTTTATTATAACTGCAGTGAAAAGTTTGTTCCAAAATACACTCCAAAACAAAATAATTTGCTTCTTACTATGAGATTATTGAGCTGAAAATCTTTAAATCTGTGATACAGCTTTAATTTGATCCAATCATACACAAAAAAATCATGCCGCAGCTTAAGGAAGAAGACTAACGGTCTAGACATCTCCGCTCACACCAGGAGAGAGGTGAGAACTAACGGCCGCTCAAATGGACCCTGAAAGCAGAAGAGGGCTATTCATACATGAGCAGCAGGAGAGAAGAGACAAAGAGAAGTGTTAGAGCACTCATAAAGATGAATGAGAGAGGATGAAAAGAAGGGAATGACGCTGGCAGGAAATAAAGATCACAGAAACACGTTTGCCACTTCACTTACAATTCTGGAGCATTTAATGGCTGCTCTCTACACACAGCAACAAAAGAATAAAGCACGCTGTTCAAAATCAGCATTTCATCACAATGGATTCTGTTTATGTTTTATTTTCAGTGACAAAATCCAATTCAATTGATGAAAAATAAGTACGAAACCGCTGAAACAAACAAACAAACAAAAAAGTAATTTCCTGAACAAGTCAAAAATGTAAAGCCAATAAGACAATAGGATAAACGGTTCAAACAGAACAGCATGAAATTAAGGCCTTGTCCAAAACGCATCTTTTTCTCTCCGTTCTGGCCTTCTGTCCACACTGAGACTGTGTTTTTGTCAACAAAGAAGGAGCTTTTTGAAAACTGTCCCAAGTGAATAAATTTGAAAACTGCGTTTTTGCGTTGTAGTGTGGACTGTGAAAACTGAGGATTTGCAAACGATTACGCATATTTAACCAATAGATATTCATGTTTATAACGCTATTATGCATGTTGTGTGCTATTCACTTTCATACTGTTGCTAAAGATATGTTACTTTGACTGAGAGCGACCTGGACACATTAGTGAAGGGTGAGATATTTTGCTAAATAAAATGATCCTGCCAAAAGAAAAGCGTGAGAATTTTATTATGTCTGTTCCGTCTGTATCATCTTCACCTTCATTTATATAGCACTTTTTACAATATAGATTGTTTCTAAGCAGCTTTACAGTGATAATAGGAAATTAATGGAAGAGAGATTGTTTTGGCTATGCATCAGTTCTAGAAAAAAGTCGTAAAAAAAATCATTAGTTATTTCCTTTGGGGCCATTTACACGACACCATTTTAACTAAAATAGAAAACTTTTAAAGCGCTCTGGCCGTTCATTTGCATGGCAGCAGTGTTTGGTGTCTTGAGAACACAAATTTTTAAATAGTTTTGAAACGATACTCTGGGCTCTCGACACTTTAGGGCTGCGTTGTGGTCATGTCCAGGCGCTGGTCCACCATCTGATCTGGATACGGCCCGGATCCGGCTGACTGCAGTAAACCTTGGGATAAACAGAGAGACTAACATTAGCGTAGATGCCATTCTTCTTATGATGTAACGAGTACATCAGGCGTTATGAGAAGTGTTCCCGGTTCCGGCTGACCTAGTTAATGCAGCCTAACAATCATTTAACTGATTTGAATAATAGAAATTGATAATGATAATGTTCTATGTGTATGCCATAGTAAAGAGATGCGTTTTTAGTCTAGATTTAAACTGACAGAGTGTGTCTGCTTCCCGAACAATGCTAGGAAGACTGTTCCAGAGTTTAGGCGCTAAATAGGAAAAGGATCGACCGCCTGCAGTTGATTTTGATATTCTAGGTATTATCAACTGGCCAGAGTTTTGAGACCGCAATAGACGTGATGGAGTATAATGCGTTAAGAGTTCGCTTAAGTACTGGGCAGCTAAACCATTTAGTGCTTTGTAAGTAATAAGCAAGATTTTAAAATGTATGCAATGTTTAATAGGGAGCCAGTGCAGTGTTGACAGAACCGGGCTAATATGCTCATACTTCCTTGTTCTAGTAAGAACTCGAGCTGCTGCGTTTTGGACCAGCTGGAGTTTGTTTATTAAGCGAGCAGGGCAACCACCCAGTAAAGCATTACAGTAATCTAGCCTTGAGGTCATGAACGCATTAACTAACTGTTCAGCATTTTGCATTGAAAGCATGTGCCGTAATTTAGATATATTTTTAAGATGGTAGAATGCAGTTTTACAGATGCTAGAAACATGGCTTTCAAATGAAAGATTGGTATCAAAGAGCACACCCAGGTTCCTAACTGATGATGAGGACTTGACAGAGCAGCCATCGAGTGTTAGACAGTATTCTAGGTTACTACATGCGGAGGTTTTTTGAATCTCTGTATTTTCAGAATTAAGTAGTAGGAAATTACTTTTTATAATCTAATTATAATCTGTATAATTTAAGTAAATGTTTATGAGGCTTTTTGCATGAAAATAAAGTTAATTTAGCATTTTCTGATGTTTCAGTGTGGATGAGAAAATGCTTGAAAACACTAATGTGGATGGAGAGCATTAACAAAATGCATGTTTTCAAATGTATCCGGATTAATGTAGATGTAGCCTAAACAGCTAATTTCTAGTGCTTTGAAAGCATATAACATTTAAAACATTTGATTAGGGATTTTAAAAGCACCTAGAGATTCACCAGTTGGTGCCCTAATAATAATAACAACAAAGTTGTCAATATGGCCAAAACACACTGAATAAATACAAAGTTGTAAATGTGAATGGTTGTAAGTATACTGTTGCATTTCTTTGATTTGGTTGTGATTCAATGAGAACTGATTTAATCTAAAGCAACAGCTAAACTGATTCCACTTAACAGCTGATTAACTCAGTATTCAGTATATATTGACAGAATACATGATCAGATAAAGAAAAAGCATGACTACTGCCCTTTTAGACTCCTGCTTGAGCGCTCAAACTCAAAACTGTGTGTGAAAGCACTGCTGGGGTCAGGGTTTTCACTGCAGAAACTGTCACTTTGAATAAATGCTTCTGCAAAATGAATGAATGTATATGCATGAGTGTATCAATGGGATGAAACTGGCTCATTATTGACTCTTTTACAGTCGCTATTTTGATGCAGCTGAATGTGATACAGAAGGCTTCTGAATCAATTCTATTAAAAAGAGTATGGGCTTTAATTAACATTGTTACCGTCCTGAATCCCTCCATTTTACAAAGAGTGCTGGACGGTTTTTCATAGCTCCTCCACACACACACAACAGAGCCTCAAAGTCCACATGCAGCCAATGGCTCAAATGACTCTTTGACCCATTTGCTCTCAAACAGCGGCTGGCAGTGTTCTGTTGTGTGCTCATACAGACAGCGTGTACTAGGAACGATTACGACATTCTCCTGACATAGGCGTAGACTGCACCGAATGCCCCAGCAGGCCTTATCACAGAGGACATTCACACAAGTCCTGGCCCTTACAGAGAAAACCAGAGACACACATGAGGGATGAAACTCTGCTGACATTGATTTTCAACCTTGCTCTGTGTTTGATTAGTTATTTGATTGAGTAGTTTACTTAAACTCCTACTCAGATGAGCTGATATGCACAAATCATGACAATTTTACGTTGTATAGGGTTCATGTTTCTCTGAAAAAACATGACAAAAGGCAAACACAGATGGCATATGATTAAAGAAACGCGTCTTTTGAAGCTCATGTTGTCACACATCACACACATTGCTCACAGGTCTCTCAGAGAGTTAAATTTATTTTGTCTCTTTATGTTACACACGGACACAAAATAACTTGGAGTCCTAAAGATACATCGTTTTACATTAGTTCAAACATTCTGGATTAAACAATTTTAGTCGTTTTACAGCAGGGTGGTTCTCAGGAAACAGTGTCATGTTTTATTTATTTTATTGCACATTGAAAAACTTTTAAGAAATCATATTTTTCCACCTCAGACTAAATATGTGCTTCTGACATTCAGATTCAGAGTAGTAACAAAAATCATACTTATGATAGTTAGGAATAATAACTCACACATTATAAATGGAAACAAATAAACTTGACAATTAGTAAAAAAAAAAAAAAAAAAAGTTTATGCCAACCCTGTTACATTCAGTGTGTTGTGTTTGAATGTTATTGGGTCAAAGGTCAAGGGGAAAAAGCTGATAATTAAGCTACACTAAATATCATTATTTACATTCTTGTGCCCTGCTCCAAGAATAATATGATTAAATCATGTAACAAAGTTCAGTATCCTGTTAATCACATCAGCACATCATGCAGAGCACACAGATGCCGTCGTTTTCAGAGGAAGTCCAAGCAACATTTTGAGAAAGTGTAACCTGAAGAAAGAAAATGTTCGGAATTAATTAAAATAATTGTATAAAAGAGCTTAGATAATGTGCTCTAAATGGATAAAGTCTGAAAGTCAAAGCTTTATTTGTCAAATGTGCAATAACATAACAAACAGTGGTGCGTGTTGACGACGAAATGTGTTTTTGTGTCACTATTGAAACCGAACATTTTAGAAAAAAAGTCCCATATGTAAAGGAACAGATGTTAAGACCACAAAAAAAAAAAAAAAAAAAAAAAATAAATATATATATATATATATATATATATATATATATATATATATGTGCCTCATGGGACAAAGTCTAAATCAACTGGATGAAAATAAATTAAAAAAATAATTTAATATGACTGAATTAACCAGTTTATATTAAGGTAAATAAAAGTCCTAAGAGTCAGATCTGGAGGAAAGGTGACCCCTCAAGGTGCCAACTGTACAGTTCTCACTTGTGTCTTAAGAACAGAAATGGATAGACATGTGCTACATTAGGATGTGAATGACATATTGTCAAAACTCAAAGAGCCTGAAGCGATCTATCATGTGCATGTGTGTGTTTGTGCAGGCCTCCCCCGTCCCCTCAGAAGGCAACCTTTGAACCCTGTGGTGAGGGGGCGAGGGGTTGAGGTTCAGCTCCAGATACCTGCCCCCTCCCTCCCACTGAGCCTTATAAAAGACATATCTCCGGCCCTGCTTCTTCAGTCTCGTCCCAGACCAGCTACATCAACAGGTAAGCAGCCCGACCTCTGACTCTATAGAGTAACTCAGGATAGGCTTTTCTCAGGAAACAGCTGGACCATATGGACTGTTAGCAAAACAGCAAATGTTTACTGAATTATACTTTTAAATATAACTGTTGTTAAGAAAACATGACAGAACGTGTTTTGTAGTTTTTAAATGGTAAAAGTAACAAAAGTAATTGTTTTGGTTTGAAGACTAATGACGAAGTCTTATTGATGAAATATGATGAATTAATGTAGACCTGAAAGTAACAATAGGCTGCTGAATTTTCCAGGTCCACCATCAATGTGTCCAAGTTAATCCAAGGATTTCAGATTATGTAGTGGCTGAGAACTAATCTGGTTGTGAAGCCTTTGTAACTCTGCCTAATCTGGGATCAATTAGAGTCTAGTCTAATAGGCTGACATATGTCGCAGTGTAAACCTTTCCCGAGTAGGTTGCATGCTCTGCAATAGTTGTAGTATCAATCTAGAACAATCACAGTACTAAAAGGTTTATTAACATTAGAATGAATTATGTTGAGTCGTGTCCACTCTCCCTTTGGTTAAAAATCTCAGACCTATGTATTCATTGTGAGCTGCTTCAACTCTATTAACAATATCTGATGTTTGTTTGTTTTTGACCCAGATCCATGATGAGGTTCGTAGCCCTTGCCCTCACTGTTTTGCTGGCAGGTATATAAACCCATTGCTTCTCTCAACACACAAAAAACAAAAACATGTTATTTATTTATTTTTTTAATTTAAAATCTAAGCCAAGATACATTTTGTAAAGAAAAATACTTGTTTTTATATATACCTTTAGTTTTTGTTCTTGCTTTAAGAGGTTTTTACTAGTTTATGCCTGTGGGGTAAGAAAAACACTTCAACGAAGAAACCTAATGTCTTAAAATCTCACACAATTTTGCTTTTCAGTTAAGATGATCAGTATGATATCCCTTTGTTCCAGACACAAGTTTATGAAGTGACATTTCCTTTGTCCAGGTTGCCAGGCCCGTTTCCTGCAGGATGAAGCACCATCACAGCTGGATCACATAAAGTCTGTGCTCCAGATTTATGCAGATCAGCTGAAGCAGTCCTCACACAAGGCCCTCACTCACCTCGATGACACCGAGTTCAAAGACTACAAGTAAGAAAGCAAAAAAACTCTTTATTTCCTTTAGAGCAACAGTGCATTTGTTTGCAGAGTAGCATGGTATTAATCTTAAAGTCAAATTGAAACAGCCCATTTAACTTCTGTAATATGACAAAGAATATTCTACTAGTTTCAAAGAGCATACATAGCCCTGACCTAATTTATGCCATTGATTGTACCAATCTTGCAATGTCTAAAGGCCACCTTACATTTTTACGGAACGCCATATAAATGTTCTAGTTATAACCAACCTAAATCCTCGTTCTGTTTAGGGAATTCCTGGGCCAGTCCGTGGACAACCTCCATGGCTACTTGCAGGCCACCTTTCAAAGTATCACCCCAGTTGGTACTCAGGTGCTGGATGCCATCGCTCCCATGTACACAAAGTGGACCAAGGACATCGAGGACCTCCGCAAGGAGCTCGAGCCCAAGCGTGAGGAGCTCAGACAGGTTCTGGAAAAGCACTTTGAGGAGTACAGAGGCGAGCTGAAGCCTTTCATCGAGGACTACTTGGTCAAGCAGCGTGAGCACATGGAGGAAGTCAAAACCAAGCTGGAGCCAGTGGTCAAGAGCTTGCAGGAGAAGATTGGACCCAACTGGGAGGAGACCAAGTCCAAGCTGCTGCCCATTGTGGAGATTGTGCGCGAAAAGTTGACGGCACAGTTGCAGGAACTGAGGACCTCGTTGGAGCCCTACATCCAGGAATATAAGGATCAGATGGAGAAGGGAGCCCTGGGGTTCCGTGAGAGCGTGCGTTCTGGAGAACTGAGGAAAAAGATGACCGAGTTGGGCGAGCAGGTGAAGCCTCACTTCGAGGCTATTTTTGCAGCTGTCCAAAAATCTCTTAGCAAGGAGTAATCCAACCGGTTTTTACACCACCCACCATCCCTTCTTCCTTGCCTCCTGCACCAAGTACCGACACCTCAACCCATCATCTGGAAGGCTTATCTCAGAGCATAGCTAACCTTTACTCGAAGCACACAATACGCAAATACATTCATATGCACTTTTTACACATTTCCCACAACTACAGGACTCACATTCTCTCTAATGGGCAAACACAGCTATGAATAAAAGAACACTGAAACCTGTTCATTCAAAAATGCCTAGCAAAAATTCTTTGTTAAGCTGCTTTTTGTTAAAAACTGATTTTCAATGTTCAATGAAATAATAAAAAATTATATATAAAAAAAAAAAAACTTTCATACTACATTTCTTCAATGTCTAAATGTGTCTTAGATGTTTTGTTGAAATTATATGGAAGCAACAAAATTCATTAGTGCCATATAATGTTATTACACATAACAAAATAAACATATTTCAAAGGGGTCATGATATTGCTTTATACTGTTAACTTGGGTGCACTTATAATGTTAGTATGATTTTTACATAAACAATTTAAATAATTTAGAAATAAAAGGCATTTCTCTACCCTGATTTTAGCCTCTGATTTGACTTCAGTGTAAACACCCACTGCTGTAATTGGCTAACATCTTTGCATAAGAAATAGCTCAGTATTACATGTGATTGTGGCATGATAGGTTGCAGTGAGAGATCACAGACATGAATGAGTGCATACATGCAGTGATCTCATGATTTCTGCACTCTCACAAAGGCTTTCATCATAACTAACAGTGCAAACACGATGTAAATGTAGAGATATAGAGATTTGTTTATTTAACAAATATTAAATTCATAAATAACTGCATTCCTAGCATTAGGATTCTTTGGAAGGTAATGTTATTTATGATCCTTTTTGTGATCCTGTATTGCTCTTCCCTCTTTGTCATCACACTAACGGGCTAGTGGGCGGGGCCAAAGTTGCAATGATGAAGTAGGCATTGATTTTCTTCTTCAGAGGCAGTCTTTAACCCATCTATGACATAGATGGGCACGTTCCACACGTTCTCTGGGCCTGTTTTTGGACTTGGAAGTTTTTAGTTCTGAATATGTCAAAACAAAAGTTCAAGGAAAATTTTATTTCTCAGTTCATGACCGCTTTAAAGAAGTACATGTTGACAGAATACATGAACAGATAAAGAAAAAAGCATGACTTCTGCTGTTTTAGAGCTCAAACTGCTGCAGGCAGGGGGTATCGTATGTGGCCCTGCTTAGGAAGCACAGACTTGCCTAAAGCATCCTCTACAGATCGGTCCATGTCACAACCCTGTCGATGGTGGCAGTGACAGTGGCAGATCCAGGGATTTTTCATAGAAGTGGCCGGGTATGGGCCAGCAGTTACTCTGGGGTGGCACAGAAAACATCATTATGCAAACCAACAAGGAACTCATCCAACCTGACCCCCGATGGAGCCCACTCTACCCTGCGTATCCGCAGTCCGGACTGCGTTGTTACGGTAAATTCCCGGTGTTGAATTAACACCGCTCAGTGTTCATATGGGAACCACCATCAAGGTGTTAAAGTAACACTGAAGCAGTGTTAGAGTTAATTAGATACTTAAGTGATTGATTATTTGATTATTGAAGACACCGGATGGTAATGAGCAGAATCAACGAAGGAAAGAGAAACACAAGAGCTACAACTGACTTCAGCCACAGCTTTAGATGAAATCAACTGAAAAGACATTAAATCTCTCTTATTACAAACCAGACTGACTTTATTTCTGTCATTTGTCTACAGGACTTATTGAGAATTAACAGAGGTGAAAATGTTTGGTCACCATTATGGTGATCAGTGTTTCCTTCAGTTGGGCAGTTTGACTTGGCATTTTATGTTAGTTTGTAACTGTGTTTACTGAAACACATAATGTGTTGCAAAGGAAGCCATGAACCCAAATTATCAGGTGATATAAGTATCTTCATTAAAAAAAAAAAAAAAAAAAAAAGACTGTCTGAAGAATTACTGGTGATGTGTTATTAGATCTTCACCATAAATGCTTTACTGCCACAAGTCATTCTACGTCTTGATTTTTACATTTGTTTTGGGAGAAAATTATTGTTTTAATATTCTTTAATCAAGAATCATCATATGAATCTCAACAATGGTGACATGCTGGGAGTCATGAGTGTTATACTGTGGTGGCTCCCAGCATGCATTGCTGCGTGAAGCATGTCACTGTTATTGAGATTCATATGATGATTCTTGATGCTTGTGTGTCTAAAAAAATTTTTTGCAATGTATTTAAATAAAACTCAGAATATTTAAACTCTGGCAAGAAAGGATTGCTGGAGAAACTGTAGTAACAAGTTTATTTTTCAAATGTCATTTTTCTTTAGGATGTTTAAAGATATATCACATCACCATCTGTGTTTATGATTTTCATTTTTTTCACAAAAAAATATATTTCAGTAAAACTGTTACAAAGACCACAAACTGATATAAAAAGCCAAGTCAAACTGTCCAACTAAAGGAAACACTGATCACCATAGTGGTATGGTGTTCTTGTGTTTCTCTTTCCCTCAGTGATTCTGCTCATTATCTTCAGGTGTCTTCAATAATCAAATAATCATCACTCAAATAATCACTTAAGTATCTAATTAACTCTAACACTGCTTCAGTGTTACTTCAACACCCTGCTAGTGGTTCCCATATAAACACAGAGCGGTGTTAATTCAACATTGTTATTATGGTTTAAAGAAAATAAATTCACAAATTCTTCAAGGTTCAGAGGCTTGGCTTGCCTAGACTCCACACTTAAGACACCTAGATTGTTCAGTCTATCATCATTAACAGAATAGAGAAGCTGTGTTTATTTGCAGTTGTTCTCACAGAAATGGCAACAGCAATTTTGCACAATCTAAAGAGCTCACCCCTAGTGAACAAAAAGTATACTTAAGCACAATTTATTCATATGTACTTTATAACTAAATATATTTGTGGCACACTATACATTACTTAAAATCTGTTAAATAACTAATTTTGTTGTTAATAATGCAACTAATAATGCATTTTAGTTGTCAAAAGCAGTGCTGAAGTTTAACTAAAGTAGTATTAAATATACTGCTAAAGTGGAACTATTCCAAGTATACTTAAATACACTTTAAAAATACTCTTGTATAAAATGCAGTATTCACTGAGCACAAAATGTATTTTGGTGACATTACAATTGCAATTCAATTAAGAGTGTTGTGATTATTGAGTGATTATTATTATACTGATGATTTTAAAACATTCCAATTAAACTTGAAGTGTGATAATGTCATCATTATCATGTTCTTCAAATAGGTTACAATATAGTAATCTTTATAACTAATGGCACAGCTTAAGAATTTGCCTTTACTGACATTTTATAGACACCATCAGTATACCAGTAACTAACTTATCCGGAGAACATCAGTGAGACAATGGGAACATAGTCAGCCGGATCCAAATCAGATGGTGGACCTGCTCCTAGAAACGACCACAACACATCCCTGAAGTGTCGGCAGAGACCGAATCAACTAGACTCTACCTGTGAAGGCCCCCTTTCCTTCCCCTCTGTACAGATAAAAACACATATGCACACTTATGTATCCAAACGCTTGCCTATAGGCTGAACACTTAATGCTTGTGTAAAGCAATCTATGTTGTAAAAAGCACTATATAAATGAAGGTGATTTGACTTAACTTGACTTGACTTGACATGTACATTAAACGTAGGAAACACTATGGACTAGACTCAAACTTAAATGTACATGTAACATACAAACCTGATTCCAAAAATGTTGGGATCCTGTACAAATTGTGAATAAAAAAGGAATGCAATAATTTACAAATCTCATAAACTTATATTTTATTCAGAATAGAATATAGATAACATATCAAATGTTGAAAGTGAGACATTTTGAAATGTCGTGCCAAATATTGGATCATTTTGGATTTCATGAGAGCTACACATTCCAAAAAAGTTGGGACAGATAGCAATAAGAGGCCGGAAAAGTTAAATGTACATATAAGGAACAGCTGGAGGACCAATTTGCAACTTATTAGGTCAATTGGCAACATGATTGGGTATAAAAAGAGCCTCTCAGAGTGGCAGTGTCTCTCAGAAGTCAAGGTGGGCAGAGGATCACCAATTCCCCCAATGCTGCGGCCAAACATACTGGAGCAATATCAGAAAGGAGTTTCTCAGAGAAAAACTGCAAAGAGTTTGAAGTTATCATCATCTACAGTGCATAATATCATCCAAAGATTCAGAGAATCTGGAACAATCTCTGTGCGTGTGGTCAAGGCCGGAAAACCATACTGGATGCCCGTGATCTTCGGGCCCTTAGACGGCACTGCATCACATACAGGAATGCTACTGTAATGGAAATCACAACATGGGCTCAGGAATACTTCCAGAAAACATTGTCAGCGAACACAATCCACCGTGCCATTCGCTGTTGCCGGCTAAAACTCTATAGGTCAAAAAAGAAGCCATATCTAAACATGATCCAGAAACGCAGGCGTTTTCTCTGGGCCAAGGCTCATTTAAAATGGACTGTGGCAAAGTGGAAAACTGTTCTGTGGTCAGACCAATCAAAATTTGAAGTTCTTTTTGGGAAACTGGGACGCCATGTCATCGGGACTAAAGAGGACAAGGACAACCCAAGTTGTTATCAGCGCTCAGTTCAGAAGCCTGCATCTCTGATGGGATGGGGTTGCATGAGTGCGTGTGGCATGGGCAGCTTACACATCTGGAAAGGCACCATCAATGCTGAAAGGTATATCCAAGTTCTAGAACAACATATGCTCCCATCCAGACGTCGTCTCTTTCAGGGAAGACCTTGCATTTTCCAACATGACAATGCCAGAACACATACTGCATCAATTACAACATCATGACTGCGTAGAAGAAGGGTCCGGGTACTGAAATGGCCAGCCTGCAGTCCAGATCTTTCACCCATAGAAAACATTTGGTGCATCATAAAGAGGAAGATGCCACAAAGAAGACCTAAGACAGTTGAGCAACTAGAAGCCTGTATTAGACAAGAATGGGACAACATTCCTATTCCTAAACTTGAGCAACTTGTCTCAGTCCCCAGACGTTTGCAGACTGTTAGAAAAAGAAGAGGGGATGCCACACAGTGGGAAACATGGCCTTGTCCCAACTTTTTTGGAATGTGTAGCTCTCATGAACTCCAAAATGATCCAATATTTGGCATGACATTTCAAAATGTCTCACTTTCAACATTTGATATGTTATCTACATTCTATTGTGAATAAAATATAAGTTTATGAGATTTGTAAATTATTGCATTCCTTTTTTATTCACAATTTGTACAGTGTCACAACGTTTTTGGAATCGGGTTTGTACTTTGTTCTTATATTTTTTATACGTTTATGCATTCTTTTTATTTGTATGTATTTTCTACACTTCAGACAGGTGTCTGTCCGGATTTGTGTATAAATGCAAGACGTGACATTAGTGTGACATTAGGCTATTCAGTTTGTTTCATTTTGTGAAAAAAAGGATATGTAAATGTGCAGATGTGAACATTTGTTCGCGTACGAGTGTTGTCTGGAGGATTCAAACGATTTGTCATTGCTTGCACAAGAGCGCATATGAGGAAAACACTCGGGCAGTGTGTGAAATAATATTACAATAAGGGAAAAGTGCCCATAGTTACCAAATTACCATTAATAGTGTTGAAATATAGGCATCATTGTGACACTTACCGCTACATGTTTTTTCAGGTTGGAGCTGGAATTCTTGTATGCTGATATGTCAGTTCGTTTTGGTGCACACAGCATGCATTGCATTATGAAACTATTCTTTTTGACATCTTGGAGTGAAAACATAGACTGAACTTGTGGCCACGGGTGATCTGCCTCCCGTAGCTCACACACATCTTCCTCTGCTTCGGCCATCATCTTCTGACTAAAAGCGTGCTAACTATAAGTGGGTAATGCGTAGCCACCTCTCGCGAAGCAGCCTCTCCAACGTTTTGTGAGACTTGCGAACAAGTCATATTAACTTATTTAAATATATATATATATTTTTTTAATGAATTATTACCATTTGACAGTGGCGGAGGAACGCCACCAAATGTAACGAAGTAAAAGTACAGTTTTTTCACAAGAAATGTACTTGAGTAAAAGTAAAATATTTTAGGAAAAATATACTATATATATATATATACTCTAAAAGTACAAGTTACCCAAAAAATTTATTCAAGTAAATGTGATGAAGTAAATGTAATTCGTTACTACCCACCTCTGTGTATGACAGTTAGCAGAAGTTAGAGATTACAGTTTGTAAAGTTTTAAATATGGATATTTTTCTTACACAAACACTCCACTTCGCTTCAGAAGGCCTTTATTAACACCCTGGAACCGTGTGGAGCAGTTACATGATGGATGAATGCACTTTTATGGACTTCAAAAATAAAACAGCCATTCACTGCCATTATAAAGCTTGGAAGAGCCAGGAGTTTTTAAATATAACTCTGATTGTGTTCATCTGAAAGAAGAATGTCATATACACCTAGAATGACTTGAGGATGAGTAAATCATGGAGTCAACTAACCCTTTAAAAACTGCTAGATCTGCTTATTTTTCGAATCTCTTAGGAGAAAACAAACACAACCCTAGGTATTTATTTGATATAGTGGCTAAATTAACAAGAAAAAAAGCTTCAGCTGAGGACGTTTTTAAACAGTTGTGAGGAGCATATCTGTGTGGTAGAGCAACTGATAAAGTGAGTGCACTTGTGTGGTAGTGACCGGGTTTGAGTCTAGTCCATAGTGTTTCCTACATTTAATGTAAGTAAATATTTCCGGAAGTACTTGTACTTTTACTTGAGTACAATTTTTTTTTGCTCTATCCTCTATCAATGCATGGACGACAGTTAGCGGTTAGCCCTTTGCCTTTCAGACGTGGCTCGTGTTTATAACAATAATCTTGTGGGGTGGAATCATATTATTTACAAAAAGTGATTTTGTAGAAAGGGCTCCAATATTCAGCAAACCAAGCTTTATCATTTGATCATCTGTATTGTATAATTTTTTTATTTTTTGAACGTCAATAAAAATTCTTCTCTTAAATGGGTTTGAGAGTATATTTACTAATTCGGGGAACAGACACAGTCTCTGTGTGATAATATCTAGGTGAAAGAGTCTCTATGTGTTGGGATTTATATGACTTCTGTGACGCGAGACAGCTAGCAGATGGTCGGTTTAGTTAGTCAAGGTTTAGCTCTAAGGCTGTAGCAACCCCTTGGATCCTAGAGCCTCGTCTGACGCGTGAAGCTTCCTTAATTCACCATGCACGACAACACAATGTGTTCAAACAGCATATTTAATCCATAATAAAACTATATTAACACATAAAAACAACAAAACATAAACTCATAACCATATCGAACTGCATAAAAAAACACATTACATTGTACAACAAACATCCATTCATACATTAATTTCTTTAATTACAATCAACATACCTCACAAAGAGTGCAAATCAAAGATGATAATCCTTTCGTCAACATCAAATGTGCATCAAATTTACTTCACGATGAAAAGTTGAAAAGTATAAAATCCACATTAAAACCATGTAGGCTCAACAATCAGCGTCTAACATTCATGTCCGCCTGCTTATATCTTATTAAGCTTATAAGTCCACCTGTTCACTATGGTGTCCGAGAAAGAATGTCAGCACAAGTGTTTGCAAGTCTGATTACAATTTATACACATACACAAGGTACATCAAAGACATTCAAAATACAAAAGTCTATCAAATGGTAATATTAATTACACATCTTCGAGGTTTCGTGGCCCAATCCATATATATATATATATAATAGGGCTGTCAGTTGATTACAAATTTGAATCGAGATTAATCGCACTTTTGTTGTGTGATTAATCGCGATTAATCGCACACTTATCGTGAAATTACACATACGGCATTTATCTCATTAAACACATTCATTTTGTCATAGTTTACTATAAACCAGCAAAGTAAACAATCAGATTGAAGGGTGATTCTCACAAAGCTGTATTTTCTGCAAGCTTCAAGGATCACTGGAGACTCCAAAAGGACACCAAATAACCAAATATAAGGAGTCCATATAATTCTATTATATAATACATTTATTAGGGTTTTAAAACCAAACCGAAAAACCTCGATACACCACCCATGGTTCGAACCGCGATACTGTCATGTCGAACCGAGCTATGGAAAGGCGCTATATAAATAAAACATCTTCTAAACTTCTTCTATTATATTTATATTAATATTTGGCTACTTGTCAATTAATATTTTTATATATATATATATATATATATATATATATATATGAATTAAAAGAAAGTAATTATAATTCATAAATTCATATTATATAAATATAATAAATAATTAGCACCAAAAGATGAGCAATTTTGTCTCTAAAGGGTTTTTTTCACTATAAACTGCTTTAATTTGGGACGAGAGATACAGGGGGTGTGGCTTTATTGCATCTTTACTTGCAGCTGATTGGTCCAGTTTGAGTTTGCGAACTCTAACCCAGAATAAAACCTGCTCCAGAGCAGGTTAGCCTTGTAGTGTAAGTTACCATGGTGATGAACACTGCTAAAAAACAATCTACCTTCTTGAGCCCAAAAAAACAGAGTTTGCTCAAACTAATCTCAAACTTACCTGGGTAGCAACTGAAACCAGCTTTGTGCAACAAGCCACAGAAGGCCTACGTGTGGGTTGCTTTTTCCCATGTCTTTTAAATTTTCTATTATGAAATAGCCAGTAAAATAAAGGCTTTTTTAATAATTTGAAGAAGAGTGCATTGGATTTTCTTTTTTTCTACATACATGGTTTGTTGTTTGTGCATCAATAACAGACCCTCACACTCTTACTGTACGACACCAAAATTGCGCTCTTAAGAAACAATCGCAGAATACGACAGAGCCCGTGTTTTAAAGCAAAGCACACACTAGAATGAATAATTCACTAAAAACACAATGTGAGTCTCTATTCTCTCTGATGTCTCTGATGTGATGAGCCCGGCCTTCTTTACATTAGCGCTGTTTTGGACCGTTGGAATAAATTTGATTACTGGATCACTGAAAACTTTCCCAGAGTTTAACGGCTTAAAATGGCCTGATCACAAACAGAAGCAGAATTGAGTTAAAGAGTTAGAATGGAAATTGCCTCCTACCAGGGTTACTTGTGCTTGTTGATGCTCAGTGTGATTGTAATATTCTCCAGACTTCTAAGATCATATAACTGCTTGACGAAATTACATTAATGACGCAGCTTCATGTATACTTCTGTAATTTATTTGCATTAATTGCATTAAATAATTTTAATGCATTAAGGACTTTAAATTAATTGCATGCGTTAACATGTTAACGGTGACAGCCCTATATATATATATATATATATATACTTTTTTAAATAACACAGTATTTTAAATGGTCCCTTACACTCCCAGCAATCATGACATGATGGATAGAATTTTATTTAATCATACATGATTTAAAATCTTAAAAGGCCATTTAATAAACTACCTTATAAAAATAAGCAAGACATTACATTAACACGATTACGTTAAACATGCATACCCAAATGTGTATCTTCTATTGCCCTTGTCACTTCTTTCCACTTTCAAGCAGGAGCACCAACTTTTGAACAGGTCTTTCTATAAATTAAGATTTAAATAGAGAATAATGCTTTCCCAATTCAGTCTCTGCTCACCAACTTGCACTTTCACTCGTTGCACTAATCCATCACTGTCCACAATTGTTTCCAATATTCATCCCAGCTGCCATTGATTTCTTGGAAAGAGGTCTTCCTTTATCATAATCATCCACCTCAAGATTACGCCGTGCCATATGCCACTTCTGCCACAAAGATATGTTTAGGAGATACTCTCTCTTCCACTGACTCCAAAATTGTTCAATCAGATATTGAATGCGACGCCAACACTTTGTACCATACACATCCTCTCTCACAAACTCCCCTGGAGGCGGGAGGGCAACCTTTGACTTAATTTCAATGAGATGAATCCACTTTATCCCATCCTTTATACCAGCTGTTAAAGATAGCCATGGCGTCCCATCAAGTCTTCCCAAACTTTAGTTCAAAATAACATTCAATACGTTTCGGATGGTGCGTATTTGACACTCCCAAACACCTCCAGCATTGCTTGCGGATGAAGAATTAAAGATAAATTCACATTGCTTCTCAGCCAAGAATGTCTGCAAAGCCTGGCCATCACATTATTTAAGTGCTTCCTTTAAAACCCCAAGGGGTCATACAAGGAAGCTATGACTGACAGGGCCACAGTGTGTATCAGGTTCATCTTTCAAATTTATGATGAAACTGAAGCTGTCACTCTCGATCTTTTCTAGATCTTTTATGCTTGTGCCCCTGATCGATTGCTCCTGTCTGCCTCCTATTTGTCCTGCTGCGCTCGCGTGTGCTTTGCTTGCTTTTGAATCTCTATTTGATATGATTCCCTGTTGTTTAAACTGCTAAACATAACTTACCCATCACCATATATTGTCTAATATTGCCTACCACATTAAATCTGACATCGCTAGCTTTTAATCTAAATCTCTATCACGTGTTAGCATTTCTCTAGCGTGTTAGCTTGCTATCTCTGCATCTGGCCGGTCTCCTGTCTCCTGTTTTCTGAGTTCATTAAGCAACTGTGGTGAGTTGGATTAGTCAACAGAGTCCATCAAACAACAGTGATGAGTTGGATTAATCAACAAACACGGTAAGCCATGTCATCTAATCCTGTTATTGTCACTTTCACTGCCTGTTACATGTTTAGCATTTCCTTCTCTGTCAGTGAACAGGGCTTCACAATGTATAAATGCATGGAGATAGTCAGGCTGACGGAGAAGATTTCAGAATTAGAGACACACATCCAGACTTTATTTGAGAGTAGTGAGAATGTAACAGATTTAGATACTGCTTTGGGTGCGACTAGCTTAGTGAACTCTGTACATTGTTCAGTTCCGGCTGTAGAGCTCCTGCAGCAGGGCAACTGAGTGACTATGAGACAGCATAGTTGTGGATCAAAAAAACGCTCTTCCATTCCGATTAGAACATCAAACAGGTTCTTCCCACTCAGTGACACACCTACTGAGAATCCTATTGAAAGGGCCCTAGTTATTGGCAATTCTATTACACGGAACGTAAAAATAGAGACACCAGCCACCATAGTCACATGTTTAACGGGAGCCATAACACCTGACATCAAAGCAAATTTATAAATGTTGGCTAATGCTAATCGTAAATTCTCTAAGATTATTATTCACGTCGGCACTAGTGATGTTTGACTTCACCAGTCGGAGATCACCAAAATTAACATTATAGAGGTGTGTGAACTCGCATGTACAATGGCAGATACCATTTTTTTTGCTCTGGTCCCCTCACCATTATAAGGAGTGATGAGATACTTAGCAGACTATCATCACTGAATGGCTATTTGTCTAAGTGGTGTCCGCAAAATAAAATAGGGTTCAAAGACAATTGGAAAAGCTTTTGGGGCAGACCTGACCTGTTGAAAAAAGATGGCATCCATCCTTCCTGGGATGGTGCCGCTCTTCTCTCTATTAATTTGGCACATAGTCTTAGAACTAAATCTTGACTAACTGGGGCCCAGGTCAGGAAGCAGATGGACTGGCTTAACCAATCACCTGCTAGCTGTCTCGCATCACAGAAGTCATATAAATCCCAACACATAGAGACTCTTTCACCTAGATATTATCACATAGAGACTGTGTCTGTTCTCCGATTTCGTAAATGCAAAAAAACATCAAAACTATTCAACGGTAAAAATGTAATTAATGTCCAACAAATAAACAACAGAGATAATACAGATGAACAAAAGATAAAGCTCGGGCTGCTGAATATTCGATCCCTTCCCCCAAAGGCGCTTATTGTTAATGATATGATTCTAGATCATAATCTAGATGTGCTGTTAAAAAAAATAAAAATAAAAAAATAAATAAAAAAAAACTGCCTAAAACCTGATGACTATATTACTTTAAATGAGTCCACCCCTCAAGATTATTGTTATAAACACGAGCCGCGTCTAAAAGGCAAAGGGGGAAGGGTTGATGTACTTTATAATAATATCTTCAGTATTACTCAGAAGTCTAGTTTTAAATATAATTCCTTTGAAGTTTTGGTGCTTTATGTAACGTTATGTAGTGTAATTGATAAATCCCATTTGACATTTGTGTTGGCTAATGTATACAGGCCAACAGGGCACAATACAGACTTTACCAAAGAATTTTCTATCAGAGTTAGTACTGGCTGCAGATAAAGTACTAATTGTTGGTGATTTTAATATCCATGTAGACAATGAAAAAGACACATTTGGGACTGTTATTTAGAGACATTCTAAACTCTATTGGAGTTAAGCAACACGTGTCAGGACTCACTCATCGCTGTAATCATACTTTAGACCTCATACTGTCACACTGTCACCGGGAACACTTCCCATAACACCTGATGTACTCGTTACATCATAAGAAGAATGGCATCTACGCTAATGTTAGTCTCTCTGTTTATCCAGAGGTTTACTGCAGTCAGCTGGATCCGGGCCGTATCCAGATCAGATGGTGGACCAGCGCCTGGACATGACCAACGCATCCCTGAAATGTCTGCAGAGAGCGTGTCAAATAAACTCCCCCCCGTAAATGCCGCAACGACACGACATCCTCATTAAACCCGTCTTCGGCATGACGACTTTCAAATAATCTTTCAAATAATCTTACGAATATCTATTTACCTAATATGAATTAAGACCTGCAATGTTGCCAGAATTATAATCATACACTGTTTGTTCGTCGGCCAGAGGAGAACTGGCACCCCGACTGAGCCTGGTTTCTCCCAAGGTTTTTTTCTCCATTCTGGCCCTGAAGGAGTTTTGGTTCCTTGCCACCGTTGCCTCTGGCTTTTGGCTTGCTCAGTTGGGGACACCTAAATTTCATCTATATTACCGATCTGCCCGCATTGACACTATATGATACTTGAAATTAGCTGGATAACATCACTGTTTCACCAGAACGGCTGTACAAATTCTGTTGCATTAGTTTCCTGTCAACAATGTGAAGCTGCTTTGAAACAATTGGACTTGTTAAAAGTGCTATATAAATAAAGGTGACTTGACTTGACATGGAATAAATGTTGATACCATTGAAATTCTGCAGCAGAGTGATGACATCTCAGATCATTACCTAGTATCATGTATACTTAATTTAGCTAAGGCTGCAAAGCCGTCCCCTCGCTTCAAATATGGCAGGACTATCACTGCTGCAATTAAAGATTGATTTGTAAATAATCTTCCTCATCAGTTTCATCTCCTCAGCATTCCAGATAGCCTAGAGAAACTCGATGTTGCAACAGAAACTATTGACACTCTCTTTTCCAGCACTTTAGACACAGTTGCTCCCCTGTGCTTAAAGAAGATTAAAGAAAATAGTCCAATACCGTGGTACAACGAGCACACTCGGGCCCTTAAAACAGCAGCCAGAAAAATGGAGCGCAGCTGGAAGAAAACAAAACTGGAGGTTTTCCGTATTTCATGGAAAGAGAGCATGATGGTATAGTTGGCTATTATTAAACCACTTATTAAAAAAGCGCAACTTGATTTACAGAATTAGTCAATTACAGAAATCAAATCTACCTTTTCTGTCAAAAATACTGGAAAAGGCAGTGTCTTCACAATTTTGCTACTTTTTAGAAAGAAATGGTATCTGTGAGGATTTCCAGTCAGGATTTAGACTGTGTGGCAAGCAGTGAGGTGAGGGACCGTGAGAGTGGGCCAGTGGCGAGTGATGATGAGCGTCAGCTGCGCATTCAGATCTTCCAGAACAAGCTTGAATCACTTTGCGTATAAAGAAGAGCATATGTAAGTATTTCCTTCTGAGGTTCATTCACAGATGACAAGACAGGGACAATGCTCAAAGTGGCATAAACATTAAAAATTAAAGTATGTGATGAAACCCTGTGGACATCCTGTCCAATTTCTCCTTCTGAGGAGGTAAAAACTAGTCTCTAGTAACATGTCCCTTCCGCAGACACCCAAAGCAGAGATGATTTTGATGTATAAATGACCTTTTATCTCCCATTGACTTGGAAGCAAAGACTGGGCACTTAGCAATGCCATGAGATTCATCCTTACAAGCAAGACATAGCCAACTTGGCTTAAACTCGGGGAGACTTTCTAAAGTCTTAGATGATGTTTTGTTTGAGCTACTAAAGGTCTTTAGTACTTCTGTACTAAAGGTCTTTGCTCTTTTAGACAGCTTCTCCCTTACGAAAAAAATGGTTCTATCATGGTTTTATCATAGTAAAATTGTAGTAACCATGGTTCCCTTTCAGTCGGTCACATTAGACGGACATCGGAACTGACCGACGAATTGGGATCTATTTTCGGAGACCAATCTACTTCGAGTGTTTAGAAACGAGCCAATAATCATTGGCATGCGGTCCCCGCTCCGCCCGCAGCGCGGGTATAAATACGGAAGCAGAAGTACAGCATATCGCTTTCAACTTCGGAGCCAAACTGCGCTGTTACCAGCCTTTCTTTACTTGTACTGAGAGTTTATTTTTTTTACTACGAGTCTGCTTGAGAGGATTCCAATTGCTTTGTTTGGTGTGGGTGTGACGGTGCAAGGCAGTGACTGGCTGCTGAACAAAAAAACAGCTGTTTTCACAGCTTGCTGCTCACAGCGGGATTGCACACACGAACCGCTGCGAGCCGCGGCCACCTTCTCTGTGCGCTTCAGCACTAACTGAGCAGTTTTCCTTTCTAAAAGAGCAACACGGTTTGACCCTGCGTCTTTTTCAAGATGTCATTCAAACCGTGTGTTTCTGGATGCCGTCGTTATCTGTCCCCAGTTGACGGTCACGATCGCTCGCAAATTCTTTCAGAGGCTCCTGGGGCATATGGCATCTGCAGCCGCGGTAACGCTGCTCGGATTGCTTCATATGAGACCGCTTCAACGCTGGCTTCATGACAGAGTCCTGAGGCGTGGCAGAGCGGCAAGTACCGGGTCTCAGTTACTCCTTACTGTCGCCAAACCTTCAACCCGTGGGCAGACCCTTCATTTCTATCGGCGGGAGTGTCCCTAGAGGAGGTGTCCAGGCATGCTGTGGTCTTCACGGATGCCTCATCCACGGGCTGGGGGGCCACGTACAACGGGCATGCAGTTTCGGGTCTGTGGACAGGGCCCCAACTGCATTGGCATATCAATTGCCTAGAGTTACTGACAGTACATCTCACCCTGGGCCACCACAAAAAGCCACTACAGGGCAAGCACGTACTGGTCCATATGGACAGCACTGCAGCCGTTGCATACATCAACCATCAGGATTGATGCTCCCGTTGCATGCTCTGGCTCGCCCGCCACCTCCTGTGTGGTCAGAAGTGTCTGAGGTCCCAGGTGTGCTGAACCAGACAGCCAACGAGCTCTCTCGTCAGTCGACACCTCCAGAACAGTGGTGACTCCACCCCCGGAGCGTCCAGCTGATATGGGACCTTTTTGGAGCCGCGCAGGTAGACCTGTTCGCCTCTCCGGACTCAACCCATTGCCAGTTGTACTATTCCCTGACCTGGGGCACCCTTGGCACGGATGCGCTGGTGCAAATACGCAAATATGCGTTTCCCCAAGTGAGCCTTCTCGCACAGACTCTGTGCAAGGTCAGGGAGGACGAAGAGCAGGTCTTGCTAGTTGCACCCTATTGGACCTGGTTCTCTGAACTCACACTCCTCGCGACAGCCCCTCCCTGGCCAATCCCCCTGAGGAAGGACCTGCTTTCTCAGGGGCGTCCAGACCTCTGGAAACTCCATGTCTGGTCCCTGGATGGGACATGGAGGTTCTAGGTGGCCTGCCACAGGCAGTGATAGACCCCATCACTTCTGCTAGAGCCCCCTCTACGAGGCGCCTCTATGCGCCGAAGTGGAACGTGTTCGTTGAGTGGTGCTCTTCCCACCTGGAAGACCCCCGAAGGTGTTCAATTAATGTCATGCTTTCTTTCCTGCAAGATGGGATGGAGCGAAGGCTGTCTCCTTCCACCCTCAAAGTGTACGTTGCGGCAATAGCAGCGTATCACGATGCAGTGGAAGGCAAGTCCTTAGGGAAGCACAACTTAATCGTCAGGTTCCTCCTGCATTGGCCTCAATCAAGAGGGTAGGGGACCTATACGCACTTTTGGTCAATGAATCATGCCTAGAATTCAGGCCGGCCAACTCTCATGTTCGGCCAACTCCCCCGGCCAACTCCCCCGGCCTGGATATGTGCCCAAGGTTCCCACCACTCCCTTTCGGGACCAGGTGGTGAACCTGCAAGCGCTGCCCTCGGAGAAGGCAGACCCAGCCCTGGCTTTGTTGTGTCCCGTCCGTGCTCTTCACGCTTACGTCGACCGGACTCAAAGCTTTAGAACCTCAGAGCAGCTCTTCGTCTGTTACAGAGACCAGCAGAAGAGAAAGGCTGTCTCCAAGCAGAGGTTAACCCACTGCCCACTTACCAGTCCCAAGACGTGCCTTGCCCGTTTGGGTTGTGAGTGCACTCCACAAGGAGTGTAGCTTCCTCCTGGGCGCTGGCTCAAGGCGCCTCGCTGACAGACATATGTAGAGCTGCGGGCTGGGCGACATCTAACACGTTCGCTAGATTATATAGCCTCCTCGTAGAGCCGGTATCTTCCTGGCATCCTCACCCCTAGTGGCCAGTAGCGCTAAGTGCACGTTCTAGTGCCAGCTTGCAATGCCACTCACGCCCTCTGGGCCGGATACATGCGTCTATTCTCTCCAGTTGTGTTCCCAGGAAATGGCTAACCCTGTGAGATCCTTCATCAGACCTTCCTGCACCCATATGCTTGTGGAACATGTGTGTAGGCTGGGTTTCCATATGTAACAGTTCCCTAACGGCAACCCCATATGTGTATTCTTCCACGGTACCAGCTATTGCCAAAAATAGATTTATATTCATCTCTACTTAAAATCATTCATACTTTTTCTTTCTCCACTTCTTCTTTGATTGAGGCCAGCTTCAAAACATTTACAGACAAGATCACATATTTCTGTAGTTAGTGTATTACAAGCAGCATTTTGCACAATATCTAAAGTATTTAGAGAATTGCACTGAAGAAATTCATAAGCTTAACTTACATAATCATATCCACCTTGAACACTTGAAAACAACAAAACATAAACTCATAACCATATCGAATTGCATAAACAATCACAACATTAGACTGCACAACAAACATTATTTTCTCACTATCGGTGCCGGCCCATGGGGTTATGGGGCCCTAGGCGAGATTATGAAAACTGGAGTAAAAACTATCATAACAATTTTACAAGTGAAGAGAAAGCACATAAAACAACAATTTCAATATGTAAGTGTATAAATGTGTATAAATGTGTAAAGGGTAATATATTCAACATAGAGTACACATGAAAAAAAATTAAACAGATGTAAACAAGAGTGCGAGTTAGCTAAAAAAAAAAAACATATACATGAAACACAAATCAGCGTCTAACATTGATGTCCGCCCGCTTGTATCATATTAAGCTTACAGGTCCACCTGTTCACTACGAGAAAGAATTTCAGCACAGGCGTTTGCAAATTTCTGATTACAATTTATACACACACAAGGTACATCAAAGACATTCAAAATACAAAAGTCTTATCAAATGGAAAAATTAATTACACAAATATCTCAGAGGTTTCGTGACCCAATCTCTTTTTAACAGGTCAAGACTGCCCCAAAAACTTTTCCAATCTATGAACTATATGATGTTTTGCGGACACCACTTAGACAGCCAGCCATTGAGTGATGATAGTCTGCTAAGTATCTCATCACTACAGGGAGGGGTCCAATAACGGGGAGGGGTCCAGAGCAAATTATATAGTCTGACATCGTACTTGCAAGTGATTTTTTTGGTGATTTATGACTGGCGATGTCAAACATCATTAGTGGAGACATAAATAATAATCTTAGAGAATTTACAATTAGCATTAGCCAGCACTTTTAAATCTCTGATGGCAGGCACTCTGGCTCCCGGTAAACATGTGACTATGGTGGCTGGTGTCTCTATTTTCACATTCCTTATAATAAAATCGGCAGTAACTAGGGCACTTTCAACAGGATTCTCAGTGGGTGCATCACTGAGTGGGGAGAACCTGTTTGATGTTCTAATCGGAACGGAACAGCTGTGTTTTGTCCTGTGACTATGCCGTCTCACAGTCATCCAGTTGCCCTGATGCACGGGCTCTACAGCCGGAACTGAACAATGTACAGAGTTCACTAAGCTAGTCACATCTAAAGCTGTTACATTCTCACTATTCTCAAATAAAGTCTGGATGCGTGTCTCTCTCTAATTCTGAAATCTCCTCTGTCAGCCTAACTATCTCCCTGCATTTATCACATGTACATAACCCTCACCACTGACAGAGAAGCCTATGCTAAACATGTGACAGGCAGTGCAAGTGTTGACCAATCTAACTTATCACTTGGTTGTTTGATGGACTCATAAAGGTGCGAGCGCATGCAAGAAGAAAGACGATAAGCAATGATGGTGGGCTAACAGGTTATCGTAATGCTAGCGCGTTGTTTGAGTGAAAACTATTTAGATTAAAGCTAGCAATGACACAAATTAATGTTACAGACAATATCAGATTTATTGTGATGATTAAACTATATTGAGCAATATAAACAGCAAGATATCAAATCAAATCAAATCACCTTTATTTATATAGCGCTTTTAACAAGTCCAATTGTTTCAAAGCAGCTTCACGTTGTTAAAAGTAAAATAATGCAACAGAATTTGTACAGCTGTTCTGGTGAAACGGTGATGTTATCCAGCTAATTTCAAGTATCATATAGCGTCAATGCGGGCAGATCGGTAATATAGAAGAAATTTAGGTGTCCCCAACTGAGCAAGCCAAAAACCAGAGGCAACGGTGGCAAGGAACCAAAACTCCTTCAGGGTCAGAATGGAGAATAAAAACCTTGGGAGAAACCAGGCTCAGTCGGGGTGCCAGTTCTCCTCTGGCCGACGAACAAACAGTGTATGATTATAATTCTGGCAACATAGCAGGTCTTAATTCATATTAGGCAAATTGATATTTGTTAGATTATTCGAGAGATTGGAGTCGTCACGCCGAAGACGGGTTTAATGAGGATGTCGTGTCGATGCAGCATTTACGGGGGGAGTTTATTTGACATGTTCTCTGCAGACACTTCAGGGATGCGTTGGTCATGTCCAGGCGCTGGTCCACCATCTGATCTGGATACGGCCTGGATCTGGCTGACTGCAGTAAACCTCGGTATAAACAGAGAGACTAACATTAGCGTAGATGCCATTCTTCTTATGATGTAACGAGTACATCAGGTGTTATGGGAAGTGTTCCCGGTTCCGGCTGACCTAGTTAATGCAGCCTGACAATCATTTACTGATTTGAGTAATAGAAATTGATAATGTTTTATGTGTAAGCCATAGTAAAGAGATGCGTTTTTAGTCTAGATTTAAACTGACAGAGTGTGTCTGCTTCCGAACAATGCTAGGAAGACTGTTCCAAAGTTTAGGCGCTAAATAGAAAAGGATCGACCGCCTGCAGTTGATTTTGATATTCTAGGTATTATCAACTGGCCAGAGTTTTGAGACCGCAATAGGCGTGATGGAGTATAATGCGTTAAGAGTTCGCTCAAGTACTGGGAGCTAAACCATTTAGTGCTTTGTAAGTAATAAGCAAGATTTTAAAATTTATTCGATGTTTAATAGGAGCCAATGAAGTGTTGACAGAACCGGGCTAATATGGTCATACTTCCTTGTTCTAGTAAGAGCTTGAGCTGCTGCGTTTTGGACCAGCTGGAGTTTGTTTATTAAGTGAGCAGGGCAACCACCCAGTAAAGCATTACAGTAATCTAGCCTTGAGGTCATGAACGCATGAATTAACTGTTCAGCATTTTGCATCGAAAGGATGTGCCGTAATTTAGATATATTTTTAAGATGGTAGAATGCAGTTTTACAGATGTTAGAAACGTGGCTTTCAAATGAAAGATTGGTATCAAAGAGCACACCCAGGTTCCTAACTGACGACGAGGACTTGACAGAGCAGCCATCGAGTGTTAGACAGTATTCTAGGTTACTACTTGCAGAGTTTTTTTGTCCAATAATTAAAAATTCAGTTTTTTCTGAATTAAGTTGCAGGAAATTACTAGACATCCAATGTTTTATATCAGCTATGCATTCCGTTAATCTTGTGAATTGGTAAGTTTCATCAGGGCGTGAAGAAATATAGAGCTGAGTATCGTCAGCATAACAGTGAAAACTAATGCCATGCTTCCTAATGATATCTCCCAGTGGTAGCATGTACAGGGTGAAGAGCAACGGTCCTAGCACCGAGCCCTGCGGTACTCCATACTGAACTTGTGATCGGTGTGACATCTCTTCATTTACTGCTACAAACTGATAACGGTCAGATAAGTATGATTTAAGCCATGCCAATGCAGTTCCACTAATGCCAACATAATTTTCGAGTCTATTCAAAAGAATGTTGTGGTCGATAGTATCGAATGCAGCGCTAAGATCGAGTAACACTAATAGAGAAATACAACCACGATCGGATGATAAGAGTAAATCATTTGTAACTCTGATGAGAGCAGTCTCAGTACTATGATACGGTCTAAATCCTGACTGGAAATCCTCACAGATACCATTTCTTTCTAAAAGGAACATAATTGTGAAGACACTGCCTTTTCCAGTATTTTTGACAGGAAAGGTAGATTTGAGATCGGCCTATAATTGACTAATTCTGTAGGATCAAGTTGAGGTTTTTTAATAAGTGGTTTGATAATAGCCAACTTAAACGTTTTTCGGTACATATCCTAATAACAAAGATGAGTTAATGATATTAAGAAGAGGATCTATGACCTCTGGTAGCATCTCTTTTAATAGCCTAGTCGGTATAGGGTCGAGCATACATGTTGTTGATTTAGATGATTTAACGAGTTTAGCCAATTCTTCCTCTCCTATAGCAGTGAATGAATGTAATTTTTTCTCAGTGACACAACAATGCTCTGTCTCATGTGACACTATAGTAGACGGCTGCATGGTTATAATTTTCTTCCTAATATTATCGATCTTACACGTAAAGAAGTTCATAAAGTCATTACTGCTGTGCTGTTTACAACCATCAGAAGTATAAGCTTTATTTTTGGTTAACTTAGCCACTGTATCAAATAAATACCTAGGGTTGTGTTTGTTTTCTTCTAAGAGAGTCGAGAAATAAGCAGATCTAGCAGTTTTTACGGCCTTTCTGTATGCGATCATGCTCTCTTTCCATGAATTACGAAAAATCTCTAATTTTGTTTTCTTCCAGCTGCGCTCCATTTTTCTGGCTACTGTTTTAAGGGCCCGGGTGTGCTCATTGTACCACGGCGTTGGACTATTTTCTTTAATCTTCTTTAAGCAACTGTGTCTAAAGTGCTGGAAAAAAGAGAGTCAATAGTTTCTGTTGCAAAATCGAGTTCCTCTAGGCTATCTGGGATGCTGAGGAGATGAAACTGATGAGGAAGATTATTTAAAAAGCAATTTTTAGTGGCGGCAGTGATAGTTCTGCCATATTTGAAGCGAGGGGACGGCTTTGCAGCCTTAGCTAAATTAAGTATACATGATACTAGGTAATGATCTGAGATGTCGTCGCTCTGCTGCAGAATTTCAACGGTATCAACATTTATTCCATGTGACAATATTAGGTCTAACGTATGATTAAGGTGATGAGTGGGTCCTGACACATGTTGCCTTACTCCAATAGAGTTTAGAATGTCTCTAAATGCTAATCCCAATGCGTCTCTTTTCATTATCTACATGGATATTAAAATCACCAACAATTAGTACTTTATCTGCAGCCAGTACTAACTCGGATAGAAAGTCAGCAAATTCTTTGATAAAGTCTGTATTGTGCCCTGGTGGCCTGTATACAGTAACCAACACAAATGTCAAACGGGATTTATCAATTACACTACATAATGCTACATAAAGCACCAAAACTTCAAAGAATTATATTTGAAACTAGACTTCTGAGTAATACTGAAGATATTATTATAAATTACAGCAACCCCTCCCCTTTACCTTTCAGGCGCGGCTCGTGTTTATAACAATAATCTTGGGGGTGGACTCATTTAAAGTAATGTAGTCGTCAGGTTTTAGCCAGGTTTCTGTCAAACACAGCAAATCTAGATTATTATCTGTAATTATATCATTAACAATAAGTGCTTTGGGGAAAGGGATCGAATATTCAGCAACCCGAGCTTTATCATTTGATCATCTGTATTATATCTGTTGTTTATTCGTTTGACATCAATTAAGTTTTTACTGTTGAATGGTCTTGATGTTTTTTTGTATTTACTAATTCGGGGAACAGACACAGTCTCTATGTGATAATATCTAGGTGAAAGAGTCTCTATGTGTTGGGATTTATCTGACTTCTGTAACGGGAGACAGCTAGCAGACGGTCGGGTAAGCCAGTCCGTCTGCTTCCTGACCTGGGCCCCAGTTAGTCAAGGTTTAGCTTTAAGACTATATGCCAAATTACTAGAGAGAAGAGCAGCACCACTCCAAGAAGGATGGATGCCGTCCCTCTTCAACAGGTCAGGTCTGCCCCAAAAGCTTTTCCAATTGTCTATGAACCCTATGTTATTTTGCGGACACCACTTAGACAACCAGCCATTGAGTGATGATAGTCTGCTAAGTATCTCATCACTCCTTTTAACAGGAGCGGACCAGAACAAAAAACTGCATCTGCCATCGTACTTGCAAGTTCACACACCTCTTTAATGTTAATTTTGGTGATCTCCGACTGGCGAAGTCGAACATCGTTAGTGCCGACATGAATAATAATCTTAGAGAATTTACGATTAGCTTTAGCCAGCACTTTTAAATTTGCTTTGATGTCAGGTGCTCTGGCTCCCGGTAAACATGTGACTATAGTGGCTGGTGTCTCTATTTTCACGTTCCGTGTAATAGAATCACCAATAACTAGGGCACTTTTAACAGGATTCTCAGTGGGTGCGTCACTGAGTGGGGAGAACCTGTTTGATGTTCCAATCGGAACGGAAGAGTGGTTTTTTGATCCGCGACTATGCCGTCTGACCGTCACCCAAGTGCCCTGCTGCACGGGCTCTACAGCGGAACCGAACAATGTACAAGCGTTCACTAAGCTAGTCGCATCCAGAGCAGTGTCTAAAGCTGTTACATTCTCACTACTCTCAAATAAAGTCTGGATGCGTGTCTCTAATTCTGAAATCTTCTCCGTCAGCCTGACTATCTCCTTACATTTATCACATGTGAAGCCCTGTTTGCCAACGGAGACAGATAGACTAAACATGAAACATGCGGTGCAGGTGACAATGACTGGAGAAGAAGACATGGCTTACCGTATTTGTTGATTAATCCAACTTACCAAAGTTGTTTGATGGAGTCTATTTACTAATCCAACTCACCACAGTTGTTTAGTGAACTCAGAAAACAGGAAACCCGGGTGCAGAGATAGCAAGCTAACAGGCTAGCGAAAAGCTAACGTGTGATAGTGATTTAGATTAAAAGCTAGTGATGTCAGATTTAATGTGGTAGGCAGTGTTAGACAATATATGAAGATGAGTAGGTTATAATTAGCAGTTTAAACAACAGAGAATTATATCAAATAAAAATCCAAAAAGAGCAGAGCAGAGCACATGCGAGCACAGCAGCAGTAGCAAACAGGGTAGGCAGGAGCAATCAATCCAAAGATAGAGAATAGAAACACACTGGTAAACTTACCGTAGGGCTGACAACTCTCATGCATTGGCCGTGAGACACACACATTTGATTGGTTTCACACGCTCACATGCCACCCCCCCGATTTCTCACGTGGAAGTGTCAAGTTACCCGGTCGGTCAAATGCCTGAAAGATGAGTTTATCTATAGATCTACCTGTTGAGTCACTCAGAAATAATTTTGACCACTTCAATAAATTTTTTTTTGTAGAAAGCCTTTCTTTAAAGTGAATTTTGTTTTGCATAAATTGTATTTTAATTTTAATTAATGTTTCATCAGCCAGTTGCCTGGATTTAGGCATTGGACGCGTTGCATTGCATATGAACTGGAGCGCGTCTCATAAATAAACTGAAACTCAGCAGGCTACTTGCCTCATGAGAAATACGTGTATAGAAAGCTTGAAATGTCCACTTTTAAATGAAAAAAATCAAAACAAAAATAAATAGTCAAGCAAAGCGCACTGTTCACGCAAGCAGCTCATGACTACTCAGAGCGTTTCTGTTCAAAATGCTGCGAGCTCTACCACTGCATGTGCTGTGAGTTCAACCTGCATTTTTAGACTAATCCTGACTCCTGATTATTTAATTTAAGTTGCATACATTTTGATTGTTGAGATTCATATGCTGACTCTTGATGTCTGTAGTATACCATGTTTATAAACTTTGCGCAAAAAGTATTTGTAAAATATTTCATGCTTTAGGATCACAGTTATACTATAATGAACTAAACTAATAATATAGCCCCGTTTTATCATATATTAGACTCTGAATGAGATCAGTGTATCAGATCACTCAATAATAACCAGCAACCACAATTATTAAACCATGACCATATTTTCTCTTGACTTTTGTCCCATAACAAATGTATTTTATAAACACACAGTTAAAGCAGTCAGAAAAAATCTGATGAGATAATGTCAAGAGCCAAACTAAAACTAACACTGATCTCGATAATGGTAACTACAAATGACTAAACCTTGATTAATTCTCATAAAAATTTCTGTAGACGTCTAACAGAAATAAAGTCAGTCTGGTGAAGCTGGTAATGCTGTTTGTGGAGTTGTTTAATCCTCATCTGCTGAGATCTTTTATCTTCAGATGATTTAATTAAGGCTGTGGCTGAAGTCAGTTGTAGTTCTTGTGTTTCTCTTTCCTTCAGTGATTCTGCTCATTATCATCAGGTGTTCATCATTAAACGCTTCGATGGTACTTTATCTCAGTAGTGTGCACTAGGTAGTGTTAATTTATCATGGGCATTTTAATGTGTACTATTACATAAAGCGTACCTATTTAATTTACGTATGACTGACAAATATGAATCACATTAAGTTTATTAGTTTGTTTCTGTTAAAACTATGTAATCCAAATGGATGGAAAATTGTGATGTAATTCAAATACATAAAACTTACATTTAGTGTTTCTCCTTCCTTCAGTGATTCTGCTTGTTAGCAATCAGGTGTTCATCATTAATGCTCAATCATCACTTAATTAATCACTTAATTATTTCATTGACTTTAACACTGATTCAGAGTTATTTGACACTCCTCTACTGCTATAGGAGAGGAAGAATTGGCTAAACTCGTTAAATCATCTAAATCAACAACATGTATGCTCGACCCTATACCGACTAGGCTATTAAAGAGATGCTACCAGAGGTCATAGATCCTCTTCTTAATATCATTAACTCATCTTTGTTATTAGGATATGTACCGAAAACGTTTAAGTTGGCTATTATCAAACCACTTATTAAAAACCTCAACTTGATCCTACAGAATTAGTCAATTATAGGCCGATCTCAAATCTACCTTTCCTGTCAAAAATACTGGAAAAGGCAGTGTCTTCACAATTATGTTCCTTTTTAGAAAGAAATGGTATCTGTGAGGATTTCCAGTCAGGATTTAGACCGTATCATAGTACTGAGACTGCTCTCATCAGAGTTACAAATGATTTACTCTTATCATCCGATCGTGGTTGTATTTCTCTATTAGTGTTACTCGATCTTAGCGCTGCATTCGATACTATCGACCACAACATTCTTTTGAATAGACTCGAAAATTATGTTGGCATTAGTGGAACTGCATTGGCATGGCTTAAATCATACTTATCTGACCGTTATCAGTTTGTAGCAGTAAATGAAGAGATGTCACACCGATCACAAGTTCAGTATGGAGTACCGCAGGGCTCGGTGCTAGGACCGTTGCTCTTCACCCTGTACATGCTACCACTGGGAGATATCATTAGGAAGCATGGCATTAGTTTTCACTGTTATGCTGACGATACTCAGCTCTATATTTCTTCACGCCCTGATGAAACTTACCAATTCACAAGATTAACGGAATGCATAGCTGATAGAAACCATTGGATGTCTAGTAATTTCCTGCAACTTAATTCAGAAAAAACTGAATTTTTAATTATTGGACAAAAAAACTCTGCAAGTAGTAACCTAGAATACTGTCTAACACTCGATGGCTGCTCTGTCAAGTCCTCGTCGTCAGTTAGGAACCTGGGTGTGCTCTTTGATACCAATCTTTCATTTGAAAGCCACGTTTCTAACATCTGTAAAACTGCATTCTACCATCTTAAAAATATATCTAAATTATGGCACATCCTTTCGATGCAAAATGCTGAACAGTTAATTCATGCGTTCATGACCTCAAGGCTAGATTACTGTAATGCTTTACTGGGTGGTTGCCCTGCTCACTTAATAAACAAACTCCAGCTGGTCCAAAGCGCAGCAGCTCGAGCTCTTACTAGAACAAGGAAGTATGACCATATTAGCCCGGTTCTGTCAACACTTCATTGGCTCCCTATTAAACATCGAATAAATTTTAAAATCTTGCTTATTACTTACAAAGCACTAAATGGTTTAGCTCCCCAGTATTTGAGCGAACTCTTAACGCATTATACTCCATCACGTCTATTGCGGTCTCAAAACTCTGGCCAGTTGATAATACCTAGAATATCAAAATCAACTGCAGGCGGTCGATCCTTTTCCTATTTAGCGCCTAAACTTTGGAACAGTCTTCCTAGCATTGTTCGGGAAGCAGACACACTCTGTCAGTTTAAATCTAGACTAAAAACGCATCTCTTTACTATGGCACACATAAAACATTATCAATTTCTATTACTCAAATCAGTAAATGATTGTCAGGCTGCATTAACTAGGTCAGCCGGAACCGGGAACACTTCCCATAACACCTGATGTACTCGTTACATCATAAGAAGAATGGCATCTACGCTAATGTTAGTCTCTCTGTTTATACCGAGGTTTACTGCAGTCAGCCAGATCCAGGCGTATCCAGATCAGATGGTGGACCAGCGCCTGGACATGACCAACGCATCCCTGAAGTGTCTGCAGAGAACATGTCAAATAAACTCCCCGTAAATGCTGCATCGACACGACATCCTCATTAAACCCGTCTTGGCGTGAGCGACTCAATCTCTCGAATAATCTAACAAATATCAATTTGCCTAATATGAATTAAGACCTGCTATGTTGCCAGAATTATAATCATACACTGTTTGTTCGTCGGCCAGAGGAGAACTGGCACCCCGACTGAGCCTGGTTTCTCCCAAGGTTTTTTTTCTCCATTCTGACCCTGAAGGAGTTTTGGTTCCTTGCCACCGTTGCCTCTGGCTTTTGGCTTGCTCAGTTGGGGACACCTAAATTTCTTCTATATTACCGATCTGCCCGCATTGATGCTATATGATACTTGAAATTAGCTGGATAACATCACCGTTTCACCAGAACGGCTGTACAAATTCTGTTGCATTATTTTACTTTTAACAATGTGAAGCTGCTTTGAAACAATTGGACTTGTTAAAAGCGCTATATAAATAAAGGTGATTTGATTTTGATTTGATATTTTAACTCTATATAGAGAGGGACCATACGTACTCTGAGTAGAGTTAATTTAACTCTGGGGATTTTGCTGTGCATTGATATGGCTGACCAGAACTGGGGCCATCTTACATTTTAAGGACTGTCATATAATTGTTTCCAATGTGACAAACAACCTAAATCCTCATTCTGTTTAGGGAATTCCTGGACCAGTCTGTGGACAACCTCCATGGCTACTTTCAGAACCACTTTCAACTCATCATCCTACTTGTTAGAAATTAGTTGAAAAAGATTGCTCCCATTCGCGAGAAGTGGACCAAGCGCATCGAGGACCTCCACAAACAGCTCGAGCCCAAGCCTGAGGAGCTCAGGCAGGTTCTGGAGAAGCACTTTGAGGAGTACAGAGGTGAGCTGAGGATTTTCCTTGAGGAGTACTTGGCCATGCAGTGTAGATACAGTGAGGAAC
Source organism: Paracanthobrama guichenoti (assembly GCA_018749465.1). Classification (NCBI taxonomy): domain Eukaryota; kingdom Metazoa; phylum Chordata; class Actinopteri; order Cypriniformes; family Gobionidae; genus Paracanthobrama; species Paracanthobrama guichenoti. The sequence goes on from CM031957.1 coordinate 3,621,028, forward strand.
TTAGATCCAACCTGGACCCAATGGTCAAGAGCGTGAAGGAAAAAATTTGAATCATCTGGGAGGAGATCAAGTCCAAGCTGTTGCCCATCGTGGAGTCTGTACGTGAAAAGTTGGTGGAGGAGCTGCAGGACGTTAAGACCTAACTGGAGCCCTACATGGAATATAAGGATCGGATGGAGCAGGTAGCCCTGGAGTTCCCTTCCCAGAGTGTTTAGACGAGTCTCGAGGAGGATCGCTCTCTTACCTGGGTGCTGGTGTGACGGCTGAGTCAGCGAGTGGCCGCTGCAACATACACTGTCTCTGTGTTGGTTGGCTGGGCGTTTCCATTCTTGAGTGCTCACACGCAGGCTTGCTATCGGACTGCTGTGAGCCGCGGCCATCTCCCTGAGTGCTTCAGCACTTCTAAAGAGCATTTCCTTCTAAAAGAGCAACACGGTTTGACTCGGCGTCTTTTTCAAGACGTCATTCAAACCGTGTGTTTCTGGATGCGGTTGTTTCCTGTCCTCATTTGGCGGCCACGATCTCTCTCTCGCACATAAACATGCGAGATTGCGTTCGTGGGTGATTTCACTCTCTCAGGAGAGTGTGATCGCGTCGGCGCGCAGTTCGTCTTACCTTTCTCATAAGGGCTTAGGCGTTCAGCGCGCCGTGTGCCGTCGAGCGGCCGGCTGACAGCGCGGGTTGCCACGGCAACCCAGCGCGTCACTCGGCGCTCTGGATGCGCGGTCGAGACTATGAAACCTCAAGCGGGGTTGAGTCCCTTTGCCTATTCCTGATCTAGTTCCTTTTCTGGTGCACCAGAAAGGGCTACGGCTAATAAGCCTGGGTGACCTGAGGGCTACAGTGGGGTTTCCCCGCCGGGTACATCCCCTCGGGCCCCCACTCCTCTAGCATCACAAGCATGCTGAGACTGTGTTTGTGGGTGGTTCACGTTCTCTCATGAGAACATGACCACGTCAGCACGTTGTTCGTCTTCCCTTTTTCAAAGGCTGGAGCGTTCAGCGCGCTGTGTGCCATTCTGATGGCCACGCTCACAGTCGCACATGCCTGCTGGTAGCTTACAGATGGGATTGCTGGTTCCAAAAAAAAAGGAGGGACCTAGTGTTTCATTTGGGGCTCTGGCAGAGGACAGATGTCAATTGCTGCATCGGAGAAAGGGAAATATGGAACACCAAAAGGGCATAATCTGTATAAGTGTTTTTTCCCTCTCTCACTACCCTCTGTCCTGCATGCATGAGGGTAGTCCCGACCCAGGGGTTATGCAGGAACTGCGTGCGGTGATGGACCTCGCGCTTTGGGCGACGAAAGTCACCTGTGTCAGGCGATGTCCACACTAGTGGTCCAGGAATGTCACCTGGGGCTAAACCTGGCAGAGATGCTTGAGCCCGGCAAAGTTCGGTTTCTCAATGCCCCTGTCTGTCAGGCTGGCCTCTTCGGCGACGCCATCGAGAACTTCGCCCAGCAGTTCTTGGTGGCCCAGTAGCAGACGGAGGCAAAAAAAAAAACCTGTCCCGATGACCAGCTGCTGCCTTCACCCAGTCATCGGTCACAGTGTCTCTGCCTGCTTGTCGCCGAGGGCGTCCCCCCCTGCGTCTGCCCCTGCTAAAGCCAAGCAGCAGCCTCCACCCAGGCAGCAGGTGGCCGGGCGCATGGGAGGCACCCAACCCGTCCAGGGTCCCGTGAAACCTGCAAGTGGCCCTGAAACGGGTGGCCCAGTGAGAAGAGGATCTGCTCTTGGGGAGGCGGTGTCCGCACCTGCAGGGGGCAGCAGAGTGGGCACCGAGGACGCCACCGAGCCTTCTCACCCACATTCTGCCCCACCCTGGGAGGCTCAGACAACACTCCGGGCCGCCCCCTGGGCCACCCGAGTCGGGTCCGAGCCTCCCACCTCGCTGCCCCACCCCGGGTATGTCTGTGGTGCCGTTGGCCCTGCTTGTCCGGTTCTGGGGGCCTGGCTAGAGCTCCCCAGGCCGCCTCGCTGGATCATCTGTACCATCAGACTCGGCTACGCGGTTCAGTTCGCTCGCCGGCCTCCCAAGTTCAGGGGCATCCTCTTCACCTCCGGGCGGAGCAGCGATGCCCATGTCTTGCAGTCAGAGATCGGAGTCCTACTGGCGAAGGACAAGATCAAGCCGGCTCCTTCAGCCGATATGAAGTCAGGGTTCTACAGCCCTTACTTCATTGTACCCAAGAAAGGGGTGGGTTAAGACCAATCTTGGACCTGCGTGTCCTGAATCGGGCCCTGCACAAGCTCCCGTTCAGAATCTTGACGCAAAAAACGCATTTTCGAATGCATCCGTCCCCAAGATTGGTTTGCAGCGATCGACCTGAAGGACGCGTACTTCATGTCTTCATTCTCCTGAGACGCAGACCATTCCTATGCTTTGCGTTTGAGGAGAGGGCATGTCAGTACAAAGTCCTGCCCTTCGGGCTGTCCCTGTCGCCTCACGACTTCACGAAAGTTGCAGAGGCAGCCATTGTTCCGCTCTGAGAACGTGGCGTTCGCATCCTCAACTACCTTGACGACTGGCCCATACTAGCCCAGTCGCGAGAGCAGTTGTGCGAACACAGGGACCTGGTGCTCCGTCACCTCAGCCTGTTGGGCCTTCGGGTCGACCGAGAGAAGAGCAAACTCTGTCCCACACAGAGGATCTCTTATCTCAGTATGGAGCTGGATTCGGTCAATCGAACTGCGCGCCTCACAGAGGAGCGAGTTCGATCGGTGCTGAACTGCTTGAATACGTTCAAAGGCAGGACAGCGGTCCCACTGAAGTTCTTTCAGAGGCTCCTGGGGCATATGGCATCTGCAGCCGCGGTAACGCCGCTCGGATTGCTACATATGAGACCGCTTCAGCACTGGCTTCACGGCCGAGTCCCGAGATGGGCGTGGCAGAGCGGCAAGTACCGGGTCTCAGTTACCCCTTACTGCCGCCAAACCTTCAGCCCGTGGGCGGACCCTTCGTTTCTACGGGCGGGAGTGCCCCTAGAACAGGTGTTCAGGCATGCTGTGGTCTTCACGGATGCCTCATCCACCGGCTGGGGGGCCACGTACAACGGGCATGCAGTTCGGGTCTGTGGGCGGGGCCCCAACTGCATTGGCATATCAATTGCCTAGAGCTACTGGCAGTACGTCTTGCTCTGGGCGCCTAAAAAAGCCGCTACAGGGCAAGCACGTACTGGTCCGCACGGACAGCACTGCGGCCGTTGCGTACATCAACCGTCAGGGTGGTCTATGCTCCCGTTGCATGCTCCGGCTCACCCGCCATCTCCTCCTTTGGAGTCGGAAGCATCTGAGGTCGCTTCGCGCCATTCACATCCCAGGTGCGCTCAACCGGATAGCCGACGAGCTCTCACGGCAGCCGACACCTCCGGGGGAGTGGCGACTCCATCCCCAGGTGGTCCAGCTGATATGGGGCCTCTTCGGAGCCGCACAGGTAGACCTGTTTGCCTCTCCAGAGTCGACCCATTGCCAGCTGTATTACTCCCTGACCGGGGGCATCCTTGGCATGGATGCACTGGCACACAGCTGGCCCCGGGGCCTACGCAAGTATGCGTTCCCCCCAGTGAGCCTTCTCGCACAGACACTGTGCAAAGTCAGGGAGGACGAGGAGCAGGTCTTGCTAGTTGCACCCTACTGGCCCAACCGGACCTGGTTCTCACCCACACGCTCCCGTTGCATGCTCCGGCTCGCCCGCCATCTCCTCCTTTGGAGTCGGAAGCATCTGAGGTCGCTTCGCGCCATTCACATCCCAGGTGCGCTCAACCGGATAGCCGACGAGCTCTCACGGCAGCCGACACCTCCGGGGGAGTGGCGACTCCATCCCCAGGTGGTCCAGCTGATATGGGGCCTCTTCGGAGCCGCACAGGTAGACCTGTTTGCCTCTCCAGAGTCGACCCATTGCCAGCTGTATTACTCCCTGACCGGGGGCATCCTCGGCACGGATGCACTGGCACACAGCTGGCCCCGGGGCCTACGCAAGTATGCGTTCCCCCCAGTGAGCCTTCTCGCACAGACACTGTGCAAAGTCAGGGAGGACGAGGAGCAGGTCTTGCTAGTTGCGCCCTACTGGCCCAACCGGACCTGGTTCTCACCCACACGCTCCCGTTGCATGCTCCGGCTCGCCCGCCATCTCCTCCTTTGGAGTCGGAAGCATCTGAGGTTGCTTCGCGCCATTCACATCCCAGGTGCGCTCAACCGGATAGCCGACGAGCTCTCACGGCAGCCGACACCTCCGGGGGAGTGGCGACTCCATCCCCAGGTGGTCCAGCTGATATGGGGCCTCTTCGGAGCCGCACAGGTAGACCTGTTTGCCTCTCCAGAGTCGACCCATTGCCAGCTGTATTACTCCCTGACCGGGGGCATCCTCGGCACGGATGCACTGGCACACAGCTGGCCCCGGGGCCTACGCAAGTATGCGTTCCCCCCAGTGAGCCTTCTCGCACAGACACTGTGCAAAGTCAGGAGGACGAGGAGCAGGTCTTGCTAGTTGCGCCCTACTGGCCCAACCGGACCTGGTTCTCCGAACTAACTCTCCTCGCGACAGCACCTCCTGGCCCATTCCTCTGAGGAAGGACCTACTTTCTCAGGGGGACGGGCGCACTATGGCACCAGCGTCCAGACCTCTGGAAACTCCATGTCTGGTCCCTGGACGGGACGCGGAGGTTCTAGGTGGTCTACCACAGGCAGTGGTGGACACCATCACTTCTGCTAGAGCCCCCTCTACGAGGTGCCTCTATGCATTGAAGTGGAACCTGTTCGTTGAGTGGTGTTCTTCTCGCCGCGAAGACCCCCGAAGGTGTTCGGTTAGCGCCGTGCTTTCCTTCCTGCAAGATGGGTTGGAGCGAAGGCTGTCTCCCTCCACCCTTAAAAAGTGTATGTCGCGGCAATAGCGGCATATCACGATGCAGTTGATGGTAAGTCCTTAGGGAAGCACGACCCTGTCGCCAGGTCCTCAGGGGGTGCGAGGAGGCTGAATCCTCCTCGTCCAAACCCGGTACCCTCTTGGGACTTAGCTCTGGTGCTGAGAGCACTCCAGAGCCCTCCCTTCGAGCCTCTGCAGTCCATTTGAGCTGAATATCCTGTCCATGAAGACAGTACTCTTGGTTGCATTGGCCTCCATCAAGAGGGTAGGGGACCTGCACGCACTTTCGGTCAACGAATCGTGCCTAGAATTCGGGCCAGGTAACTCTCACGTTGTCCTGAGACCCGGCCCGGATATCGTGCCCAAGGTTCCCACCACTCCTTTCCGGGACCAGGTGGTGAACCTGCAAGCGCTGCCTTCGGAGGAGGCAGACCCAGCCCTGGCTTTGCTCTGTCCCGTCCGTGCTCTCCGCGCCTACGTGGACCGAACTCGAAGCCTTAGGACCTCAGAACAGCTCTTCATCTGTTATGGAGGCCAGCAGAAGGGAAAGGCTGTCTCCAAGCAGAGGTTAGCCCACTGGATAGTGGATGCTATTGTCTTGGCGTACCAGTCCCAAGACGTGCCCTGCCCGTTCAGGTTGCGAGCGCACTCAACTAGGAGTGTAGCCTCCTCCTGGGCGCTGGCTCAGGGCGCCTCGCTAACAGATATATGTAGGGCTGCGGGCTGGGCGACACCTAACACGTTCGCTAGATTATATAGCCTCCGTGTAGAGCCGGTATCTTCCCGTGTACTCGCCCCTAGTGGCCAGTAGCGCGAAGTGCCCGTTCTAGTGTCGGCTTGCAACGCCATTCCCGCCCTCTGGGCCGGATGCGTGCGTTATTTATCTCCAGTCGTGTTCCCAGAAAATGGCGAACCCTGTCGAGCTCCTCCGTCACCCTTCGGTGTCAGGCGTTGCGGCCGTCTGGCGCCAGGCCTGCACCCGTATGCTTGTGGGCGTGTGTGTAGGCTGGGTTCCATATGTAGCGGTTCCCTAACGGCAACCCCATATGTGTATTCTCCACGGTACCAGCTACCCTACTCGGCTAGCCCCGTGTCTTTCCCTTGACAGAGCTCGCTCTGTCGTCTCTGGCAGTGTTCTTCCCCCCTGGGATCAGGCTGGATCCACCCCAGAGACTGCCATATGTTGTACTACCCTGATAGGCTAGTCCTTATGCGTAATTTGCCACCTCTCCCTCCGTTGAGGCACGTGGCCCCCGCAGCGTTCCGTTCCCAAACGGGCACGCTTTCCCAGCGTTATCCAATAGTCACTCTGAGTGGGTCTTGCAGGAACAGCAGTGACTGTCCTTCCCTGCCTGGAGCCCTGACTTCCTCTCCAATGAAGGAGCGGTCCAGTGAGCTCAAGCAGGGCGCTGGAAGGGCCAGCATCCTGGCGTTTTGGTAGGGATCCCAATTGCGTCGGTCAGTTCCGGCGTCGTCGAGCGTGACCGACTGAAAGGGGCGTCTCGTTACGTATGTAACCCTCGTTCCCTGAAGGAGGGAACGGAGACGTACGTCCCGTCGCCAGGTGCTGTGCTTCAGCTGAAGGCCGAGTCACTTGTCTCGGCTCCTCAGTTGAAAAGCAATATGCGGTACTTCCACTTCCGTGTTTATACCCGCGCTGCGGGGCGGTGCGTGGAATGCGTGAACCGCATGCCAATGTCCATTGGCTCGTTTTTAATCACTCGAAGTAGATTGGTCTCTGAAAACAGATCCCAATTCGTCGGTCAGTTCCGACGTACGTCTCCGTTCCCTCCTTCAGGGAACGAGGGTTACATACGTAACCGAGACGTTTCGCGAGATGGTGCGATTTGGAAAACTGATGAAAAAGATGAATGACTTGGGCGAGCGGTTGAAGAATCGTTGCGGGCCTATTGTTGTGGCTTTCCTACATTTTTTTTAGAATGTTTTAAACCCACTGTTTTTGAAACCACCCTCCCTCCCTCCCTACTTCCTTGCCTCCTGCACCAAGTACCGACACCTTGACCCATCCATCTGGATGGCTTCTAACATACAGATTCAGAGTAGTAACAAAAATCAACACTTTTTAAAAAAACAACACTTTCAACCGTGTTCTGTGCTTGAATATTATGGGGTCAAAGGTAAAGGTCAAGTAAGCTACGCTAAATATCATTATTTATATTCTTGTGCCCTGTTCCTAATATGATTAAATCATGTTTACAATTTCAATGTCTTGTTAATTACATTGACACATCATGCAGAGTAGAGGGCTGCACTGGGTTTGGGCTCCCACGCAAATCTCGCGGGAGCAGGCAGTTTTTTTGCGGGAGACCCATGGGGAACAGTGAGATTGGGTGTGTAGTAGAAAGGGAGTCAACACAATAAGTTGAGAAGAAAATTAAAGCGGCTGTTTACTTGACAAAAGCATCTAGTGCGCCGTCAGAGACAGTATTCAGTGTGTGTGGGCGGATCTTGGAAGTCTGGGACTGCAGTCAGTCAGCAATATACTTTTCCTTCATATAAATATGGAGTAATCAAAGCAAGGCCTGGTGATAAAATTGTTTAAGTAGTCTACGTTTTTTTTTTTTTTTTTTTTGTATTATTTATTTTCTTTTTGCAATAGCCTGTTAAGCAAGCTATAATGTGAAATCTGAGATTTTTTTTATTTATTTCATTTTGTATTTAATTTGTTTGAACTATATAGCTTATTTTCAAAGTTCTCTGTGTTAGGTTAGGGTTAGTTATTTCCAAGTTACTCGTTTGATGAGTGTGTATGCAGTAGCCTAAAGACTGAGGTGCTGCTAGTTGCAGTTTTGTTTTAATGGTTAATGTTTTATTACGCTCAAAAAAAAAAAAAAAAAAAAGGCTACCCAATGTTTTTGTCATGTGTGGTGCTTTTGTTTAGCATCGGTTACTTCATCTTATTTAAACGCAATCATGTTTAAAGTCTGTTATTCTGGATGTTAACTTGAACGAATATGTAGTCTGAGTATGTGTACATTTTTCACAAGCTGTGGGATAAAGTCTGCGGGAGCGGGCGGGAGTGGACACAATCATTGCCGGCGCAGGCGGGAGTGTAACATGTAGGCTGCGGGAGCGGGCGGTCCTGGTCATACATTCAGCGGGTGCGGGTTTAAGAAAACAGTCCCGTGCAGGGCTCTAATGCAGAGCACACAGATGTCATTGTTTCTAGAGGAAGTTTAAGCAACATTCTGAAAAAGTGTAACCTGAAGAAAGAAAATGTTCAGAATGACTTAAAATAATTGTGTAAAAGAGCTTAGATAAAGTGCTCATAATGTTTAAAGTCTCAAAGTCAAAGCTTTATTTGTCAAATGTGCAATAACATAGCAAACAGTGGTGCGTGTTGATGACGAAATGTGTTTTTGTTACTACTTTTAGAAAAAAAAGAGAGACAAAATAAGAAGTCCCATATGTAAAGGAACAGATGTTAAGACCAAACTGAAAAAAAAAATGTGCCTCATGGGACAAAGTCTAAATCCACTGGATGAAAATAAATAAAAAACGATAATTTATAGTAAAAAAAATAGCAGTAACTCAGGATAGGCTTTTCTCAGGAAACAGCTTGACCATATGGACTGTACCAAAAGTAATTGTTTTGGTTCAAGATTCAAGAGTTTTATTTGTCACATACACAGTTATATACAGAATATACAACCGGCAGTGAAATGTAAACAGGTCCGCTCCATGGACAGTGCAAATTCACAGTTAATAACACAAGGAGGAAATTATAATAGAAATCAAATAAAAAGTACTATAATATATATATATATATATATATATATATATATATATATATATATATATATATATATATATATATATATATATATATATATATATATATGTATCTGTAGAATTATAGAATTATAAATAATCAAGTCAAGTAGAAGAAAAAGTAAAAAAATAAAAAATAAGAATAAAAAAGTGGAATCAAATAATTGAAGTAGACTGTGCAGTGAGTAAACTGTAGACTTATAAATATGTGGTTAACAAATGTATAAAGAGTATAATGTGCAAACAGGTTTATAACAGGTTGTTACACAGTAACAACGAGAACAGAAAGTGCAGTGCAATGTCAGTATATCGATGTTTATCCAGAAGTGAAGTCACGTGATGTTAAGTGACTGAGTTCAGGAGTCTGATGGCCTGGGGAAGAAGCTCCTCCTGAGTCTCTCAGTTTTGGCCATCAGGCTTGAAGCGCTTACCAGATAGCAGCAGCGTGAAATGAGGGTTTGCAGGGTGATTAGAGTCCTTGATTCAAGATTCAAGAGATTCAAGATTCAAGATTCAAGAGTTTTATTTGTCACATACACAGTTATATACAGAATATACAACCGGCAGTGAAATGTAAACAGGTCCGCTCCATGGACAGTGCAAATTCACAGTTAAAAACACAAGGAAGAAATTATAATAGAAATAGGATATAAAAAAGTATATATATATATATATATATATATATATATATATATATATATATATATATATATATATATATATATATGTCTATATCTGTAGAATTATAAATAATCAAGTCAAGAGAAAAAAGGTAACAAATAAGGATAAAGTGGAATAAAATAATTGAAGTAGACTTTGCAGTGAGTAAACTGTAGACTTATAAATATGTGGTTAACAAATGTATAAAGAGTATAATGTGCAAACAGGTTTATGACAGGTTGTTACACAGTAACAACGAGAACAGAAAGTGCAGTGCAATGTCAGTGTATCAATGTTTATCCTGACGTGAAGTCACGTGATGTTAAGTGACTGAGTTCAGGAGTCTGATGGCCTGGGGGAAGAAGCTCCTCCTGAGTCTCTCAGTTTTGGCCATCAGGCCGGAAGCGCTACCAGATGGTAGCAGCGTGAAATGAGGGTTTGCAGGGTGATTAGAGTCCTTGATGATCTTAGTAGCTCTACCTTTGCAGCGTTTGGTGTAGACGTCCTGCAGAGACAGGAGAGCTGACCCTGAGATATGCTCGGATAAGCGCACGACTCTTTGCAGGGCTTTGCAGTCATGGCTGTGATGCACTGAGTTAATACACTTTCTATCGCCCCTAAATAGAAAGTTTTCAGGATAGCTGGTGAAACCCTGAATTTCCTCAGCTGGCGCAGGTGGTACAGTCTTTGCTTGGCTTTTTTCACCTGTGTCTGAATGTGAGCAGTCCAGGTCAGGTCCTCGGAGATGTTTACACCCAGGTACTTGAAGCTGCTCACTCTCTCTACTGGTGACCCGCTGATCATGAGGGGGGAGTATGTCCGTTGCTGTCTCTTCCTGAAGTCCACAATCATTTCTTTGGTCTTGCCAACATTCAGCGAGAGACAGTTGTCCTGGCACCATGATGTTAGATGCTCCACCTCGTCCAAGTATGCTGTCTCATTGTTGGAAATGAGGCCCAGGACAACAGTATCATCAGCAAATTTGATGATAGAGGTGGAGCTGTGTGTGGACAAACAGTCATGTGTGTAGAGAGAGTAGAGCAGGGGACTCAGGACACAGCCCTGTGGAGCTCCCACACTCAGGGTGATGGAGGTGGAGGTGAACTCTCACCACCTGAGGCCTGCCAGTGAGGAAGTCCTCAATCCAGTGGCAGAGAGAAGGATTCAGGCCGAGATCCAGGAGTTTGGAGGTTAGCTTGATGGGAACTATGGTGTTAAAGGCTGAGCTATAGTCAATAAATAGCAGCCTTATGTAGTTCCCACTTTTGCTGTCGATCTGAGTGAGGGAGGAGTGGAGGACATGAGAGATGGCATCTTCAGTCGATCTATTGAAACTGAAGAGGGTCCAAAGTGTCAGGAATGAAGGCGCAAATGGTGTTTTTAATGAGTCTCTCAAAGACCTTCATGACTATAGACGTGAGAGCCACTGGACGATAGTCATTTAGGCAAGAGGGTTTACTGTTCTTAGGGACAGGAATGATGGTGGATTTTTTGAAGGAGGTGGGGACCACAGATGTAGCGAGGGACTCATTAAAGATGGATGTAAACAACCCGGCGAGCTGATCAGCACAGGACCGCAGAACACGACCTGAAATACCATCTGGCCCAGCAGCTTTCCTGACGTCCACACGCTTGTGTGCCCTCCGAACTTCATCCTCCGAGACAGAGATCACGTGGTTGTTGCTGCTCTGAGTAATTCCCTCTGACGCGTCACTTGGCGGAGTCGCGTTGCCGCGGTTACAGTCAAAGCGAGCGTAGAAAGAGTTTAACTCATTCACAAGCGACGGATCAGCGCTCACCTCTGCAGAGGATTTAGATCCAAAAGAGCAGATGGACCTCAGACCCTGCCACATATGCCGCGAGTCGTTGAGTTGGAAATGAGACTCCACTCGGTCTTTGTAACGGAGTTTTGCGGCTTTAACTGCACCTCTGAGAGCATAGCAGGACGATCTGTATTCAATCATGTTCCCCGTTAGGAGACCGGCGTTGTAGGCGGCAGTGCGTGTGTTCACTGCAGCGTGAATTGAATTGTCCACCCACGGTTTCTGATTTGAGAAGGACGTTATTGTTATTGTTTGCGTGGCTTGCTCTGTAAGCGTGTTGATGAAGCAAAGCGCCACATCTGTGAACTCGCTTACGTCAGCTGAACTCGCTCGGAACATGTCCCAATCCACATCATCCAGAGCTGCCTGTAGCGCGGTCTCTGAATGGGGCGACCAGCGTTTAACTTCCCGCCTCACGGGGGGTTCCTGAACGAGCCTTTGTTTGTATTTGGGTGTGAGGAAAATGTCGACATGATCCGATTTGCCAAACGCTGGAAGTGGCCGCGCTTTATAGGCATTCTTAAACAGAGAGTAGCAATGATCCAGCGTGTTTGCTCCTCGTGTAGGACAGGAGACGTGCTGGTGAAAGTTTGGCAGGACTTTCTTTAGGTTTGCTTTGTTGAAATCGCCCGCAACGATGTACGCCGCGTCGGGGTGTTTGTTTATGATGCCGCTGGCAACATCATGAAGGCCAGATAAAGCCAGCCCTGTGTCTGCCTGTGGTGGAATGTAAACAGTGGTGGCGACGACCGCAGAAAACTCCCTCGGCAGATAGAATGGGCGGCAAATGATTGTTAAATGTTCCAGATGAGGCAAGCAGGACCGCGAGAGAATGGTGATGTTCCTGGGGTCGCACCATTTCTTGTTGACCATGAAGCATACTCCACCGCCTTTGGATGTACCGGCCTCGGCTGTTCTGTCCATCTGAAAAACAGAGAAGTTCTCAGACGGCGTCACAGCTGTGTCCGGGACCGCAGGCGTGAGCCATGTTTCGGACAAACAAAAGATGTTACAGTCTCTCATGTCCCGTTGAAAACTTATCCTGGCTCTAAGATCGTCCATCTTATTCTCCAAGGATTGAACATTTGCTAGAAGAATGCTCGGGAGAGGAGGGCTGAATGCCCTTTTCCTCAGTCTGTTTCGGATACCAGCGCGTTTCCCGCGGTGTTTCTTGATTCTTCGCTGTCAGCTCTGTCCATTGTTCAACGCGGTGTAGCGAAGGATCTCAGATGGCCACAGAGGATCGGCGAAAGTGTCCTGAAACAGTCCAGTGTAGAGGTAACCAATGTCCAAATGAGTTTTGCTGTCATGGCAGATCAATGCAGTTGATAAGTTTGTAAAAATTGAGAGTAAAAGAAAGTAAAATAGTAAATAAAAGCACAGTCTTCGCGGAGCGACCTGAACGGCGACCGAACACGGCGGCGGCATTTTGAGTCACATAAAAAAAATAGCAGTAACTCAGGATAGGCTTTTCTCAGCAAACAGCTTGACCATATGGACTGTACCAAAAGTAATTGTTTTGGTTTGAAGACTAATGACGAATAATGATAAATTATGGTAGTCTAATAGGCTGACAACTCGCAGTGTAAACCTTTGCATGCTCTGCAATAGTTGTAGTATCAATCTAGAACAATCACAGTATTAAAAGGTTTAATAACATTAGAATGAATTATGTTGAGTCGTGTCCACTCTGCCAATGGTAAAAATCTCAAACTTATCCATCCATTGTGAGCTGCTTCAACTATATTAACAAATGGTCTGTCATTAATAGGTAACTATGCAGGAAGTAATCAATAATTACTGAAGGAGATTGGCATCACTGAGAACTAGGTAACTATGACAAATTATAAAGAATTACTAATTAATTACTAATCACAACATTAACCTGTCTGAGATGTGAGCAATTGTGTTTTTTACTCTCAAATTGGTCAAGTGTTACTCAAGTGTTACCTAGTCACTCTGCACTCTGACCCCTGTGGGCTATTTTCTCGAAAACGACAAATATGACCCAGAATGCATTGTTTCTTCTGTAAATTATTTTTTTCATGGAAAATAGTATGTTACTGTCAGAATTTGGCCATTTTTTTTTATTTATTTTTTTTACAGCAAGGTTTAACAGTGTCAAAATCTCAAAGAAAATGTTAATCCTCAATTCATGACCCCTTTAAAATGTTGCTTTAAAATTAAAATCATCAGATTTGATGAAGTGACATTTCCTTTGTCCAGGTTGCCAGGCCCGTTTCCTGCAGGAACAGGACAGCTTGATCACGTGAAGTCTGCGCTCTAGGTTTATGCAGATCAGCTAAAGCAGTTCGTACACAAGGCCCTCACTCACTTCGATGACACAGAGTCCGAAGACTACAAGTAAGAAAGCAAAAAAAACTCTTTATTTTCTGATTAATTATTCTAGAACAACAGTGCACTTACTTACAGAGTAGCATGGTAACATAATTGGCAAAAAGACTATTCATACATAGCATACATAGTCCTGTTGTAATTGGTGACATTGATATGTCCGACCAGAACTGGGGCCACCTTACATTTTAATGAATGTAATTTCAATGTTTCCAGTGACAACCAACCTAGATCCTCATTCTGTTTAGGGAATTCCTGGGCCAGTCTGTGGACAGCCTCCATGGCTACTTTCAGAACCGCCTTCAAGTCATCACCCCACTTGTTACTCATGTGCTGGAAGTCACCGCTCCCATACACAAAAAGTGGACCAAGGACAACAAAGACCTCCACAAGCAGCTTGAGTCCAAGTATGAGGTGATCAGGCAGGTTCTGGAGAAGCACTTTGAGAAGTACAGGGATGAGTTTAAGCCTTTCCTCAAGGAGCAAGTAGCCATACAGTGTAGGTACTATGAGGAAGTGAGAACCAAGCTGGATTCAATGGTCAAGAGCTTGAAGGAGAAGATTGGAACCAACTGGAAGGAGACCAAGTCCAAGCTGGAGGCTGTGCATGAAAAGCTAGTGGTGCAGCTGCTGGAACTGGAGACCGACCTGGAGCCCTACATCAAGGAATATAATCGGATGGAGAAGAGAGCCCTGGAGTTTTCGCGAGATGGTGCAATCTGGAAAACTGAAGGAAAGTATGACGAATTGGGCGAGCAGGTGAAGCCTCAATTTGAGGGTATTTTTGAGGATATCCGAGATTCTCTTTTCTATGGGTAACCCAGATATTTTTTACACCACCCACCATCCCTCTTTCCTTGCCTCCTGCACCAAGTACTGACACCTCGACCCATCATCTAGAAGGCCTATCTCAGAGCATAGCTAACCTTTACTCGAAGCACACAATACGCAAATACATTCATATGCACTTTTTACACATTTCCCACAACTACAGGACTCACATTCTCTCTAATGGGCAAACACAGCTATGAATAAAAGAACACTGAAACCTGTTCATTCAAAAATGCCTAGCAAACTTTTTGTTAAAAACTGATTGTTCAATTAAATAAAAATAATAATAATTTAAAAAAGAATGTTATGCTATTTCTTCAGTCTAAATGTGTCTTATTTGGATGTTTTGTTGAAATGATATGGATACAACAATAATGTCATGAATAATGCCATATAACATATTATTACACATAACAAAATAACATATTTTAATTGCAAAAATGTTCTGGGTGTTATGGGCATTTAAACATCCATTTCATACAAATGCACAACAATGGCCTTTAAAAAAAACAGAGTACACACTTTTCTACATTTTAGATCTGATTAATGAGTTGGTTACAAAAAAGTGTCACCGGTGATCAATATATCCTGGTCTAGTGATCTGTTGCTTATTAGTAATAGGGCAAGATGGATGTGGTGGCCATATTAATGTCCTCAGGCAAGACTTTGTCAACACCAAACCATAATTTTTGCCAAACATATTAATGAAAAACACAATCCTGTGCTATTCAGGCTTATTGACAAGTTAAAACTTGATTATCCAGTTTCAGAATTCCAGTTTCCATTCTCCTGTGTCTAGATTTGCATTAAAATCCAGGAATACGGTCCAAAATGTGATGGGATGCCTTTGGTAAAACTAGTCAAAGTCAGTATTTCATATGAAGAGCATATGATTCATCCATAAATGTGAATGGACGTTATTAACAGATCCGTCTTCACTGCTTGTCAGGACCTTAACGCTCAGTTGAGAGTGCACATGGAGAGCTATTCAGTCCCTAAGTGAGTAATCTTGGATCAAAGGTCATCACTGTGACCTTGCAGCAAAGCTTTTTCCATCAGAACAATGGTGGTAAAAGTACAATTAGCTGTTTGTTGAGTGTTGGAAGTGTGAAAACGAAGCATCGATCAATTGCTGCCACAACCAACAGATTCTTCTGTTCACAGTCAATAGTTTTGGGTGATGTATATGTAATTAACAACTACTTGAGTAAGTTTGTGGGCATCGCGGGTCATGGGTTGTGAAAGAGTGATATGGACGAGGTGCTGAAATACTGCATATTTGATCTCTCAGAATATATAAAGCCACGACTGCAGCGTCATGAGCCACAGATGCATGGAATCAGACACATTCAGACCTTGATTGTGTATGCAACTGGATGTTGGACCAGGTTTCCTGAGTACAGCAGTAATGATGAATGGTAATATTCATATTTTCCTTTATTTGTACTTTGTGAAATAAAAATAGTATTTTTGTCTTGTTTTAAAGTAAAAATATCTTAGCATTCTTGAAACAGTGAGATACTTTCAAAGAATTTCAGAGAATTCTAGCATTTTTTGTTCTTGAAATCAAAATGGAACCTCTTTATTTTCTTAATGCATGTTACTCGTCTTATTGTAAGTGATTTATTTGTGCATATTTGTATATTTGACCCAATTGCAAGTCCTTCCCTATATTTTAGCTTGTTTGATAAACTGTTTAATTTGAATATATGTTACGGTATAAAAGCCGCTATTTTCATTTTGTTATTCAAACAAAGTACATTGGTGTCATGTTCGGTTTTGGATTTTGGTTAACATTTATGTTTTCATGTCTTTTATTTTGCAGTTTTCATAGTCATGGGGTCCGTTCTTCATACGTTGCTAACTCAGTTAGCTGGATTTGATTGTTGACAATTTGGCATGATCTGGGATTGTTTGGTTCTTCAAAGCTCATCCTAGACTTGCTGTCATAGCAACAGGTCCGCAAGTTTAAACCTGCTCGGAAGTAGCTTATTTCATGAAAACAGGATTAGATTGCATCTTGAGGTGATACTTAAAATCTGTCCCAGCCACTGCTACTTTATTACAAGAGTTCATTACTGAACTGGGGCAATAATAATTTTAAATAATAATAATATAAAAATGTATTTGAAAATAATTTTATAATATTGTGTAAAAGGTGTATAATACTATAGACAGCCACTTGATTGAGAGATTATTTGTGATGGGATAATTACTTTATAATTGTATTGGAGTTTTACACACATGCTGTAACGTTACTCTGAGCCGTGCATTAATTTGAGTAATGGCGGATATTATGGGATGGCTTGATGCAGTGCAGGAGATGCGGATATAGTTGGCCATTTTCATAACACCAAAAAGGAGGACACTTTGCGGCATTCAGTAAGGCAAAATAATTGCATAGGACACTGGTGTACTCGCAACTACAATACAATTTTGTCCATCATATCGATGGTATCATGATACAGTGATTCCGAAATAGCCTACTCTATTCATTGCCAGACAATTTGATCTATGATATATCTTGATGTAGACCTGTGTGTAGAATTTGTTCACAGTATTTGTATTTATTCAAGACATTATGATGTCTGTTTCAAAAACTGACCAGTGAGATGAACCTGTCTTGCAAAGTGCACAGTGCCTGAAAACAACATTTCTGGACTTCTGGAAATAACAGAAATACATAAATAAACAAATAATGAATGCAAAAAAAATAAATAAATACACATTTCAGTTCTTAACAAAGAAGTTCACCCTCTGCAGCAGCTCTTTAAGAACTGAAATGTATATTTATTTTTCGCATTCATTATTTGTTTATGTATGTATTTCTGTTATACAGTATGACTGGTGACTTTACAAAGCTCTGCAGCGGGGATTGTGTCATCCTGAGGTGATGTTGCTTCTCGGAAAAATGACTGTGGCGGAGGGGGCGTGGTTTAGCGAGGTCTGCACGAAGACGGACAGTTGAAGAAAGATTGCCGTGAACAAGTTATATTGAACTGAGTTGTTGTGAGCGCGAGTTTATTTTGTTTGTATCTGAGAGTTCTGAATAAACACGAGTCAATGACCTTACAATGACCTAAGGGAAGACGTACCTGCTCGCTTGTCAGTTACTTTTATGTTTTTCCGTGCTGTCATGACGGTCAATGCCGGCTTCCCCTTGACTACTAATGTCCACTTCACAGCGACACAGTGTGCTTTTTTATATAAATTAATGCTCTTTTGTTTTGTCCATGCCGGATAAAGTGAGGTCTGACATTTCGGGATGTTAACATTATAATATGACAGCCAGCACGTTGTGGAGGCTTGTTTACATTTTTAACCAATGATATATCAGATATTTATTTGATTGACACTGCTTTCAGCCAATCATTTGTTTGACCAGAGTCGTATAGAGTCGTTGTATTTTACGGCATTAGACGCTATGATGCTGCGTCCCAAATAAAGATTCTAGAGTGGGTTATTTTAGGCCGATTCAGCGCGACAAAGGAGGACAAATGAGTGGGCTTAAAATCCGGACGTATGGCCACCCTATGCGGATAACTTCTTGACCCATAAGAAACTTTAATTAATGCTGTCACTTAACAAATCTGCTTCAAATTGACTTAAAAATTAAATGAATTGCTAATTACAACATTTAAATAAAAATGTAAAGGGTGTACAAATACTATAAATGTGTGAATATAAATAATTGGAAATCATGTTTAATTTTTTTTTACATTTTTTTATCATTTATCTATTATAACTTTTATGTTGGTTTGGTCGTTTGGCTGTTTCTTTTGTGTGTGTGTGTGTGTAATTTGTCAAGTTTTTTGCCAGGTGTCTTTTTTAATTATATGATGTCATTATGTTGCTGTCTTGCACCAGCCAATTGTTGCTTTGCTGATCGTGGTTTCGAGTATCGATGCATCTGCCCTCTTCAGTGAACACAAGAATGTGCAGAAATCTTAGATAACTTAATCCAGATATTTTAATCCAATCCGCAAATTAATTTGAAGAACCAAATTAACCAGAGATCAGTTATCACGATTAAAAGATCTGGGAACTGTCAAATCATCTCAGATGTAACCTATTAAGTGAGGTACGAAGAACGGACCCATGGTTCCTGTTTGTCGTGTACTTCCCTAGTCTTATGTGCCGTTTTCTGATTGGTTCTCTTGTCTATGTGTCACGTTCTCATTGGTCCATTGTTCATTGCTTTCATTAGTCTTTGTGTATATATAGCCCTCATGTTAAATTTTTTTTTCTTGTCTAACTTTGTATTTGTGACATGTCCATGTCCATGTCTTTTGTTCATGTTTTATTTGAAATAAACCTCACACGGGTTCTCACTTCAACTTGCTTTCAGTGGACATTCGTTACACTTGGTCTTTGATCATCTATTTATTTTACTTTTCACCAGTATCTGGAAACTCAGAGTTGTCGCAGGCTGGTTCTCTGGTCCTGCCGTGTTCTCCAGATGATGGGCGGACGTGCAGCAAAGCCCCTGAAGTTGCCAGCGTCAGAGTTCAGCTAGAAATGCAAAGCCTGTGGCGGCAGTTTGACCAGTTGGGCACCGAAATGATTGTAACAAAAGCTGGAAGGTTTCATCAAATACTACACCTTTGCATCTGCTAATATGACCTCTTGAAGCATTATGTCATGTGTAATTCCATTTTTACTCAAGAAAATGTGGTTCTAGGGTATTGTTGGTGTTTTGTGAGGTAGCAAAGATGTTATGAGTGGTTGTTCTGGGCAGTTTCCAAAGAGTCCTTGGGTCAATCATAATGGCCTCATAAACGGTGCCATACTTCAATAGTTAAGGTTAGAGATTTGAGCAATGGTAATAATGATGGTTGCCTCGGAAAACACCACTACTTTACTGCTAGTGTTATTAATATTTTTGCATGTATGTCAAATCTGCGGACACTCATGTTGTTTGTATTTATACAGAAGGATGTTTCCTACATTTCAAGTACACATTTCAGGCATGGACCCAGCAGCAGAATATGTTCTCCTAATGGACTTTATTCCTGTTGACGACAAACGATACAGGTATTTCAACAGAAAAGCTTTTGATGAATTTAGCATAATGTCCAGACAAGTTTAAGGAGACGCCAAAAGATGCTGTTTAAATATTTTTTTTAAAGCTGCAATCTGTAAATTTTGCCTCTTTGTTGCCATCTCTGTTTGCATAATCTGCGATTGCAGTTATTTGCAGAATTATCAACCTTACGTGGGTTGTGCATCGGCGGCTCCTTAGCCTATAGCTACTGACTATGATGAATCTAATGTTTTGAGGAGTATGTGCGGCTGTCATTTATTCACCGCACCAGTGAGCCTTCAAAATTATACTTTTAATTATTACAGCTGCTGTAAATGCTATAAATGATCCGCCACCTGCAGCATCCTCACATGCAATATAACCTACTAGCCTGACTCCTCTTTTATGTATACAGACGTGATGTAATGATGCAAAGACGAAAGGCGCCATATTCGAATTTTGACCAACCAGTACCATTCAAATTATAACACATTATTACAAGCTTACTGTTGTGAATGGGGCTAAGGTAAGGAGATAGTTTTGAACACTGGCTGGTTATGTACTTGCTCAAATTGATTTTGGATCATTTTTAACCAAAAAAAGTTATGGATTGCAGCTTTAATGCAATTCACTGTAACATGACACTACAAACAATTTAAACACAAATCTTACAGAACAATTATGTCTGTTTCCATGCTTAAAGTATGGGGTTGTTGACCTCTTCCATTTCAGGGCCATCCTGACTGAGAACTTTGCAGCTGAAACCCTGGTCTTAAGATTCAAGATTCAAGAGTTTTATTTGTCACATACACAGTTATATACAGAATATACAACCGGCAGTGAAATGTAAACAGGTCCACTCCATGGACAGTGCAAATTCACAGTTAAAAACACAAGGAAGAAATTATAATAGAAATAGGATATATAAAAAAGTACTATCTACATATATATATATATATATATATATATATATATATATATATATATATATATATATATATATATATATATATATATATATATATATATATATATATATATATATATATATATATATATATATATATATATATATATATATATATATATATATATATATATATGTGTGTCTATATCTGTAGAATTATAAATAATCAAGTCAGAGAGAAAAAAAGGTAACAAATAAGGATAAAGTGGAATAAAATAATTGAAGTAGACTTTGCAGTGAGTAAACTGTAGACTTATAAATATGTGGTTAACAAATGTATAAAGAGTATAATGTGCAAACAGGTTTATGACCGGTTGTTACACAGTAACAACTTGAGAACAGAAAGTGCAGTGCAATGTCAGTGTATCGATGTTTATCCTGGCGTGAAGTCACGTGATGTTAAGTTCAGGAGTCTGATGGCCTGGGGGAAGAAGCTCCTCCTGAGTCTCTCAGTTTTGGCCATCAGGCTTCGGAAGCGCTTACCAGATGGTAGCAGCGTGAAATGAGGGTTTGCAGGGTGATTAGAGTCCTTGATGATCTTGGTAGCTCTACCTTTGCAGCGTTTGGTGTAGACGTCCTGCAGAGACGGGAGAGCTGACCCTGAGATACGCTCGGATAAGCGCACTACTTTTTGCAGGGCTTTGCGGTCATGACTGGTGCTGTTCCCATACCACGCTGTGATGCACTGAGTTAAAACACTTTCTATCGCCCCTAAATAGAAAGTTTTCAGGATAGCTGGTGAAACCCTGAATTTCCTCAGCTGGCGCAGGTGGTACAGTCTTTGCCTGGCTTTTTTCACCTGTGTCTGAATGTGAGCAGTCCAGGTCAGGTCCTCGGCATGTTAAGCATGTTGATTCTGTATTGATTTGAGAGTGGACATATTTTGGACGTTCTTGATGTTCCTATGTGCAGGTATGCTTTCCACAGCTCATCCTGGTTGGTAGCGGGACGTGGAGATATAGCTGCCCCGGGACGAGTGCACTTCCATCCAGACTCACCTGCACGGGGTGCCCAGTGGATCAAACAGACGGTCTCATTTGACCGCCTCAAACTCACCAACAACCTGCTGGACGATAATGGCCATGTAAGAAACACACTCAAGCATACATAACTGTCTGGATTCCTGCAGAGTTTGAAACACTTGTGCCTGTGTCTGTAGATGATCCTGAACTCTATGCACCGTTACCAGCCGCGACTGCACGTGGTGCTGGTTGACAGGAGCAGAAACAGTCAGCGCTTCGCTCACCGCAACTTCTGTACTTTCAGCTTCCCAGAAACCCGTTTCATCGCAGTCACTGCCTACCAGAACCACAGGGTAACAAACACCCAACATCCATCCACAGATTCATCATACAGCCCATAAGCCTAGGACTAACCATCAGGATTCAATTAGTTATTACACTGTTATTAAGCTCAAGTGTTAGTAAAGTAGTCTAGGCTAACACATTCTAATACATTTTGATGGTCCATTTTAGACATTCTACTATAAGAAATTTTGCACCGAAATGTGCTAGGTATTGTGTAATGTAAACTAGGTATTAGTAGACTGTTTGCATAATATCTGCAAACACTTTATTTCAATGTTTGCCCAAAATACATTCTACTGACTATATAAGTAACCTGAACCCTAAAACCTAAACTTGTTTCCACCCCAAAATAAAACATTTTAAAAGATAATTGCGACTTTTTATCTCACAATTGCGAGTTTGCATCTTGCAATTCAGATTTTTTATTTTTTTTTCTTCTCAGAATTGTGAGATATAAAGTCGCAATTTCAAGAATTGTAAGTTTATATCTGGCAATTCTAACTTTGTCACGCAATTTGCGAGTTTCACAAAATTCTGACTTTATATCACTCAATTCTAACGTTATAACACACAATTGTGAGAAAGTCAGAATTGTGAGATAAAAAGTTAATTACCTTTTTATTTTATTTTTTTCTGTGGTGTTAACAAGCGCCCATACATTTCTCTTGTGTGTTAATTTTGTAAATAAATACTATATATTTTGGAATACCCATTTTCGTCTTTATCTTCGTGCATGTTGCCTACAACGTGTGCAATGGTTTATAATTCGAAAACCGGTCTGTAAGGCAAATTCAATAAATGTGTTATTTTTCAATCATTAAAGGTGTATAAAATCAAGTACCTAGGCATGCAGATGCTTCTACAAACATTTGTGAAAGAATGGGTCGCTCTCTGGAGCTCAGTGAATTCATGGTACACTGCATGGTACGGTGATAGGTTGCCACCTGTGCAATAAATCCATTCAGGAAATGTTTTCACTACTAAATATTCCATGGTCAACTGTTAATGCTATTATAACAAAGTGGGAGCAATTGGGAACAACAGCAACTCAGCCACAAAGTGGTAGGCCACATAAAATCACAGAGCGGGGTCAGCATATGCTGAGGCGCAGAAGTCGCCAACTTTCTGCAGTCAGTAGCTACAGACATCCAAACTTTGTGTGGTCTTCAGATCAGCTCAAGAACAGTGAGCTTCATGGAATGGGTTTCCATGGCTGAGCAGCTGCATCCAAGCCTTACATCAGTCGGATGCGGTGGTGTAATGCATGCCGTCACATTTACATTTAATCATTTAATCATTACGCTTTTATCCAAAGCTACTTACAAATGAGGAGAGTAATAGAAGCAATCAAAGGGCAACAGTATGCAAGTGCTGTAACAAGTCTCAGTTAATCTAGCACAGTACACATACACTTAAAAAAAAAAAAAATGTTTTTTATTATTCCTGCCACTGGACTCTAGAGCAGTGGAGACGTGTTCTCTGGAGTGACCAAACACGCTTCTCTGTCTGGCAATCCGATGGACGAGTCTGGGTTTGGCGGTTTCCAGGAGAACGGTACTTGCCTGACTACATTGTGCCAAGTGTAAAGTTTGGTGGAGGGGGGATTATGGTGTGGGGTTGTTTTTCATGGGTTGGGCTTGGCCCCTTAGTTCCAGTGAAAGGAACTCTTAATGCTTCAGCATACCAAGACATTTTGGACAATTTCATGCTCCCAACTTTGTGGGAACAGTTTGGGGATGGGCCCCTTCCTGTTCCAACATGACTGCGCACCAGTGCACAAAGCAAGGTCCATAAAGACATGGATGAGTGAGTTGGGTATGGAGGAACTTGACAGGCCTGCAGAGAGTCCTGACCTCAACCCGACAGAACATCTTTGGGATGAATTAGAGCGGAGACTGCGAGCCAGGCCTTCTCGTCCAACATTCAGTGCCTGATCTCACAAATGCGCTTCTAGAAGAATGGTCAAAAATTCCCATAAACACACTCCTAAACCTTGTGGAAAGCCTTCCCAGAAGAGTTGAAGCTGTTATAGCTGAAAAGGGAGGGCCAACTACATATTAAACCCTACAGATTAAGAATGGGATGCCATTAAAGTTCATGTGCATGTAAAGGCAGGAGTCCCAAAACTTTTGGCAATATAGTGTAGTTGCAGTAAATCTATATGGCACTCATGTCTTTCCTGTCACAGATTACCCAGCTGAAGATCGCTTGCAACCCTTTTGCGAAAGGCTTTCGCACAACAGATACCGAAAACAGGTAAATGTTTATGCTCTGCAACATTAGACCAGAGATTTTTATGGTTGATGTCACTCTCTGTAATTGTCATACTATCTACAGCTGTTATCAAATGGCTAAGAGCATAATTATTTTTAATCTTAGATATTCAGCTCAATGCCAAACAGAATCCCCTCGACTGTCTTTGCCCTGGAACCTGTTTGAGGGAACATCTGCGACCGGCGCTGTGTGTGAAGACCAGAGGCCACGACACCAACCACAGGCACACTGTGAGTGCGCTTACTGAGATGATTATATTTAAAACATTTTGGGGGAAAAGGCTCAGGCCAAGGTTAATTTCATAACTATTGTAAACAACAATATGCAACAATCAAAAAAAAAAAACATTCCCCACATTCATATGAGTGCATTTCAATACCAGTTGCAATTTTGTACAAGTGACTTTTATTGTATGCAGTCTTTATTTGTGAATCTTTTTAATCTTGTTTGTTGTAAACCTCTGCTTTTCCCTTTGCAGTCCGTTCAAATCCTCATGATCCAGCCCTACAGACAGTGATGGATGAAGCAGCGCTGTCATATAGTGACGTGATGGACTGCAGCACAGACAGGAGGGACGGAGGTTCTCATGGTCATTTCTACAGCACTCCTGTGTTCTTCACATTGCCCTGCCAGTGGGACGGCCTGAGCAGAGCAGACAGAAGTCTGATCGGCTAACAAGACCCTTTTGTAGCTGATAGACAGACAGATAGATAGATAGATAGATAGATAGATAGATAGATAGATAGATAGATAGATAGATAGATAGATAGATAGATAGATAGATAGATAGATAGATAGATAGATAGATAGATAGATAGATAGATAGATAGATAGATAGATAGATAGATAGTTTAAGATTTTCAAAATGTTATAGCCTATACAGCACATTAGGATAATGGTCTGATGAATAAACTTCAAGCCCCATGATGCATCATTCTTGCGCTTGTGTTTGTTTGTGTGTGTGTGTGTTGGAGTACGCTCAGTGTGCTAGTGTAAGGGATGTCTGATTCATCTTTGCGAACAAAACGATTCATCGTATCAAACCTCAGGATTGCAATATTCCGCTAGGTATCATTTTTGATGATGACTATTTGTCTTAAATGTTGCGTGAAATGTGCGTTGCTTGTGGGTCTAACACCTAACAATCTTTTTTTACTTCAAAACTGCTCTCGTTCGAATGCTGCGCGAATCGCTCTGAATCGAATCGTTCAATAGAATCGATTCATCCTAATGAATAATTCAGGAATCGGACAGCGCTACAGTGCGTGCGGATGCAGGGAAGATGGAGGAGGCAGGAGCTGTTTGAGGACATATAGATGCGGATTATGGAGGTTTGCGCCGTCAAATGATCAAAGAGCAAAAGAAAGCTCTAAATGGACACGACGTCGAGCACATTTCGATGGCAGACATTCAACGACAGAACGAGCGTCGCCCACCTGCTCTACTTATGCATTTATTTAAATAGAGGATCGTCTCGTTTTAACGGTTCATTTCTTAAAGAGCATGCTGGGAGGCTTTGCAATAGACATCAAGTTCGGAATCTCCATATTAAAATTATTATAAATAGGAAAGAAGAATGTGGAAAACGGGAATGGTTGATGTTGGTTGTGAATGCGGAGGATGGAGAAAACGAAGGATAATAAACACGAGCCCGAATGTCCTTTAGTGCTTGCAGGGATTTGGAATTTGCGCATTCTGTTGTCGGCATTCTGTGCATTATGACGCCATAATAGAACTTGCGGATCCTCCACTTGACGCGTTCTAAAGTAAACAAAGAGAATTTATAGCTTGGAAAGATGAAAGTTCCGCGTCTGCTTCTGTATTCATGGTCATTTATGGCCCTTCTGCCGGTCACCTCCTCGGTTGGCAGCTCGGGCTCAGTGTTGCTCCGGTTCCCCCTGCAGCAGGGGCCCCTCTCACAGCCCGCGGCCCCCCGGGTCCCATCGAGAGCCGCCAGGACACGCAGAGGAGTCCGTGTGATGAATTTTGTAAACATGATTGACAACCTTCGCGGAAAGTCAGGACAAGGGTATTACATCGAAATGGCCGTGGGCACCCCACCTCAGAAGGTGAGACTGAATCCAAATAAATGGGCTCTCTCACCATATAACAAAGCATGCATATACTAACGTTACCCACACTGTTTGTGATGTATTGACATTTACTCTCCTCAGGAAAAAAAGGCCATTCAAATTGTATTTTTATTCACAAATAAACCATAATATAATTAAAACATTTTGGCAGTCTAATGTGGAACCCAATTACGAAAATGATTACATATTACTTTAATTAAAAAAAGAAAGAAAAGATTTTAGTCAATGATGGAATATTTAATTGTTACTGAACTACTGAAATAAAAAATGTGTTTTTTAAAGTGGTTAAACAAAAGAGGTATAGTATACCAACACCCAACAGTTATATAGTAATGTGCTATATGCAATCTATAATTTGCACAATTGTCACATTCTAGTTGTTGGTGTTTCCTGGTGTTTGTTTTTTGTTAATAGTAGGCCACATTACACTATGTACTGTGTAGTAAGCAGTAGGCTTGAATTCATTCATGCATGGCCTGGTTCGTTTAGATCGTTGTGCTTTATGGAAATATTAGACTATTGATTAAATGACTAAACGCTGACCGTGGGATTGAAACACAAACAAATCTTTTTTGTGAAGTGTATGGGTTTTGTCCACCTGTCACAGCTGTAGTGTAGAGCACAGGCTGAGACAGGGATGACTGTATGACACTGCTCAGTTTTGATAGTTCCAGCCCTATCCTGCTACACTAGGGTACATTTACGACAACAGTGTACTAAAAACGGAAAAGTTTTCCTTTTGTGTTTTTCGCATACAGACGACAACTTTGTCAAAGCGTTCCTCGTTCATACAGATCCGCGAAACGACTAAAAAGGCTGTATTATTCATGCCAGGCCAGTAGATGGCGATGCTACTTTGTAAAGAAACACTATGCGCCTATAGATTGAACACGTAATACACATGTGCATGACGTCAAATTCACGTTTTTGTAAGACGCTAATGGTATTGTTTTCAAAAACTTGCACTTTGAGGGGCCGTTTACACAACATGTTCAACTAAAACGGAAAGCTTTTAATGCGTTTTGGCGATTCATTTATACAACAGCGTTTTGGGGACCTTTTGAAGGTGCAAATTCAGTCTAAAGGCCCCGTTTGGAGTTCGTTTTGGGAGTTCGAAACAGCTTGCCAAAGCAAACTTTCCGGAAAAGTGCTAGGTGTGCGTGGAGGCTCCGCCTTCTTTCACATGGAAACTTTTCTGGTTAATTTCTAGTGTTGAGTCCGTAGAGGTCAGATGTCTGCGTGTGAAAACCTGAACACACTGGAGAGCTGCTTTATAGTAGAAAATTAAGTTGTACTTCTGATGGATTGAGACACTGACACTGTTTTACATGTTAAATACGGTAAAACTGCTTGATTTTAAGCAATCTAGTGTATAAAGTGCTATATAAATAAATGTGACGTGACTTTACTAGAGTGCTGATGTGCAGCGCTTGTGCAAACATATCCATGTTGCTAAGATTAGATACTTTATTAAAAAAATGCTTGCTGTTTTTTTACATTTTTGTTGTTTGTATTTTGTTATTGAGAGGAAAGCGCGAAGCACATATTTACATATTCATCTAACCATTGCTGGTCATGTTTATTTCAAACTTCGTTTTACCCCTTAAGCGAAGAACGAAAAATAACTTCAAAGAACCTTAAAGGCATGTAGTGTTTCTTTAGTGAGTGACATTAAAGGGTTACTTCAGCGATTTAGCATTAAGCTTTGTATCAGTAGAAACCCGGTAGTATATTCAAATGATTGTGCTCACCCCCCTCACTCCTCCTCACTCTCGTGATAAATGAGATCTGACACGTTCAGTTTTTAATTGTAGTGTATGTTCTCTAACTGAACTAAATGATTTTATTATAATGAAAATGAAAACAACGGTAGAGGCGGTGCCGCGGTGGGCAAGTGATAACCAGTAGCAGTGGCTTTGGGAATGGCCTCGTAGGGCAGCAAAGCAAGTGCATTCTGGGAGTTGTTGTCTTTCATCCACATGAACCAAAAATACATTTTCTGCCTTTTCTCAGTCTAGAAGCCACCAAATTCAAAAATAATTTCACATTTCTACTACATAAATGACCCAGTTTAAATACAATTTAATTCCTCTTCCCAGTGCTGAAGTACCTCTTTAAATTAAATTTTAGTAAGTGACATCGCCAACTACTGGCCTGCCATGAGTAATACAGCGTTTTCAGTTGTTTTCTGAAACCGTGTGAACAGGGATCTTTTTGACAATGTTGTCCTCTGTTCGCGAATAATACAAAGGGAAAACTTTTCTCTTTTTAGTACAGTGTTGTTCTGATGCAGAGAGCGTGTCAATTAAACTCCCCCTGTAAATGCTGCATCGACACGACATCCTCATTAAACCCGTCTTCAGCGTGACGACTCCAATCTTTCGAATAATCTTACGAATACCTATTGATCTAATATGACCTCTGACCTGCAATGTTGCCAGAATTATAATCATACACTGTTTGTTCGTCGGCCAGAGGAGAACTGGCACCCTGACTGAGCCTGGTTTCTCCCAAGGTTTTCTTCTCCATTCTGGCCCTGAAGGAGTTTTGGTTCCTTGCAACCGTTGCCTCTGGCTTTTGGCTTGCTCAGTTGGGGACTATATTCAATTTCAACTATATTACCGATCTGCCCGCATTGACACTATATGATACTTGAAATTAGCTGGATAACATCACCGTTTTCACCAGAGCGGCTGTACAGCTGAATCAAATTCTGTTGCATTATTTTCCTGTTAACAATGTGAAGCTGCTTTGAAACAATTGGACTTGTTAAAAGCGTTATATAAATAAAGGTGACTTGACTTGTTCATGTAAACGTACCCGGAATTTAACGGTTTCAGGCCGCCAAAACACTGTTGTCATGTAAATGAATGGCAAAAACACATTCTGTTTTTAGTTGAAAACTGTTGTTAACATCCCCTTAGAATAATAGTGCACAATTGCCCAGTACATATACATTACTATCTACATGCCACCTTTTGTTATAAGAAACATGTACCAACAATAAAACATTTGCATTGAAAAGGATATTTATGCATCTTTTATCCAAAGCGACTTTACATTTAAGCTAAACATTTTCTTAATTCATGCATTTGCTGGGAATCATTGCTAGTGTCATGCTCTACTGTTTAAGCTACAGGAAGACTTGATCTATATTCTATCAGAGGGATAAAGCCACACTTTTCTCAGGTCGAGAGAGAACTCCGCTGAGGTAGTATCATCTGTTTTGTGTCCCTGTTTAATGCATCATACACAAGCTTAAAAATAATGTGGAAAGAAATGAATTTGTGTTTTTGCACACAAAACATCTTCAACTGTCCATTGCCACAAAATCATTACTGGTCAACAAGGTCACATAATGTATGAGGAAGAGCAAGCACTGTGTAGGGCTCACTGAGGAAGCATGCGCAGAGAGACGGGGTGAAGCAGGTCTCGGAGAGGAAGGATGCACACAAGCCAGATTCAGTGAGCAGAATAACAGGAAGCACACAGGACAAATCAATGATATGAGGTGTCAGCTGAATTCTTACTACACAAGAGAAAGGGAGAAGATTTGCTGAGAGGAATAGGCAGACGTGGTAAGAAGGTCAAGTGCGTTATCAACCGCCTTTGAATTCAAACCACTGATGAATCTAAAATAGTTGTCTAATAGAATTTATACGGAGAGATGTGTTTGGAAGGACTCGTAAAGTCCAAATTTGTGAATGCATGGCTTTGATATTTTTACAACAAAGCAGTATTCTGTATAGAAGTGGTTGGTCAATATGTTTTATCAATATAATATGTCATCAGTCACCCTGCTGTCATCATCAGCCATTGAAAAACCTTGATTAGCCAATGCTGAGCACAGAGTGACTGATGATGTATTATGCAGCTCTTTCTTGTTCTCAGGTTTCCCACCCCCCATCCTACACTGTCATGCCTGTCTCGCTCTCCCTCGGTGTGTATCACATTTTGCTCAATCAGTGAGTCTAATGCTGAGAGGCAGGCTGCCAGTCAGTCACTGCATGGTGGCGTGCAGGAGGCCGATCGATAATATATCTCATTCTTAAATACCCCTTCACGATCACACAAACACCCACAAGGTCAGAAACATTTGACAACAGAGCAATAGTCAGCTGAAAGACCTGAGCCACATCTGGAGATCATATCTAGATAATTTATAAATTGTGCGAATGAACAGATTTGTATGTAGAGTGTGTATACGCTAAAATCCACGCTAACGTTCATATTTTTAAAAACGGTCTTTGATGTGGAAAAGTGCTCAGGGTCTGAGCAGATGTACACACTTTTCCTTGTGGCAGAGAGTCTGCTGCAGGTATTTGAAAATTTAGATTATTTGAAGGAAATGTAAAGGATTTGGATGTTGACTACTGCTATTTTATATGTTAATGACATTAATTAGGCAGCGTTTACAAGGCAGAGATCTGAAACCATTTATGTTTTTTAGGTATGCATTTATTTTTTGCATACATTTGTTCTCTAAATCACGTACGCACGTTTGAGAAAAGATCAAATGTAGGACTGTTTCTACACAACATTTTATAATGACGCCTCAGGATATCATAGAGACTTGTGGCTAATAAAACAAGTATAAAACCCAGAAAACCGTATCAAGTCAAGTCAAGTCACCTTTATTTATATAGCGCTTTTAACAAGTCCACTTGTTTCAAAGCAGCTTCACATTGTTAACAGGAAAATAATGCAACAGAATTTGTACAGCCGTTCTGGTGAAACGGTGATGTTATCCAGCTAATTTCAAGTATCATATAGTGTCAATGCAGGCAGATCGGTAATATAGATGAAATTTAGGTGTCCCCAACTGAGCAAGCCAAAAGCCAGAGGCAACGGTGGCAAGGAACCAAAACTCCTTCAGGGTCAGAATGGAGATAAAAACCTTGGGAGAAACCAGGCTCAGTCGGGGTGCCAGTTCTCCTCTGGCCGACGAACAAACAGTGTATGATTATAATTCTGGCAACATAGCAGGTCTTAATTCATATTAGGCAAATAGATATTTGTTAGATTATTCGCAAGATTGGAGTCGTCACACTGAAGATGGGTTTACTGAGGATGTCGTGTCGATGCGGCATTTACGGGGTTTATTTGACACGCTCTCTGCAGACATTTCAGGGATGCGTTGGTCATGTCCAGGCGCTGGTCCACCATCTGATCTGGATACGGCCCGGATCCAGCTGACTGCAGGATCACATCACAATGTCCTAAAAAAGCTGCATAGCAACACCTTGCCAACCACTGGCATCACGGAGGGTTTGCATGGGTGAGGACCAGTGTTGAGGTAACGCTGGATTCACATAGGGCGTTGGCGTCAACTTGACAGAGGGTTTGTCTGAAGCTTGGTGCTGATGCGACCAACAACAGCCAATCAAATAACTTTTTTGGTGTTGCATGAATGCAATTAGCTAGTATCTGCGCTAGGGTATTTGCATAGGTGTTCTGATTGGCTGACGCTTGCATTGGCGCTTGAAAAGTTAAACATTTCAACTTCTGACGCGAGCAACGCCAGAGACGCGACATAGCGTAAGCTACTGTTCGGCAACGAATGATGTCACCCATTCAAAGCAAATGAGAAGCGTTTACGCCAACGCAACACATGACTGTAATCAGATTTCTTTTTCAAGTAAATAGTAAAGTAACACATTACTTTTACATGTACAACAAAATATTCTAGTTTCTTTTCAAATAAGTAACTCAAGTTACTTTGTTTTCCCATTTATAGACTGGCAGCTCTCCTGTCCCCATGTTGAATGAAATTGTAAGTGAGTGCAGATGCTTTGTGCGCTGAGTAGAGCAGGCATTTACTCATCTCACTTGCACAAAAGCAGATTCTTATTTCTCAAAATGAATAAAAATCAAGTGTGCCACACAAGCCCTGAAAAGTGAAGCCAAAACGCCTCGATCGTCCCCAGGTGGTTCCCAGTATAGGTCATAAACCCTGTCCCTCTCCATGTGAGACAAACTAAACAATCAAAATACTCTTCAAATATTTCATTATATTTTCATCATATTCATTCATTTTAGGCAGTTTTTATCACGCTGATGTTAGTTCAAGTGTTTGTTCTTTACATAAGTTTGGTTTTAGTTAGTTATTTGAGGCTATAAAAACAGGAGCGCAACATCATGATTGACGGCTGAGATTGACGGCTTCTCTGAGTGAAGTCGTCACCGGGGCACCAACTGACTTTTTTCAGGACTTTTTGGGTGGAGACTGGAGCTTTAACATTTCCATAACTGTTAATTTCACATAAAGAGTTGTCCTGTAGTAAACTGTACTAATCGATTCTGAAGGGAGTGTGGGCGGGACATCGCAGCTCCACTTCATGCTCACGCTCTACACCAAGTGTTAGAAATTACATTCAATTGGTTTTATTATGCACTAATTTGTTTTCTTACTATGCGTATTTTAAATTTATATCATTCATATACACTATACTTAGGATAATCATTAATGACAGTTTGTGAAAATCAGATTTTGTCATCCAGCTTTTTGTTTTTTTTACAGTCTGTGATAAAAACAATGAAATGCAAACTCAGAATATTACGCAGCCTGCAGTAATAAAATATGTTAAATAACAAATATACATTATGAATCTAATTTCACTTTATTAACCAATGTCTGCTGATCTTTGATGATCCATTTGTCATGTGACATTGTCATGTAATCATGTGAGGATGATCAAATTACATTTGTGTTTCATTTTTTTATTGCTTAAGTGAGAGTGTTGGTGCCCTATTATACACCCATCACAATGCGATGCCAGGTGTGACTCAAGTGTTTTTTGCTAGTTTCAGCCGATGCAGTTAACATTTTCACGTCCAGCTCCACGATGTTTAAATAGCAAATGCACTCACACCATCTGTTCACCCATGGGCGTGATGGTCTGAAAACCAGGTGTGTTCAGAAGCACTGTTGGAGTGTTGCTATTTTGAAGAACTGAAAACGACTGCGCCATTGACCAACACGAACCTGCTCTAAAGTCAATAGCGCAGTATTTTTTGTTATTTAAAGGGTGTGTTAGTAATATGCGCCTATAGGCGGTGCACAACTCTTATTATTACACTGATTATTACACACACAGGGACGTGCAGCAGCACACACACATTAACACAATTTCTTTCTTTCTTTCTTTCTTTCTTTCTTTCTTTCTTTCTTTCTTTCTTTCTTTCTTTCTACAGCAAGATAATGTTTAGGTGATAGTTAAAGTACAGAATTGTTTATTATATTGGTGTTTTGCCTATTCTTATTTGAGTTTTGCTTTGCATTCAAGATATCAAAAACAGGTTTTGTAATGTTAGCAAGGTATAATATGTTAATTAGACCATTAGCATAGGTTGAACTGAAAGAAACATTGGAATTGGAATTTAAAAAAACATTGTAGCAATATAATATCACGTAATATTTTTCAGAAGATAGTTCAATCTCTAATTGTATCTCTTCCATCAGTAATTTTCTTTCAATTACCACCCACACTCAAAAAAAAAACAAAAAAAAAAACTACTGGGTAATTTGTTAGAGAACACAACACATGGCACATGCATTGAGCAGGGAACGCAAATATGTTTGCAAAATCTTTATTTTGTGTACATTTATTTGGAAAACTTTAAATGAAACAAGACTGTAATATTGCATCCTATTGTTTTCAATGGCATTTGGATAAAGGTGTTATACGATCTTCAGAACAGCAGGAGGCGCTGTCTCAAAAAAACGAGGGGTCTGAGAATGCGGGACTCTGTGTGCTGGACTGTAGCTACAGGCTCCAAGTCTGCAGCTTCGTACTGTTGGGGGGAAAATTCTGTATTTGTCAGGGAAGCGTTTTCTCACAAATAACGGAAAATTTGGTGTTTGGTTGGGAAAGAGTTAAGAGACTAGGCACAACCCTTTTAGACCATGCTCACTTGTGCGGTGTGCTTTAGACCATGCGATCAGATCATTAAAATAGGGCTGCTGCGTCCTGTTCTTCTGCAATCCAGAATGGCAGCACAACTGAAAGGTTTGTTTGAGCTGTGCTCTATACTGTACAGGCGTGAATCTGCATTTCCTTCAGCCTTAATCGCTTCACTTTTGGTGTAAAAGGGCCTTTACATTTGCCAAAAATAGAACTTTATTTTATTTAAAAAGCAAACAAGCAAGCCTTTTAAAAGTCACTCTCCCAACACTGGTGAGCCCCACTCACATTTTTCTTCAGTTAATCACAGATCAATTCTTGTGTTTCAGTTGAACATCTTGGTTGATACGGGCAGCAGTAACTTTGCAGTCGGTGCCGCCGCTCACCCATTCCTCCACAGATATTACCATCGCTCTCTGTGAGTAGTAGTAACTAATCACACACAAATGTGTCATTATATATGTTATAAAGACTAACAAACATTATTTCTGTTTGTGTTGATAGTTCGTCATCGTACAGAGATCTGGGCCGTGGTGTGTATGTGCCGTACACACAGGGCCGCTGGGAGGGCGAGCTGGGCACTGATCTGGTGTCAATTCCTCATGGGCCCAATGTGTCTCTGAGGGCCAACATCGCTGCAATCACCCAGTCTGACCGCTTTTTCATCAATGGATCCAACTGGGAGGGAATACTCGGACTGGCCTATGCCGAGATCGCAAGGGTTGGTTCCTGCTGTGTTTCTGTAACATGGATGCTTGTGCTGTTATAACTTCACAATGTTTAAATGAAAGGGATAGTTCAACCAAAAATGAAAATGACCCCATGATTTACTCACCCTCAAGCCATCCTAGGTGTATATGACTTTCTTCTTTCAGACGAATACAATCAGAGTTATATTAATAAATATCCTGATGCTTCCAAGCGTTATAATGGCAGTGAATGGCAGCCCAAAATTTGAAGCTCAAAAAAGTGCATCCATCCATTTGAAAAGTACGGCTCCAGGGGGTTAATAAAATATCCATATTTAACACCTTGTAAAGTAAAATATCTAGCCTCTGCCCGACTGCCTTCCGTATTGAACTTACAAAGAAAGTGAGACTATGACGTCGGATATAGCGTAAGCGGTTTGAACTGTGAGAGGCATTACACTTTCTGCAGCAGGTTTAATATGGAAGGTGGTCTGGCAAAGCTAGATATTTTACTTTATAAAGCCGCATGGAGTATGTTTATGATGGATGGATGCATTTTTTCGGGCTGCCATTCACTGCCATTATAAAGCTTGGATTAGCCATGACATTTTTAATATAACTCTGATTGTATTCGTCTGAAAGAAGAATATCATATATACCTAAGATGGCTTGAGGGTGAGTAAATCATGGGGTAATTTTCATTTTTGGGTGAACTATCCCTTTAAATGAAGAGTTTCTTCTAATCAGGTTTTCCGTCTTTCAGCCGGATGAGATGCTAGAGCCGTTCTTCGACTCTCTGTTGAGGCAGACCAGTGTCCCAGACATGTTTTCTCTGCAGCTCTGCGGAGCAGGATTCACCCAGAACTACAGCGCCGGCAGCTCCACTGTAGGGGGCAGTATGGTGAGAGCTGCAGTGAAGACAGAACAGGAAAACAGGAAAAAAAGAAGTAGACCATTTCAATGCAAGAAATTGTTAATTGACCACAAATTTAAATTCTATAATTTACTCTAAATGACTGTCTTTCCGCTATGGGAAACGAAAGGAGATGTTTAATGTATTGTCCCAGGTGCTCTGAATCAAATGAGACTTGCCAAGATCCGAATAAAGGACAAGGATACATCATAAAAAATTGCCTATATGATTTGTGTGCTATAGTATAGTTCTGTGTGAGGAACAAAAGTACAGTCATGTAAAATTTGTAAATCTATCTTTGAATCACATACTTAACATGTTAAAAAGCTATATGTAATGTGCAACAAAACAAATTCACTGACATATATAAAAATGATTAGTTGATTCACAGATTGTTTTTTATTCTTTCCAGATCATTGGGGGAATAGACTTGTCCTTATATGTTGGGGAGCTGTGGTACACACCAATCAGACGAGAGTGGTATTATGAGGTCATCATCGTGCGCATTGAGGTTAATGGACAGGATCTCAATATGGACTGCAAAGAAGTGAGAAAACTCTTTTATTTTTTACCATGAAGCTTTTATTTCTACTGAGAAAACTAAGCACACACACAAACACATTTCCAGTATCTTCAAGCACGTGTGCTTTTATGTCTCTTTCTTTTTCTTATATGAAGGTCACATTTAAACATTAAAACCTATTTAAACCTCCTGTTTTTCTTTTGTTTCACATACCTTTAATGAATAGATTTTATTGCTTTACCCTTGTCTTAACAACCTTAAAACCTTAAAATATTTATGAAAATATTAATTATAACATTTGTAAAACTCTAGACTAAAAGAAAGATATACTGTTTCAGTATTTATTGTGAAAATGATTTTTGTTTTTATGCAAATTATGTTTGTCTCTCAGTTATTTTACCAAGACCAACAATTTTCCCTTTAATAAGGTTATTTCAGAATATGCAGATTGTGCATCATTTCGTGCTATTAATGTGTTATGGAAATAAAATAAAACTTTTGCTAAATCATTTGTCATAACACATAAAATGACCACTAGTGGGGCAAGAAACTAAGATTCAACTAACTTGTTCCTGTCACAGAATAAAAATTCTGACTTTATATCTCACAATTCTGACTTTTATATATATCAGAATTATATCAGAATAAAGTCAGAATTGTGAGATATAAAGTCAGAATTGGAAGTTATAAAGTCCAATTCTGAGGGATAAAAGATTCTCAGAATTGTGATCCTATGTCTCACAGTTCTGACTTTATAACTCACAATTGCGACAGTAAATCTCGCAATTCTGTGTAAATTCGCAATTGTGAGGAAAAAAAGTCGCAATTATCTTTTAAAATGTTTTATTTTGTAAACAAGCTTTCTTAAGAAACCACTCTGACTAAGCGATAGATGCAATTTACACTAAGTGAAAATAGCTTCACTAAGTGTAAATAGTTGTTAGATGTTATCTACACCGACCCCTAACCCTACCCGATAAACACTATATTCCCACTATTAAATACCATTAGGCACTTTATTTCCATGTTTTGAAAATGTCTTAACTTTCCCCACTTTTGATGGAAACTTCCACCATTTTTCAGTATTATACGATAGGGGGCGCTATAAGACACCTTCTGAAAGTGTACAGAATCTCCTGATCAAAACACAGATGAAGCAGCAGAAACAAGCAATATCATATGTAACCATATGCATATGTAAAATAATGCGATCATCAACATTAAACAGCATATAAATCAAAACTGCCTAATGTTACTGAATGAAATGTTGACCCAGGACGAGCTGTAGGACTCTGAAGCTTTGGGGGTGTTGGCTACTCCATCTGTGTTGATCATAACACCTCTCTAAGCCTGATAACAGGATCCTTTTGTAAAGGATCAGAGTTTGTGTAAATAGCCTCTGCCAACAAGGTGGTTTATTTGCATTTGGTGTAAATAGACACTCTGTAATTTATTATATGACTTAAAGGCATAGGAATGTCATGTCATCAACATTAAGAATTTAAAAGGAATGATTTTACTCAATTAGTGTAACGCTGGGGTTGGAAGATGAACACGAGGATAAGATAAATACTGGTTTTATTTATAAAGAATAAGGCAACATGTGAAACGTGTGCACTTAGCACAGACAAATGGTAAATGGACTGAATTTATATAACGCTTTCAACAGACCCATGGCCACCAAGGCGCTTTACATATTGCCTCAAATTCACCCATTCATACACCGAGAAAACCAGACAACTGAAACCAAGCAGGACCTTAAATACACAGATGATTAACTAAAAAGATGAACAGCTGTGATGAATGTGATCAGTGTCCATGGTAACAGATTGTGGTGGGAAAATAGAATAAAGGAAGACATGTGACCAATGAAAACAAACTAATAGTCCATGAAAACTAAAAGAAATGGAACATAACTATGACAATTAGCCTATAGGTTTTAATGAGTAGCGAAGATACCTAAAATGTGTGTCTATTTCATGGATAATTGAATAATAACCCCATGGATTACAATAAGTATTACATTTAAAATAAGGGAGCATTTTAAGGGAGATTTTTCCTAAATGCCTATATATTTGAAGAAACATATGTATTTCTCTTTGCACTCTCCCAGTCTAGCCATTGCTAAAAGCATACATTCTTATTGTCTCTCTCTCTCTTTCTCTTTGTCTCTTCAGTATAACTATGATAAGAGTATTGTGGACAGCGGCACTACAAACCTGCGTCTCCCTCGTAAAGTGTTCCAGGCTGCTGTGAAGGCCATTGAAGCGGCTTCATCGGTCGGTTTATATCATGCTCTGTCTCAACTGGTCTCATTCTTAAACATGCTAAATGTTTTCAGATTTCTCACAATTGGATTTTTGTCTCCACAGACTGAACAGTTTCCCTCAGGTTTTTGGCTGGGGGAGCAGCTGGTATGTTGGCAGGCGGGCACGACACCATGGCATATCTTCCCTGTCATTTCTCTCTACCTAATGAGTGAAAATAGAAACCAGTCCTTCCGTATCTCCATCCTGCCACAGGTACCATCATTTTGCTTTCCTCATTTTGTGGCTATGGCAACTTTCAGAATGGCATACTGATATAACAGGCTGCTGGGTGATAACTGGATTCACCTTAGCTTATACATAAAGATAACCAAGATGGAATATGGGTCAGAATGATCAAATTGATTATCAGTCTATACATAGTCTGTATTCATGCGGCAAAAGTTGAAGGGATAGTTCCCCCAAAAATTAAAATGTTCTCATTCACTCACCCTCATGTGATTTTTAAACCTCTATGACTGTTTATCCTATAGGGTGAGTCCTAAATTTGTGATGTGCCTACCAAACTGTCACACTAGCCCTACTCTCACACTACTGCAGAACATACTGTGCAGTCAGCTAGTGTTCTGAAAGCATGCAATACTTGACAAATAGTTATATTTGCTCATATATATGTGTCAAACTCCTGGAGGGCCACTGTCCTGCAGAGTTTAGCTCCAACTCTATTAAAAACACCAGAACCAGCTAATCAAGGGCTGTGTCCGAAATCACCCCCTAAACCCTTAAATAGGGCACTATTTAAGTTTCTAGTCATCTTCCTGAACAACTCAATTGGCTGGTTCATTCATTCGTTTAGTAATGTGATTGGTCACAAGTCAGCCATTACACTTCGTCCAATGGTAGAGCCATGGTTGGAGCTACACTCTGCAGAACTGTGGTCCTTCAAGAGTGGAGTTTGTATCCCACATGTCAATGCAGTTCACTCACTGTACCAGCTAAAAGCACAAAATCTTGTGGAGTTGCTGGATCTTTTTTTCTATATACACCGATTGTCAGGCATACCATTATGACCAATAATATGGTGTTGGTCCCCCTTTTGCTGCCAAAGAAGCCCTGACCCATCGAGACATGGACCCCTGAAGGTGTGCTGTGGTATCTGGCACCAAGATGTTAGCAGCAGATCCTGTAAGTTGCGAGGTGGGGCCTCCATGGATCGGACTTGTTGGTTCAGCACATCCCACAGATGCTCGATTGGATTGAGATCTGTGGAATTTGGAGGCCAAGCCAACACCTTAAACTCGTTGTTGTACTCCTCAAACCATTCCTGAACCATTTTTGCTTTGTGGCAGGGCGCATTATCCTGCTGAAAGAGGCCACAGCCATCAGGGAATACCGTTTCTATGAAAGGGTGTACATGGTCTGCAATAATGCTTAGGTAGGTGGTATGTGTCAAAGTAACATCCGCATGGATGGCAGGACCCAAGGTTTCCCAGCAGAACATTGCCCAAAGCATCACACTGCCTCTGCCAGCTTGCCTTCTTCCCATAGTGCATCCTGGTGCCATATGTTCCCCAGATAAGCGACACACACACACTCCCGGCCATCCATGTGATGTAAAAGAAAATGTGATTCATCAGACCAGGCAATTCTTCCTTTGCTCTGTGGTCCAGTTCTGATGCTCACGTGCCCACCGTCAGCATGGGTACCCTGGCTAGTCTGCGGCTATGCAGCCCCATACGCAACAAACTGCAGTGCACTGTGTATTCTGACACCTTTCTATCAGAACCAGCATTAACTTCTTGAGCAATTTGGGCTACAGTAGCTTGTCTGTTTGCTCGGACTACACGGACCAGCCTTCACTCCCCATGTGCATCAATGAGCTTTGGCCGCACATGTCCCTGTTGCCGGTTCACTACTGTTCTTTCCTTGGACCACTTTGGATAGATATTGACCACTGCAGATTGGGAACATCCCACAAGAGCTACAGTTTTGGAGATGCTCTGACCCTAGCCATCACAATTTGTCCCTTGTCAAACTCACTCAAATCCTTACACTTGCCCATTTTTCCTGCTTCTAACACATCAACTTTGAGGATAAAATGTTCACTTGCTGCCTAATATATCCCACCCACTAACAGGCACTGTGATGAAGAGGTAATCAGTGTTATTCACGTCACCTGTCAGTGGTCATAATATTATGTCTGATAGGTGTATATGTTAATGTAATAGACACATATGGTGAGTTAATGACCTTAAGACATTCTAAACTGTGAAGACAAATTTCCCTTGAAACTGCACAATCATATGATTACACCAGGAGTTCTCATCTCTGGCTCTTGAGGTCCACTTTCCTGAAGAGTTTAGCTTATAAAAGTAATCAAGGTCTTCAGGGTCACAAGAAAGTCATAGACAGGTGAATTTGAGGTTGAGGGTTGGAGCTAAACTCTGCAGAAAAGTGGAACTTGAGGGCCAGAGTTGTGAACTCCTTGATTAATCCAATAATAGCAATCTTGGCAAGAGCAAGAAGTAAATTATTAAATTATATATAAATATGGATTAATGGATTCAATAAAAACAAAAAACAAAAACATCAAGACAATAGAACAACACAGATGTACAGTTGCTCTCTTGAAGCTACACGTGTAGAGCAGCAGGTCCAAACATACATACAAGTATTGATACACTGAGGTTTGACCATGCTGAGATTATCGGCTTCTTCAAATAATATTCTTGCCCTCTTTCTGTCTACACAATAATTTATCAGTTTTATTATCTTTAATAATTTGGCATCGCGCGTGTGTGTAACTGATGTCTGTCTCTCCCGGGTCTCTGTAGCAGTACCTGAGGCCAGTGGAGGACGTTGCCTCGGCACAGGAGGACTGTTATAAATTTGCTGTGTCCCAGTCGAGCACTGGTACAGTAATGGGTGCCGTCATCATGGAGGGCTTCTACGTGGTGTTTGACCGGGAACACAAACGCATCGGCTTTGCTGTTAGCACATGTCACGGTGAGAGAGCATTTTCTCTGGGAAACTTACAGTGGCTTCAGAATATATTAGAACACTTGTGCAACACACAAATAGTTATGTTAATTTTGTATTTGATGCATTTTATAAAAAGATACTTTAAAGTGAAAAATGAAGTTAGTTTTGAGAAAAGCTCATGCAGCATTTGTTTTGACTCTTTCCCTAACATTGACAGAATTTTCATATTCAAGTGTTGATAAAATAAAAAAAATAAAAAAAAGAATGCATCAAACTAGATTAAAACCTTTTTATGTTTGTTTAAAAGAAGAGAGTATGTTCTTTATTTTGATATATTGCATATTCAGATATTCATTACAATACAAAATATTCTAGGGGCCATAACATTATTGTGATTTTTATTTTTTTAATTTTTTTATTGTATTTTTTAAAACCCTGGCAGGGAAAGAGTTCATTCGGAAACTTTTCTAAACATTTATGTCTGGACACCTCAGTACTTTGGGTGGCCACTATATTAAAATGATTTACCAGTCAATGGAATTAATGTTGTGTTTCCTTGTGATACTACATGAGTACTGTGTTGTTCGTCTTATTAAGATAAATAAGACAAGACTCTACAGCAAAACTCCTTTTTTAACTTTAAAGTTAAAGAAAATTAACCAATGACGGTGCGGTACATGCGAGCCAATGGAGAGCGGGCCCGCTCAAGCAGCAACCAGATCACCTCTCCGCTCTCAAGCAGCACTGTTTCCACGCCCCTGTGTGCAGCCTGGTCAGCGCTTTGCCCACGAGCCGCCTGCAGCCGTCCGAGTGCACTTTGTTGTATTCCTTTCAGAGAATTTATAAAAGAGCAAATTTTAGCAACGTTGTTGCAAACGTCGCGCCCCGAGTGTGGCATGTGCAGAGCCCCTCTGCATGTTGATGATGGGCACAGCGAATGCGTGCAATGTCAGGGCAAGTCCCACGCAGAAGCCGCGCTCGC
Organism: Paracanthobrama guichenoti; assembly: GCA_018749465.1. Lineage (NCBI taxonomy): Eukaryota > Metazoa > Chordata > Actinopteri > Cypriniformes > Gobionidae > Paracanthobrama > Paracanthobrama guichenoti. Next base: position 3,663,275 of record CM031957.1, read on the forward strand.
TGACTCGACCTGCTCTCACTGGGAGAGTATGAGTCTCACCTCTCTGCACTTGCAGATAGCGTTCTTTTCAGAACACGACCCCGCTCCTTGCGCCCTCCTATTTTCTTCCTCCTGGGAACTTGCAGAGGATCTCGCCGCTCGGACGAGGGCGATCTCATGTCGGCTCAGCTCCCGCGTGACTCGCTCTCCCTACAGGAAGAGGTTCCCCATGTCCATTTCTCTCATCCAGACCAACGTCCCTCTGTGGCCACGAGTGACTTGGTCTCGTTTGGAGGATCTGATGATGAGCCACAGGACAACAGCATGTCCTTAGCAGCGTCGGAGGCTGAGGAGTGGTTGGGCTAGCAAACATGACCCCACCCCTTTGCCGTCTTTGGAGCCTATTGACATCAGAGCTTCTAGTGCCTCAGAGCTCTATCACGTGCTGTCTAAAGATGTTGAACAGCTTGGTTTAGAGTGGTCTGCGCCTGAGTAACATCTTAGACGAGTGGTTCCTGCCTGGATGTCGTCAAGCTCTGTCTCAGCGGTCAGTGCCCTTCTTTCCAGAAGGGCACGACGAGCTGACAAAATCATGCTCCCTACTCAGCCCGCCTTCATTCTTCTGCCTCTCACACTCACTTCTGTTGACGGCGCCGGGCAGAAGGGCTATGAGAAGTTATCTCCTCTGGACAAAGCTGTGGCTGCACATTTTTGTCTGCCCGCTGCCACTGGATGGAAAACCAAGTCCACTCATCCATCTAAGCCCTTTCATACCACTTCGGCCATCGCAGGATGTGCGTACACATTCGCTTTACACTCCATGCCGGTTCTCCAGGTGTATCAAGTGAAGCTCCTTAAAGATCTGGATGAGGCTGGCATGACTCGGCCACTTTCAGAGAGCTACGGAGCATCACGGATCTGACCCTGCGCGCCACAAAGGTCACGGCCCAAGCCATTGGTCGCTCGATGGCCAGTTTGTTGATGTTGGAGCACTACTTGTGGCTTAACTTGACTGAGATCAAGGACACAGATAAGGCCATTTTACTCGACTCACCAGTCTCCTCCACTGGTCTCTTCGGGCCCGCCGTTGGCAGCACAAAAGCCATGCAACACTTTTTGCCCAAACGCTCTACATCTTCTGCTCTGAGCCACCCTAAATCAGCGCCAGCTCAGCAGCAGATGCCAAGGGACAAGTCACCAGCCACCAAGCCAGCGCCGAGCTCTGAGCTCAGACGGCGTTCACGCTCTGCTAGGTGCCAGCCCCCTCCTGTGACGCCGCCCCTTTTGGCAGGCTCAAGCAGGCTCGCTCACCATTGGCTTGTGCATAACATGCCGTCATTTGTATCTTTAACTTCACAAACCAATTGACGTGCAGTTTCACTGTGTGATTGTATAAAGGCTTCAGAATCTGAGAAAAATTTGTTTTCCTGTAGCATCTTGTCTTATTTATCTTAATAAGATGAAAGACGCAGTACTCGTTCCGTATCTAAGGGAACCGAGGTTACGTTAGTAATAAATAGTCATATTACAGGTCAAATAAGGTTGTTTGTTAATTCTTATTACTGCAATGCAGACAACAACAAAAAACATAATGCAATGCAAAGTTGAAAAAAAGACACATTGCATCCACACAGAATATTACAGTAATGAAGATTTTATGAGATCATCATTGAGATGAATGAGAATTACAAACATAAGAATAATACATTTGGGCACATTACTGGAACAAGATGTCACCTACCAACCCCACGTCTTTTTCTTATTCTGTTTGTTCATGTTTCTGTCTTTATTGGTTTTCCTTCTCTCTAGTCCACGATGAGTTCCGTACGGCCTCAGTGGAGGGACCGTTCCATGGTGTGGACCTTGAGGACTGTGGCTACAATGTCCCTCAGACCGACGAGTCCACATTAATGACCATCGCCTACATTATGGCAGGCATCTGTGCCCTATTTATGCTGCCTCTGTGCCTCATGGTCTGCCAGTGGCGTTTTACACGCTGCCTTCATCCTCTGGGCGCTGGAGATTTCTCTGATGACATATCTCTCCTAAAGTGAGCCATAACAAAACATACAGCATTTAAGCTGTTCGTAAAGATGGCCATCCTTGAGGTTTTCAGAAAAGGGGAAGTATTGATGAGGCTACAATAATTATAACTACATATGTTATAATTGTGAATATGCACACACTCACACAGAAACACACACTCTCACTCTCTCTCTCTCTCTCTCTCTCTCTCTCTCTCTCTCTCTCACACACACACACACACACACGTGGGCTGTCCCACCTTGGAGGGATTTCGTAACCTCTAAACTTTTTTGAGTATATGTGAATGATCTCTTATCTTACATACTTTAAATGTGGATAGCTGTCCTGGGACTGTTCAAGTAAAGTTATGTAAAGTTATGTAAACTTTATGAGTGGGTGTGTCTGTGTTTGAAAGTGTGAGAGAGTTTGTGTGCTATATTAAGATGTCATATTCAATAATACCAATATTGTTTGATGAATATAGGGTAACAGAGTAATGTTTGAGTCACTGTTTATGACCAGTCTCCAACAATACTATAAGGAACTCATATTACTATTACTTACTAAGACAACATGATCTTCTGACTATATTAATTGAAAGCTTACAGTAAATAGACTTATCTGATTTGTAATAATCAATGTCACTGGGAGATAACATGTCCAGTCATATTTTACCCCAAAATCAAAAGAAAACAATAAGAAGTTATATTTTAAAAACATTCTTTTTAATAACATTATTTTCATAACCATTTAAATAACATTTTCTCCCAAATGTTCAGTACCTCAATGCAAATAAATACAAGTAGGTAAATAAATAATATATTATTTATTCATTGTATTTTATTTTAATTTAAGCAATGGACTTAAAATAGGATCTTAAAATTCTTGTTTCTTTTAATATTGTACTCATATCTTATCTGGACATGTTTTCTAGAGATTTACTCAGACATTCATATCTAAATGATGTAACAAATATTCATCAGCTTTTGTATCATTACTCTGGACACGTATGAAGCTGAAATGCTGACTTCACATTGCAAATATTATGGCACACACACTCACATGCAACCCAACAATAAATGCACCTAAATCAATTGCTGCTTATTCTTATGCATATAATAACTCACATATATGAGGGAAAGCACACACACTCTTACATCATCTTAACCAAACCTTTAGATTAAGCCAGAACTAAACATGTCTAAACTGACAATTCTGCAGAGCGGGTTCCTACTGCTACTGCTAATGTGTAACATGTATTAAAGGAAATCCAGATTGGCAGCTCTTACATCCAATAAAGTGCATAATACAGCAGTGTGTGACCTCATTTCTTGGCAATTATAATCTAGCATGATAATCTGCTCTTTGCTTCATTTGCCAGTGAACAGAGGTGCTCATTCAATCCTGTGCCTAGTTCTCAACAAAGGAATTTTTTTATTCAAAATTGTAGCATCACTGGATTTGATGGACAACATTACATTGAAGATAACATTTAACAATGTTTTAGTTTCTTAATAAATTAATTTCTTATTTACTTATTTCTTATTTTATAATCATAAAGTTCTCATACTGCTAGATTTATCTGCAACTTTTGACAATTAACCATCAGATATTTTTGTCCACCCTTTCTTCGCTGCGCATCACAGAAACCCCACTTTGCTGGTGTCCATCTTACATCACAGGTAGGTCTTTCATGGTTAGCTGGAGGAGAGCGGTGTCCGAAGCACATCATCTGGTCCCGGGTACCTCTTCTCCAAATACACTACATCACTGGGAACTATTTAACAGACACATGGCTTCTCCTACCATTGACATGCTTTGTTCTACCATTGTATCCAGGCTAGATAGTGAACTTGAGCAAAGACCATAACACGGGGCTTCACAGAAGTGGACACTGACCTCGATGACCAGACTATGCAAAGCACTATGGCCAGCTAAGCCTTCAACAGTCTTGCTGGTCATTTTGGTTTATGTTATTGACCTGTCCATCAGACTACATCTTGCCACCTCAGTGATCTCACAAAATTCTGTCATGGTCCATGCCCGTCTCCAAGTAGAAGGAGCTGTTTCTAACATTTTAAATATCATGAGTCTACAAAAATATTGACCTTTGCTATAGCCTGGAATCATCCATCAAATTGTTTCATACTGTTATGCCCAAGGATAATTGGCCCCTTACTGAGCCTGTTTTCTCCACTACTGTCACCTGATGTAGTTTGGGTTCCTTGACACTTTGGGCCCTATTTTAACAATCTAAGCGCATGGTCTGAAGCACATGGCGTGTCCGAATCCACTTTTGCTAGTTTAACGAGGAAAAAATGGTCAGCGTGGCAGGTGCATGGTCCAAAAGGGTTGTACCTAGTCTCTTAATGAGTCATGGTTTTGGGCATAACATACAATAAACCAATCAGAGTCTCATCTCCCATTCCCTTTAAAAGCCAGTTGCTCTTGCACCATGGCGGATTTGCCATTTACATGGACTTACAGTGAGACTGAATGCTTCTCCAGAGAGGAATTTAATTTTTTTATATTTAAAAATATTTGTGTGCTGCCTCGGATGTGTAATAAGCAGAATGTACGCGTGTTGTCTATAGGCACATATTACTAACACACCCTTTAAATAATACCAAAAATACTGCGCTATTGACTTTAGAGCAGGTTTGTGTTGGTCAATGGCGCAGTCATTTTCAGTTCCTCAAATAAGCAACACGCCAACAATGCTTCTGAACACACCTCATTCTCAGACCAGTATGCCCATGGGCGAACAGATGGGTGCCAGTGCATTTGCTTTTTAAACAACGTGGAGCTGGATGTGAAAATAATAACTGTCTGGCTGAAACTGGCAGAAAACACTTGCATCGTGCCAGGTATATGATAGGGCCCTTTGACTTGCTCAGTTCGGGGTTTAAAATACAATTCATACTTTGAAAATTGTATTAACTTAGCTGTACTTCACAGTATTGAATCAGAATACAGAATAAGTGAATTATACTTAAAACTGCAGTCCGTAGTTTTTCCTCTTTGTCACCATCTCTGTTCGAAATCTGCAATTGCAGTTATTCACTGAATTATCAACTTTACGTGATTTGTGCCTCGCCACGGCACAGCGCGAATGAATTCAATGTTTTGAGGTGTGGACGCTGTCATTCGGAATCACAGATTCTACTTTTTAGAATTTAATCTCTTCAGGCAAAGCCAGGCAAAGACTGTACCACCTGCGCCAGCTAAGGAAATTCAGGGTTTCACCAGCTATCCTGAAAACTTTCTATTTAGGGGCGATAGAAAGTGTTTTAACTCAGTGCATCACAGCGTGGTATGAGAACAGCACCAGTCATGACCGCAAAGCCCTGCAAAGAGTTGTGCGCTTATCCGAGCGTATCTCAGGGTCAGCTCTCCCGTCTCTGCAGGACGTCTACACCAAACGCTGCAAAGGTAGAGCTACCAAGATCATCAAGGACTCTAATCACCCTGCAAACCCTCATTTCACGCTGCTGCCATCTGGTAAGCGCTTCCGAAGCCTGATGGCCAAAACTGAGAGACTCAGGAGGAGCTTCTTCCCCCAGGCCATCAGACTCCTGAACTCAGTCACTTAACATCACGTGACTTCACTTCAGGATAAACATCGATACACTGACATTGCACTGCACTTTCTGTTCTCATTGTTACTGTGTAACAACCTGTTATAAACCTGTTTGCACATTATACTCTTTATACATTTGTTAACCACATATTTATAAGTCTACAGTTTACTCACTGCACAGTCTACTTCAATTACTTTATTCTACTTCTTATTCTTATTTTTACTTTTTCTTCTACTTGACTTGATTTATTTATATTTATAATTCTATATATATATATATATATATATATATATATATATATATATATATATATATATATATATATATATATATATAGTACTTTTATATTCTATTTCTATTATAATTTCCTCGTGTTTTTAACTGTGAATTTGCACTGTCCATGGAGCGGACCTGTTTACATTTCACTGCCGGTTGTATATTCTGTATATAACTGTGTATGTGACAAATAAAACTCTCCTAACTAAAGAATCCTAAAGAATCCTAACTTCTTGAGCATTTTGAGCTACAGTAGCTCGTCTGTCGGACCACACAGGCCAGCCTTCGCTCCCCACGTGCATCAATGAGCCTTGGCCGCCCATGACCACTGTAGACCGGGAACACCCCACAAGAGCTGCAGTTTTGGAGATGCTCTGACCCTAGCTTCTAAAACATCAACTTTGAGGACAAAATGTTCACTTGCTGCCTAATATATCCCCCCCACTAACAGGTGCTGTGATGAAGAGATCATCAGTGTTATTCACGTCACCTGTTCATGGTCATAGTGTTATGGCTGATTGGTATATATAGGCCTCCTCTCGTGCAAATTACAGATCATTTGAACGTGTTCCTCCCAAACTTTGTTAATAAAAAGAATTTAATGTTGTTATAAATGTCCATGAGTTGTTACACTTAAGAAGTTTCAATTTAGTCTCTGTTTTACATAAACTTAAACTATGCAATCATTCTAACACACCACACACACACACACACACACACACACACACACAAAAAACTGTGCAGGTAGTATTTTTTTTTAATATAAAGTGTATCAAAATCACAATAATGACATTGATGTTATCTAGACAACATTAGACATATAAACCTATAGCTAAACATTTGTGCACCATAAACAGCTCTTTTAAGGCAAAAATACTGGCTTTCAAAGGCACTTTGAAGTGCGTGCTTTTGTCTATGAATTCAGGTTGATAAAAACAATATTTGTCACCGCACTTTTCGGTACATAAAAATCGGCCAGTTATAACTTTCTCCACAATTTGATCATCACTGGCTGATTTACTGACAGTCAACGGAATATTAAATGTGCTATTAAATACAATTCTGTTTTTGTGGATGGTAATATTGAAATGTTAACTGTGCCGGGCAAATAGGACAGAGTGTTTGTGAATAAAGCACTATCTATAATGATCCTAATTTACATAGGAAAAGGACTGTCTGCGTGAACAAGTGCATGAATTTAAACTGAAATACTCATAGCACAGCACTGTTTCAGAGCTGATTGGGGTTGTTGCTAGATTGCAGATAGTTAGCACATAAGATGCAGGTCTTTGAATTAAAATACCACATGCAAAAGGGGTAGCACAATTTGTCCTCTTAAACTGAGTTCAGATGAGACACTTAAAATCCATATATTTAAACACAGTGTTCCTCACTATGAAAAACAAAAGTTATTGGAAAAGGTGAGCATGCAAATATACACAAAAGGTGACCGACAACATTTTGTCAGGGTTTTTGTGCTGTCAAGTTAATGTTGGCCTTCACTCTTTCATATCATAAAAGGTGTGTACAGAGCGAAAATCTTTATCATAGATGATTCCAACTGTGCTCTGGCACCCATGAACATCATTTATAGTATATCATGTGTTATCTAATGCTGTATGTATCTAAAGCATTGTGGCTTAAAGTACCTCAGTCAATCTTACTAGTACCACATTACATCAGTGATAAAATGACCACTGCTTTTTTTTTTCAACCATTGGTTCTATGAACGATTTTGTTTCAGAACGTCAACTTCACTGATTTCAATTTCAGATTACATTAAAGGCTGTGTGGAAGAAATAACTTTAACAAATGACAATTTTTAGCAAATATAATGGCAAAATGACAATCAGCTAAAAATGTCATCTGTTTTTGACCTTTTCTTTTTAATTTTTTATAATATGATCATATTATGGTAAATTTATTTCTATCATACATTGTCTAAATGTCCATATCAGAAAAAATGCATAAACAAAGAAACACAAACAATACATTGACAAAAAAATTGATTAGTGCAAAATATCAAATTTACAAAAAAACAAAACAAGACAAAATACTGTGCTTGAGTCTGGGGCAGGGCCTCTGAGAAGCAAAGACCTTCGTCTAGTCTACTCCTCTAAACCTGCGACTCTTGAAAGAAACCACAGAATTGGTCTCAATTCAATGTGTAAAAAACAACCCTGTTGATTCAGAAAACCTTCGAAACAGAGTTATCAAAATATGCGCGTGCACCTGGAGGTTAGCTCGAGCGTGTCTCTAGGTCATGCACATAATCACTGAGGATTTGGTTTGACATGTTAGACCAAACATGGAATGTAATCGTCGTCCTCCATGTGTTTCTTTGGAAAAAGATGCTGGTCAGGAGACTTCAGATAGTTTATGTCAAATGTCTCAGTGGACAGTCACAGATTCAGTTCCATCCCATTCTACAGAGTGGCAGTGCCAAGCTAGTTTGCGGCTTTGTGTCATTGGTCATTGTAAATCCAAACACCTCCTGAGTTGGTGTGATCAATATCAGCAGCATGCTAACTATGCCATGAGCTTAGACCTTACAGAAAAGGGCTTTAATTGGTCAGATTCCAGTTGACTGATATCAGTCTCATAAGGCTGCAGTAGTGATGCTGATTATCTGAACTTTTCTGGAACAAGGCTACTGAGTCCAACACCATGTCCTAACCAGGTGTGATGTGATAAAAGCATGCAACAAGTTTTGCTGCTGATTTTTTGTTTCAGTTGTGCTGCTGTAGCCCTACCATAGCGAATGGAGTAGTTGTAAGAGCATTGCCACTTACGTGGTTATCAAGTTTCAAATTTTAGATAAGGCTCAGGTCCCTCCTTCAATGTAAGTCTATTGAGTCTCTTTGAAAAGTAACAGCATACATCTCCTCAACAAGCCTTATAACCAAAGTTTAATACACAGGGCTAGGGGGTTGTCCAAATTGCTAACCCGAAGTATGAGCAACAGTAAGCAAACAATGGTAAATATGATAATGATCTGCAATTTTGTTTTGTTGCTGCGCACAGACAAAATACATGTCACTGGAAACTTATCACATCATTTCTGGTTACGATTCTGGATTTTGACTTCTTATAACCTACACTGAACAGAAATTTGGACAATTTGGAATGCAACATATTTGTCATAAAAAAAGACTTTAAACGCTGAATGTCTGGCATCTGGCATGTGTGGAGTGTCTGTGCAAAGTAATGGGGTAGGAGCAATAGCTCAACAGTTTGGGTCTTTCAGTCAAGACAGCATCATCCCTGCCAGGGCACTTTCTTCTTTTCGTCCTTTTCCTCTGAGGACTGACTCTCAGAGGGCGGCACTGGAGTGGAACAGGACGAGGGCTGCAGTAGCGGGGCGGGTGCAGAGCCTGTGAGGTTCAGACTCTCCATGGAGTCTGCGTTGAGCAGGCGCTGGTTCTCATGTTGGGGGCAGATCACGTACCGGCTGGGATGGTGGACTTCTACTGTGGCTACAGAGCCCGAACCTTTCAGGGCCCCGAAAACACAGGGGACACCCATTATGGGGTCACGACCCCCCACGGCCCCCAGCTCTCCAGAGGTCTCTTCCATATTGACATAGAGTATCTCATCCGGGTCTTGGCTCGGAAGATCTTCCAGGACCTTTTCCAGCTCACCACGCAAGATTTCAAAGCTCGGCCTGTCCTTTGGGCTCAACAGCCAGCAGGAAAACATCAGGGAATAGCTGTGAAAAACAAAGAGACACATAGAAGTCAAGGACGTCAAACATCACTTGTCTTGTGATTGGTCGCAATATGTTTGAAAGTTTTAAAACATGAAAAATATTTGAGAGCAATGGTAGAGGGGATGATTTTCATAAAAAATAAAATAAAATAATAATAATAATAATAATAATAATAATAATAATAATAATAATAATAAAAAAATTAAAAAAAAAAAAGTAGAATTTTGGTCTTTTCCTCACACAATGCTCTGGTTTGACTTTATAAGATTTGTAATATAGCACATGACTAGGGCTGGGAATCAAGAGCCAGTTCTTAAACAGTACCGGTTCCAGTGTTAACTGCATATTGGGCAGAACACTATAATAAAATAGTGTTAGTGCTACTTGCACCACTGTACACCAGTGCTGCTGTGCCACAACCAAATCCACAGTGCCACAGAAAGTCTGAATTGTTTACCAGTTTGGAAACTATCATTATATTTTCAAATCCCTTCACACACTTCACTTTTAAAAGCGACAAAATCAGGTGTCTTCTTTTGCTGAGTCTAGCACTGGTTCATCCTGCATACCTACAGTATGCATTCCTATCCTAACCCAGCGGTGCTACTTCCTTTCAAAGTGACAAGTGTGAAGCAATCCTTAAAGGGGTGGTTTATTATGATTTCACTTTTTTAACTTTAGTGAGTATGTAATGTTGCTGTTTGAGCATAGACAAAGTTACGACGCTCAAAGTTCAAAGCAAAGGGAGATATTTTCGCTTTTAATATATAAAAAGCGGATATATAGCCGCTTTTTAAGGGCTACAACAAACGGCTGGTATGGACTACAACAAGCTACTTCACGGGTTAGTGACATCACAAACCCTACAATTTACATAAACCCTGCCCCCAGGAACACGCAACAAAGAGGGTGAGGCCATGTAGAGAAGACAAGTTATAACCGTAATTAAACTAAACTATACCTGTTCTCTCTTCATGCAGCATACATTCTCTGCATCTTACAACAGTTCCCACATGAGCGATTTATAGATTATCATGACAGAATATTCTAATCAATTAATTGAAGATAGTTCACTCATAAATTCATCAACTAACCATTTAGAAACGTCCTGTCTCATTCTACGTTGTCACTTCTTTTTGAGTCTCTCCATCATTGTGTGACTCCGGTTTGAACATAAAAGGCTGAACAGTTTCTGACATTTTCACTGTGTGTCTGTGTGAGGATAATCGGAGCTGCTAACACAAGCTCTTGAAGCTCCGCCCTCTGTCTGAAAGGGGGCGGGAGCAGCAGCTCATTTGCATTTAAAGGGACTCACACAAAAAAAATTAGCTCACCCTCAAAAAAAGTGACAATTTTAACATGCTATAAAAAAATTATCTGTATTTTGAGCTAAAACTTCACAGACACACTCTGGGGACATCAGAGACTTATTTTGCATTTTGTAAAAAGGGGCATTATAGGACCCCTTTAAGCTGAGATTGAAAGTTGTGTTAACCAGGGGTTAAAAATACTCACATGCAGTCCAGGCAGTCTGGAGGTTGTTTCAGACGGTTGCCCTGCCTCAGATAATCATAGATTTCACTGTTTTCCACTCCAGGGTACGGTGTCTGACCTCGAGTTGCAATCTCCCACATTGTCACTCCAAAGGACCACTGCAGGACAGACAAATGCACCTTTATAAACAATATGAACTCTGAGAAAGAGAACAGTAAATGAGTTTTGAATCTCTCTGTACGTTGTAATTGTTTTTATTGCTCTAGTGTGAACTAGTGCTGCAACTACTGTCTGCTGCTGCTTCTGATTGCTTTCAGAGTGAAAAGCTGCCCACATAACTGCTGTTAAGTTTCTGTGTTTGCACTCTGTAGAGCGTCAAAGGTTTCTATTTACGTTTATATATATATATATATATATATATATATATATATATATATATATATATATATATATATATATATATATATATATATATAAGATATTTTTTTCTCCATTAAACAACATGTTTTACAAAAAAAAAAAAAAAATCAAATAAAATCAAAGACATAAATCTAAACTAGTTGTGTTCCAAATCTGAGGATGACATCTCAAAAAAATTAGCTTTGGTAAGATTCTCTTTGGGCGCAGTACCAAACGTTTCCACTAGATGAAATTTGCTTCTCATTAGTTTCTAATGTGCTCATTTTTGTGGTGAAAATTACAATTAACCTTTTCTAATCATGTGCATGGTTTTGTGTGTGTGTGTTCACATAGCAATTGCCAAAACCTTTACCAAGTTTTGTAACATTCTGATGAAGTTAAAAATTCTAACAAACCAAAACGTAATTTTTTTTTCGGTGACCGAACAGGACCAGAGGGTTAAGTTAGCACTGAACAAAGACTCTTGGCGTGGGATTTGTAGGTTGTGCGGTGACAATCTATTTAAATGTGTTTTAAAATAGGAAGCACATTTCACTGTCCAACACTGACATTAGCTCTCTCTTCAAAATTCTATCCACCACTACTGGAATGATATAAATCAGTTCTTTCTCAGTCTTCAGTTATTTCTCAAATGTACAATGTCTTACCACATCACTCTTAGTGGTATAGACTCTGTCTGCCAGACTCTCAATGGCGATCCACTTGACAGGCATCTTAGAGATGCGCCCTTGTCTGTAGTAGTCCCCATTATATATCTTCTTAGACAAGCCAAAGTCAGCCACACACACATTCATGTTCTCATTTAACCTGTTTAGCAGAGAGGGGAGACAATCTCAAATCAATATTGCATGTCCATTTCTGTACTACAATTAGCACATGTATAAGCATATGAACTATGTATGAGCTTGTGTGTGCGTGTTTGTTTCACCCACATGCAGTTTCGAGCTGCCAGGTCTCTATGAATGAAATTTTTGCTGCTCAGGTACTCCATTCCTCTGGCGATATCTGTCATGAACTTCACCAGCATCTGAGAGGGCAGATACTACACACAGGAGACAGAGATATTCTAGATATTTAAAGCAGTAATGATTTTGGTCTTCAAACAGCTGTAGAAAGCTAATGCATCTTCCAATGTAATGTAATGTAACATTTGTCATTGGCTATTTTGTGTGTTCCTCCTGTGACAGGCAGGTGGTGCCAGAGACTTTCCCAGATTGTGCTCTGACCACAGACACGTCCATTGACCATAACAAAAATTATAGACCAGTGGGCGTTAAAAAACACTTTTGCGGTACAACATGTTCCTGAAACAATATATTGTGAGCATGTGCCTGACGTCTGTCCTTTAGAGGAACTTAATTTATGATTGCAAAGGAGTTTCACAATTGACCATGAAAATGTGCATCTAGCCTCAAAACAAACTGGTGCTTTCCTTCAGAGTGTTTGCATTCATAAGCGATGGTGTAACGTTTGTGAATAAAATACTTATTTTAGTAGCCTTGGTGCCAGATAGGATAGATAGGCTGTATCACAGATGAGTCAATGTTTCAAATCTGAGCAAAAAATCAAAAATATTTAACTTTCAAAATTTGTTTTGTTTTTTAAAGGAAGAGTTCACCCAAAAACAAAAGTCCTCATTTACTCACATTCATTTGGTTCCAAACCCTTTTTTGTACAATTTTTTTTTTATTGTTTTTACGAAAAGGGGCAGCATGAACTCAAATAGTCATACAGATTTGGGTGACATGTAAGTAAATAATGACAGAACTATTTTTTAAAAGGGAACTGCTACTCTTTTAGGTTAAACAATGCAGAATCCACTTTTCCCTCTTTTTTTTTACTTTTTAACTCTTCCAGATGTCTTCCAGATTTATCTCTCTTTCTCTCATTTGTCTTCCAGTGTTTCAGGACGTCCTCTAAAGCAGTGCGAGCGAACTCACCACCGGAGCGTCACCGAGTCTGGAGTAGAGCAGGTAGCTGTGCAGGTCTCCGTGCTTCATGTAGGGAAGAATGACAACAGGAGACGGATAGCCTTCACTCTCCACTGTCTGCAGACACACGCCTATCACACATGTTTGTACAACCATATCAGCCAACCACATTTTTCACATTTTCTGAATTCAGTGTCAGTCTAACGGCTCAGTAAAGTAACAGCACACTTCTTCTCATCAAACTGCCTGATCATTCATGTCTGCAGGACAAGTGACATAAAAGTGTAATACTTAACTATTCCTCACCCTAAATATGAACAATAATAATGGAAAAGCTGGCCAATTACCAATAATTAGAACATAGCCTTGTCCTGCATTATTTCACACTGAATATTCTGATTTACCCTGACGCCAAAGCATGGGTTAACACGGCATGGATGAAGTATGACACGCAAATTAAAGAACACAGATGCAGCTGATAATTTCCATAATAACCAACACAATATACAGTTAGCGTCTGGTTTAAGACGTGTTTTTTTGGGGGCGTTAAATAATGGCAAAAACACCAGTAAATTGGCGACCTTGCGTGATTCATTTAAATACTCTCCTCCCATAAATACTGTGTCTGAAAGGGAAACTCCTACAAATGCATATGCAATAATCAGCCACAAAAATAACTGTGCCCAGGCCTTTTCAGCGCTAATGTTTCACTGTGTGTCTTTAGTAAATCCTGACAGTAGTTGTTTAACGTCAAAAGAGGGTTTGACCCCAATGGCCCTATGTATCTACAGGCCAATTTGCACGTTTCAATTCTTTTTTCTAAACTGTAAAACTTAAGTTCAAAACCTAGTATAATACAAAAAAGAATAGGACAGAAATTTGCTACATTTCTACAGTAATACCATATTGAAATATATTCTAAATAAAAAAATAAAAAAAAAATACTATCAAACCAATTAGATGTACTGAATACATCCACAAGTGTTAGTCTTTCAATTTCATTACCAGCTATACAAAAGGGGAAACTTAGGAATAATTTTGTACTGTAACGATGTAACATTACACTGCAGTGAATTATAAACAGCAGAGAGTCATTCTTGTTTGGTAAAGAAATTGTACAGAAGAAAACTGCTGTTTGTGTGTTTCAGGTTATTCTTTTATGAGTTACAAAGTGTGTTTGTTGAAAACCTTTACTTGTGTGCCTAGATTCAACAATGACTTGATTTGAGACATGTTTTGTAGTTTTAGTGCATTTTAAATGTTAAAATAATAGTTTTGAAAAAGCAAGTATTGAGAAATGTGTTCTAGTGATTATAAAATTGTAATACATTGTTCTGTTAGGACCACTATCGTCAAAGATGATTGAATGACTATTAGCATATAGTTTGGATTGGTGGTATGGTTCTGTTCTGGGCAAGAACTCCCTGTGCATCCAAGCAGCCTAGCATAGATAAGAGCAGTGAAAGCAGTGATAACCCCCTTTAGGGTAAACAGAACAGAACCATTGATGTATTGCAGATATCATTAATGTATCTGTTACTGTATTTGGCGACATGGAGGAGAAGTGAGCAAAACTTTCTTGTAGTTTTATGTCAGGTGACTGTTTAATGTTTTACTTAAATCATGACCCCACTTACCTAGAAGCCGCATGACATTCTGATGATCGAACTCCTTCATGCACGCTGCTTCTCTCAGGAAATCTTCCATTTCGGTGCGAGTGCAGATAGCAACTGACCAAAACACAGCAGGAGGATGAAGTTAGTCAGATGGAAATGATTGCACGTGTTTTCAGAGATGCTGAGTCACTATTGGCTTACTTTTCATGGTCTTCACTGCCACTTTGAGCACAGAGTCCTCCTGAGTGAGTAAACCCTCCATAACAGAGCCGAACTCACCTGCACACACAAACAAGCCTTTATCCGATCTGATCGAGAGTCCAGACAATACAGGTCACAGATCCCTACAGTCATGTAACGCTCACCTTCCCCGAGTGTTTTTCCCAGCGTTAGCTTATGTCTGTCCACCATCACGTCCTGTAACTTTTGTTTGAGCTCATCGCTGATCCCCAAAGAGTTTACTGAGAAAAGAACGAGCCACCTGAGAGATTAGCATCAGTTTTCAAAGCCTCTTTGAGAGAACATCATGCCAGAAAAAAATACAGGCCTATTCTTTAGAGAGAATATTGTCTTTGACATTGACGTAGGGATGTTTTCTCTTTGTATTGTAATACAATCACCAAGTAAAGTGATATCTGTTGGCACTCAATACATGATAATAGTTAACTGATAAAATGTGAGGTACATTCCAAAATGACTGAAAGTCAAATGTCTTGTATGAAAATGATGAATTTAGCTAACAGATAATTCCCATGTCAAATTCAAGATACTACAGAAAAACTGCTCTTGCTTAATACTATTCTAATAATAATAATGATACAATATTCTGGAATTAAGACCTGATTAACAAAACATCGAAGCAAAAGGAAATGGAATGTCTTTTCCCCTCACCTGACTTTTTAAATCCACTTAAAAAGTGTCGTTCTTCTCATACACACTGCAAAGTTTTGTTAGTGACAAATGGATTTAAAAGAGTTTGTGAATCCCTCAAATGACTGAACAAATTGGTTCTGTTATTTTGGATTTTATAAACTGTGGTTGTCACCTTTTCATATAATCTAAAGTGTGATGAAAGTAAACAGATTTGGCTTGCCGTTCAGGATAAAGGACTCAAGCTCAAACTCAAGAACTCAAGTACAGACAAACTAGCTGAACTATGCAATTGACACTCCTGAAGTAGAGGGAGTAGAAAGTAGATAGTCAATAGAGGGAGTGAAAACTGCATTTAGTAGCAGTGTGTACGAGGCCAAACAGAACTTGAGTGTGAAAGAACCCTGTGATGTTGCAAGATTGTTTTGCTCTACAAATGAACCCTCGAATGGAACTCAAGATAGCGAGTGGGATAGAAAGTGAGAGCAAAAAAAAAATTATGGAGCTTGTCCAGATGACATAAACCCTCCACCCTTTACTATTGCTCAAAACAAGCTCACATTCATATGTACCATCCTCTCTCACTATCTCACAACACATGACGTCAGGCTTCCCTGGAATCCTCTGGATCAGACACCAAATGTAAGATCTTGAGATAAAGCAGATGTTTCTACTCTAACACAAAACACTCGGCTTTTGTTTCAGTGATTTAGCTCATGACAGCAGTGAGATAAGCATGAAGGTTATAGCCAATATTTGTAAATACTGGAGTTCAGAATAGAACACATCTCATTAACTCATTCACAGGACACGGGTGAGATTAAAAATATATTACATTTGTAGGAAACATTGGAAAAAAAACAAATCAAATGCACTTGGATGGAAGTGTATCCCCAATATTAAAGGAACATTTCAGGTTCAGAGCAAGTTATGCTCTGTGTCTCTATGTGTGTGTGTGTGTGTGTGTGTGTGTGTGTGTGTGTGTGTGTGTGTGTGTGTGTGTCCTGATTTTGCCAAGTTAGACGTGCACCTGGTTCAACATATTTTGTTGATCCTGGAACAACATTCCTATCTGAAAATGTAGTCCTGTCCCTACCCATAACATATCCCTAAAATCAGAGGGAAGTGATAGGTGCATAACACTGATGTAGAAGCACATAACCATGGTTGTAATCCTAAACTTCACATAAACTGTAAACTTATCACTCAAATCTGATTGGTTGATTGGATTGTTGTTCCAGGATCAGCAAATATGTTGATGCAGGATCATATTATACACTCTAAAAAATGCTGGATTAAAAACAACCCAAGTTGGGTTGAAAATGGACAAACCCAGCAATTGGGTTATTTTAAGCAAACATTTAACCCAACCGCTGGGTTAAAACAACCCATTTACTGGCTTAAAACAACCCAATTGCTGGGTTTGTTCATTTTCAACCTAACTTGGGTTGTTTTTAACTTATTTTATATTATATATAATATTTTAACTTTTTTTAGAGTGTACTTGGTGAAATCAGGTACTGCGTGTGTGCACATACAACTATCTTTCTGAGTTTTAGACCATCAGAGTGAGGACAAATAGAGTAAAAGGGGGACATTTTGGCCGGTCCTCACTTTCTGAGACCCCTTTAAATGCCTGTTTGAGGGTTAAGACTTATAATTAGGTTAAGGGTAGGTTCAGGGTAAGGGTTCAAGTTAGGCTCTTAGTTGTGATGGGTAGGGTTAGGGTAAGGAGCTAGAGATTACATTTTGTCAATGAATGTTCTCACAAAGATAGATGTACAATAATGTATGTGAGGGTTGGGTGGGTTCTGTCAGGTTTTAAAGCCAACACCCATTTCTCATGTTTCTATGTTAACATGAAAGTGTTTTTCTTTATCTGTTAGTCTCTAGCTCCACTTTTCCCTCTCTCTATCCAGTTTAGTTGCCCCTGCATGTTGAGGCACATCAGTCCCTGTCAGTAATAAATCCAGAAGTTTGAGGGTGAAATGTGATGCCAGGTTATGAGTGCACGCTCATTTCCTTCCAATCTCTGCCAAACAACAGTGAAAACATCAGTGTACTCAGAAGCAAGGTTGGCTGATCTTCTGTCAAGATATGACGTTATATAATACTCACCGATACAACACATATCGCCAGCCTCTGCTGAAATAAAAGAGGTAACTTTCCTCCAGTTGCGGCTCCTGGACATAAATGTAGGTAGGGCAGATTCTGGGTCTTAGGGCTAGTTTATGCTAACCATTTTTAAGCTTTATATTTTAATTGCTAAACACATCAGACACACTTTTGACAGAGTTCTAATGCCCTTGCGTTGTTCAGCCTGAGGATGGCTCTAATGAGGATTGATATACTTTATTGCACACAACAAACAAATAGAATGTTAGAATTGCCTTAATGTAGTATTTTTATTGTGTCTGAATGTTGTTTTAGAATATTACAAGAACAAAGTCATGTCTATTCTCAGAACAAACATAAAACAAACACAACAGAATTATATAAAATCTATTCACATGAGCATGTTTAAATTACAGGGTTTATAATCTCATTAATGATACGCTACTCCACATAGTAAGAACAGACATGCCAACTAGTTACTGACCTGATGCAGACGCATATCTGAAGTGGACTAATATCGTCTTGGTCTGGAGCGAGTTTTACATGAGGTAACGTCACGTGAAAATAAGCGGGTCAGCTAGAAATCTGCTCCAATGGCTCTCTATGAGAATGCGCTGCAGTTCCATTTTTCACCACAGATTTACATTAGAAATGTGTGGGGCGCTGTAGAGCTAGGGAGGGCTCTGAGATAGGCTGCCCCACTTAGTATTATAAAAACATGTTTTAATATATCTTGCTCAATTTACGACTTAAAATAGTCTAGAAAATCTGAAAAATATTTGTTGCAGACTGCAACAAAGACTGCAAAATAATAGTGGTATAGTTTAGGCTTCTGTCTGTGCAAATGAAATGCCATTGTCATGACACTCAACTTTTCTGTCAGCCGGGTGTGAGAGTCAATACAACACAACAGCGTCTTTGCTTTGTAAAGGTGACAATAGTGGTTATAAAATACCAATTGTATTTCAGTATGTTAGTCTTACCATGACATAATTTACAGTCTAAAAGTAAAAGGGATATTTTCAAACCTTAACTTAAACCAAAATGTATAACTTTGGTTAAAACTAAAACTAAGCTTGCCTAAGAAGTGTAGAAAAGAAAATTCCGTTCTTGGTCAGGTGTTACTGCTTTATGTGCAAGCAAGAAAACACTCTGAATCAGACAGTTTCATATGTGGCTAGAGAAAAAGCAAACTCACGTGTGGCTTCTGTCGTGCGTCGGCTGTACGTGCGACGAGCTCGGTATCGAACGACGAGTTCTCCACTCTCCATCATGGGTTCAAATGCCTCACTGCACAACACACACAAATATATCTTCACATGAAACAGAACCCCTTTGTATTTTTCATTAATTTATGCAGTCAATATGTTTTTTTAGTAATGTTATACCAATAGTAAGCATTACTAAACAAACATATGTACACTTAACAGATATTCCACATTTCCTCATTACTTCATTTTAATAAAAAGAATGACGCTTAACCCCATTGAATCAAAATGAGAGTTTTGTGCCTTTTAGTTCATGTCTGTTAGCTATGAGGTCATCTTCATGCTAGCACATGTAAGGTATGACTGGATGACAGAGTTTATTCCAGCATCTCAGGCCATAGGCAGAGAAACACTCTAGCCAGATGACCGGTCCATCATAATGCTAATACACACAGACACACCCCAGCAAGCAATAGCCGATATCTCACCGTCTCGGTTAAGTATAGACCTGATATAGTCTGGCTATGAGTAACACACTTCTAGACAAAATAACCTTGAATTTGGTTACATGTCGTTTTTGCCAAAATAACTCGAGATGTATTATATACCATCATGTAAGCAAAGTCAACAGTGATTACAAGGTGTCTGGTTTCATTTCTTTGACATGTTCATATTCTAGAATAGTCTATTCTTTGGCTATGGTTAGACATCTATTACATTTTATATGCACAGCCCAAATTTTGTCTTGTTTTAGCCTAGGTGTCAGGGCTGTGTTTGGATGGCTATTGTCTTTTAAACTTGCTGGGACACTTACATTCACACTTACAGATACTGATAATTTAGTGTCTCCACCTATGCTGCATGTCTTTGAACTGTGGGTGAAAACCCTAACCTGCACAGGGAGAACCACAGGTAATGAAAGTCAGGAGAAACTCCCACAGATATTTGCACTTAAAAATTCACAGTATTTCCTTTCTTGGAAAGTAAACTAAAACATTGATGACATCATCTCCAGCTCATGGGAGATGATGTAAACAGCAAGCTGCAAATTATTTCATCGGGTCTAGTCAGTTGTGGAACAATTTGTGTGAAAAACATTTTAAGAGTTTCATATCTTAAAGAGGACCTATTTTTCCCTTTTACAAAGTCTTTGGGCTCTACTAGAATTGCATTTCCTGCTTAAATGTTCAAAAACACATTTTTTCCCATATTCCCCATTGTTGCAGCTCCTCTCTTCCCAGTCTGTGTCAGTAATGCTCTGTCTAGTTCCTGTCTCTATGAAGCCCCTCCTTCGGAAAAGCACAATATGCACTGATTGGTCGGCTGGATCAGTGTGTTGTGATTGGTCAAATGTTTTGAGCGTGTTTGGGAATCATGTCCCACCCCTACCTAACTGTGAGTTTTAACACACTACTGACTAACTCAACCAGGCACCCCCCTTTTATACTGCGTATGAATTATTTAAATGAGGAATACTGTGTCGTGTTTGTTCCCGGGAAGAAAACACTGACACTGATACAGAGAATAAGGGACAAGACGCTTTCAACTAAAAACAGAAAACATTTTATGTGTTTTGGCCCTTAATCTGCATGACCATTTTGGGTGTTATCATCTCCGGATACCGTTATTGTCTCCAAAACTACAAAAGCGCAAATTTGTGAAAATGGTGACATCATGCATATTACCTGTTCAGTCTATAGGTGTGTAGTTTTTCTTTACAAAGTGATATTGTCAAATACTGGCCTGGCAGCAGAATACAGCGTTTTTAGTCTTTTTCACGGATCTGTGTGAATGGGGATCATTTTGACAATGCAAATTTTAGTACATTGTGTAGTACATTGTGTAGAAGTACCCCTACTCCGTTTGTAGTAACTTTGTGCTTTGCGCAAACGTGTAAAAAGCATTATAGAACCCTTTCAATTTTCAATCAGTCAGTTTCCTGCCATTTAAGTTTAATAGCATTGACATCTCTGCTGACATCCACAGTGTAATAATCCTATATAAAAATAAAGAGAACACAGCAAAATGTGTGTAGCCAATGTATGTGTGTTCCCTGAATGGAAAAGACAGTAAAAGTCTCATCACCACCCACCCGAAGCGCGTCTCCTTCCGCCTCAGCCTGGTCACATACACAGCCAAGAGCACAGATAGAGCGACAGCGACGGCGATGGCCATCACCACGTACCACCAGTGCCAGGAGAACGCTGGAGGACTCGAGAGACCTTCACACATATGCAGATAAAAATCAGATTTCAAAAGACTGTTATATCCATTTAAATGATTATAAAGAAGAAAGAATGCAAGTGCTGAAGTGTATGAATATGTTTCAAAACATAGCAAACTGCCTATTGAACAGAATTTCAAAGCATAACAACCTCTTGAGTGTAACATTTTCTGTCTGAGCTTTAGTTTTTTAGACATTCGTAGTGCAGTGTTCACTGTCAGGTCTGGTATTGTTAGGTGAGTTCAGGTCTGTTTCCTTGATTCCCTGTTTCTTGTACTTTTGTATCAAAGTCATTTGGATCTTATGCTCCTATAGTTTTGAGTTCCCAGCGTGGCACAGAGTCTATTTCAGGATTTAGGCAGCAACATTGTGCAGCATTATACTAATTTTTGCTAAATTCCAAGGCAGGCATAAATAAATACCAGAATACAATACAATGGGCTCAGTGAGAAAAAAAATAACATAAATCAAGATGGATGATTTAAGCTTATTTCAGTATTGATGAACTACATTTTTGCATTTTCTGATGAAGAAACGGTGAGTGGAGCTTTTCCTTTTCCATCTCTACAAATCTAAGATTGGCCGAATCAAAAGAGTCTCCACATTAGAGAAATTAAGAGTGAATAAGAGGGTTGCACGCCATCAGACAACACAGAGCATACTTGAATAAAGTCTAAGCTATACATATAAAGACATGCATAATTTAAATCTTCCTGCCTAATTTATCAGTTTGCAACTTCAAACTCACTGATTTGCTGAAGTGAACTTTTGCCTGTATAGTGATCAGTGTTGCAACTTAGAGTAGTGACTTTTCAGACCCCTTCAAGACCAGCTTTACTGGACATCCGGCTATATTATATTAAAATACAGCATGTGAGCACGGGTAAGGAGAGAAAACAGATATAAACATCCGACAGTTGCCGCATTAAATCATCAAGTGGCTTTAGCTACTTTCCATTGAGTGATTGATTTACTGTTTTTTAACTTGAGCACACAAATGACAACGTCCGGCAACGACGCAAGAAAACCTCTAAACATAAGCTGCTACAAATATGAACACACTGAGATCACTATTTCTACAGGTCTTCTACCCGGATGTCCAGCTTGATAGGGAGTTTTTCTTGACAACATTCTTCCTCCTGAGAAATCCAAAACATGCTTTCTGTTCATAATGCAGAAATGCAAGTACATGCATTCATGAACTCAAGATTATTATAATGCACTGCTGGCTGGATGTCCTGAAGTCTCTATAAACAAGCTGGTTCCGTTTGTTCAAAATGCAGAAGCAATAGTTTCCTACCAGATCCAGAAAAAATTGGGTCTATAGTGTCAGCAGTTAGTTATACTGAGCCTTACACCAGAAGAGCATGCATGACTTCATATTGCAGACTTAAATTAGTCACGGCAAGAGATGTTTAAATGACAGAAGAAACCATGAGCTGTAGACATGGTAAAATGATCATAATCTCCTTTCTGTTCTTTGCAAACAATTGTGAATTTAAACAAGAGCATCTGGTTAAATTACATCAGGCTAGATTCAAACCTGGCTGTGATACTATACCGTGTTGCACTACACTCACCAGAGCAATACCTGACATGTCTTAATATTTTAACATGGTCATCTGGTCACACTAAAACAAATTCGTAAGAGACTAGAAACTGTGTGTGTGTGTGTGTGTGTGTGTGTGTGTGTGTGTGTGTGTGTGTGTGTGTGTGTGTGTGTGTGTGTGTGTAGGTGGGTGGATGTGTGTTTTGTTCAGTTGGTCATTGGATGAATTAGCTCATCAAATGACCTCAGTGCAAGATGTCCACATTTGCAATAGGGTGTGTTGCTTCTAGAAATTGTCCTAAAGTCTCTCTCTACACATCCCACTCAACAAAACTTCTGCCTGTAACTGCTCTCCTTTCATTTTTTTCTGTTCCATTCTCTCATTCATTTGCCTTTTTCTTCCTCTTTTTCTGAGACAGCAACCGCGGACAGAAAAAACAAAGTTTCAAGAAGGGCACTAAATAAGGGAAGTAAAAGGAAAAGTCCACTTCCATATTTTGTGTGGGTCCGGATTTCTTGTGGCACCAAATCACTTACATGTCTGAATTCACTTCAGTCAAATAACATCTTGATTAAAACATACAAAAGGTTTTGTTCAGGGTCAGGTTTAGGGTAAAATAAATATAATTAGATCATTATAAAAAGAAAGTTTCCACCATGGTATAAAAACACTCGTTTGTGTATGTCACTCACCTCTAGATTGCCCGGTTTCTGCAAAACATTGCAAGAAAAGACACCATTAACATTCAGTGGACATGTTTGACCTATGAGTATTTTAGATTATTTTCTGTTTGCTTTCATACCTGCATGGAAGAGCGTGACTGTTTGGAGGGGCGTCCAGGGTCCCTGTCCTGCACCGGTGTACGCACACACTCTGAAGGAAATATTCGACAGGGGTGCTGAGAGATTGACAAGCAGCTCTGTGTCCAAACCCATGTCCACCATAACCTGCCGGAATGGACATATGCAGATGAATCAGCGATAAACGACAACTGAACTGGTAACCAACATAAAGTATGTTTTTCATGCTGGGACCTGCGTGGGATGCTGGTTTCTGGTTTGCTGGTCCCAGCTTTGGAAGCAGAAGTGCTGATGGACCAGCTACACCGGATCAGTTTAGCTTGAGAACAGCATGACTATGGTGGTCCACCAGGTAGACCAGCTCTAACCACCATAAACCAGCCTGGACCAACATGGAATTCATGCTGCTTTATGCTGGATTTTCAGCAATTGAGATGTTTGAGTCAACATGAAACTACATTTGTCTGTAATCTGATGGATTGACAGCTATTCAATGAGAGAAAAAAGTAGGATGAATTGGGACAAATTTGAGGGTCATGACTGAAGTCACGCCACTGATGTCATTTTTAATTCAAAATCCCAGGGAATAAGATGCAATTTTACAGAACACACTTGCTGGACTTTACAAAAACATATTCCCTTTTATTATAAAAAAAAAGAACTCCAGCAGGACTTTGGTACCATGATGGTATAACATAGCAATACAATGGTATTTTGATGGCACGGAATGATACCATATTCATATACAAAGGTATTACCATTAAATGTCAAAAACAAAACAATTTTTTCCAAGATTAAGGAAAGGAATTCCAAAAGTAAATAAAGATCAGTATGTGGTCCTGGTAAATCTTACATTCTGGGGACAAAATGTCATCATAAAGATGGCAACATCTGAAATCCTTGTCTGAAGGAACATGTCCCTTGTGGGAACATTTTTGGTCCCCTTGACGAAAACAGCTTATAAATGCTATGTTTAGGGGTAGGGTTAAGGTCTATGGAATATCTCCTTTAAAACATGAAAACCCAACGTGTGTGTGTGAGAGAGAGTGTGTGTACAGTTACCTGTTCCATATTCGGTGCACTGTACTCCATCATGTATCCTTGCAGTTGGCCGTTAATCTTTCCAGAAGGTTCTGCCCATCTCAGGAACACTTCTGTTCCGTTCACCACAACCGTCACATTGTCTGGGGCCGAATCTGGAACTAAAACGCAAATAAAACAACAATAATGATCAAAACTGTGTGACAAACAAACACAGAACATCTACAGTACACTCTCATTGTTGCTTATCAGTGGATAAGATGATGAGATGCCCTGATTTCTGAAAAGCCCACAGAGACGGCAATGCGGCTATTAGATCTGCAATCATTTATAAAGTTGACAGTCTTTACTCATTATTGCATAGTCAATGTAAAATATCTTGCTCTGATCCTCCAGGTCATCTGTTATCCAGGAAACAAGATGGGCCCTATTTTAACAGTCTAAGCGCATGGTCTAAAGCGCATGGCGCAAGTGCACATAGGGATTGTCCAAAAGTTTGCTAGTTTAACAACGGGAAAAATGGTCGGCGTGCCCGGTGCATGGTCTGAATTGGACTTTACATGGCAGAATATAGACACCCTCAACATGACGAGTCAGTTTAAATACGTGTGTATTGCCACGATTGGCCAAATAATTAGCCAATTGCATTCGTCATTACTGCAAAGAGGTCATTTTGATACATGCAGACTATCCAATATGACATGTAGTAATTTTTATATTTATGTACACAATAATAATTTTACATCCTTAATTGTTCTACTGCACATCCCTGTGTGTGTAATAAGCACTGTGTACAAGTGTACAAGTGTATGTGCATTGTGCACCCGCCTATAGGCTCATATTACTAACACACCCTTTAAATAACACAAAAAATACTGCGCTATTGACTTTAGAGCAGGTTCGTGTTGGTCAATGGCGCAGTCGTTTTCAGTTCCTCAAAATAGCAACACTCCAACAATGCTTCTGAACACACCTGGTTTTCAGACCATCACGCCCATGGGTGAACAGATGGCATGAGTGCATTTGCTATTTAAACATCGTGGAGCTGGACGTGAAAATGATAACTGCATCGGCTGAAACTAGCAAAAAAACACCCGATGAGTGAATGGGTCTGCCAAATATTATATTATTCCGAATATATTATCGTTATTTTTAAGTCATTATCTGCTCTTTTCTGAATAAGGAATTCAGCTTAGGGTACATCCCTACATATGAGGTATAATAATTTACTGTGAAAGTTCATGTGTCCCAACACTGAGTTAATTTTTTGAAGAAACGGTGAGTGGAGCTTTTCCATCTCTACAAATCTAAGAATGGCCGAATCAAAAGAGTCTCCACATTAGAGAAATTAAGAGTGAATAAGAGGGTTGCATGCCATCAGACAACACAGAGCATACTTGAATAAAGTCTAAGCTATACATATAATGACATGCATAATTTAAATCTTCCTGTCTAATTTATCAGTTTGCAACTTCAAACTCACTGATTTGCTGAAGTGAACTTTTGCCTGTATAGTGATCAGTGTTGCAACTTAGAGTAGTGACTTTTCAGACCCCTTCAAGACCAGCTTTACTGGACATCCGGCTATATTATATTAAAGTTTCAAAGAGAGTGTCTTTACTGAAGAGAGAGAGAGCTGTGACAAAATACACTTACTAATAATACATATGATGTTTTATGTTAAACACTGCACAATGCCAAGCGTTGCACTGTTTCACTTGTTTTTAATTAATAGTAATGTGTTCTCTGTGGTATTCAGAAAGTAATAAGATTGTATTACAGTCTGAACATAGCCATTTTATCCCTTTTATTTTCCTCTCCGTTCCTTTGTTAAACTCATTTCACTGCCGCTGTCTCTGTTTCTAATCCAGAGCAGCAGAAATAACAACACACTGGCAACGGCCGCAGTAATGGTCTGAAAATAGCTGTGTGTGTGTGTGTGTGTGTGTCTGCCAAAATCCCAGAACAGAATTCTCTTAAACATCAGGATCAAAACAGATCAAAACCGTTTCTTAGTATATATATTTCTCCATTGCAGGTATGATAGAAAGCTTATTTTTTGTCATTTCATCCTGTAAATACACAGTCTCCTCAGCCCTGGGCTGGAGACGTTGAGGAACATGGCACGGCATTCAGATGATGTTATCAGGAGGAGTTTCACGTCTGATTGTTTCCACATGTGTCTCTGGCTCATGGCTGTGAAAATACACTTTTCACTCTCCCCTCTCTATGGCCTAACCTTCTCTCTCAATAACTTTCCTTTTTGGAAATCTTCTCCTAAATTTCCAGTACGACTCAAGCACACAGTTCAAAGAAACCAGGAAAAATGGGGGGACAGGAAACTGGATGTTACTAAAACTGGAAGGACCTAGTCATAAATCCAACAGCAATGGGTGCAGGATTCAGAATGTATTGTGTGTAAATCATTGGGAGTGCAGTGGTGGGGGGTCGGTTTGGATCCTACTCTATTACTGAATTTCTACAGGACTTGAAATGTGACCTGGACACGTTTTAGTGAGATTCACCAGTAAACCTCAGTCAGCTTTTTGAACTCTTTGACTATGAAACTATGAGTCAAGTATTTCTTTGAGCACATGTGCTGCTTTACAAGACCTGAACCCCAGTCTTAAAGCAATTAGTCACAAATTGCGTTGTTTACTGTTTGCGGTCACACACGGTGTAAATGTGCTTTCAGAAAGGTTTCCTTTGACTGTTCTCTCATGACGAGACTGTTTATAGGAAAATACGGCACGTACACACACAGCAGCAAAATTCAGGTGCCAATTAATCTTTTACTTCTTAATCCTGTTCTGTACACACACTGTTCAATGATTTACGAGTGAAAATCACATTCTACAAAAAATGCAGACCAGTGACAATGGCATTTACAAAGAAACCTATAAAGTGTGTACTGAACTGAACTGAAGTGAACTAAACAACTAGTTGTTAATGGCGTATTTAAACACGTATGTGTCTCTCTTTTGTATGCGCCAGAAAAACACACGGGCTGTGTCCGAAAACCCCTATACCCTTAAATATGGGCACTATTTGAGGGGACAGCCATTTGTAGTGGTGTCTGAAACCATAATGGACGTTACTGAGTAAACTCGTTCAGTCCCACAATGCACCGCAATAACGTCCAACTGATGTACGTTCACCGGCTAGAGAATACCCACAATGCACTGTGAGGGTCGCCCCGCGCTGAATTAATTCCCGCGTCTGACCAGAAGATGGCGCCCGCAGCTGAATCAACCATCCATCCATTTTCTAAACTGCGCTGGTCCAGCGTAATAACATACAGGTCTAAATTCCTTTTTAACTGTTTAAATTATGGGTTATACATGCTAGTTTCCATGGCAGAGTTCAAGATAAATATTTTAATTAAGAAAGAGGTTCATGCTGCCAGATCTTGAGAAACATGAGTCCATAATAAACCAAAATAAATCCAAATACTTTTTATTGAAAATAAGACAAAGATACCATATAATAAGTGGAGATGGCAACATTTCAAGAGTGAGCGCTGTGTGAAGCAGCATTCAAAGCTTAAACAAAACATGCCTACAGCAGTCAATCATCACAATTTCGGAAGTGAGTCGTATTTCATACACACACAACTTAATATTTAGGGGATTGACCCTCGTATTTAAATCCTCAAACACTCCTGAAACTTTACAGGTATTAAGGGAATAACCAATAATAACTGACATTAAATGGCACACATTTTCAGTAGTAATATAACTCAGCATTTTTCAAAACAATGTACATTTTCCAGTTACAAGTTACTCTTTCCAAAAAGTGGTGGAGAGTTTCGTTGTCATTGTTACGTTGTATTTCGCATGCCATTTTACAGCTGAAATGAGGCAGAAATCAGAATTGCTCTGTTAAAACGTCCTCAAATGTGGCACTGAAAAGTCTGATATACTGGAACAGGAACTATTACAGGAACATTTTCAAGAAACATTTTTCTAATAGCAAAATATTGAGGTAAACACTGCTGTTCACAACTGGTCCACTAATTTTATATTTATACTTTTATAGCTTCCCCAGCACTGGTGGACAAGAGTAGATGTGATTATGATTATATAAGTTCAGCTCACAGGTTTAAGTTAATCCGTTCAAACAGAAAGTGCCAAACCAATTTCATTGGGATATCAGCGATCAGCTTTGTTTTCTCTCTCTCTCTCTCTCTCTCTCTCTCTCTCTCTCTCTCTCTCTCTCTCTCTCTCTCTCTCTCTCTCTCTCTCTCTCTCTCTCTCTCTCTCTCTCTCTCTCTCTCTCTCTCTCTCTCTCTCTCTCATCCCTTGGGCAATGTGGGACTCTGGGAAACTAGCAAAGAGTATGTTTTTTTCTTCACAAACCCCCTCCTCTTTTTCCTGTCCTATCCATCACAGCATTCCTCTGCCCCATTCACTTTTCCCACAGTGTGTGCATGTCTGTATTTCATTCGTTCTTTTTTTTTGGCAAGAATAAATCAAAGGTCGTGTAAGGTCAGGGCAGACGAGACATGGGCCGCTACATGAAATGGGGGAGGGACAGAAACCAGCGTGTTTGGGAAAGCTGGACATTCTTTCCTGAAGAGAATTTGTAGGATTAGTGCACAAAGCAAGAGAGATAAAAATTTTTATTGCTCAGAGTTTGCTCTTTTTGCAGCTCAAGTGACATGGTGTTGTTAAGTATCAGTTAAGATGTTTCTCTTAAAATGTTTTGGGGGAAGTATCACAATAAGAAAATTAAATTGAAATATCTGTTGAGACACATTAGAGCTATAAACTTAATGTAGCAGCTCAGATAATTTATAGTCTTGGAAGAATCTGAAAAATTTGAGTATATTTTCTCTCTCTTATGGAAGCTTGTTTCAGGAACACAGAATAAAAAAATAAAAAAGGTAACTTTTTATCTCACAATTCTGACTTTTTTTTTCTTCTTTTTCTCAGAATTGCAAGATATAAAGTCACAATTCAAGTCAGTCTTTTCCCCCTCAGAATTTAACTTTATATCACTCAATTCTGACTTTATATCACTATATAAAACTTTTTGAAGCTTGATGATTTTGGTTGCATGGACTTTTAATGGATGGAAGAAAAAATATCAGAGAATATAAAAAATAACAAGTCTTATGAACCATAAGACTTGTTATTTTTTATATTTTCTGATATTTTTAAGGGTATATACCGTCACATAACCTGCATCTTATTTGTGATTTTTCTTGTGAGGATAAAGACAGAACAGAGGAAAAACAAAAAAGGCATTTGAGAGCAAAGAGGTGCTAATGAAATACTTTGAGTCCACCACCCTAAACACACCAATAACACGCAAACCAAAAACAACACCACACCTACACACACATATAAACAACCAAAACCCTGTCCTGGAAAAAATGAAACATTTCCTTCACTCCTCCATCATTCCTGTCCCACATACTGACACAGCGTTGATGTAAATGATTCCCTAGACACTGAAAAGACGAATAAAACTAAATCTGGTTGAATCACAAGACCTTTTTAAAGACAACATGAGATGGCATTACAAACCCATTTTACTTCCATATATTGTATAATATGTCAGTGTTTGTATCACACTCCTTGTGTGCTGTGTTCAAAACAGATGTGAGTGGACGCAGAGCCAAGAGCATATTGTGTGCTGGAGCAAGTAATGGAAAACCTGGAGTGGAGTTGGAGCGGAGTGATTATAGAGCAGTGAAGGAGAATTTGCTGTCGCTCCAGTCACTTAAACTTCTTTTGAAACTATGTTCATTGCTACAGGACGTGTACAAAGCGCACAAATTCTAGATGAACTGTAACTTATATTAACTTAACTCATAATTGTGCTGGAGTACTGTACATAATCACGACTATTCGCAGCCTCGTTCCTATGGACAACTTATTTCCAACAGCACATGAATGTGTGAAAACATTGGAAAGGATGTCTTTTCACAAATCATGCACAACTAAACCTATGATGTGTATTAGGAAACATGTACAGTCAACTCTGATTTCATGTTGATGTTCACAATTGCTTCACCTGGATATTAAAGAGATTATATTGAGAGCTAATTGAGCATTTTAGCTGAAGTGTCCTCCCATGTGTCTCCTCTAGAGCTTCAGAAGAGACTTCAGTAATGTCTCAGACTGTGCTCAGATTTGCCAAGTCTATGATCAAAAGTCAGATTTATGAATGTGAACATTTCTTATTAAATAACTTGAAAAAATGTCCTTGAACTATGCTCTCTTTACATTCATTTAATTGCTCTCAAATATCCACTAGTGTCACCAAATGATACTGCAAGAATAATGACTGTTTTCAAACAGGCTTTCTGAACATGCCCAGTATGTTATTGGTCAGGTAAACCAATAGATCCGCATCAAAGACATGCCATTGAGCTGATGCTGCTGTGATGGGCTGGTTGGAATGATCAAACAGATCAATGCTATGGTAGTGCTAAAAATTCCAATTGTTTACATGTTATGAAAGAATCAACCTATTTACTATTTATTGTCTTTATTGCTGTCTAAAAAAGTATTTTGACACTAAAAATTGACATACATCCCCTTTAAATAAACGAGTCTAAACAAAATGAATAATAAAAAAATAAAAAAAGAGCAGTGAATGGAGCAATCATTGAAGAATAACATTTTCCAGGAGCTTAAATTCTTCTTGTGCTTGCATTAACTCACCAGGGGTCTCGTTTATAAAGCGTGCCTACACACAGATTTGAACTTAAAGTGCACGTACGGTAAAATCCGCACCAGCGTTCATATTTATAAGAACAGACTTTGATTTCTAACAGACAGACTTTGGTTCTAAGCAGACATACTTGGTATAAGTCTAAGCAACTCTTGCCACTTGCCATTCTCAAGTAAAGTATTTAAAAGAAAAATATTCAATTCCAAAAGTAAGCAAAACTTCAGAAAAAAAGTTGTTTTAATGCAGTCATTTGACCATTAAAGCAGACATGTTGATCTGCTTTATCAATGCAAAAATGTCTTCTGAAAACACCTGCAATTGCTGAAAAAGAAGCAACTTAACAAACGCCAAGGGCTCAAAGCAAACGCTGATCACCATCATGGTGACTTCAAACTAAACATTTTCAATCAACATCTAAAACTCTGTTAATTCTCAACTGCTGTATATGTCTGACTGAAATAAAATCTGGTTAGTAATGCGTGAAGCTGGTAATACTGTTTGTGGAGTTGTTTAATATTTTTTTTTTTTTTTATCTTCAGTTGATTTAATCTAAGGCTGTGGCTGAGGTCTGTTGTAGTTTGTGTTCTTATTTCTCTTTCTTTCAGTGCTTGTTCACAGCAGGTGTTTGAATGATTGAGAGTGTTTCAACATCATACTAACTTTTAAATAACATTCTAGTGACATTAAGGAAACAGGACATTTTCATGTTCCTGGAATGTTACAAACTAACGTTCATAGAATGTTGAATTGTCAATCAAAATTAAGTTGAAAGAACATTTGAGGAACATCATACCTCATAAAACACGCTCCTCTAATGCCAAGACAACTGGACATTTTTTATGTTCCCAGAACCAGCACTGAATATTTGGAGAACGTTCTTTTAGCTGTTGGCTGGGATGTTAATGACATTAATTAGGCTGCGTTTAAAAGGCTGAGATCTGAAAACATTCAGCTGCACACAATTTCTATAAATAATTAGCAATTTTATATCTGTAAGGAAGGCATACGTATATGTTTTTTTTTTGTTTTTTTTTGTACGTTCGTTTGTACGAATAACATGTATGCACATTTGAGAAATGATCGTAAGATCAAATGTAGGATGGTTTCTACGCAACAATTTATAAATGAGGCCCTATGTCTCCATTTCTTAATGTCTGTGTATATTAAAGCTCCACTCTCAGCCGTTTGTTTCAAAGAAACATTTCATAATGCCAATT
The DNA here is from genome assembly GCA_018749465.1 of Paracanthobrama guichenoti. Lineage (NCBI taxonomy): Eukaryota > Metazoa > Chordata > Actinopteri > Cypriniformes > Gobionidae > Paracanthobrama > Paracanthobrama guichenoti. Next base: position 3,696,015 of record CM031957.1, read on the forward strand.
TATGGAAAGTGCCCACCTCGCTCTCTCGCTCTCGCTCTCTCTCTTCTACAAACACTCCTTCAACTATAATCTGGGATGGAAAAACTTACTACAGCTCAAGTACAGTTACGGCTGACAGACGCCAGAGCAGAAAACACACACCAAAACCAGGAGATGAACCTTCAATGCACAATCACTTGATCTTCAGGATAAAGTGGACAATATGGAAAGGCATTTGGTCATTCCTGTGTTTTTTTTTTCTGATGGATTCCAAGTATTTTGTGCTCATCTCTAATGTACATTACCATACACACCTCTGTCTTTCTCAGTCCCTAGTCTTCCCGTCCTGACAGTTTCCATGTCAAACAGCATTCAGTGTTTAGCAGACACAGACCTCACACATCTAGCTACTGTAAACACACTTCAGCTCTACTGACTCCAGCAGAAGACTGCACTGTAACACTGAACATGAGTACAGCTTGTTCTTTCTCTTTGAGCATGAGACCACAAACGTGCTTACCTCCTTCACTGGTGCTGACAGGGACCCATGCCGTCCAGTTAGAGACACCCTGACTGCTCTGGCAGGCCATTCTGAAATCATATTGGCTGAAGGCTTCCAGATCTGAGATCAGATGGCTGGTGTCTGGTGCGCTAACCTTCTGATTGTAGATCAGCTGATCAGAGTCTTCACCAGAAGCTTTAACCTGAAAGGATTTTAACAAAACAATTAGATGATTTTGAGTGGTTTGTTATAATTTCCCAGTTTCTAGTCTATAACAGGGCCTCACAGATAAAAAAAAAAAAAAAACTGTTATTAAACCTATAAAAACTTTGCCAAACACCAAAATGCAAAAAATATATATTTTTTTAATAAATGATCAAACCTGTTTGTTTTTCGCAAATCATGTATATGCAAAATATTATAGTGAAAATCTTTTTGACACACAAATCTCACTCTCACATTTGTTTTTTTTTGTTTTTTTTTTGTTTTTTTAATGAGGTGTGAAGAAGTAACTATTAATATGTGGACACACTGGGAACGACCACTAATTACTTGAGCGAAATGTGTGACATTCACTTTCTGTTTAGGACAAAGAAGAAGCGACCACTTCCCTTTTCCCCATCTTCCTGTGCTAGAGTCAGTGTAAATGAAAGAATTTTCAGGATTAAATATATTTATACGTTGTCACATGTCACATTCCTTGTTGGTACACTAGTAAACCTGGTAATTTCCCAGTGTGTGTGCGTGTGTAACATATATACATATGTAACGTACAATGTTTTGTTTTGCTTTTATGTTGCTGTACAATCAAATTTATGTTGCTGTATCTTTTGCGGAAAGAATAACACATTTGTGTTAAGCTGACATGATAAAAAATCTACATACGTCTCAAGTAAGTTATATTGAACCCTGAATATTCCTTTAATACATGATCATGTGCATTAACATAAACATAATTATGCTGTCGTCTTGGGTTTTGGCACATATTTCTATTCAATAAAGTCATCTCTACCTGGCACAGCAGGACACATGAAAACACCTCACTCAGCAGGAGAAACATGCTGCCGATGCAAAGCCTCAAAACATCAAACTCTGGCAGAAAACTATACCCTCATAACTAACCACCTACCCTGAGTTATACTGCTTCAAATCGTTCCCGGCTGTACAGAGAAGAAAGAAAGACTGGGCTTTATAAATGAACAAAAGCTTTATTGGCATGACTAAAAATGATTACAAGAATTCCATAGAATTTAGGTTGCATGCAAGCCAGAAATACAAGATAAATGCAATGTGTGAATCTCACGGAAATTGTCAAGAAATTACATTTTAAAAATAAATAAATGTTTATATATGTTGTATACAGAGATTATTATATGTTGCACAAAGAAAATGAAATTAAGTTTATGTGCATATAATTCTGGACTAAGCATATCTTGCTTCCCAGTTCTTATTAATGTAGTAAAAAACAAGACATGTATAATTATCAGTTGTTTGTTCATTATTGTATTCAGTGCAACAGAATTGCTTTTTACAGTAATTTACACTATGCAAATTTTGAGAAAATGTGGCTAATTGTCATGAAAATATTTTCACAATGAAATAAAGAATCTTAATGATTAAAATAGTTTATAATTATATATAATTATTACTATTTTCACTATGGATATTGTGATGAAATATGACACACACACAACAATATATATATAACTTTACTTACAAATGTTAGTGTGAAATGACAGTATATTCCAGGTTAATAATCAGATCCTCAGTAGGATTTCTCTTGTATCTGCACTCTTAACCATTACGGTGACTTCAAAACAATTACAGCACTAAACAATATAATTTCTTACAGTGGTATGGTTAAAGACAACTTTATCATGTGAATTTACTGTAAAACAAGACTGAGACTGATACACGGACTGAGATTTCTCCTGATTCCCTGAATCTTTTCACAATAATATGTAGGCCTAGGTTAGATTCTTTGCAATCTTGCATTGATAAATGTGATTTTTGAATTGCCTGACAATTCTCTCATGATATTCGGCACAAAGTGATAAGCCATGACCATGATCTTTGCTTGCAAAGAGTGAAATGCTTCTTTGACACTCAATCACAATACCCACACCTATTACCAATTCACCTATATATAATGTGTATAAAGTTTAGTGTAATGTAGTCGGGTGAATGAAAGAACTGACTCGTGAATGGATCAGTGCTGCGGTACGAAAGAGCAGATGTGTCATAACAATCAAAGCTCAATGAAGAAGTTGTTCTTCCTGATGATCTTGAAGGGCTTCATTTTGGAGTGAGGTGTCACTCGTGAGTCATGACGCTATGATTCAGATTGAGTCAGTAAACAGAGTGAAAAGAGCGCTGCTGGTTACTGACTCACACAGCTGGTGAATTCCCCTACGATGGATGGGTTAGTTTAACTCGGTCCAGACCATCATTTACAACGACCAGATATATTTCTGTATTTGAGGTGAACAATGTCTCTATCTTAGATCATTTACTTCAATTCAGAACTTTTGAAAGGAGGACAGCAAAATTATATGCACGTTTCTGGTGTTTCTTAAATCTATTTTACTGGAAAGGTTCACAGATGGACATAAATTGTTTCTTCTAGGTTGAGCTTCATGGATTACAGTAACTTTACTGGGTACCAGTATTACTTTTACCAAGTGTATTACCTTCTTGTTTGTCTTAGATTTTTTTTTTTTTTTTTTTTTATATATTATATGGCACAAGTATGTTTAGTTAAGCAATTAATTACTTCACACTGTTATACCGTATATGGACATATTCATAAATTAATAAATCTTTGTCTTGTGTCAGTTGAGCTATGTTAAACTTTTCTGGCTCGTCTATTGTTCCTCATTTCTTTTTTTATTATCCTTCAGCTCCTTCAGGTTAGTGTGTTTTGTCTCAGTTTGGAGCGTTCGGTTCTGTAGAGTTGGGGAACCAGAGGAGGGGCGAGGGCTCAGACACAAGAGCCTGCTTTTATTAGAACCAGGCACTTTGGGGTGGTGCTCAGGCTGAGGGGAGTGTATGACACACACACACATGCACACCCAAGCTCACGGCCTACCAGGGCCCCAGAACAGGGGGAACTGGGCCTCAAAAGTGAGTTGTACGGGGGCCTCTTTCGAAGTGTGAAATGTGATCCTCTACAGCATGATTAAGCAGCATGTCTATGTGGGTAAAGGGGTTCTGACTCACATTTGTGGGACAAAACAGACACATCACAGGCTTTTCAAAGTCAAATGATACAACAGAAACAAACAAACACTCATTCATTCTGTTACCCATCTATTGAAAGATTGTTTTTGAAGTTACCTGAACAATGCAGAGGCTGATGGGATAGGTTCCTCCAAAGCCCATGTGCCAAGACAGACGGATACTTGAATTAGTGATCTCTTCTGCTTTAATGTCATGGGGCTGGGAAGGCAGGACTAGACAGAAGAATCAAAGAAAGATATAAAACATTTATTGTGAAAAAAATATGCAGTTTTTGCTCATATGTGACTACATTTTTTTCATAACAGTGTGAAGAGCACAAATCACAAGCAATCTGATCTTCTCAATTCTGATTTGGTCTGGAGGTGGTCTTAAATCACACTGTTAAAATTTTTTAAAATTTAGAATTCGTGAAATGACAGTATATTCCAGGTTAATAACTGCATGACTTTCACAGTAGTTCCTCAGTAGGACTTCTCTTGTGTCTAACTGCACTCTTGGAATATCAGACTGTATTTCTACAGTGCATATGTACTATGAAGTTACCCAGCATGCAGTGCGGCATGAATAGATATATATGAATAGATTATGCTGTCAAGTTTCTTGATTCTTGTTGGCTTTATCTGTGCTGCTGAATTTATTTTTGATTCACTTTTAGCAGTTTGTGCTGTTTGTTTATTTTGTAATGTTCAGAATTTATCTTTATTATTATTATTATTTTTGAGTTGAGCATAATCATTGTCGTGTTTTTTATGACAAGTATTGATGTCTGTGCATCATTAGGTGGAAAAATCTTGTGTTGCAAGATGATGTCACACTGTACAAAAATAAATCTCAGCAGCTGCTTTATTATTGTCAAATATCCATCATTATTGATTAACCTTTATGCTGAAATAACACTAATAATAGTATAGTATGACTAACTTAAAATCAGCCAATTAGCTTATTTTATATTGTAGCTTGTCATTGTTTTAACAGATGTTTTCTTTTATCACACTTCTGTCTTGGCTAGGTCAGAAATTTGGATATGAATATACAAGGTTCAAGATCCCAAGCAAATGCAACACTGATCACCATCATGGTGACTTCAAAACAATTACAGCACTAAACAATATAATTTCTTACAGTGGCATGGTTAAAGACAACTTTATCATGTGAATTCACAGTGAAACAGAGCAGTAAATTATTGTGATGTCAGCATCCTTTTGCTGTTGATTAACAGTAATGACCCAGCATGCATTAATTTTACTGTAAATTTCTGACTACAGTATTTTATTGTAAAATTATTCTCTTTGATCCTGTAAACACCTGGCAATTTTTTTTACAGTGGAGATACAGGTCTGATGTTTTGCAACGCAGCCATCTGAACAGTCCTATTCTTGCGACTTTCACATCACGTATCTCAATTCTGCACAATTTTACATACTGGTAGTTGATTGGTCACTGGGCAGTGAGCTGTATTATAGTGAGAGCTCTATATAAGCAAACCTTGAGGAGTTTTATCGTATATAATTCAATTTTCCCTCTCTTTCAACTTTCAAGTCCTCAACTGCTCACAAATTTCACTGGCTTCCAGCGCACATCACCTTATAAATGAAATACACTATTTAAATCAATATTTGTGTGAACTATGTATATTTTTGATTATTACAGCAAATACTACTGGCATCAATTGTGACTCAAGACAGTGCAGTGAAAGAACAATGAGCTGCAGACACATTGTCTTGGATGACCACTCATGAAAACAGGGCCTAGAAGCACGAACAAGCACTCTCGCTTCAGGACGTCACACTTACCCGTCACAACACCTGTGCCAGAAGATGCCACACCTTTACGATTGTGCGCCTCACAGGAGAAAGAGCTGGTTTTATTCAAACCTGTTGAGGAGTTAAACAATATGGTTGAGAAAGATGAGATAAAAATAAAAATAAAAATCTGCAAAGTTGGGTTACACTTCATACACGACATTCTGTTGATTATAAGTAATGTTGTACCTACATGTCAACTAACAGTAGACTGTTAGAGGTAGGGTTACTTAGTGGAATAAGGGGTTCAGGTTAGTAGAATAAGTTGACATGTAGTTGCAAAGTTACTTATAGTCAGTAGAATGTCTGTTAGGGAGCATCAAAATAAAGTGTTAGCAGATATAAGCAGACAGTCTACTAACACTACAAATACTAGTGAGAGTTAATTGACATGTAGGTGCAATGTTACATATAACCAACAGATTGTCTTATAAAGTGTAACCCAAAGTTGTGTTAGGTTGTGATTGTGTCTGAGTTTCAGATTGTGTTTTTAGGTTAAAAAAACACATTCAGTTGGAAAATTAAAAGAGCTGATTTGTAAAGAGCTACTTCTGCTTTAAAGAAAACACTGAGGAGAGGAGTGCGCACACACACACACACACACACACACACACACACACACACACACACACACTGCACATGCTGACATTCACAGAAACATGTCAAATGAAGGCTCTCTTTCTCACACGCAGCATTCTTCGCACTTTCAGTGAAAATAACGCTCATGTGTGTCATTCAGGAACACTATGTGTCTATTGTTGAAAGGCCACAGAAGTTCAATATCAAGGGTCACCAGATCAAATTCTGATGGACAAAAGCTGAGTGGTGTGTGTGTGTGTGTGTGTGTGTGTGTGTGTGTGTGTGTGTGTGTGTGTGTGTGTGTGAGAGAGAGAGAGAGAGAGAGAGAGATTTCAGTACAAGACATCTAGTTTCACCTCATTCTCTTTCCTTCCCTAAAACACAATCTGTTTTCATCAGCACAGATTCAAGGCAAACAAGAGTGTAATCCCATTAGTTGCTCAACTAATAACCATACCTCTGTCATATAATACAAAACTGAAAGAAGATCATTGCATTATAATACACTTTCCCACAATGCAAATGACCTTTCCAGTACAAAATAAATCAAACTGGAGTGCCTTTGCAAAACTTGTGGCCGTGATGGAAGGGTATTGTGCTTGCTATGTGTTTATTAAGGTGTTTTGTATGACTGTCAGCAAGTTGATTTGTGTTTTTTGCTTGTTTTATTTTCTGATAGGTAGAAATCCTAAGTCTAATTGCCTGGAAATGTAATAGCACACGTCTCCTCAAAATGTAATACTTAATGTTGTTTTATCAAACACCTGACCGTAAGTATATGGTAATAATAATGCTGCTTGCCTTAGCAAACAGCACTGAATGCTTTACGAAGTGTTTAATGTTCTCCCTGTGAGGAGTGGAGTTATTGCATTGACAGAAGGAATGTTATGGACGGAAAGAACCACCATTTTAGTTTATGAAATTCTTGAATGAGTGTGAGTCAGTGTGTGTGTGCGTGTGTGTGCAAGCAGAAGTGTTTCATTCCAAAGATGTGAATGCACCACTAATGGTCAGTTATCCGTGATGAGTCAAAGCCTCCCTCTCACTCTCTCTTTCTCTCTCTCTTCAGCTCAGTACAGCTGGAACAGCAACACAGGCTGTATGTGGCACTCTGCTGTGGCAGGTTTTCAAAGGCCTCCTCCTCTTCCTCCTCCTTCTAATTTTTTTCCCTCCACACTTTCTTCCTGTCCAGCCTTCCTCTCATCTCCTGCTGCTCTTTCACCAGTAAGCAAAGGCCAGCGTCTCAAAGGATGATTCCCATTTGGAAAACAGCCAGACAGTCCGCCTGCTGCAGAGAGTCTCTCTCTCTCTCTTTCTGTGAGTGTGCATGTGTGTGTGTGTGTGTGTGTGTGTGTGTGTGTGTGTGTGTGTGTGTGTGTGTGTGTGTGTGTGTGTGTGTGTGTGTGTGTGTGTGTGTGTGTTCACGAGACTAGTCTTAAAGATAGAATGTCTTAAAGAAACTAACTTGTAATATTAGACTAAACAGTTTATTCAAAAGGCCTCAGGTATCTAGATATGGCTTGGGTACCTCCGTCAATGTGAGTCTATGGAAATCTTTTGTCTGTTTTATCATCCACAAGATGCAGCACACGTTACAGGGTGTGGTTACTTACCAAAGTGTAGTACTTAGTGTTAAAGTTATGGATGTGGACAAATCAGTTTAAGCCATATTGCAATAGTGTTTATTACACTTGCAAACACCACTAACAGCAGCAAATATCTTACTGCACCATTATTTAGTATTGAAGTGAGAAGAGATTTGGAGAGCCACAGTCCTGCAGAGTCTTTCTCCAACCCTAATCAAACACACCCGAACAGGCTAATCAAGGGCTTAAGGGTTACTAGAAAGCTACAGTCAGGTGAGTTTTTAATCAGGATTGGAGCAAAACTCTGCAGGGTTGTGGCTTTCTAGGACCGACAATGGCCACCCCTGTTATAAAACATGAAGCGCTACGCAAAGTCTATTTAAGACAGCGCTGGCTATGACCAGTGTTAGGAGGAACACCTTACAAGTAACATGAGTTACATAATCAGATTATTTTTTTCCAAGTAACTAATAAAGTAACGCATTGTTTTTAATTGTACAACAAAATATCGAAGTCACTTTTTCAAATAAGTAACTCAAGTTACGTAAGTGCAGAGGTGAGTGTGTGTTTCTTCTCCCGTGTCCTATTCTTCTGCAATCCTCGCGTACGCGCAAAAAGGGAAGTATACTTTGGCCTTAAAGACATCAACACCTAAAGGCCAAAGTATACTTCACTTTTTACACATACGCGAGGGTCAGAGTACAGTGCACATGACGCAAATTTTGTCAATTTTTTTACAAATTTTTGTACTGAACGCGCACCACCTGCATTTTGTAACCGTGAGTACTTTGTACGTGCAGGTTGCACATGCGCATTTATTTATTTTGCAGTATTTACATGGGTTGCAACTTGTGGTGAGAGATTGCTCAAAACTGCTCATGCGTCGAATGCCTGTGTAAACGTATGAGTCAAAAGAAGTATATTTAGCAAGGCTGTGCATTCGACTGTACGTATATGCTCGCGTACGCGTCAAAAAAAACTAAAAAAAGTATACTTTCGGCTTAAGGCACTTTTCTATGCTTCTCAAATACATAAATAATTAGCATTTATGTATAACAAAAATTCTGTTCTAGTTCTATATTTACCCTTGCATTGTTGGTGCAGAAATTATTTGAATTGTTTGAGGCACTTCATTCAAGACTAAGGCTTTGAGGTTTTGAAGAAATTTAATTGGTAAAATATTTGTAAAACTCACAGACAGACATCAAGTGTGATAAATAAGTGATACATTTTTGATAAAAATAAAAATAAAAAAAAAGACAAGCTATGGGAAAAGTTGTAAATAACAGTATACAGTTGTGTCAAGATAGGTAAATACCTGAGATGTTGAGTGTTGAGGGCGACAGGGACATTGGGTCATCCAGGTTATTGAGAGGAGCCCCGTCCTGTAGCCAGATGACCCGTACAGGTTCAGGAGGACCATGAGCCTCACAGTGCAGACTCAGCTCTACATTCGCCACTACTGACAAATGGTGCGGCTCCACTGAGAAATGAGGAAGACCTGAAGGAGAAACAAACAGAGATTGGGAATCCATAAATGCATCAATAATGTGCTATAGTGGAGTTCCCAACAGTGTAGTCTACTGTTAGTGTCAACCCAGGCCAGACTCCCAGAGTTTGTTTCCACCTCTCTGCACATATATTTCCATCAAAAAGCCGATGTGAATTTAAAGAGAACATTGGATTTTAAGTAACATACACTAAAGAAAGATAATACCTTCTACTTGGATGTGCCCCTCAATGGATAATGTCTCCTCTAAACCAGAGTAAGCCGCACACTGATAGGCGCCCATATCTGAGAGCTGTATCTCCTCTATCCTGTAAGCAGAAAGTGGATGCTATTAACCTGAAATTGTATGCACATTTTGATGTGTTCTTTTGTGTTCTTGATGTGAACACTTTTCTCCCAAAACTTATTTCAATGCTTTCAAGGTTTTACTTTTATCAGTATGTATTTTCATTTTTTATGTATTTATGTGGGCTGGGTATTATCAGTGTTCGGGGTTACAGGTAATGAGATTTTATGTAATGAGATTACTTTCAGAGGTAGTAAGTAAAGTAATATATTACTTTTGAATAATAATATATTACTATTTGCTTTTTCTAATATATTTTTTATATATATTTTTACTGGTAAGAAAAACTGGCTTAGAATTAAAAATATATCTGCAAACCAAGCATATCACTTCTATATTCAAAGAGAAAGAGCCTCCGCCAATTGCCACTGAGAAAAAGTGACATAAATGTTACTGTTACTGTATGGTGTAACATGCTTCAGTGCATTTATCAGGTATTAATGCAATAATGTACATAACATGCTAGTTATAAAAGTAATGGTTCGCAACACCAATCATGGACAGAGGAAAATGAAAAAATTCACTTAAATATCCAAATTAAACATGCACAGACACGTAAAGACGGTATTCCTACTTGAGTTCACTCATAACAAGCCAGCTGTTCTCATCCACGGGGACCTGCATCTGGTTGTTGTCAGCAAACTCCAGCGGTTGTCCCTCCCTCAGCCAGATCACATCCAGGGGTCCATGGTCCACCCCGTCCACTCGCAGTATGCACTGAAGCACCACTTCCTTCCCAAGAGAAGAGGTCACGTTCCCAGGGCTCTCCGTAAAATGTAGCCCTGTGCAGTACAGGAAAATCATGGAAAACTCATCAAGTCAGAAGTAAAGTCAAATCACTTCAGCTTCCACAACCTGTGTTAGTTTTGAAGAGTAGATGAATTAAGCAAATTTGTTGTACTTTGAAATATACCATGGTGCTAAATAATTGCCACACCAAGGTTTTTACATCGGCGTCAAAACACTACTATGGTAAATAACCACAAAAACATGCTGCTTTTTAGGTACTTGTTTGTTAATTACATGTAATTTGCTGATGTTTGAAGAGCTGGTCATCATACTGAAAGGGTTCATCTATCATTTCGGAAGATGACTTTACAGTCTTTATAAAAAAACTAGCTGTTCACATTTCCTGAGGAAAACTGGCCGTGGCTCTTGCTAGGGTCATTGCTATGCGGTGGCTAAGGTGTTTTAGGCTGTTTCTCTGTGGGGCTCAGCTGTTCTAAATCAGTGGTTCCCAACCCTGGTCCTTATCTTACACACCTATTTATGGTCTTGTAGTGTCACAGATGAGCTGAATTGGGGGGAGTCCAGGACATGGGCTATATAAGATATGGCTCAGGCCCTTCCATTTAAGTCTAAGGGTTTTATTGCCTTCTTGTCTCTCAGTAGATGTGGACATCACATGAACTTATCAGACAAACCTACTTTTCAATGCCAGTGGGGTGGTGTAGCTCTGCGAACTGATTTTGAACTGATTTTGTAGGGGAGGCATTCAAAAACACAACCCTCCCTCGTATAGATTTTTAGGATGTGAAAAAGACTGTAAGACTGCAATTCAGCTCTCTGTCAAACATCAGCTTGGCCATGGTGATTCACTTTCCATTGGTTCCATGCATGTCCATCTGCCTGAAGAATTGGAATGTTTTAAATTCTTTTGTCAGCATGGAGTCGATAACAAGCTCTGCAGCTGAAGCCGGAGAGATACCAGAGGCATGTAATCCAGCCAGATCCTTGCAGTTTAGCTTCGGGTGACACAACTCATTCTGAATTCCTTCCTGCTTAATAACTTTAGTTTTGGATGTTCTCAAAGATGTCAGACACTGCCCTGACCCCTAACCTTTGACCCTATGAAAATTATTCCACCCAGTGTGACATGGCATCCAAAACACTTACTAACACATCCATCCCTCTTCTATGTGGGTCTATTTTCTCAACAACAAGAAAAAAAAACTGTTCATTCATACATTCAGGGGCACACTCAACAGAAACACTTACAGATTTAAGTTAAAGGATTTACATTCCTTCCAATGCATCTGGAGTGTGTGATATGAATGGGGAGAACAACATGTTGACACAGTCAATCTTTAGGAGCAAAGGTTTAGGAGAACACACACACACAAACACACATATGCAGAGATGCGCATCCCAAGATGATGTTTAAAATGAGGCCCACAAAATACTCCTGTCTTAGCTAGTTTAATTGCTATAGCGGCTTTTAGCTTCACTAGTTCTTTTTAACATCTCCTTTTATGATGGTCTGAAAGTGGGCAGTCAACTCTGACCTGAACTCTCTTTGTGTGCATGCAGCTTCCTTTTAAATATGAATTGAAAGTCAACTTAAAATGGTGTTGCAAATTCTTTTAACTTTCGTGATGTGGCATATTTTTCTAAAGAAACTGTGTATTCATCAAGAATACATTTCTGTATTTTTGTAGAAGGAACTTTCCAGTGAGAACTGATTGTATTGTGAAAAGTGGCCTTTATATGACAGTTTTGCAATAAATTGCACTGATCAGTTGCGTTTGTCAAAATTGTATCTTTTAGTCCATGACATGCCTGTTAGGTTTGAGGCCAACTATACACTATATTGCCTAAAGTATTGGGACACCCCTCCAAATGATTGAATTCAGGTGTTCCAATCACTTCCATGGTCAAAGGTGTATAAAATCAAGGACTTAGGCATGCAGACTGCTTCTACAAAAATTTGTGTAAGAATGGGTCGCTCTCAGGAACTCATTCAAGTCGTCACCTTCATTTATATAGAACTTTTTACAACACAGATTGCTTCAAAGCTGCTTTACAGTGACAATAGGAAATTAATTTTGAGGAAAAAATTTGTATTAATTTCTGTTGTAAAAACTGATTAGTTATTTAATTTGGTGCCATTTAAACAACACCATCTTCAATCAAAACAAAAAAAAAACCCAATGCGTTCCAGACCCCATCCGCACAGCAACAGCTTCTGGTGGCCCGAGAATGCAAACCATGAAATTCATGAAACTGGTACCGTGATAGGTTGCCTCCTGTGCAATAAGTCCATTTGTGAAATTTCCTCACTACTAAATATTCTATGGTCAACTGTTAGTGGTATTATAACAAAGTGGAAGCAATTGGGAACAAAATCCCAGAGCGGGGTCAGTGCATGCTGAGGCGCACAGTGCGCAGAGGTCACCAACTTTCTGCAGAGTCAATAGCTACAGACCTCCAAACTTCAGATTAGCTCAAGAATAGTGCATAGAGAGCTTCATGGAATAGGTTTCCATGACCGAGCAACTGCATCCAAGCCTTACATCACCAAGTGCAATGCAAAGCCTTGGATAAAGCATGCCGCAACTGGACTCCAGTGGAGACGCGTTCTCTGGAGTGACGAATCATGCTTCTCTGTCAGGCAATCTGATGAATGAGTCTGGGTTTGGCGGTTTCCAGGAGAATGGCACTTGCCTGACTGCATTGTGACAAGTGTAAAATTGGAGGGGGGATTATGATTATGGTGTGGGATTGTTTTTCAGGGCTTGGGCTTGCCCCCTTAGTTCCAGTGAAAGGAACTCAGCTTCAGCTTCAGCATACCAAAACATTTTGGACAATTTCATGCTCCCAACTTTGTGGGAACAGTTTGGGGATGGCCTCTTCCTGTTCCAACATGAATGCGCACCAGTGCACAAAGCAAGGTCCATAAAGACATGGATGAGCGAGTTTGGTGTGGAGGAACTTGACTGGCCTGCAGAGAGTCCTGCACCTCAACCCAATAGAACACCTTTGGGATGAATTAGAGCGGAGACTGCGAGCCAGGCCTTCTCATACAACGTCAGTGCCTGACCTGACAAATGCGCTTCTAGAAAAATGGTCAAAAATTCCCATAAACACACTCCTAAACCTTGTGGAAAGCCTTCCCATAAGGGCCAACTCCATATTAAACCCTACGGATTAAGAATGGGATGTCATTAAAGTTCATGTGCATGTAAAGGAAGGCGTCCCAAAACTTTTGGCAATATAGTGTATATTATCTATATACATTTTACTCCTAAAAGTTGACAAATTTAAAGCTATAATCATGGAAATATGGCCAGTTTGATCCCCTTTTGACTTTCCTTCCTGCACTTTTAATTATAGCACTTCCTCCATAACACTATATTGAACAGTGCTGTAAAATGTTAGTGTTTCTCTCATCAGTAAAAACCTTACCGATGCCTGTCAAAGACAACAACTAGCATGCAGGAAAAGCAGCCCCTCTCCATTATCAGCCCAGTCTTACACACATCACTTTTCCTTTCCTCCTTTATGTTTTCACTTGTTCACCAATCTTAATCTCCCCCTGTGGCTTTTTATTCCATTCTTCATTCAATTCATCCCCTCATCCGTCCCTTTGCCCCAAGCTCAATCCATCATTTCCCCTGTCTGATTCAGCATGGCCCCCGAGTCACATTCTTTCTGAAATCCCTCATCGGTCCCCACATCCCCACATTATTCCACATTGCATGTTTAGGCTGCCCGTCTTCAGAGTCTGGGAGATTTGATGAGAGAGTTTGATAAGTGTCCGATCTGCCAAACTTATGGTACAAAGACATCACATCATGTCTCAGAGGGCCACTCACAGACAACTTTAAACAACTGTAAGTTTGTGTCTGGTAAACAGTCAAACCAATTATCTTGCGCAAGACAGTGTTGCAAGCAACTTTTAAATTTCCTGAGGAAAATGTGAATGATGCTTGCCTGTGCTAAAAACAGTCGCTGCCATGATGCTATGCGGTTGCTAGGATGTTCTGGCTGATTGCTAAGGTCATGCAATGCTATTGTTATGGTGTTGTTAGGGGGTGGTTTCTTAATAACCCAAGTCAAAATAGCCCACCCTCAAGTCTTAAGATATTCTCATCAGGTTCCTGTTTCAATGTAGGATTGAGCTTTGCTCTGTCACGTGAAAACAGTCACATTGTTTAAAAAAATAAAATAATAATAATAATAATAATAATAATATCACACAAACTTAACTAGCCACGGATCAAAACTGGTGTGACGCGAATAGAGTAATGTTAATGATTGTACAGAGGCATTTTTTTTTTTGGACACTTTAGTCACAAAAGTTTTTTTGAACTGTTGTATTCATTTGTCTGAATTGCAATTTGGTCCTTTTAATGACTATAAAAGTTTCCTTCAAATTCACGCTGCAGAGTAATAGTTTATCACATTTAACTAGGAACATGTTCAACTAAAAAGCGTCACAGTACTTTATCTTCATTTTAATACTATATACATTGCTTTATCACTTCAAACATAATCACTTAATTGTATTACTTGCCAAGAGAAAATTTAGTTTTATAATGCAATGACATTCAGACGGTTTTAAAGAGTAAATAAAGCGTCCGAATACTTTTCCATATTTAAAACTTTTCAGACTACTAGTATGCCCAGATACACTCTAACGATTGATATTCGATCGAGGTGAATGCACAGGAAAACTTTGAACCTTCATTGCATTGAATTGAAAAACTGTATTTAAATAAAAAAAAAATCTCGTACCTGACACATGCTCCGCGGACCCGAGGCGCAACACTATCATGAGTAACAGGGTGATAAGGTTCGACCCCGTCATTCTTTTGTCTGATTTCGGGTTCAGGTTCGGTTTTTGTCCGCTCCGGTTCGGCATCGGTGGCGTGTGGGAATCAGTGGCGGTGGACTCAGATCGCAAAATCATCATCGCATCGCTCCGGCGCTTACGCGAGCTTCACCTTTCCACAGATGAGCGCTTCTGTCGGATTCCTTAGTAAACTTCACAAGGGCTAAGAAGGAAAAAAAGACAGAAAAACGCGAATCCTCAAGTTCAAAATAGAAGCTGTCGAGTCGTGCCCAAAATTGTCATCTGTTGAATCCAAAAAGCAGTGCAAGCAGTTAATTTTCTTTCTTCTTTTTTAGGCTGAAAAGGTTTTTAGTGGTCCTGAACGTGAAGTAAGCTATTGAAGCGCGTGAAGCCAAAGCCAAAAAGCGCTCCAGAGTTTTCCAACCAGAGTTGTTATTTTTGGAATCAAGACGCGTATTTTTTTTTTTTTTTCTTTTTCTTTTTTTCAGAATTTCCTTTTGCCTCCAAAACTCTCTCCCATCAGGACGCCTTTATTCCCCCTTCAGACAAACTCACATTCCTCCACTCAACTTTTGTCCATTCTGTCTTTCTCCTCCCCTCCACCATCTCACCCTCCCTCTCGGTGCTCCAATACACAACAACCCCCTTCACCTAGCAGACTTGACAGTCTACAGACCAACGAAAATATAGATAGTACTTTAAATCTTACTGAAATTGTCTAAGGACTCATTATTTTATATAATGACTAAAGTTAAAGTTTGTTGTGACAGCTTGTCTTTCAAAGAAAGATTGCCCACACCCCTTCATCCCAGGATGCACTCATGATGGAATCTAGGCATAAATCCCATACTTCCACATGTCATTTTATAGTTTTATTGATTTTACTATTACTCAAAAAAATCGTAGGCAGCAATAAGTCATCTAAACTTGTAACTGGCAGTGTATATTTGTAAACTGTTCTCTATTCGAGTAAAATATTTCTAAAATGCATGAATCACTTCATGAACTACTGTGTTCTATTGTAATTTTGTTATTGTATTACAATTACTGGCACATTGTTTAAACTGAATTACAAAAGAGAAAGTACATCAAGGATATTATGCTAAGTTGTATTAATTTGTGGAAGAAACACGTTTCAAAACATAACTAATTATTTTACCTCAAGTACAAGATGGCTTCGGAGACAACTCCATGTGAGCATCTGTGCTCAGATGACTTCAATCACATTGAGTATAAAAAGTAGACAACACATACTACTCTGTGTATATATATATATATATATATATATATATATATATATATATATATATATATATATATATATATATATATATATATATATATAATCTCTTGTTTTCTAGTTTGTTATGTTGCTCTCATGGTTATGTCTGCGGTTGAGATAGCACAGCGTGTTCATACAGGGCTCAGGAGAGATGATAAATACGGGTGATGCTTGTTTGGGTGAACGCAGGAAGAGTGTAAGATAGGTGGGATTCACGCACCCTTCATGAATAATTGATTCCTTCTTTTTCCCATGAAAACGCAAGTTGCTGTGCTCTCAGGTTGCTTTGGATGGAGAGTTCTCTGGCCCTTTAAGAGGAGGTTGAGGGGTCCGTGCAGTGTTCCCAGGGTCTTTAATGGAGACAGATCCCATCTGAGAAAGACCCCATTGTGTCCTTGCTTTTCAAAAGAAACCAAGGAATCAAGCTCTCTCTCTCTCTCTCTCTCTCTCTCTCTCTCTCTCTCTCTCTCTCTCTCTCTCTCTCTCTCTCTCTCTCACACACACACACACACACACACACACACACACACACACACACACACACACACACACACACACACACACAAATACACAGACAGAGACGGGGGAGATAAAAGAGGCAGAAAGTATCAAACATGGTCTTAAAAGAATGAGAAGGGGGGAAAAAATGCTAAATACTGAGGAGATGAGGAGACTTTGTTTGGGCAGACAGAGAGGGCTAGTGTGGGTGGGTTAGGTTAATATGAGAGGGAACTTCAGGCACTGATTAAACTGTCTCACTAAACTTGTCAAACAGGTTAGACCCGGTCAGACTCAAATCACATACGATGGCAATCATGTCATTACAAAATAGGTTACAGAGAATAGACAGAACTGAAGAGACAACAGTTAACTTATTATAATTCAGCTTTGTAATCCATTCTTGTGAAAAACAGTTGGATGACCTGGAGTCAGTTTGAGAGACAGTTGATGGTGACAGCTGATGGAACGCTCACTAGTATTTACAACACTTTGTTAATGAATGCTACAACATTCTGTAGTGTTAACTATAGTGTTTAGTTTTTACTACAGTAAACTATAGTGTATTGTAGTATAATACACTCTATAGTTATAGAAAACTTGCAGTACAGTACAGTATTGGTTAAAGTAATTTGTTTATATCACTATAGTTGTTATATTACCACATCTAAAGAATTGCCACAACAAATTAATTAAGTACTATAGGATTTGTTCATGTGGGACTGATTCTCTAAGTCTCTGGATCTCCACTTGAGGGATGGGACACGGTTCTTCCAAAACATCTTCCCTCTTTTTTTTTTTTTATGGTGCTAAGGTGGCAGGTGTTCATTTGGGATTAGAATTGTTGACTGTGAAGACCATAGCATATGATGCACATCATTTTCATACTCGTCAAATCATTCACACACTGAGTTGTACACTTGTCCACTCCCATCAGGATGTTTCAATGTCTAATGGTGTACATGTTGCCAAAACATTTTAGCAAAATGACCATCACAGTATCAGAGCCAAATCCCCTGGATTGTCCTTTCATTTGTCATCCATCTGTATGTGTGTGAAATATGAAGAAAAAAAAACAAACAAACAACAACAACAACAAAAAAAAAAACTGGCAAGTAGAATTCTGAATTGGAACCTGAGCAGCCACAGCTCAGATATTTAAAGGGGTGATGAATTGAGAAATCAACTTTTCATTCAGCCTTTGATATATAAAAGGTCATTGTGATATATGAATACCCTGTAAGTTTTCTGAGCTGAAAACTTCTTTGTTAGTCAAAGAAAGGCTTTTATTGACACCGGAACCAGCCAACAATCAATCTCAGAATGCGCCAACCTGTGACGTCACAGTGTGGTAAAACGCCGCCTCAACAGAAGAAGAATGCCTGATTCTGTAGCCCCGCCCACCGGTTTGTGCAAGAAATGTAACATAAATAACATAGGCCTACGTGGAGCTAAACGGATCGCGCTACCGAGCAATGAACATGCCGAAGATAGGAAGATATTGCGCTGTGCCTGGTTGTAGAAGAACACAGTCGCTCCAAAAGCTTTCTTCAGATTCTAATATTATGAATGCATGGTTGAACTTTATTTTTAATGACGATCCAGCTCATGTGGGGAAGACATTGCACATTTGTTCCTTCATTTCTGATCACGGATTAGTTTGTAAACATGAGACTGGATTTGCAGACAGGATGAGATTACATGAATGAAGCAACACACTAATGTGAGTAAAAATGTTTTTTATATGTGATAGTATTGCATTGATACAGATCGTTTGATATCTATTGATTATGTGTGCATGTCTAACAGAACATACCTTAGCACCCTGTCACAGGCTGGAGAATCCTTTATTTGAGGTGTTGTTGGTTCATTGTGCTGCGATTCATGATCAGACTCAGACATGTAACGTTATGGGCCAGGGCTTGCAAAGCCCAACGTCCCGGGGGTATGTGTTTTCCAGATGGGCTACCAAAACACTTCAAAACAATTCCTTGTATACTCGCGGGGGAGCCGGAGCTCATTGTAATATGCAAAGATTATCCAATCATAGCAGTGGCCGTTTACTTCCAAGTCTTCAGTGCGGCACAACCATAAAAACTGAATGTTCCATGAGGAAGTCTCAAAACCAGGGTAGAAAATATGTCTGTTCTTCCTATGTGGAGTATCAAATTAATGAAAGTCAAACATTCCTAAAGGGATAGTTCACCCAAAAATCCCATAATATTTATTTTAATATAATCAGAGTTATATTTAAAAATAGCCTGGCTAATCTAAGCATTATAATGGCAGTGAATGGGTGCCCAACATTTGAAACCCACAAAAGTGCATCCATCCATTATAAAAGTACTCCACATGGCTCCGGGGGTTAATAAAGGCCTTTTGAAGTAAATTTATGGGTTTGTGCATGAAAAATATCCATATTTAAAACTTTAAAAAGTAAAATATCTAGCTTCCGCCAGTTCAAAACGCTTATGCTACGTCCGACGTCATCGTCAAGCCAGTTGCGCTTTTTCCTTAAGTTGAATACAGAAGGCAGTCTGCCAGTAGCTAGATATTTTACTTTACATAAACTATCCCTTTAAGTTTAAAGGCACAATATGTAATTTTCGCCACAAGAGGTTGCCTATTCAAATCAGAGGCCTAGCTTAATGACGCATGGATTCATGGGAGTTGTCGTCTTCATCTCCACAGACGATTTAAAGGAATCCCTCTGGTACAAATCATGTTAATGGATGAGCTAATGTATTCAATTTGAACAAGGCCACTGGAGCAAATGCCATTGAAAGACACTTGCGATACACACCGGTTTCAAGGCCAGTGGAGCTTTTATTCTGCTTATGTTGCAGTCGGCAGCTTCCGCTCTTTAAGTTGCATATGTGGGGTAACGCAACACTGTTTTATACGGTTAAAACAATCATACTAAATACATTTGAATGTGTTGAAAGTTGTTATAATGTTACTCTGTGTATTCATTCGGTGGCTGATATGAGAGACACATTTCACTTTGCAGTAATCTAGATTGATATTAGAATACCATATTAAAAAAACTGGATGACTTGTGTCGTTAAATATCATGGAATTCATTTTAAAATATATTGTAAAATAGAGCAAGATCTCTCTCTTATTATGCTATGTTAGACACTTGACAAAATTGTCTCTGGGGCATGGTAAACAGTATACCTGTCTCATAAAACACATATATTAAAGTTGGTGATTCCATGGTTTCTACGAAAGTAAAACTGGAAATCACGACGCACAGAAAGGGTCCATGTCCTGGTTAAAATTGCTGATTTCTCTGGATTTAAACACTGTTTGAAACACTTGAGATAATGTACACAAGTCAACAAAATGTGCTCCATGTGAATATATAGTTCTGTTGTGTTTGTTTCATGTTTGAGAATAGACATGGCTTTCTTTTCCACAGTGGCTCAGTGGTTCATGTAGGTTGGCTACAAACCGGAAGGTTGGTGGTTCCATCCCCGGTTCCACCTGACCAAGTGTTGAGGTGTCCATGAGCAAGACACCCAACCCCAGTTGCTCCTGACAAGCTGGATGGCGCCTTGCATGGCTGACACCGCCATCGGTGTGTAAATGAATGGGTGAATGAGAGGCAATATGTATAGCGCTTTGGTGGCCATGGGTCTGTTGAAAGCACTATATAAATGCAGTCCATTTACCATTCCTCACTGGAATTCCTCCACAATTTGTAACATTTTAAAACAATACATAGGCAATTCTATAGCATTCTAAGCGTGTGTGGTGTGTACTTAAAGCCTGCCAATCAGCATTAGTGTGCCACCCTCAGGCCAAATAATGCAAGCTCTGTCAAAAGTATGTCTGCATGTGTTAAGCAATTACAATAAAGCTTACAGAATGTTTAACATAAAGTAGCAGTAAGGCCCTGAATCTGCCCTACCTACATTTTTACGGTCAGGACTGAATCTGAGGCCTGTATGCACGCATTAGTGTTATCGAAAGTAGCCTACCTATAATGTGTTTCACAACAGACTTTGGTCCTTTACTAGCCTCCATCCATTTCTAGTTGGTCGGTCCAGTATCTCATGATTTCTTTCAACTCAAAGATGTGGTTAAATTGAAACACTAAAGCTCACAGTTTCACAAATGTGATTTACTGTACTGACTGACCTCAAGAGATTGCAGTGCTGGGATTATTTGTGCAACATGTTCCTAAACACAACCTGTGCACCACCTTCTGGTTGCTAACAAAACTACAAGTTAGGTTTGAAAGCAAAGGTTTGTCAATGGTGTAATACTGCTTAGGCTCCTTTTAAAGAATTTAGAGATATGGGAAAATCCCCATGCAGTTCAGCGTTAAGCCCCCTGTACAAAGAGCACAAGATGGCACAGCAGAATTGGGATGGAAGTTTGGGGGGAGTGCAAGTTTGAGGTGCGATATGAGAGATGTGAAAGTATTTACCTGGATGACAAACATCTGACTGTCGAATTCTGCAAATGAGCAATCCGAATCATAAGAGTTGTGGAATACTTGCCTTGCCTGTGTAATAATAACTTTCCTTTTCGGATGATGTTTAATCAGGAAAAAATATGAATAGTGAAGCTATTTTGGCAGTGTAGCTGCTGTTAGGTAATGACATCTTTCTAAAATCTTACAGATAGTTAGACATAATAGCTGTAGTTTAATTGTTAAAAAGGTTGTAAGGTTACAATATACTAATTGTACTAAAGGTAAAATATCTGAGCAATGATGGGCTGAGGAGGAAAAAACAGCCTTTGCCAACAAGGTTAGCTATTTGCACTCAGTGTAAATACACTGCCTAATAGATAGAGCATTCTGTATGAGCTGCAGCTCTAATGTTTTTTGTTGTTGTTGTTGTTGGTGGTGGTGGTGGTGGTGGGAAGGCCAGGAGTCCATTACAATAGTTAGTAACACTTTATAATACAGTTCCTTCATGAATGAATACGTACACAGGAACAAATGAGTAACGCAATATCAACACTCTAGTAACTACTATTAACTAACAAGAAACTTCCCAGAGGACTACTAAGAACCACTACATACAGGTCCATAATTAACATGAATAATGCATAATATCATAGTATATAATGCATAATATCAAGGTCATAGTAACCCACTGTAATGATTTAAGCTTTCTTGTAGCTCAAACAATAAGAGCGTGGTGCTAGCAATGCCAAGGTCATGGGTTCAATTCCCAGAGAAAACAAGAACTGACAAAATGTAAAAATGTGTACCTTGAATGCAATGTAAGTCGCTTTGGATAAAAGCGTCTGCCAAATGCATAAATGTAAGTGTTGCTACATCCTTCTAAAGGAATTACTAATTATTTGGATCAGTATTCAAAGTATATCAAAAGCAACTTTAGTAATGACTGAAGTCATTGTAAGCTTTTGAGGTTTTTGTAAGGTTTTGGATAGTAATGACTCAAGTGCTACATACTTCTATTGGAATTACTAGTTATTCGGATCAGTATTCTAAAGTGAAAAACATGATAACGCTGTAGTAATGAAGGATGAGAGAGGACCAGGCCTGTTGCTTTGTTTACGTTTTATTGTATGTGTGTGGAAGTCGTCCGTGAGGAAGTCATGCCGTTTTTACTTTCAGTTTGTTTATTTATTAATTAAAGTTTGTTAAACATTCGCCAGTTCCGCCTCCTTCCCATAACAACATACCTCGTTACAGTGCACGGGTTACCATGTTTTTCACTTTAGAATACTGATCCGAATAACTAGTAATTCCTTTAGAAGGATGTAGTAACACTTGAGTCATTACTATCCGAAACCTTACAAAAACCTAAAAGTTTACAATGACTTCGGTCATTACTAGAGAGTTATCATGTTTTTCACTTTTAAATACTGATCCAAATAATTAGTAATTCCTTCTGAAGGATTTAATAATACCCGAGTCATTAACTAGTGAGTTAATATAATCTTCACTTTAGAATTAATTATACATTATGCATTATTCATGTTAATTATGAACCTGTATATAGTAGTTCTTAGTAGTCCTCTGTGAGGTATGAAAAATTGAAGATTAGCTAATAGTGAACTACCACATTCGGCTAAGCACTATTACTCACTAATTCATTAATCAGAGTATCTTGTTAGTTAATAGTAGTTACTAGAGTGTTAATAATTCATTACTCATTTGTTCCTGTGTAGTTACTCATTAATGCAGGATCAGTTTTCTAAAGTGTTACCCAATAGTCTACCCTGCTGGTGATGAAAGCATGAACCAGTTTCTCTAGGTCTTGACTGGAAACAAAGCATCTAATTCTTGCAATATTTTTAGATGATAGTATTGGTTATTGCTTTTACATAACTACTGAAACTAAGGTCCGATTCAGAATCACACCAAGATTCATGATTTTTAGTTGACCCCTACACTCTCAGAAAAAAAAAAAAATGTACAGAGGAGGTACAATTTTGTTTCTTGGGAACAAAACCTGTAACTGTACATTTAAAGGTACACAATTGGTCCTTAGGGTACAATTATACCATTGTTTTCCTCTACTTAGAGCAGGGGTAGGCAAGTTCGGTCCTAGTGAGTCGCTGTCCTGCAGAGTTTGGCTCCAACTCTGAAAGATGTCTATAGAAGCTCGTATTGAGAATTAACAGAGGTTTAGATGTTGATGTTTTCACAAGTTTACATTTACATATAATTTATGGAGAGTAAATTTAAATGCGTATTTGGCGTGCTGTCCAGGGGGAGGGCTTCGAGCTCGGAATTTGGCCCGAACCCAGAGTACCTCCCGATAGGCTAAAGAGCATAGGACAGCCACCTGCTAAATACCCCCCAAATGAGTGCCAAGCTAGATGGGTTGGCATTTCGAGAAGGGGCCTGTTTGCTTGACCAGGAGGGCCTGTGAGAGTGGCTTGTGGTGCCGTGAGCTTGTTGGCTCACGAACGGGGATCAACTGTAATTCGGAACAACCAGTCGGGAGGGATCGCACCGTTTCTTGATGGGAGCAGTGTGCTGCCTCATACGTGGGAGACCGCCTGAAAGAGAAAACAGGAAAAAGAAAACATGAGACCTTGACTGAGATATTTTTGGAAACTTACCGCTTCCTCACTACATGGAAATTTTCCACTTCCTCGCTGCGTGAAAAACTATCCACTTCCTCGCTGCGTGAAAAACTATCCACTTCCTTGCTGTGTGAAAAACTATCCTCTTCCTCACTGCGTTGAAACTATTCACTTCCTCGCTGCGTGGAAACTTTCCACTTTTTCAATGCGTTGAACTATTCATTTCCTCGCTGCGTGAAAAAACTATCCACTGTCTCGCTGCGTGAAAACTATCCACTTTCTTGCTGAGTGAAAACGATCTACTTTCTACTTGCATGGAAACTTTCCACTTGCTCACTGTGTGTAAGCTTTCCACTGACTCACTGCTTGGAAACTTTCCGGTTTCTCACTACGTGGAAGCTTTCCACTTCTCATTGGAAGGCTGAAAAACAGAAAGTGCTTGACCGGAAGGTTTCTCACTGCTTCCTCTCAAATGCTTACTGGACAGAGAGAAAAAAGCTCCCAGTGGATGCCCTGGAGGGTTTTAATCGATGAGGGTTTGGTGGGCTTTTTTTTTTTTTTTTTTTTTCTGCTGAGGTTGCTGCCCCAATGTGGAAAGAGTGGCTTGAGAAGTTCTTTGCTGGGATGCCTGTCTGTCAAAGAACAGATTTGAGGTGTTTCTGGAACCAAAAGCGTGTCACGGGTTTGTTGGATTCATCTGTGAACAGGGGTTCCAGGGGAGATTTGGCTTGAGAACTTCTCCATTGAAGGAAGATATGCCAGAACGGACTGGTATGGTTGGATTGGCGATGAGAGGTTAAAAATGTAGATAAAATTACCTTTTTTTTATTTGGTCAGTCTTACTTTGCTTAATCAGATAAGAGATTGTTTCCCCATCTAGTACTGATAAGTCTGAGATGGTGGGGTGGATTTTTTGGGTTGAATTTTGAAGTGGTAGCGAGTTCCGAGCATCTAAGAAAACTGAAAAAGGTTAGTACAAAAGTGGCATTGAGTGTTCGGGCGGTAGGTGTGCATTATAGGTTGTCTGGTGTCGGGACGGGTGGGCTGGGATCTTTGAATCCCTTTGATCAGGAGGGAGGTTTGTGAATTGTTTATCTCGGGGGAAGGAGCGCCGTACATCAATTTGTGGAAAAACTGAATGCCGCTCAAGTAACCTTTGATGGACCCGACTTAGAGGGTGACTTCTTATAAGAGAAGTGGAATGCTTTTAAACATCTCCAGGCGGTCAGCACTGCTGTGGCGGTGGAGAATTAGCCAGAGAAACTGAACTCCTGTGGGAGCACAGGGAACAGCACTGCTGTGGCGGTGGAGAATTAGCCAGAGAAACTGAGCTCCTGTGGGAGCAGAGGGAACAGCACTGCTGTGGCGGTGGAGAATTAGCCAGAGAATCTGAGCTTCTGCGGGAGCAGAGGGAACAGCACTGCTGTGGCGGTGGAGAATTAGCCAGAGAATCTGAGCTTCTGCGGGAGCACAGGGAACAGCACTGCTGTGGCGGTGGAGAATTAGCCAGAGAAACTGAGCTTCTGCGGGAGCAGAGGGAACAGCACTGCTGTGGCGGTGGAGAATTAGCCAGAGAAACTGAACTCCTGCGGGAGCAGAGGGAACAGCACTGCTGTGGCGGTGGAGAATTAGCCAGAGAAACTGGAGCTTCATGCGGGGCAGAGAGGGAACAGCACTGCTGTGGCGGTGGAGAATTAGCCAAAGAATCTGAGCTTCTGCGGGAGCAGAGGGAACAGCACTGCTGTGGCGGTGGAGAATTAGCCAGAGAAACTGAGCTTCTGCGGGAGCAGAGGGAACAGCACTGCTGTGGCGGTGGAGAATTAGCCAGAGAAACTGAGCTTCTGCAGGAGCAGAGGGAACAGCACTGCTGTG
The DNA here is from genome assembly GCA_018749465.1 of Paracanthobrama guichenoti. NCBI lineage: Eukaryota > Metazoa > Chordata > Actinopteri > Cypriniformes > Gobionidae > Paracanthobrama > Paracanthobrama guichenoti. The sequence continues at coordinate 3,721,809 of CM031957.1, forward strand.
GCGGTGGAGAATATTAGCCAGAGAAACTGAGCTTCTGCAGGGGAAAAAAAAAGTCCCAGAAAGAAGTGAGACGTTTGCCACTTCTAGGAGATCTGCTTCTAAACAGTTAAAAAAAACATGTTTTAGGGTGCTGTACTGGTTTTTCCAAAATGTTGCCATCAATTGCCTCAAAATCAGACATAGTAACTACTTTCTGAGGTTGTCATCTGATATCTTTGACCCCAGCACAACTCAAAGATGTGTTGATCACCTTTCTGATATTACTGATTTTATCAGAAAAGAATCACACAAACTCATTGCATTTGCTGTCTGAGAGCATTCCACTGGGATTCTGACTTGGATGGTTGGTTAGTCTCTCAACAGTGTGAGTGTGAGTGTTTAACACTGACCCTCAACACTGGTGCTCCTCAGGGCTGTGTCCTCAGCCTACTCCTGTACTCCCTGTACACACATGACTGTACAGCCACACACAGCTCCAACGTCATTGTCAAATTCGCCGATGACACAACGGTGATAGGCCTGATCACCGACAACGATGAGACGGCCTACAGAGAGGAGGTGAGCACTCTGACTAAATGGTGTCAGGAGAACCACCTCTCACTCAACACCGACAAGACCAAGGAGCTGGTGGTGGATTTCAGGAGACAGAGCAGAAAACACAAACCCATCACCATCGACAAGACACCAGTGGAGCGGGTTAACAGCTTTAAGTTCCTCGGTGTCAACATCAGTGAGGATCTCACCTGGTCCACACACACCGACGCAGTGCTGAAGGCACATCAACGCCTCTTCTTCCTGAGACGGCTGAGGAAGTTTGGAATGAGCCCCAGCATCCTCAGATCCTTCTACATGTGCACCATAGAGAGCATCCTGACGGGCTGCATCACGGCCTGGTTCGGAAACAGCACCGCTGGCAACCGCAAAGCTCTGAAGAGGGTCGTGCGAACTGCCAGCCACATTGTTGGAGGTGAGCTTCCCTCCCTCCAGGACATCTACACCAGGCGGTGTGCAAGGAAGGCCAGGAGGATCATCAGTGACTCCAGCCACCCGTCCCACAGACTGCTCTCTCTGCTGCCCTCAGGAAGACGTCTCCGCAGCATCCGATCCCGCACTAGCCGACTTAGGGATAGCTTTTTCCCTCAGGCTATCAGACTATTGAACGCTCAAAACTAATACTCTCTACAGCATACTCCCACAATATGGCATGCCACACACCGCACTCAACTATAACAGTCAACACTGGACTATATACACACACTTCATTTATCACCGCACTATCTACCGGTTACCACTGGATACATCCGATGCACACTCATGACATTCTGTATCCAGTTCACATACAATCGTCATCATTTTATACGTATAAATGTCAATAATGTAGAACGTGTATATTCTGTGTATAGTGTTTCTTGTGTATAGTGTTTAATGTGTACAATTTGTGTATAGTGCTTAATGTGTATATTCTGCGTACAGTGCTTAATGTGTATAGTGCTTAATGTGTATAGTGCTTAATGTGTATATTCTGTGTATTATGTTTGTGTATAGGGTCTAATGTGTATATTCTGTGTATAGTGTTTAATGTGTATAGTGCTTAATGTGTATATTCTGTGTATTATGTTTGTGTATAGGGTCTAATGTGTATATTCTGTGTATAGTGTTTAATGTGTATAGTGCTTAATGTGTATATTCTGTGTACAGTGCTTAATGCGTATAGTGCTTAATGTGTATATTCTGTGTATTGTGTTTGTGTATAGGGTCTAATGTGTATATATCTGTGTATAGTGCTTAATGTGTATAGTGTTTAACGTGGTGCTAACTGTATGCATGTACTTTCAGAGTATAATGTGTAATGTAGTACTGACTGTAAGTATGTCCAATAGTACACTGTGTGTACTAACTATATGTATGTGCACATTGTACTTTTTTCTGTTTTTACCTGCTTAAGGTTGTATGGTTATGTTAACTGTTACTGCAATTGTCTGGAGCACGCTCCCAAGAATTTCACTCTCCAAGGCACATGTGCTTTGGTGATGTGACAATAAAACTGACTTGACTTGACTTGACTTAATCACCATTATGGTGACTTCAAAACAATTACAGCACTAAACAATATAATTTCTTACAGTGGCATGGTTAAAGACAACTTTATCATGTGAATTCACAGTGAAACAGAGCAGTAAATTATTGTGATGTCAGCATCATTCTGCTGGTAATTAACAGTAATTTGTAAGAAAAGGATCCAGCATGCATTAATTTCACTGTAAATTTCACTGTCTCCAAACACATTATCTGATGTCAATCTTTAGAGTCAGCCAAAGTATCTGCTTATAATATTCATCTGTATTCTATAGGCAGTGCCCAGAAGGTTATGATGGTCTTAAGATGACAAACTTTTATTACTCTTGTATGTTTTTACGTAACAGGATGCTGTTAGGACAATGATTCTATTTTTTCCATTTTTTCTCTCTCAGATGTTAAAAAAAACAAAAAAAAAACAAAAAAAAACAATCTATATTATTGAGGGCAGGGTCTGAGGAGCGTGTGCCTGCTCTGGCTGAGATTAGCAGGGAGCGCTGGAGCGCAGGACATCTGCGGGAGAATAACAATCCCACGCCTGATAATCCAGTCAGCTCACGGCTTACCACCAACATCAGAGAGAAATAATGAATCCAGCGATGAACTCACACACACAGACTGTATAACTGCTGTGCTGATTCTTACTTGTAAATAGGTAGGGTGCAATGAGGTTAAAGGCACTAAACTAAAAAGCAAACTAAACTCAAACCAAACTCTAACTTACCTGGGTAGCACAAGCCACTGAATTAATGAAATAGTTATTCTGTGTTTTTGTGTCCAAGAAGTTGGATTGGTTTTTAATGGACCACATGCCACAAAGAATGATGGCCCTGCAACTGTGTTTCAGATACACATTTTGTTATGGCAAAAAAAATGCAAGAGAATCTCGGATTACATTTTTAGTCACTTTTTAGATTAATTTCTGTTGTAATTTTTTTTTTTATTTAGTTAATTGATCTATACAGCAGCTCTGGAGAAAACAGTGATGTAATTGTCCAGGGGGGTATTCCAGAAAGCAGGTTAAATACCTGGGTATGTTTAAAAGTAAGCGGATAACTTCAGCTTTTGGTTCCAAAAACGGAGGTAAATTACAGCATATGTAAGAAGCCATTGCAAGTGTTTATGAAAAAATTATGAACCCTACCTTTAAAGATTCAAGATTCAAGAGTTTTATTTGTCACATACACAGATATATACAGAATATACAACCGGCAGTGAAATGTAAACAGGTCCACTCATATTTATAAGTCTACAGTTTACTCACTGCAGAGTCTACTTCAATTATTTTATTCCACTTATGTATATATATATCTCTGTAGAATTATAAATAATCAAGTCAAGTAGAAGAAAAAAAGTAAAAAATAAGAATAAAGAAGTGGAATAAAATAATTGAAGTAGACTCTGCAGTGAGTAAACTGTAGACTTATAAATATGTGGTTAACAAATGTATAAAGAGTATAATGTGCAAACAGGTTTATAACAGGTTGTTACACAGTAACAACGAGAACAGAAAGTGCAGTGCAATGTCAGTGTATCGATGGTCACGTGATGTTAAGTGACTGAGTTCAGGAGTCTGATGGCCTGGGGAAGAAGCTCCTCCTGAGTCTCTCAGTTTTGGCCATCAGGCTTCGGAAGCGCTACCAGATGGCAGCAGCGTGAAATGAGGGTTTGCAGGGTGATTAGAGTCCTTGATGATCTTAGTAGCTCTACCTTTGCAGCGTTTGGTGTAAACGTCCTGCAGAGACGGGAGAGCTGACCCTGAGATACGCTCGGATAAGCGCACAACTCTTTGCAGGGCTTTGCAGTCATGACTGGTGCTGTTCCCATACCACGCTGTGATGCACTGAGTTAATACACTTTCTATCGCCCCTAAATAGAAAGTTTTCAGGATAGCTGGTGAAACCCTGAATTTCCTCAGCTGGCGCAGGTGGTACAGTCTTTGCCTGGCTTTTTTCACCTGTGTCTGAATGTGAGCAGTCCAGGTCAGGTCCTCGGAGATGTTTACACCCAGGTACTTGAAGCTGCTCACTCTCTCTACTGGTGACCCGCTGATCATTAGGGGGGAGTATGTCCGTTGCTGTCTCTTCCTGAAGTCCACAATCATTTCTTTGGTCTTGCCAACATTCAGAGAGAGACAGTTGTCTTGGCACCATGATGTTAGATGCTCCACCTCGTCCAAGTATGTCGTCTCATTGTTGTTGGAAATGAGGCCCAGGACATCAGTATCATCAGCAAATTTGATGATAGAGGTGGAGCTGTGTGTGGACAAACAGTCATGCGTGTAGAGCGAGTAGAGCAGGGGACTCAGGACACAGCCCTGTGGAGCTCCCACACTCAGGGAGATGGAGGTGGAGGTGAACTGGCCTATTCTCACCACCTGAGGCCTGCCAGTGAGGAAGTCCTCAATCCAGTGGCAGAGAGAGGGATTCAGGCCGAGATCCAGGAGTTTGGAGGTTAGCTTGATGGGAACTATGGTGTTAAAGGCTGAGCTATAGTCAATAAATAGCAGCCTTACGCAGTTCCCACTTTTGCTGTCGATGTGAGTGAGGGAGGAGTGGAGGACATGAGAGATGGCATCTTCAGTCGATCTATTGGGACGATAGGCAAACTGAAGAGGGTCCAAAGTGTCAGGAATGTAGGCGCAAATGGTGTTTTTAATGAGTCTCTCAAAGACCTTCATGACTATAGACGTGAGAGCCACTGGACGATAGTCATTTAGGCAAGAGGGTTTACTGTTCTTAGGGACAGGGATGATGGTGGATTTTTTGAAGGAGGTGGGGACCACAGATGTAGCGAGGGACTCATAAAAGATAGATGTAAACAACCCGGCGAGCTGATCAGCACAGGACCGCAGAACACGACCTGAAATACCATCCGGCCCGGCAGCTTTTCTGACATCCACACGCTTGAGTGCTCTCCGAACTTCATCCTCCGAGACAGAGATCACGTGGTTGTTGCTGCTCTGAGTAATTCCCTCTGACGCATCACTTGGCTGAGTCGCGTTGCCGCGGTTACAGTCAAATCAAATCAAATCACCTTTTTTTATATAGCGCTTTTAACAAGTCCAATTGTTTCAAAGCAGCTTCACATTGTTAAAAGTAAAATAATGCAACAGAATTTGTACAGCCGTTCTGGTGAAACGGTGATGTTATCCAGCTAATTTCAAGTATCATATAGCGTCAATGCGGGCAGATCGGTAATATAGAAGAAATTTAGGTGTCCCCAACTGAGCAAGCCAAAAGCCAGAGGCAACGGTGGCAAGGAACCAAAACTCCTTCAGGGTCAGAATGGAGAAAAAACCTTGGGAGAAACCAGGCTCAGTCGGGTGCCAGTTCTCCTCTGGCCGACGAACAAACAGTGTATGATTATAATTCTGGCAACATAGCAGGTCTTAATTCATATTAGGCAAATAGATATTTGTAAGATTATTCAAAAGATTGAGTCGTCACGCAAGAAGACGGGTTTAATGAGGATGTCGTGTCGATGCAGCATTTACAGGGGAGTTTATTTGACATGTTCTCTGCAGACACTTCAGGGATGCGTTGGTCATGTCCAGGCGCTGGTCCACCATCTGATCTGGATACGGCCTGGATCTGGCTGACTGCAGTAAACCTCGGTATAAACAGAGAGACTAACATTAGCGTAGATGCCATTCTTCTTATGATGTAACGAGTACATCAGGTGTTATGGGAAGTGTTCCCGGTTCCGCTGACCTAGTTAATGCAGCCTGACAATCATTTACTGATTTGAGTAATAGAAATTGATAATGTTTTTGTGTGTAAGCCATAGTAAAGAGATGCGTTTTTAGTCTAGATTTAAACTGACAGAGTGTGTCTGCTTCCCGAACAATGCTAGGAAGACTGTTCCAGAGTTTAGGCGCTAAATAGGAAAAGGATCGACCGCCTGCAGTTGATTTTGATATTCTAGGTATTATCAACTGGCCAGAGTTTTGAGACCGCAATAGACGTGATGGAGTATAATGCGTTAAGAGTTCGCTCAAATACTGGGGAGCTAAACCATTTAGTGCTTTGTAAGTAATAAGCAAGATTTTAAAATTTATTCGATGTTTAATAGGGAGCCAATGAAGTGTTGACAGAACCGGGCTAATATGGTCATACTTCCTTGTTCTAGTAAGAGCTCGAGCTGCTGCGTTTTGGACCAGCTGGAGTTTGTTTATTAAGTGAGCAGGGCAACCACCCAGTAAAGCATTACAGTAATCTAGCCTTGAGGTCATGAACGCATGAATTAACTGTTCAGCATTTTGCATCGAAAGGATGTGCCGTAATTTAGATATATTTTTGAGATGGTAGAATGCAGTTTTACAGATGTTAGAAACGTGGCTTTCAAATGAAAGATTGGTATCAAAGAGCACACCCAGGTTCCTAACTGACGACGAGGACTTGACAGAGCAGCCATCGAGTGTTAGACAGTATTCTAGCAAAGCGAGCGTAGAAAGAGTTTAACTCATTCACAAGCGACGGATCAGCGCTCACCTCTGCAGAGGATTTAGATCCAAACAAGCAGATGGACCTCAGACCCTGCCACATACGCCGCGAGTCGTTGAGTTGGAAATGAGACTCCACTCGGTCTTTGTAACGGAGTTTTGCGGCTTTAACTGCTCGTCTGAGAGCATAGCAGGATGATCTGTATTCAGTCATATTCCCCGTTAGGAGACCGGCGTTGTAAGCGGCAGTGCGTGTGTTCACTGCAGCTGTGTTCACTGTGTTCACTGTGCGTGTGTTCACTGTGGTACCTTTAAAGTGATGAAAGAAGTTGCTTGTGCTTCCGAATTTAGCCGGGATGTTTTTTTTTTTTTGTTTTTTTTTGCAAAGCTTACACAGAATGGTGTTCTGATGTTGGTCAAACACAAGGAAGAAAAAAAAAATGCCACACTGGTGAGCTGACATGTCCTTTTTTATTCACTCATTGTTGCAGGCATGGCACTTATTTTGTCATATGTTTGTGTGCTTTGATGTCACCTGGTGATGGCGCAACCGAACCCCACAGCAACAAATATATAACGAAACAAAAGAATGTAGAGATGCATCCATAGGTTAATAAAAAATATGTATTATAAGCAGTGTTGGGCAAGTTACTGAAAATTAGTAATTAGTTACAGTTACTAGTTACTTCTTTAAAAAGTAATTTAATTACTTTACTAATTACTGTATATCAAAAGCAATTAGTCACTAGGGAAAGTAACTTTTACGTTACTTTTATGTCTGCTTTTTAAATGTAAATATGAACAGTATGGAAGTCAAACACAATAAACATAATTTTTAGACCTATTTATTGTAATCAACAGACCTTTAAATCAAGCTACTACTACGGTGTTTAGTGTTGATCAGTAGCAACAAGCATTCCTTCGGAGCAGCTGGGAGAGATATGGCCTTTTTACACCTGATCACTTCATTCGTTTTCTCTGACCAGATATCTATCTGATTGTGAAAAGACCAGAAGTAAATGTCTTCCGAAATTCTTTTGAGCTCAACAAACCAATTCAGAAGGTGGTCTGGGATGCATTTCAGGTGAAACTGGACTGGTAAACTATATTTGTAAATGCATCTGGTTTTACTCCTGGCAAATAAATGTATGAGAGCGTGTTATAGGCTATATATGTTTTAGTCAGATATGACGGCACTACTGCAACACGCGTCACCGCAAATGAGTAGCCTAAAGCAAGCCAACATGCAAACTGCCGCAAATGACAGTGCAGCTCATATCTTTGCATCAATGCAGCTCAAATCTTTTGCTTTCGATGACGTGAACTCAACGTTGACGTTAAATGTGCATATAGCGTGGGAATTGATGATTGGATTTATGTTTATTTGGCAGAGAGGTGTAAGGTCAGACAAACTGCATGTTTTTATTTATTTTTTTATTTGTTTATATTGTGTAGCCCGTTTCGTTTGCGAGTGCCTACGATCAGCCTAACCTCAATTTATCTAAAATGCCTTTTTACTGTGGTGGTGATAGTAGGCTACACATTTAAAGGGGTGGTAAAACACGATTTCACTTTTCTAACTTTAGCTAGTGTGTAATGTTGCTGTTTGAACAACTTTCAAAGTTTAAAGCAAAGGGAGATATTTGCTTTTAAAGAAATCATTTTCTAAGGACTACAGCAAACGGCCGGTAGGGTCTACAGACATTCCTCCAGGGTTGCTGACATCACCAACCCCAATATTTACATAAACCCCTCCTCCGAGAATATTAAATAAGGGGGGCGAGGCCATTTTTTTTTGCTGTGGAGAAGAGTTGTTGTGGTATAGTTAGTAGGCTGGAGTGTTGTTGCCGCAATGCAGACGAAACGCTGTTATTTTCATCCCGATTGCAGGTCCACTTTATTCAGCCTTCCTAGGGACGGGGGAGTTAGGGCTCAATGGTTAAAATTTATTTTTTAATAATTTTGAACTGTTTTAATAATTTTCATAATTATTACCCAAATCTCGCTCTCTGTGCTGCACATTTTACAGAGAAAAGCTTCCACAATCTTCATGAGTTCAATGCAGGATTCGCACAACGGCTTGTCCTGAAAGATGGAGCAGTTCCAACTTTAAAAACAGAAGCTGTTCACGGGCCACAACCTGTAAGTATGATTTATTTTTCGTCGATGTGTTTTCCTGTAATAGTTCGTATTGTTAATTGTACGTTGTAGCAAAGTAAACAAATGACAACGCTGTTTGGCTCTGCAAACCAGTTTGTTAAATGCTCATTCATTCATACGTTATCCGACAAACCTAACGTTACAAACTTTTTTTAAATCTCAAAAGGGAACTTGGAATTAGTATAAATTATCTTTATTAGAGCTTTTATGTATTGTTTATCTACAGGCATGCTGAACATGGTTCTGTGTTTGATTTGGCTACTATAGTAAAGCCAATGTTTAATGTTCGTTTTGGGTTAATAGTTCTTGCGACAGATATTTGCCTATAATCGTTCTAAAAATACTAAAGTAACGGTGCCAATCAGTAGCGATCACTATAGATCCGCGGTCTTTACTCCAAAAAATACCTTTGAGGACTGCAGTAGGCTTTAATTTGTTATAACGATTATATGAAATTCTGGGTCCGATTCAGGCTCAAATTGGCATGGTTTTATTGGCGCCATTGTTTCTAATACTACCAAAGCACAGACTACCGGTAAAGGTAAGGGAACTACTGGTAAAGGTAAGGGAACGTTTCCGAAAAACGTGCACAAGGTGGTTAGTGAATCACAACACACTGGGCCAGCAAACCAATCTGAGCCCATTGCGTATTTTGAGGAATTTTTACATTTCAGTAATTGTAATTGAGTTACTTGATTTAAAATAAAAAAATGTTACATGCGTGTTACTGCTAAAAGTAGTGGAATTACAGTAACGCGTTACTTTGTAGCGCGTTACTCCCAACACTGATTATAAGTAGTGCTTTCAAAATTAGTCATCCATTCACTCATGCCATGCCTAATAGAGAATAATTTTTTTAGTTACCACTGTGGTGAGAGGTAAGCTTGTGCTTAGGTTGTGTGTAGCTGTTGTACACACATACATGTTCCAAGACCGTTTGAGAAAAGTAGAACTGATGACAATATGTAGACTGCTGAAACTGAATCAAACTATTCTTTTATTTATTTCTATAAAAACTAATAACCACTGCAACACTTGTTTGCATGTTAAGTGAAGTATAACATGCAAGTCAAGCTCAAGTAAAACACTTGAGCACAACTACAGCTCATTAAAGACAGATTTGTAGCCACCCACAGCCTACCCACAAGGTCTACGCTTCACGGCAATGGTAACCTCAAAAATCGACATAACATAAACTCTTTTAAATGTTAAATATAACTAAATACCAAACTTTAACTCCTTTCCCTTTAAAAGTCTTTCCCTTTACTAAAAAACACATTAAACAGCACTCAAATTCAAAATTTACTCTCCTTATCTATCCATATGCAAAGGATGCTGGGAACTGGCCAGTTATGGCACATGACCTGCTTTCTGGAATTCCTCCCAGGGCCTGTTTCAATAAGGAGGTTCAACCAACTCTAACTTTAAACTTGAACTCTGAGTTGACTTACCCTGAGATGGGAAACTCTGAGTTTAGGGTTTCAGAACAGCTGAATTGAGTTGGTTCAATCAACTTTGAGTAGACTGACTCTGAGTTGTGCGTGCGCCACGACTATGAAAAGCCATGATCAATGGAGTGCCGAAATTACGATTGACCATGGCAACAGCACCCAACAAAAAGACGTCCACATATTTCCGGGTAAAGCGTAAGTTTAATTCTTAATCATTGTTATAATATCAGAGATGAAAACTGGCAGAACGGCACGTTATTAAACTAATATTAATTTTCATGGTATCCCACAGGCAAAAAAGAAGAAAAAAGAATGTGGTAGCAGCAAAAAATTAAGTATAAAAATATAATTTAATCAGGTAAAGCGTACCTTTAAGCATAAAAGGTTCATAGGGGTAGGATTCAAACATTTGACATATTAAATAAACATCATTCAGTGTCTATTTCAATGTTCAACAGCTTTTTCCACATAGTCTAATGCTCTTTTCACGTAATGTTCTCTAATCCAACCTGTTACATTTGTGAATTAGGGTAATGAAATTAACATTTGACTACTACTCAGGCCAGCCAACAGCAAGAAGGCAGAGGCTCGCAAAACACCAGCACTGACATGAAGAGGAGATGAGGAAGAATATATATATAAAAAAAAGAACTGTTGCTTTTGTATTTAGCAAGAACAGCAAGAACAGAGCATACTGCAAATACAACACAACGAGCACACCCAACTTTTATCTTGCATTCAAGGTGCATACACACAAGTGGCTCATGAAGGCAAAAAAGCTGATGACTTTTATACGGATGCTCCGTTTGTGACGTCATGGACTGTCGTCAGCCAATTTATTGGTGTGTTTGTCACACATGCTTCAGACACCGGTCACACTGAGGTTGTTCCCCTTAGCTTCATTCTAATTAAACTTTTTCCACTACAAAGAACCTTTTGTGTAATGAAAACGTTCCATGGATGACAAAGATTCTTCAAAGAACCATCGATGCCAATAACAAACCTTTATTTTTAATAGTGCAGGGATTCATATATGTGTACACAGCATGTGGAAACATTATTGTTTGCATGTTGTTTGTATAAGCATACTGCATTTAATCTTTTGAAATTTTATGATCAATATATGCAGAAATCCAACTAAATCACATGCTTTTTCTATGTGTACATTAAGAGATAGACATTGCTGACATGTCATTTGACAACCTCCAGCTCCATGGGATTTTCTCTTAGTTCTGATCATGATTGGCAGCTTATGGGTGCATGTGATGTGTATAAGCACTGGTGTTTTTTCCCTTTCAGATGCAGTCGCTACAATCCCATAATGCCCTGTTCGGCATGCTGAGATTGGACGCTGCCTGCTGGAATGTTCTAAATGTGTGCGGATTATGTGTGTGGCTCTCTCTCAAATTGTGAGTAAAGCCACAGCTCAAACACTTTGTATCTCGGCTGCTTGGCTGAGCACAGGAATGAGCGCAGCAGTGGTGCACAGAGGATTCCTCAGGAAATATGGTAAAGTTGACACTTTTTGATTTTTTTGTCTTATTTTGTTCACTTTGTGTGCCACTCATTCTATAGGCCTATATCAATCCATTTTAATATAGTGAATACTATTTGACTAATGCCATTGATTTGTTTGTCAATGTAGAAATTTTTCATTTTATCTTGCACAGACATTTGTCTGGTACATCTATTTTGGTTTCAGTCATGGTAGACTTTGTATACTTATAACTTCATTTTAAAGGTTATTGAATAGCTTATGACCTGCAATTGATGCAAAAATAAAGGATGTGTCCTTGTAGAAGAACGCGACACATTAATTGGAGATTAAAATGGTTTTATGCTTGTTTTTAACACTGCCAACATTCAGTCCTGAATGTATTGCAACATTTAACATAAAATCTCTACCTTTGACACATCTCACAGCTTTAATGAAATTAGAATAAGTAATGGCGTGAAAATGTTTTGTTAGCAATCACAATACTGTAACGTTAAACTACCTGATGTTTAAACAATCTATAATCTGCCAGTGAGCTATTTGTATGTGTTCTTCATCTATTGCTTTCAGGCTTTCACAGCATAAAGTGTGTCAGCTCCACCTGTCCACATTGCTTCCACCCCTCTGTATGTCTGTATTTAGGTCAAATGCTGATGATGGGGATGACGATGACAAAATTCATAATTCATCATAAAAGATTATACTATTAAAGAGAACATTTAAACTGTTCTGTCTGGTTAAAAATATTTTACTTATATCCACATAAAAATCAACAAGTTTGCATTGTCATTAAACTCAGACACTTATATCTAAAATGCTGATTCTAAAAGCATTGTTTTGTGTGTGTGATGTGTGTGTTTGTTTCAATATCAGCCAACACATCAACATTCATCATCATTAAATGTTTAAAGGTTATATGGAATATGAAATAGAAGATGGAGGAAGGCGCCATCCCTAAAAACAATATGCATTTACTTTTAAATTGTAACATATTAGATGTAAGTTTCATGCCTCAGTGTGTACTAATAATGCGTCATTAAGGGAAATAAATATAAACATTTGCTAAATTACTTGTCATAGCACAAAAGGTAAAATTCAAGTCGTCACCTTTATTTTGATAGTGCTTTATACAATACAGATTGTTTCAAAGCAGCTTTACAGTGATAACAGGAAAGTAATGATTAAATGATGCAAACATAGTTCAATTCGACTGTAAAGCAGCTCTAAAGGGAAAGATTGTGTCATTGTTCAGTTGAAATCAGTTCAGTGCTGATTCAGTTCCGTTATAAAGATCACCCATTATGGAATGAGTTCAATTAAACAGCTCTGCAGTTCAGTTCAGTTCTCATCAAATATTGTCAGTACAGTCAGATCAATAATACTGTTGAATATTAAGTGTCCAGAGGTGACAGTGGCAAGGAACCCAAACTCCATCAGGTGACAGAATGGGGAAAAAACTTTGGGAGAAACCAGGCTCAGTCGGGGGTCAGTTCACCTCTGGACAACGAACAAACATGGTGCGATTATGATTTAGGCAGCATCCCAAGTCAGATTGTGGATTGGTATTATTCAAAATATTTCATCCAGTTCCTTTTGCTTAAAGATCGGATTCATCACGCAGTTATGGAGACCAAGCTGGCCAACGGGGTCTGTTCAGAGGACTTGTCTGGTTCTTGTGGTATCTGCTGTGCCGATGGCTGTCATGTCAAGGAGGCCTTCACAGGGGATTGCCTAGTAGACACTGTTTCCGCTGATATTCAGGGCTGTTGTGGTCATGTCTACTGTAGACGCAGGTCCACTGAGCTGGATATGGACTGGATCCGGCTAGTCTCAGCCTCAGGCGACACCTCCACAGACCGTTGGTTGAACGTCTGATGCATATGGCACACTTTTCTGGAAACACTTCAGGAGTTTTGAAGTCGTCATCTGATTGGTTGAATTCTACAGGATATACGCAAAACGTGTGTTGCGTTCTTTTTACGGTCCGCCTGGAAACAAATGCCGCGAATCCAAACTCCCTCGTGGAAGAAGAACACCGTAGTGTTTACAACTGTGACAACGAGAGCTTACCAGGATCAACTAAATGGATTTTCAAAAGTATGTGAAGTTCGTGGCTCCATTGTTTGCAGTAAACACAATGTTCTTGAATGAATAATTCCTAAATGCACGGTGGTCTGTTATTGCAGGGACATCGACTTTACATTTTCATGCCCCTAAACATGACGCGGAACAAAACAAACTGTGATTGGTTGAGTTACATGTCAGTCAAACGTCCTCTTGGGTGGACCTTGACCAGTGAAAGCTGCGATGGAGTCCAGACCTTCTGCTGACAGTCTGAAGGATAAGACAGACAGACTAATATTTGCGTAGATGCCATTCTTCTTACGATGTAACAAGTATATTGGATGTTGTGGAAGTGTTCCAGGTTTCGGTTGACCTAATTTATGCAGCCTAACAAGCATTTAACTGATTTCAATAATATAAATTGATAATTGTTCTATGTGTATGCCATAGTAAAGAGATGTAGCCTGGATGCCAGCCGAACTTAGCCCCATCCACAACATTTGAGGTCGGGAAGTTCGGTCTGAACTTGCTCCGTTGTGGAGTAATTATGCCCGAACAGGAGCTGTTCGGACCAATCAAATTGTCAGGGCGGGCTTTATATGATGATTGACAGATGATCAACAGTAAAGAGCGCTTGGATTGACTTTGTTCTAATCCTAAACGGAGAACTTCGAGAATGCTCGTATATGCCTTCACCTTTACTTTTTCTCTTAAAAATGATGATTGTGTTGGTAAGTACTCTGTGTATCCTTAAATTATTTTTACAACACTGGCAAAGATCGTTTACACTCATCTTCTTCTTCCAGCATGCGTGCAGTTGAGTTCTGTTGACAACTATGCATTAGTGATGCGTCGTTCATGATCAATTCCTTCTTTTTGAACTCATCTTAAATATGACTCGGGAACAACGAGTTGTCTCAGAGAGCGATTTGTTCCTTTTGTGTTGGCCGTGCATGCGCTACAGGCCATCGGTTCTGTACAGGATCTTCTGCATTCAGCATATGGGGCTGTGAGTTGGTGAACGAATGACTCGAACCCGAAGACTCGAGAGGTGAACTAATCAATTCTGTTTTCGGGACTGCATGCATTGCATATGGGGCTGTCACGGCCCAGATCAGACACTGGTGATGGAACTAACGACTCGAACCCGAAGACAGGAGATGTACTAATCTTTCCAGGGAGCAGATGTGATTAAATGTGAAGTGATGAAAGAACGACTCTGATTCGGAGGTGAGGTTAACTAACAGATTGCATAGCCTGAAGACCCAGCTAATGAATCAATGAATGAATGAATGAATTAATAATTTCTTTCTCAAAGTTTGGCCTTGTCTGCATTAGCTTATCATTTATTTTTTATTCCAAATGTGATCAACGTTTGCATAAGTACTAGATGTGTTGGGGAATTTAACGTGACATTTTAATTATATTCTGCTGAAATTAACAAACTGACTTGGGGAAAAAAAGATTTGCTCATTTTGCTGAACGAGATTCAAAGATCCAAGTCCGTAAAATTATCCAAACTTCCCACTACTATGCGTCGCTCAACATACATCACTTACTCCGTTGCTCTGATTGGTTGTAGGTCTATCCAATTGAGCGCAGAGGCATTTTCGCCCCATAATCACAGCCCAATGGAGCAGTATCAGACTCATATTCTGACTAGAATTGAGTATGACAACGACAGGCTAAAATAGATGCGTTTTTAGTGTAGATTTAAACTGACAGAGTGTGTCTGCTTCCCGAACAATGCTAGGAAGACTGTTCCAGAGTTTAGGTACTAAACAGGAAAAGGATCGACCGCCTGCAGTTGATTTTGATTAAAATATCCACTAGAACAATGTTATATATTTTGTATCCATTGTCCAATCGAATGAATGGAGAGGTGGGCCTTACGTTGTGGTGCCGGTTACTGACAGGACAGCTGATTCGGGGGTTGCCTAGCAACATAAAACAATTTTTTCTAAATTAAAAAATGTTAAAAGGCAAGGCAGTGTTTTTTTTTTTTTTTTTTTTTTTTTTAAGGCAGTGCGGTGTGCCTCACATTTTGTATTTTTATCTTGTTTCCAGTTCATATATCTAAAAGTTATTAAATCGAGATGCTTTTACTAGATTTGTAAAATGACATAAGATATGTTTTCTTGTTTTCTTAAAACAAGCCAAATGATCTGCCAATGGGGTAAGTAAAATAATCTTGTTTCTGTTTGGGACAGAAACAAGAATTCAAACAGAAACAAGATTATTTTTCTTACCCCATTGGCAGATCATTTTGCTTGTTTTGATTTTATTTTCCAGAAAACAGGAAAAAAATATGTAATTTTACTTAGTAAATGCATCTTGCTTTAAGAAAATCTTTAGAATTTTGAGACTGGAAACAAGATAAAAGATACTGAAAGAATTTTTTTTTTTTTTTTTTTTTTTGCAGTGTGTTTCCATGAATGTTTAAATACAGAGTAATAAGCAATTGTAACACCTTGTCCGTGTGTCGCCTGTCAGTGACATTATTTTATTTTGTAGAAACCATGAAAACACCAAAGACGCTTTAATATATTATGTGTTTTATTAGACAGGTGAGCAACTTTTTGGATCATTCATTGACAGAAAACTAATCATTGTTCTACAGCTCATCACATTCAGTCTTATTGTTTAAATCTCATGCTCTTGATTTACCACGTGTACCATATTTTACCATGCCTAATATGATCTAGCTTACTGCAGTGTGAACAAGTGTCTCATAGTAGTGCTGAGCGAACACACAGAGTAGCATTATAACAACTTTCAACACACTCAAATGTATCTAATATGATAAAACAGCCCTGCGTTACCCCACATATGCATGAGCGGAAGAAGCGGAAGCGGCGACTGTGGCATAATAAAAGCTCTGCGAAATAAAGGCGTCATCAAGATTGTTTTTAATAAGCGAAATCTAGTGGCAAAAAATTATATTATTGTGGCTTTAACCTCAAAACTGTTTTAATAAAATCTCACAAATGTTGATATTCAGCCATTCATCAAATGTGTTTAGATGAGATTTCATGCCATATATTGTCAAGAGAAAACCAATCCAACGCTCTCCATTGACTTTGTATTGCGTGAAGCGGTCGCCTTGTCATTTTTGACTTGTAACAAAAAACAGAACAATGTCTAAAAGCTGATATGTGACAGGGTGTAGAGCAAACAAGCTAAAAAACACAGAACTAAGGTTTTATAAACTGTCGACCCAAAAAAAAATGAGCGTTTAAGAAGACAAAAGTGGATACAGACAATAAGACGTGAAGGAAGAATGGGTAAATTTTGGGATCCTGACACTCAGTATGCCTATGTGTGCAGTAAACATTTTGTCACTGTTAAGTTAAATATTCAAATGTCAGTTTTATATATTATATTTCCTGTCACTGATTACATTACCCTCCAGTGGGCGTAGTTCTCAGTGTAATATAACATGTCACGCTCTGTCTCAGTTGCCTGTATGCACTTTTGTGTCCTTAAACGTTCGTTTTTTGGGTCAACAGCTTTTAGACATTGTTCTAATGTTGTAAATGCCCCCCAACATTTTAAAAAATCACAATGAATAAAACTTTCTTTACATTTTCAGACACACAAATTGACTGTTTTCTCAGAATGAGGCAAAACATGCACTTTCAAGTCTCAGATTTACCCTCTGTTTTTCTCTAAGGGGGCTTCATGTTTAAGCAATGGAAGGAAAAGTACCTGGTGTTGACGGTGGAAGGAAACCTGATGGTGTGTCGAGATGCAGACTCACCACCTGACCAGGTGGTGGCACTGCAGAGTAACTGTGAGTCCATAGTGGAGGGTAAAGAAATCTTGGACTTGCCACGTTTACCCCCTGGAGGACGCAGAGACAGCTGCTTTGCCCTCATCCTGCCCCAAGACAAGTTCCTCCTTCTGCTCTCAGATAGCCCTGAAGAGTGCAGGTGGGCTCACAGCCTGGTTCATGTAAAGCTTCTTGAAAGATTATACTTTGTATCAGTAGGGTACAATGGGGCTAAAGGCACACCTTAAGAAACATTTGCTTGTTACTACTCCCATAGTGTATGATTGCAGAAAAAAAAAAAAATATTGAACTTTGATGGAGGATAGATTATGAGTGAAAATAAATCATAAAAGTGGATTCATTAGTTTACAAGTCTTATAAAGGTATGAGGTGGATTGTTCAAAGTCACTTCAGCAAAGTTTGTACTATTTTCTGTTTATTTTGACAAATAAAAGAATTTGTTCAATAAATATACTGCCATTAAAATGTTAGTATAAAAAGTATTTAAAACAATACAGAAACAAAATCATTTAAAAAAGTAAAGATTCTGAAAGCATTGAAGGAGATTCCATAATACTTTAATACAGATTTACATTAGAAACAATAAATAATATAATATGACGGCTTCATTATAAATGTGGTGATTATCTCTGAGGTGACAGGACACCCAACTTAATATATTATATTTCCCATCTGAATCTAACCATGTCAAAGTCAACCGCTGTTTATTATCATGTTACTTTTTGTGACTTTCACCCCAAATACCATACTTTTATATATTCTTCCATTATTGAAAAACTGTTGCTTTAATTACCTTGCCGTGACCACGTGTACTGTGTTATGTTATGTTTTGTTGTGTTTGCTATGTAATGCTTGCCAACTGCATTCTTGTATTTCTGGAGAGCGTGTGACGGCGCCTGAAAAGGCTGCGGCCCGGAGGCTTGCTCCAAACTTCATTTCGTTATACTGTACTTGTACATGTGTAATGACAAATAAACTTGAAACTTGAACAAAACTAAAAAAAAAAAAAAACATATTCAATAATTTTAGCGATTCATAATTTTTGCTACTTAAATCCTTTTTTAATTTTTTTTTAAAAACATCAAATATTAGATCAGTTTAGCGCATAATCAACTTTGCGTTGATCATGTCAAGGATCAGCCAAATTTCCATGCGCATGTTGAAAAGTGAATGTTTTGGAAAGTGCTAAGGCAAGTTTTTGTGCCATCTAGTGGTTTAGAGCAGTGGTTTTCAAACCTGTCCTGAAGGCACCCCAGCCCTGCACATTTTGTGTGTCTCCCTCATTTATCACACCTGATTCAACTCATCAGCTCGTTAGTAGAGACTGCAAGAACTAAATTGGGTGTGTCTGATAAGGGCAACATATTGTGAAGGGATGGGGTGCCTACAGGACAGGTTTGAAAACCACTGGTTTAGAGGAAAATAAAATCAAAGGAGCCTTTAGCCCTTTTGTACCCTATATATTTGTGGATTTGTGGGCAAAACATCCACTTTAGCTTAACTAGCTGATACATATGGACTTAAGTATCTGTTAAGAGAATGTTTTAGTTAATGTGAGTGACTGTGATACTAAAGTTTTTGTCTCCAACAGTCAATGGCTGAAGTTACTCAGGAAGGTGAAGGAGGTGAGTTATTATTAAAAGCCACTTTTATCAAGCCACCTTTATTTATATAGCGCTTTTTACAATGCCGATTGTTTCAAAGCAGCTTCACAGTGTTAACAGGAAACTAATGCAACAGAATTTGATTCGGCTGTACAGCCGCTCTGGAGAAAACAGTGATGTCATCTAGCTCATTTCAATTATCATATAGTGCAGAGATCTTCAACCCTGCTCCTGGGGACCCACTGTCCTGCAAAGCTTATTTCCAACCTGCTTCAGCACACCTGCCTGTGTATTTTGTGATCCTGAAGAGCTTGATTAGCTTCACTTGACTTTAGAGTTGGCGCTAAACTCTGATATAGTGTCAATGCGGGCAGATCAGTAATATAGTTGAAATTTAAGTGTCCCCAATTGAGCAAGCCAAAAGCCAAAGACGACAGTGGCAAGGAACCAAAACTCCTTCAGGGCCAGAATGGAGAAAAAAAACCTTGGGAGAAACCAGGCTCAGTCGGGGTGCCAGTTCTCCTCTGGCCGACGAACAAATAGTGTATGATTATAATTCTGGCAACATTACAGGTCAGAAGTCATATTAGATTAATAGATATTCGTACGATTGTTTGAAAGATTGGAGTCGTCACGCTGAAGACGGGTTTAATGAGGATGTCGTGTCGATGTGGCATTTACAGGGGGAGTTTATTTGACACGCTCTCTGCAGTAAAGAGACTAATATTAGGCCCCGTCCACACGAAGCCAGAGCTTTCCCTATACAATTTTTTTTTTTTTTTTTTTTTTTCTTGTTTTAAGAAATATCTGCATACACACGAGAGCAATGAAAACGACTCAAATGATGTAGTATATATGCCAGGCCAGTATGTGGCGCTGTAATTCTGCCACAGAAATAAACTAAAAACCCATGCCCAGTGCCCGTAGTTGTATCCCTTTCTAATCTTTCCCATGCGGGACGTGGTGTGATGGCATCACCGTTTCACAAAATATACGGATTGGCTGTACATACGAAAACGCAAGGGTGCCGTTTTCATATATTTCCACTCTGGGACCCGGTTTCAGAAAATATCAGTTTCATGCTCCCAAAACGCCGGATCTGTGTGGACGAAACGCTGATACGATACAAAATTTTAACGTATACAGGTAAACGCGTCTCCGTGTGGATGGGTGTAGATCAGTGGTTTTCAAACCTGTCCGGGAGGCACCCCATCCCTTCACAATATGTATGTCTCCCTTATCAGACACACCCAATTTAGTTCTTGCAGTCTCTACTAACGAGCTGATGAGTTGAATCAGGTGTGATAAATGAGGGAGACACACAAAATGTGCAGGGCTGGGGTGCCTTCAGGACAGGTTTGAAAACCTCTGGTGTAGATGCCATTCTTCTTATGATGTAACGAGTACATCAGGTATTATGAGAAGTGTTCCCGGTTCTGACTGACCTAGTTAATGCAGCCTAGAACAACAAGAAAGTCTGAGACAACACTGGAAAATCTTGTATATCTGGAAATTTTGGGGATTAAACATTTTACTCAAATTGTTATGCTGATTTCATAATGTGTGATGTAAAAATATATTGTATTGGATTTAAAAAAAGTGGTCTCATTATTAAGCAATAAATAAAAATAAAAACACGTTTTGGGTCAGTAAAATGTATTTATTTTTATTTTATTTAAAAAAATGTTACACTATGCAAGGATACATTATATTGATCAAAATGACAAATAAAGACATTTATAATAATACAAAAGATTTCTGAACTTTCTATATATATATATATATATATATATTATTATTATTATTATTATTATTTTTTTATTTTTTGCAAGGCAAACAGCATTGTATGCACTCCCCATAAATGCAGTTAAAATGATTTTATACAGGGCTGAACAGCAGGATTATTCTTGATGAATGTTACATAATGTTAGATCCTATATCAATGATAAGTGTTGTAATCTCGCTTGAGAGACAACTGAACACTTTGCCATCTTTAATCTTTGGATTATAAAGATGTTTTCGTGACCACTCAGCATACAGTACCCAGGTACAGGATGTAGACATCGGTCAACGTCAGTTTTGGTTCAAAATGAAAGTCGGGTTGACGTCTAAACCCAAAGTATGTTTGATGTCAAGCTCCAAAGTTGGTCAGGAAAAAAATAATTATATATATATATATATATATATATGAATGAATGCATGGCAGTATGCTTATTA
Organism: Paracanthobrama guichenoti; assembly: GCA_018749465.1. Classification (NCBI taxonomy): domain Eukaryota; kingdom Metazoa; phylum Chordata; class Actinopteri; order Cypriniformes; family Gobionidae; genus Paracanthobrama; species Paracanthobrama guichenoti. Next base: position 3,743,113 of record CM031957.1, read on the forward strand.
CCAGCTTCACTTATTACTAACCAGATTTACTTTATTTTTGTCAAATGTCTACAGAAGTTTGTGTTTGGTCACCATTATGGTGATCAGTAATTCCTTTAGCTGGGCAGTTTGACTCTTGGCTTTTGTTTGTGGTCTTTGTAACAGTGTTTACCAAGACACATAATTTGTTACAAAGCAAGCCAGAAACAAAACTGATCAGGTGATATTGTTTTTAGCATCATAAAGTAGGACAATTTGCTAATCTTATCCCTGGCCCTGAAAATGCATATTTGCTATTAATAGATTATATTCACCAACAATACTTTCTTGCAGCAGGTCAGACATTTTGAATGTTAAATACATTATGGGGAAAAGCTTTATGTCAAACAAATGTTGGGTTTAGACGTCAACCTGACTTTGATGTTGGATTAGTTGAAGTCTAACGTCTTCCTGATGTCACATTGACGTACTGTGTTTGTTGGGTATATTTGCACATTTCATTCAGGGTGTGACTTCACCACTAGCCCTGAAGAGACAGCAGAGCATCACGGCCTGCATCACAGACCGGGAGCCGCTTCCAGAAATCTCCAGTGACAAAGAGCCCACATCCCCGCACCTCAGTGATAAGGGCTTGAGCTCCCCACGTGTCCGCTCCAGAGAAAACTCCTTCAGACACAGAGGTGCGGCTCACTTTTGCTAGTCATTAATTAAAATATGCAGTGATATACCATGGTGCTATGGTAATATCATGCTTTTTTTTTTAAGCCATTCATAAAAATGTTTCTTCTGGAGCAGTGGTTCTCAAGCAGGAGAACTATTAGCATTCCCATTCAATGGCAGTTGCTCCCCCTGGAACTGTGTGATGCGAAGTCTGCCATATTTGCTCATGGAAATGAAGTTCTGGAGGCAGCAAATGCCATGTGACAAACTGCACCTGCAGGATGTGAATGTGACAAATCACTACAATAGTCTTAAACCCTTCTTTATTTTGACATTTAACCACATAATACTTGCAGCTACCTTGAGCTGACTGTTTTTACACACAGTTTATTGTATTGTTATTTTCGTTTGTGTAATTTGTTTAAATATTTTCTTCAACAGCCCGAGCATACATATGGTCTCTGTGATTTTGCCAAGTAAGACATGTTCCTAGATCTACATTTATTGTTGATCCTGGAATAACATTCCTGTCCAAAACATAGTCCTAACCTTATTCCTACCTCTAAACCTTACCCTACCCATAACATATCCCTAAAATCAGAGGAAAATGATAGGAGAATAAGAATGGAGTAGACGTCCTTAACCCTTGTTGTATGCCTAAACTTGACAATAACTATAAAACTATCCCTCAGATCTGATTGGTTGATTGGAATGTTGTTCCAGGATCAACAATAATGTTGATCCAGAAACATGTTCTACTTCATGAAATCACAGCATACATACATGACAATGGTGCATAAAATGGATTTATAAGGGGGAATAAAACTGTATATAATTAATCAGCTCTATATCCAAGTGGGCTTAGGATGTTCTATTTAAACCCATTAAACAGAGTGCCTGAACCCGTTCTGCCAGTAGTGTGCACTCATGCAACATAAGCAAAGATGTATATCTGAGTAAATGAGACTGATTGACTCTGAGACAGTCTTGCGTACCTACTTCCTGCTATGTGCGGTGTGACCGCAAGTGACCGCAAGTGTGGGTTAATCCTAGTTTCACAGTGTTATTTCCCTTAAGGTGGTCCGCACCTGCAATAGAGCTTCAGTAGACACAGGTGAAGGTATGAAGCCACTGTCCTTGATTATGATGGTATATATCAAAGTATCATGGTGTTATTACTATCATAAATCATCATTGTCAATGGTTAAGAGTACACTTGCATTAACAATAAATAATCCTTACATACTGATTAAAAGAGAAAAATCTCCTGTGATGTCAGTGCAGTTGTTCTGTGATAAGCCTCCCCCCACCCCCTTTTTAAGTTTAACTTTTTTTTCATGCTTATTCTTTCAGATATGTTCCTATGTTTTGTATTCTGTATTTAGGTTTCCCTTTCAATTGTGCACTATAAAATGTGGTAACCTAAAGAGATTTTTGTTTTAGGGCTGTCAAAATTAACAATCACACTAATGATCACGCTATCATTCATTCAAGTGCCATTAAACCATTCAAGCATGGTAAGATGCAAAATAAGAACTTAAATCTATACTGGCACACTGTCTGTGACTCTCCTGTCTTTATGACACACAGGACTCTATAGACCAAGATGATCAGGTGATATAATTTCAGTATTTTCTGAAAACTATATTACCTGATCTTCTTTGTGTCTGGCTTTCTTTGCAACAAAGTATCTATTTTGGTAAACACTGTTATATCCTCCTTGAACTGTCACCTTATCGTGGTGGAGGGGTTTGAGTACCTGAATGATCCTAGGAGCTATGTTGTCCGGGGCTATATGCCCCTGGTAGGGCCTCCCAAGGCAAACAGTTCCTTGGTGATGGGCCAGACTAAGAGCAGTTCACAAACCCATTATGAGTCAAATAAAAACAAGGACAAGATGTCGTTGGGGCTCGCATGTGAGTGCCTGGTGGCCGGGCCTCCCTCCACGTCATCGAGGCAGTTAAAAAGCTCCGGGGGTGGATGAGATCTGCCCTGAATACCTCAAGTCTCTGGATGATGTGGGGCTGACATGCCTCTGCAGCATTGCGTGGCGGTCAGGGACAGTACCTCTGGACTGGACTGGGTGGTGGTCCCTTTTTCAAGAAGGGGGACCGGAAAATGTGTTAACTGCTGGGGGACCACACTTCTCAGCCTTCCCAGGAAAGTCTATGCCAGGGTACTGGAGAGGAGAATTCGGCCGATAGTGGAACCTCGGATTCAGGAGAAACAGTGTGGTTTTTGTCCTGGTCGTGGAACACTGGACCAGCTCTATACCCTCTCCAGGGTGCTGGAGGGTTCATTGAAGTTTGCCCAACCAATCCACATGTGCTTTGTGGATTTGGAGAAGACCTTCGTCGTGGCGTCCTGTGGAGGGTGCTCTGGGAGTATGGGGTACAGGGCCCCCTGCTTAGGGCTGTTCGGTCCCTGTACAACCAGACCAGGAGTTTGGTCTGCATTGCCGGCAGTAAGTCAGACTTGTTCCCGGTGCATGTTTGACTCTGGCAGGGCTGCCCTTTGTCATCGGTTCTGTTCATAATTTTTATGGACATAATTTCTAGGTGCAGCCAAGGGCCGGAGAGTGTCCGGTTCGCAATTTTCATTGCTGCTTTTTGCGAATGATGTTGTCGTGTTGGCCTCCTCAGATCAGGACCTTCAGCGTGAACTGGGACGGTTTACAGCCAAGTGTGAAGCAGCTGGGATGAGAATCAGCACCTCCAAGTCCGAGCCCATGGTTCTCAGTTGAAAAAGGGTGGCTTGCCCGCTTCAGGTTGGTGGAGAATTCCTGCCTCAAGTGGAGGAGTTTAAGTATCTTGGGGTCTTGTTCACGAGTGAGGGAAGGATGGAATGGGAGATTGACAGACAGATCGGTGCAGCTTCTGCAGTAATGCGGTTGATGTACCGGTCTATTGTGGTGAAGAAGGAGCTGAGCTGTAAGGCGAAGCTCTCGATTTACCGGTCGATCTATGTTCCTACTCTCACCTATGGTCATGACCGAAAGGACAAGATCCCAGATACAGGTGGCTGAAATTTTGTTTTCTCCGCAGGGTGGCTGGGAGCTCCCTTAGAGATAGGGTGAGAAACATCAAGAGGAGCCAGCTGAGGTGGCTCGGGCATCTATTTTGGATGCCTCCTGGATGCCTTCCTAGGACACGCTGGATTATGTCTTCCGGCTGGCCTGGGAATGCCTCAGTGTTCCCCCAGAAGAGCTGTCTAGGGAGAGGGAGGTCTGGGCGTCTCTGCTTAGACTGTTTCCCCACGACCCTGCCCCAGATAAGCGGAAGATGATGGATGAATGGACTGTTATAAATACCACAAACTCACATAAGCCAAGAGTCAAACTGCACAACCAAATGAAACACTGCTCACCATAATGGTGACCAAACATTTTCAATAAAACCAACATATATACCTCTGTTACAGTTTCTCAATCGATTTGACACATTTCTCCAAATGAATGTAGTTGCTCTCAAAACAATTACAGTTTTTCTTGATTGCTTAAACATATGTCCACGCTGACATCACATTTTCAAAACAGTTAACATATGATCTTGGCGTTGCTAGCGCCATGCTCTTATTGTTTGAGCTACACGAAAGCTGTAGCTCAAACAATAAGAGCTTCTCCAAGCTGTTTGAGCTATTGAAAATGACTATTTTATTTTGGAAAAATGCTCTAACATTCACAAAACTTTAAAAACATGCAACATAAGCTAATATTTCCATCAAACACCACAACTTCAAATCAATTTATTCTTTCAATCAATCATTACACAATGGACAACAAAATACAGCTATCAATATGACACTTAAACTCAAATGCTGGAAATAAAAAAAAAAGCAACCAAAGGAAACTTATGGGTGGAAATATCTTAAATAAAAAAAATAATGTTTAGATACTCAGAACTTCACATTTAGTCTATTCGCTCCTGAAGATCATGCCACAGGTTCTCAACATCGCATTGAATATTTTCCCTTGCAATGCAGTGAGGGAAATAACTCCGTGCATGGCATATTCATCCCTGGCAGTCCTCTGCACCTATTGCCAAGCAACCAGCACTCATTGCCTCCAGGAGGGACATCTGCTCATATGGCTGGTGATCATACACTTTCCATCTCCAAGCAGAGAAGAACTCCTCGATTTGGTTCAGAAAAGGAGTATGCAGGGAGGAATTGCATCATCATACGAGGCTGTGCTGCAAACCATTTGTTCACAAGACGAGAGGTGGATGGCAACATTGTCCCAAATGACGACATACAGAGTCATGCCAGGCCTTAACAGCCCCCTCTCTTCGGGTGGAACCAGTCTTTCATTCACTTGCATCAAGAAATATGATGAGGCATTCTGTATTGTATATGCTGATAGTTGGTATGTGGCAAAGGACACCATCATTGGAGATGGCAGCACACTGTGATATTGTTGCCCCTTCAGCTTCAAGCTCCATTATTCTCTAAGAAAAAGCAAATTATTTATAAAGCAAATTATTTCAGTCGCATGTAACAAATTACAATAACAAAACTGTACCTGCACATACTGGAATAGTGCCTCCTTTACGAAGTCAGAGTTTCTTTGGACTGGAACTCTGTACAGCTGCTTCATTCTGACATGGTTTAAGGACTCAATCAATAGTTGCCAAACTCACACAGTTTACATTTAGAAATACTCCATGATCTGCAATTACTGCTGCCTGGATTTCACACAGTCTGATTGCATTGTTTGCCCTGACCATATCTACAATGGCAGACTCCTGTTCAACACTATAGAATCCACACACTACCGCACACATACCAGGAAATCCTCCCTGGCTCTTCCTGCTAATTGAAGAGACAGCAGAGGAATCAAAAGAGCGTTTCAGGAAGCAGACCATACCAGGTAATCCTCCCTGGCTCTTTCTGCTAAATCAAAGAGCCAACAGAGGATCCAAAAGTGCGTTTCACGAAGCTAATCAAAATTAATTGAATTGTAAAGAGCCAATCGATCAACATGAAGCTAGCATTAGGAATGTAACTAGAGCTAATAATAGAAGTAATTTATATTTAAGTAAATAGGCCCAACAGCTACTGAAGCTATAATATTCGATTTTCTAGCCACAGATCAGGGAGCAACAGCAGTTTTCTTAAAGATGGCTCGAGCATCAGGCCAGAGGTAATGCTCATATGCGGCTGAAGACCATCACCCTATGGCCTTCAATGTAGAGACAGGAGTGGAGGAAGCTGCAGTTGTAGCACTAAACTCATTAACATTGTTACACTCTAAACTTTGAAGAACATGATTGAAGGGCACAATTAAAGAACATGAAAAACATGTATTGGGTAAACTGTGTGCCTCTAGTTTTAAGAGGCAAATGATGTTCATGTCATGTTGAAAATAAAACATGAAAAAGATGAAAAAACAAGGACTGTAGCTGCTTGCATTGCTAAACAGGTTAAAAAGACCTGTTACTCATTAGATGAACACAAATTTAAGTTGACTTTAGCGGGAGCGATTAGTTGATCTAACTTAAAAAGTTGAGTGTATTTTTTTTCAAGTTGGCTCAACTATATTTTTTAAAATGCACATCTTTCAAAGAATAAATCTCAGCAGGTGTACTACTGTGAAATATCCATCTACAAATAATTATGAATTTGAAATAAAACATTTGATAACTTAAAGTGAGTCACTTAGTTTATTTTATATTCTAGCTTGTCAGTGTTTTAACAAGGGTTCCATTTGTCATACTTTTGTGTCAGACCTGCGCCGTAGCCTCTATGCCATGGGCTACGTGTCGACTTTCATTTATACTGCAGAGGGAGCATGTGAACCCCTGAGGAAGGGGTTCTGGCAGACCAATCTCAGCTTATGGTCCGGTTAGAATTGACGTGTTGCTACATTTTTGGAAAGGTGCACATCAGGGTACGTCATAGGCTACACATGCAACACACAGCCTACAACATAGCTACAGTGTACACTCAACACAGAACTATAAATTTAACTTTACTTGGTTAGATGAGGAAATTTAAATATGAATACACTGTCCAAGATCCCAAGTAAAGGGAGCACTGATCACCATTACGGTGACTTCAAAACAATTACAGCACTAAACAATATAATTTCTTACAGTGGCATGATTAAAGACAACTTTATCATGTGAATTCACAGTAAAAAAGAGCAGTAAATTACTGTGATGTCAGCATCATTCTGCTGTTGATTCAAAGTAATTTGTAAGAAAATTACCCAGCATGCATTGATTTCACTGTAAATTTCTGACTACAGTAATTTGTTGTAAAATAATACTCTTTAACCCTGTAAATTCCTGCCAATTTTTCTACGGTGTGGAATATACTGTAATTTCACATGAAACTTTTTAACAGTATAAAGTTTGAGTTGGGTGAGGCACTATATGCGCAAAAGTGCATAATTTGCTGTATTTTTGTAATTCTGCTAGGTGCCACTAGTGTCTCAGACAGAGGCTTTGCTAGGGTTGGATAGAAGTTGACCTCATGTAATGTCCTTTGTGCCATGAAGTCATTATGAGGACAGCCACAGCGGCTCTGATTAGTGGTACTGTGGCTCAATCTATACCTCTTGCATTTTTACAAATTTTTAGTTGGTTACAGATATACCTGTATTCTTTTCCATCTTTGTGAAATCTCATAATCAGTTATTTTCAATTATTCTCCATGCAGAGCCATGATGCATGTGGATTGTTAAATGTATAAAATAAATGCCACTAATGTGCTACTGAAACAGTGATGATTATGAATAACTAAATGACAGTGATGTTTTTATACTAAAATTCTGCCAGTCAAACACACTCATGCAATTCAGCCCTTTCCATAACATGCTGTTAGTTGCAGTAATTTTAGTGTTTGTAATCTTGTATTTTGCCTTTAGGGCTTGGTTTCACAGACAGGTTTTAAATTAAGATATGATTAGGCCTAAGTTAAATGAGGGCATTTAAGTAACTTTTATAAACGTCCTAGAAAAAAAACATTACTGATGTGCATCTTGAGACAAAACAATGGCGCTGACATATTTTAAGATATTTCAGTTCAAGATTATTTCAGTTAAAACAGCTCAAACATGCATTTTAGTCTGGGACTAGTCTGGCTTTATTATCTGCAATGCAATAGTTTTCATATTAAACTTCAAACAAAAATAAATTACCATGCTCAGACAATGTTATTGCAATTTTTTAAACTCCTACCAGGTTTAATAGGAGAAAGGTATCAGCTTAACTGTGTTTGGAACAGCATTGCAGATAATAAAGCCACTGCTCTCTAATCCTCGTAAATGTTGACTCAGCACATAATGAACAGCCCCTGTGATTGTGGTTAGTGCAAATGCATACAATGTCAACATGTTTAGGTCCACTTATCTACAACTGTTTCTGTTGTGAACTTTAGGCAGCATAAACCAACGGCCTCCCTCCAGCCCCACAGTGGCTCCACCCCTTCGCTCCGCTGACTGTCTGCGCCACGGAAACAGCAGCGATGCACGGGCTGTGAGAGCAGTCTGTCTGCTGATGGGCGGTGCAGCCGCGTCCTCAGCGCTGGGTTATCTAAACTCCTGTCCACCCGCCTCCTCTAACATGGCTGTCCATGCTCCTGAAATGACCCACTCGACAGCTTTCTCTGAGATGGGGGGAGGCGGTTCTTACCATGCCTGCAGCCAAGCCATAGAGTCACCACATTTTAACAGCTTCGACTTTGAGGGAGACTCTGATTTTGATGCTTTCGACTGTGGAGGGTTTGCATTTTAATGGAATATGTTTACCTTATCCAGGGATCCCTCAGTCATGGAAAAGGTGGAATGTTAATGAATTTGGAAATTGTTATTTCCAAACTTTAAAAAAGTAATGGGAATTCCTGTAATGAATATAACTAACTTTGAAATAGTTACTCAATTTTGAATCGCTATTTTGTGAGAATTTTTAAATAATTATCCAGTAATTAAGAGTAACTGGAAAAGTCATACAAACACCTTGGTCATAATATGTGTACAAATGCTGTACAGTATACAAAGTTTGTTTGATAATCTGTTTTCAGTAGAAGACAGTAAACTATGTGAATCAGAACAACGAATTAGAATGTGAATGCAACTGATTATATTTGGAAGACAAAACCCATGTCTTGTTTGTTTTTGCATTGTGACATTATTTTCATGACAAAATAGCACCTTCCTGTGATGCCCACACAGTCCTTTTATAGTATTTCTTATATTTTTCTTTTCATTTTGGTATGAAATTTGACCAAGAAATGCCCTTGCAGGTTTTGTGAGATTCATCCGACTGGGTCCCTTTCAACTCCTATGTTGTGGCTATTGCATGTATAAAATAATAATAATAAAAATGTTGCTGTTTCTTAGAACTCTTAACCCCTTTTATGTTTTATTGATCTAATTCAAATATAAGGGGTCAAAGTTTTATATTGTATAAAGTTTATTGACACGTGTAAAACATTTGTGGATACATATAGTTTATGACTGCAAAAATAGGCATTATCACTATCCTCACTGTAAAAAAAAAAAGAAAAAAAAGGACTTGATTGTGTTTAGGTTTTTGAAAACTCACCATGTGCTCTTTTCTGTGATTTCTGCTCACTTTGGGCAAATCTTTGTTAATATAAAATTTGTTATATTCACCTTTTCCCTCTTTCTTATGTCCCCTTTTGCTCACATTCTTTCTGTTTGTGTTATGGAGAGTTGTGTAAGTCAGAACATAGGTGAATGTTTATTAAACGGAAATATAATGGTATGTCATAGTGAGTGTGTCACTCTATCTGTCATTCAGCTGTATGAGTAGGATTACAGTGTTTACAGTGCTGTTAATGACTGGGCCAAGAGTTAAGCAGAGGATGACAAAGCAGATTTGCTGAAGATATCATTTGGAAAAACTGGGGGATGAATGCTCATTTCTTCATGTTACATTTAGCTTGTGTTAAAATCTACATGTGTTGTCCCTGAGCACACACACACTACGTGTTAAAATCACCACAACATGTGTTGTCCTTGAGCACACACACACTACTTGTATTAAAATCTACACAACATGTGTTGTCCCTGAGCACACACAAACTACGTGTTAAAATCTACACGTGTTGTCCCTGAGCACACACACTACATGTGTTAAAATCTACACAACGTGTTGTCCCTGAGCACACACACTAAATGAGTTAAAACTAACACATGTCATTTTTAACAAATCTCTTTTTAGTGTATGCATATGCTTACATATGATATTGCTTGTTTCTGCATCTTGTGCTCATGAGTTTTGATCAGGAGATTCAGTACTCTTTCAGAAGATGTGTCATAGCGCCCCCTTATCGTATAACGTGGCGTGAAAATACGGAAACCTGGAAATTTCAGTCAATGGTGGGGGAAGCGATGTCTCATAAATTACAGAAATTTCCGTCAATGGCAAGGAAAGGGTTAATTTCTCCAATGATTCATCATTTTATGATAGTTAATCGGCGAGTAAGGTCATTGTACGGGAAATGCATCCCACTATATGTACTGCACAGAAGATATAATTTCTGTGGTAACCACTGTTTAAGAGCACCCAAATGTCAGCCAAGACATACATACATAACAAATTAAAAACCAAACTTTTTAAAATAATAATCATCAAATAATTAAAATATATATTGTTCAGCGTTAAGAAGGGAAAGAATGTTCTGAAAATGAACGTTACAAACCCGATTCCAAAAAAGTTGGGACACTACAAAGTGATGTTGTAATTGATGCAGTATGTGGTCTGGCATTGTCATGTTGGAAAATGCAAGGTCTTCCCTGAAAGAGACGCACGTCTGGATGGGAGCATATGTTGTTCTAGAACTTGGATATACCTTTCAGCATTGATGGTGCCTTTCCAGATGTGTAAGCTGCTCATGCCACACGCAACCCCATCCCATCAGAGATGCAGGCTTCTGAACTGAGCGCTGAGAACAACTTGGGTTGTCCTTGTCCTCTTTAGTCCGGATGACATGGCGTCCCAGTTTTCCAAAAAGAACTTCGTCTGACCAAAAAACAGTTTTCCACTTTGCCACAGTCCATTTTAAATGAGCCTTGGCCCAGAGAAAACGCCTGCGCTTCTGGATCATGTTTAGATATGGCTTCTTTTTTGACCTATAGAGTTTTAGCCGGCAACGGCGAATGGCACGGTGGATTGTGTTCACCGACAATGTTTTCTGGAAGTATTCCTGAGCTCCTGATTCATGTTGTGATTTCCATTACAGTAGCATTGCTGTATGTGATGCAGTGCCGTCTAAGGGCCCGAAGATCGCGGGCATCCAGTATGGTTTTCCGGCCTTGACCCTTACGCACAGAGATTGTTCCAGATTCTCTGAATCTTTGGATGATATTATGCACTGTAGATGATGATAACTTCAAACTCTTTGCAATTTTTCTCTGAGAAACTCCTTTCTGAAATTGATCCACTATTTTTGGCGGCAGCATTGGGGTCATTGGTGATCCTCTGACCATCTTGACTTCTGAGAGACACTGCCACTCTGAGAGGCTCTTTTTATACCCAGTCATGTTGCCAATTGACCTAATAAGTTGCAAATTGGTCCTCCAGCTGTTCCTTATATGTACATTTAACTTTTCCGGCCTCTTATTGCTACCTGTCCCAACTTTTTTGGAATGTGTAGCTCTCATGAAATCGTACACAAGATGGCGCCGCGGATGGCTGCTTCGGTGTGGAGCTCTTCAGCTTTTGTTTTGTTTTTGTTTGTTTGTTCTGCTTTTAGTCATTCTTTTCCGATCAGTTTCACCAAAGACGAACTACTGGACATTAGGAAACACACACAAGACAATATGTCTGCAGTTTTTGATTATTCAGACGTTTTGTTTGATATCCTCATTGGAGTCGCGACTGTTTCTTTAAATCGCACGGCCAGACGCAAGCGGGGGAAGCGAGCCGGCGCGCTGGTTAAACTCCGCACGCGCGGCCTCCGCACTCCTCTTCCCAGTATTCATCTTGCTAATCTCCGCTCTCTTCCTAATAAAACGGACGAACTGCTTCTCCTCACCCGGATTAACAAGGATTTTTCCAACTCTGCTGCACTGTGCTTCACTGAAACCTGGCTGAGTGAAGCCATACCGGACAACACACTACATCTGCCGGGCTTCCAGCTGTTCCGAGCAGATCGCATCATGGAACTAACCGGAAAACGAGAGGTGGAGGTTTGTGTTTCTACATCAACGAAAGTTGGTGTTCAGATGTAACAACGCTGAAGAAGATGTGCTCTCCTAACCTAGAGGCCCACTTCATAAACTGTAAACCTTTCTATTCACCGCGGAGTTTTTCTCGCTTATTCTCGTGAATGTTTACATTCCTCCAGACGCTGTGTGTCCGCAGCGGCAGTACAGCAGCTGGCTGAACAAATAGCTGAGACTGAACAAAAGTATCCAGACTCTCTTTTAATCTTTCTTGGGGATTTTAACAAAGCAAATCTCTCCCGTGAACTGCCAAAATACAGACAGCACATTACATGTCCCACCAGAGACAGTAATATTCTTGACCACTGCTACACCACAATAAAGAATGCATATCACTCCGTCCCATGGGCAGCTTTGGGGCTTTCTGATCACTGTGTGGTTCATCTTATACCGTCCTACAGGCAGAAACTGAAATCAGCTAAACCTGTAATAAAGACTGTAAAAGATGGACTAATGAAGCAGAGCGGGACCTACAAGCCTGCTTCGATTGCACTGATTGGAATGTCTTTGAAGCTGCTACCACTGATCTGGATGAGCTCACAGATACTGTAACATCATACATCAGTTTCTGCGAGGATACATGCATTCCTACCAAGACATTCTTATCATTCACTAATGATAAACCATGGTTTACTGGGAAACTCAAACAGCTTCGTCATGCCAAAGAGGATGCTTACAGAAGTGGGGATAGGGTCTTGTATAACCAGGCCAGGACCAGACTGACAAAGGAGATCAGAGCTGCTAAAAGAAGCTACTCTGAAAAGCTGAGAAACCAGTTTCTTCTAACAACCCTGCTGCTGTCTGGTCAGGCCTGAAGAATATCACCACCACAAGCCACCATCCCCGACCTGCTGAGAATCAACATCTGGCTGATGAGCTGAATGCATTTTACTGCAGGTTTAAGAAACCCAATCTCACACCTCACACCCGCTCTGATCTGCACTTCACACGTCCCCCAACACCTCCTGCACCCCCTCTCCTCCCCCCGCCATCCAATCTGAGCTTAAGGTCTGTGTGGAGCAGGTAACCAAAATCTTCAAAAGACAGAAGATAAGGAAAGCTTCAGGCCCAGACGGCATCTCATCTGCTTGTTTGAAAGCCTGCGCTGACCAACTGGCCCCAGTCTTCACGCAGATCTTCAATAGATCATTGGAGCAGTGTGAAGTTCCCCGTTGCTTCAAACGCTCCACCATCATTCCTGTCCCCAAAAAAACCAAAATCACTGGACTTAATGACTACAGACCTGTCACTCTCACATCTGTGGTCATGAAGTCATTTGAAAGACTGGTTCTGGCCCACCTGAAGGACATCACTGGACCCTTGCTGGATCCTCTTCAATTTGCCTACAGAGCAAACAGGTCTGTGGATGATGCAGTCAACATGGGACTGCATTATATCCTGCAACATCTCGACAGACCTGGGACTTATGCAAGGATCTTATTTGTGGCCTTCAATACCATCATGCCTGATCTTCTTACAGCTAAACTGACCCAGCTCTCCATGCCATCCTCAGTGGATCACCAGCTTCCTGACAGACCGGCAGCAGCGAGTGAGACTGGGGAAACTCACATCCAAGACTCTCACTACTAGCACTGGCACCCCCAGGGTGTGTTCTCTCCCACTGCTCTTCTCCCTGTACACCAATGACTGCACTTCTAAAGACCCTTCTGTAGAAGCTCCTGAAATTCGCAGACGACACCACCGTCATCGGCCTCATCCAAAACGGTGATGAGTCTGCTTACAGACTGGAGGTTGAACGGCTGGCTGTCTGGTGCAGTTATAACAACCTTGAGCTCAACACGCTCAAAACGATGGAGATGATAGTGGACTTCAGGAGGAACAGCCCTGCTCTGCCCCCACTCACCATCATGAACAGCACAGTGGCAGCAGTGGAGTCATTCAGGTTCCTGGGCACCACCATCTCTCAGGACCTGAAGTGGGACAATCAGATTGACTCCATTGTAAAAAAGGCCCAGCAGAGACTGTACTTCCTTCGTCAGCTGAGGAAGTTCAACCTCCCACAGGAGCTGCTGATCCAGTTCTACTCGGCTGTCATTGAGTCTGTTTTGTGCACATCCATCACTGTCTGGTTTGGTTCAGCTACCAAATCTGACATCAGGAGACTACATCGTACAATCCGGACTGCAGAGAGGATTATTGGTGCCCCCTGCCAACCCTCCAGGACCTGTACTCTTCCAGAGTGAGGAAGAGGGCAGGTAAAATCATCACAGACTCCGCTCACCCTGGACACGTCAGGACGGCGACTCCGATCACTGGCCACTAGAACGTCTAGGCACAGGAACAGTTTCTTCCCACAGGCCATTTCCTCTTGAACATCATAACATAATACACCCCCATCATAACATAATACAACCCCCAGCACCCCCAGCCGCCTTTAAGTGCAATACTTTGACTGTTTAGTGCAATATATTCTAAACTAATGCAATATATTCTTAAATGTAACTGTGACCTTATATATATATATATATATATATATATATATATATATATATATATATATATATATATATATATATATATATATATATATATATATATATACATTTTTTATTTTATTTTGTACTATTTTTCATATTTGTATATTTGTGTTCATGTTGTGTTGTATTGTATATGTGCACTGGAAGCTTCAGCACCAAGACAATTCCTTGTGTGTGCAAGCACACTTGGCAATAAAGCTCTTTCTGATTCTGATTCTGATTCTTCTGATTCTGATGAAATCCAAAATGAGCCAATATTTGGCATGACATTTCAAAATGTCTCACTTTCAACATTTGATATGTTATCTATATTCTATTGTGAATAAAATATAAGTTTATGAGATTTGTAAATTATTGCATTCCTTTTTTATTCACAATTTGTACAGTGTCACAATTTTTGGAATCGGGTTTGTATGTGTGTAAGTGTGTGAATGTTGAAGTGTAACATTGTAGGAGTGCTGATATTGCTGAATCAGTAGGAAAGGGTCATCAGATGGTCAGAAAATGTAAACAAACAAAAAAGCATTAGCGACCAATGAGAAAGAGCTAGAGGGCTTTCTGGTTAAAGTGCACAAGCAGGTATTTGATCACATGCCTTACCTCTGTCCCACTCATACAGGAACCACCTCTTATTGTTCCGCCCAACTTTATATAGAACACGTAACTGAAAGAAGGACATAGAAATATATAAACTGGGCAGTAAAGAACATTTTGGAGAAGAGGGATGGAACTCTCTAGCTCATTGGTGTTGGTTTTAATCTTGGTGTGTTGATGTTGGTCAGATGGAAGAGGAAGGCAAGTGGACTTTCTTTGCCCCCAGGGCCACTGGCACTGCCACTGATTGAAATTTGCCAATAATGGACAAGCGTGCACCCTTTAAAGCTTTATGAAGGTAAGAAGGATTATGTTTTTCTGAATGTTATGCTTCAAATATGAGCACTCATCACTCAAAATAGGTCTTTGGCTGAATATGATTCAATCATGGACAGTGGTTCACGTGATTGAAACAAGTAACACCTAAAATAATCAACCATGTACAACTAAATAGAGTGAATGGTGTTCATTTAACTTAAATAAATGGTTTTCTTTCAATTAGAATTCTTCAAATAATCCTACAACTAATGCGTATTGTTTAGTCCTGTGATTTAAATAACTACAAACTAAATATAACATTTCTTTACACGTGATGTTCAGTGTTGGCAGTCCAGAAGTGATAGGCCTACTGGTTCCACCCAGAACCCTATCTTAGCTTAGCCCCCAAAACACTAACATAACAGAAACTTTTAAATACCAACATAACAGAACATTAAAAAGTATCTCCATGTTCTCATCTAGTTAAAAATGCATAAAATAATACTTTATTTAAACATTTACTCTTTAAATTCAGCCTTTGCAAAGCATGATGGGAAGTGAAAGTCCTGTGTGATTGGGTTACTTGATTGAAACGTCATTTCAAAATTAAAACATCAAGTTAAATCAAAGAGTAACTGTTTCAAATCAATTTAACATGAAGTAATCATGTATGAACCAGAAACCTGATATAATGGTGTTAAATCAAGATTAATAAAATTTTTGAGTGGTCATTGCATTTGGATATTGTGCAGATGTTTACCAGTGCATCACAATAGAGTTGCCTTTGGTGAGTAAAACTGTGGCATTGTTGTTTGTGAAGCATTGGTTTTAGTTTAGCGATGAGTTCACACTGGTGTGTGACAGTAAATTATATTCTCCCAACAGTGGAGTAAAACCTATGGGCCTGTGATGACGGTGTACTCGGACTGCAAAGAACGGTGGTTCTGGTCGGTTATGATACCGTGATAGAGGCTCTAGTGGACCAGGCAGAAGACTTCAAAGGCAGAGCACCAATTCCCTTTCTGTACAGACTTCTGAAAGGCTACGGTGAGATATTTTTGGTCAAAGACAGATGTTGTTAGTTTAATGTAGTTCAGTCTAGATTTAGATCTCTCTAAAATGTTTGTAGGTTTGGCCATCAGTAATGGAGATCGTTGGCGCCAACTGAGACGGTTTACTCACCACACTGAGGATTTTGGAATGGGACGCAAAACGAATGGAACGATGGATTCAAGAAGAGTCAGCATTTGCTGAAGAGTTTTGAAGAAACCAAATGTGAGGAAAGAGAGCATTTGACATTTGCATCCCATAAGTTCACTATTAGTGAGGTGGTATGCATTGAATGTTCTGCACTCACAGCAGTTTTTCTCCTTTAGCAACACCAGTCAGCCCAAACTTCTTCCTGAGCCAGGCTGTGTCCAATGTAATCTGTTCTCTAGTGTTTGGGCAGCGCTTTGATTATGAAGACAAAAACTTCCTGCATTTGCTCCAGATCATCTCCAGACTCGCGTGCGCTTTATCAGCAGCCCTTGGGGCCAGGTGAGCAGATGTTTCAAAACCACTGCATTCTGTTCTATTCAACTGACCATTTCCTGTGTGAATGTCTTCTTAACTGTCTTCTCAACCCCAACAGCTGTACAACATCTTCCCTAAACTAATGCAGATTTTGCCTGGTAGACACCATGCCATGTTTAGAGAGGTAGATGACATCAAATCCTTCATTATGACAAAAATCAAGGAGCATGAACAGAATTTGGATTTAAATGACCCAAAGGACTTCATTGACTGCTTCCCTTATAAGACTCAAACAGGTACCAAATATAAAGTGTAAAACTTTTTTGTTCCTCCTTTCTTCTATCTATATCCCACATAGCAATTGTTGTCTGGCCCAGCTCTGGTCCACACAGCCCCTTTTAACATGGCCCACATGCCCCAAAGAATGATGGCCTGGAGTAGCACAGATCTAGATTAAAGGTGGGGTAAGCAATATTTATGCCAACACAACCAGACACAACAACAAATGTGTAGCCAATCAGCATTAGGGGGCGATGACGGTGGATGAGAGAGAAACGAGAGCAAAGGGAGATTTGAAGACTGTGGAAAAGAGATGGATGAGAGACATTACAAAAAAGAAAAGCTCATAAGAATATCACTGAAAAATAAAGGGTTATGATCAGGAAAGAGCTTTAGGACCCGCATTAAAAAATCTGTCCAGTGCTGCAGAAAGCTAAGTAGGAAGTCCGGACGCGGAGGTTTCTCCGCTTTCCGCTCCATATGTGAGTAACAAACAAACAATGACAGACAAACAAACACTCAAAACCAGTGTTACTCACATATGGAGCGGAAACAACTCTTGCTTGTATTTGTTTTTGTGTACTGTATGTTAATTTTTTTGTGCTTCCTTGTCGTTCGCTCATCATCTTCACTTTATTTTTCATGAAGCATTATTTTGTTGCGCATCTGTTACGATAAACAGACATCCATGCTTGCATTGCATGTGTAACGGAGGTCAGCTAGTAAGAGTTGTTTGATCAGGGTTTGAGACAGACTCAGAGCAGGGTGGTTAGGATTGGAGAGTGCACTTTGGAGGTGGAGCAATTTCTTTACAACATTTTGCATTTCTCTTGCATTCTTGTTTGCCATAACAAATGTGTATCAGAAATACAGAGTTAAAGCTGCAAAAGAAAAACTAATGTTAAAAAGACAAGGTTTTGAGAGCCCAACTACAGCAAACACTGATCACCATAAACTTATTTTTCAATAAGACATCAACACTCTAAACCTTTCAATAAGAACTTTTATATGAAATACAGTCAAACTAGATTGCAATAAGTAAAGATGCTGAGATATTGGGAGATCTGTTAGTGTTTAATATTCTGTTGCTGCCAGTCATTCAAATTAATTCAGGAAATACCTGTAAAATAAGTGTTTTCTTTTAAAACGTTTTTTCACTTTATTTAAAATTTTCATTTGACCGTGTTTTTACAATCAGTAGTGAGGAAGGAGA
The DNA here is from genome assembly GCA_018749465.1 of Paracanthobrama guichenoti. Taxonomy (NCBI): domain Eukaryota; kingdom Metazoa; phylum Chordata; class Actinopteri; order Cypriniformes; family Gobionidae; genus Paracanthobrama; species Paracanthobrama guichenoti. The sequence goes on from CM031957.1 coordinate 3,761,303, forward strand.
TAAGTATCACTGAATAAAAGTCTGAATTTGGATCTGTTCCTGTAATAACTTGAGAGAGATTAAAGATTGATCATTTACTGAGTTATTTCAACAGCAAGCAGTTCAATCAAGTGCATCACAGGTGGACTAGACACATGCATAAACAACAGCTTCTTTTTAAGATAAGCTGAACTGCAACTGTCATAATATTCACATAAAACTTTTAAATCTCACTCTACAACAGCTCCTCACAGACAGTATCACATCCCAACGATTTGGATTAGAGCACAGGAATAAAATACGTGTATTGTATGACAGCATATAAACAAAATTAATGAAATATTGCATGATTATGGTTAAATGATCACAGACATTTTAATCAGTTCAATATTTTAAAATGAAGTATTGAAAATTTATCTCTGCAATGCCGGCGTTATAACAGCTAATCTGTATAATTTCAAATGAAGTAAACTGTAAATCAGTCAAATCAACTACATTAAAGTTCATTTAATTGGCACTTAATTGGCCCAAGGTCACAATCCTGATTTGGCCCAGATGATCAAGATTGACCTGGGCCACACTCAATCGCCAAACACTCAATCCACCAACAATCGGCCATAATGTTGTTTGCCATGATCCATGCTGTGCTTTCATTGCCACATATGGCCCAGCACTGGCTGACAGGAGGCCAGCAGTGCCAGCTTGAGGCCACATTCGGGCCAAGATCACTTGCTATGTGGGATATTGTTCAGCATTTACTTTGAAAAAGTATACAATTCCTGTTCTGTTACTTTGTGTGTTATGGCAGGAGAAACACAATCCTGACACAGAATTCCACAAGGATAACATGTTGGGGACTGTTGTAAATCTGTTCGTAGCTGGTACAGAGACCACCAGCACAACTATCAGATATGCCCTGATGCTGATGATCAAGCATCCCCACATACAGGGTATGTTCTTCAGACTTTCCTTGCTGTTAAAGGGTTAGATCATCCAAAAATGAAAATGATTTCATTTACTCATCCTCATGTTGTTCCAAACCCGTAAGACCTTTGTTCATCTTCAGAACACAAATTGAATCTTAAAAATAATATATTTTTGATGAAATCTGAGAGCTCTCTGAGCCAGCCATAGGCAGCAACATTCAAGGAACAGAAATGTAGCAAAGACTTCGTTAAAATAGTCCATGTGACTACAGTGGTTCAACCTCAATTTTATGAAGCCTGAGAATACTTTTTGTGCACAAAAACATAAAATAATGATTTTATTCAACGATCGTTTCTCTTCTTTGCCAGTCTCCTACGCTGTTGACGTAGTGTAAACAGTGCAGTGTTTCGAGGTCTACGTTAGAAAGCTGGCTCACCATTGGCTAGCTCCTGTGTCAGCATCACACACATGCTTTGTGGTGCTCACGTGAACAGCATTGGCCAATGGTAAAGAGAGTACTCTTTACATGCTCTCTAGGCAATATAAAAATAACTAATAGGCCTATAATATATTCAGAATTTGAACAAAACTTTTGTTTTCCATTCTTGGCAAAGCGGCCACATACATGCTTCAATACATAGGCCCATATCCACATATAAATGCGGGATCCAGACTCTCTAAATTGTGATGACTGACAGTGATAAATATTTATGTATCGAAGTCAGGCTCATATAAATATCAGGAAACACGATTCCTTGCTGAATCTCCTTGCATGTCAATATCTATGGATCACTGGAAGGAACACTATATGAGTCCAACCTTTAGTTTAAACTGATAGCCGTTTGTTTTACTCATGTTTTCCTCTATTAATTTTACATTTAGACATTTACATTTAGTCATTTAGCAGATGCTTTTATCTAAAGCGACTTACAAATGAGAGCAATAGAAGCAACTAAAAACAGTCAAGGGCAACAATATGCAAGTGCTTCAGTTAATCTAGCACTGAACACATTCTTTTTTTTTTTTCATAATTTGTTTTTATTAAATAGACAAACAGAAAACGAATAGAGTGATAAGTGCTATTCTTTATTGGTCAGATGCTGCTGGAAAAGATGCGTTTTAAGATATTTTTGAAAATGGCTACCGACTTGGCTGCTCGAATTGAGACAGGCAGGTCATTCCACCAGGTGGGAACGGTCCAGGAAAAGGTCCTTGTGAGGGATTTCATGCCTCTTTGGGATGGTGCCACAAGGCGCCGTTCACTTGCAGAACGCAAGCTTCTGGAGGGTGTGTAAGTCTGAACAAGTGAGTTTAGGTATGTTGGTGCAGAGCCAGTGGTTGCCTTGTAGGCGTGCACCAGTGTCTTGAATTTGATTTGAGCGGCTATTGGCAGCCAGTGCAGACTGATGAAGAGAGGCGTGACGTGCGCTCTCTTCGGCTCATTAAAGACCACTCTCACTCTAGTGCATGCTGGAAGGCCCACTAGAAGAGCATTACAGTAGTCCAGTCTGGAGAGAACAAGAGCTTGTATTAGGAGTTGTGTGGCCTGCTCTGATAATGATTTTATGCATACCCTCTATATTAGTACACACACACACACACACACACACACACACACACACACACACACACAAAAGAATAAACAATTACAAGTACGTGATTGATTCCATTTGTCTAAAATACCAGACAAAAATGCTTGCATTTGTATCGTCCTTTTAGCTTTACAGGGGTGTAAGGGTGGATCCTCTACAGCGGTTCTGACTGCAGGGTTGCCGAATGACTAAAGAAACGTTATCAGCAAGATGATAGAAAACTGTACATTTCGTCTTTACCACCCACTGCAGCTTATACCAACGACAAAATAAGCGCAGTTACAATAGCTAAAAATGTGAGAGCGTGGCTATAATGTGACTATATTGTATTGCAATAGGTAACAAAAAGTCAATACCAAATCAAAACTAGTTAGCACATCATTTGTAATTGAAAGAATTTAATGACAAAATCTAGTTATGGTTACACTTAAAAATAGTTACAAAATAAATGTATGAGATGATGAAAACTTATACTCATTAATCATTACTCCAGCATGAATGTTACCTGAGAGAGAGAGAGAAGGAGAGAGAGACAAAGAAGAGAAGAGAGCAAAGGCAAGAAGAGCCAAAGAGAAGAGAGAGCCAGAGAATAAAAGACACAGAGCAACAGTTACAATCTTCTTTTTATCTATTCCTTGACCATGTGACTTAAACCCTAACGTGAGCCATTCAAACTGACCAATCAGACCAAACTTCCCCCACGGTGTTACAGGTGTGACACACATTTGGCCTACAGGCCTTCAGCATTTCTTTGTCTTTAGGAATTCCAAATGGCCCCTTCTGGGAGAGAGATGGGGGTTGAAAACAGTAAAGCAAACGTCTTTGTTCATTTTACAAAATCAAATATCTTTGATTATTTTCAATTCTTTCAGGGGTCAGGACTAAAACAAGAAATAAATTTTTAGCCTAACACTGTGTGTGCACTGCACATGACCATTGTCACAGTGCAAAAGCTAGAAGCGTGACAAAGAGACTGGGTTGCAAATCCATTTGTTCTTCATCAGAAGTAGCATGAGCTCATGAGTATGTCAGAAATAGAATGGGGAATCAGTTTACCATTGTGAATTTGTTGTTGATGTGTTGCCCCGCGCCACAGTGTAGACAGCATCACTGATTAGAATGGGTTCTATTTTTTTCATGTCACACCGCTCTCGACTGGTGTGAAGACACTGTGTAACCCTGCAACAGTATTCTGTGCAGTACTTATACAATATATTTATTATTTGCTTTTTTTTTTTTTTTTTTTTTTTTTTTTTTTTTTTTTTTTTTTTAATTATTAAATATATTTAAGAATTGTAATGAATTTTTGGTGTATTTGATCTAGAGCAAATGCAGAGGGAGATTGATCAAGTTATTGGACAGAACAAAATCCCTACAATGGATGACAGGAAGTCCCTCCCTTTCACTGACGCTGTGATTCATGAAGTACAACGCTATATGGACATTGTCCCACTAAATGTTCCCCATTATGCCAATGCATGACATCTTGTTCAGAGGTTATGTAATACCAAAGGTAACAATGAGCACTTGTGGTCAGGTCCTCTCTTATCTTGGAAATTACTAGATTTAAAATGCATAAAATATTTCCAGTAATCTCTAGTTGGTGTATTGAGTTGCAGCTGGGTATTTTGTTTAATTTTGAATGGATTTTATTTCCCCAGGACACAGTCATTCTTCCTTGCTGCACTCTGTCCTAAGGGATGAGGGACAGTAGGAAACCCCTGGACATTTAACCCAGAGCACTTCCTGGATGCCAATGGCAGCACAAAAAGAATCCAGCCTTTTTTCCTTTTTCTGCAGGTAGATCCTATAAAGTCTCTCATATCAACCCAGAGTTAATCAGACATAATGATTTTATAAACTGTACAAACTGTATATTCTATCCCTTAGCCCTAACCATCACAGAAAACTTTTTCTGCATTTTTATATCTTCAAAAACAGCGTTTTGTATTATTTATGTTGATATTCTGTATATTTATGTTTGCCTCATAGGGACTAAAAAAATTACATATTGTCCCCACAACGAGGGGTTTACCAGGCCACACACTCACAGCATGGATAACCTTACATCAAGTGATTTTTCATCTTTAAATCAAGCATGGATCTAAAAAGTTTTATGCAGACCTATATAATTGGAGAATAGCCCCAAATTTTAATCTCCAAATTGTGACTATCCCCTGGTTTCACAGAGAAGGCTTAAGCCTAGTCTCACACTAAAATGTATGTTTGAGCTGTTTTAACTGAAAGCAACTTGCACTGACAAATCTTAAACTATATCAGTGCCATTGTTTTGTCTCAAGATGCACACCAGTATTGTTTTCCTCCAAGGCACGCTTTATAAAAAGCTGCTTAAATATCCTATCTGAACTAAGGCCTAATCCTGTAAAACCAGGCCTATAAATATCATAAAATAACATGAATGATCAGGGTGTTTTATTTGTCTTGCATCTCTGCAGGTAAACGCTCTTGTGTGGGTGAGTCTCTGGCTCGTATGGAGCTCTTCTGTTCATCGTGTCTCTGCTTCAGAAGTTCAGCTTCAGTAGTCCAAAGGGTCCAGATGGCATAGACCCTCAGTCCTGAACTCAGCAGCTTTGCCAACATGCCTCGATTTTATGATCTTATTGCATCCCCGCTGAGCAACATGGATATTGCTACTCTGTCACATTTTACAAGATTGTGGACATGCAGTATACACTCATCTAAAGGATTATTAGGAACACCTGTTCAATTTCTCATTAATGCAATTATCTAATCAACCAATCACATGGCAGTTGCTTCAATGCATTTAGAATTGTGGTCCTGGTCAAGACAATCTCCCTGAACTCCAAACTGAATGTCAGAATGGGAACGAAGGTGATTTAAGCAATTTTGAGCGTGGCATGGATTTGTTGGTGCCAGACAGGTCGGTCTGAGTATTTCCCCAATCTGCTCCAGCCATTGGATTTTCTGCACACAGCAATCATTTTCTAGAGTTTACAAAGAATGGTGTGAAAGGGAAAAACATCCAGTATCACGGCAGTCCTGTAGGCGAAAATGCCTTATTGTTGCTAGAATTCAGGAGGAGAATGGGCGGAAACTGGTTCCTAAGCTGACAGAAAAACAACTTTGACTAGAAATAACCCTCATTTGCTACAACCGAGGTATGCAGCAAAGCATTTGTGAAACCTATGCATGCACAACCTTGAGGCGGATGGGCTACAACAGCAGAAGACCCCACGGGTACCACTCCATCTCCACTACAACATAGAAAAAAGAGGCTACAATTTGCTACAAGCTCACCAAAATTGGACAGTTGAAGACTGGAAAATGTTGCCTGGTCTGATGAGTCTCGATTTCTGCTGAGACATTCAGATGGTAGAGATCCAGAATTTGGCAGAACAGAATGAGAACATGGATCCATCGTACTTGCTTATTACCACTGTGCAGGCTGGTGGTGGTGGTGTGTAATGGTGGGGGATGTTTTCTTTGGCACACTTTAGGCCCCTTAGGTGCCAATTACATTGTTTAAATGCCACGGCCTACCTGAGCATTGTTTCTGACCATGTCCATCCCCTTTATGACCACCATGTACCCATTCTCTGATGGCTACTTCCAGCAGGATAATGCACCATGTCACAAAGCCTCAAATCATTTCAAATTGGTTTCTTGAACATGACAATGAGTTCACTGTACTAAATGGCCCCACAGTCACCAGATCTCAACCCAATAGAGCATCTTTAGGATGTGGTGGAAT